>OX336416.1:47400855-48143757 GCA_946903255.1 Schistosoma spindalis
GCAAGTGCCATTTATCTTTACAGACGGTAATTGGAATATACCATATTTACTACTGAATCATATCATTGGGGAACCCATCACACAGGAATTATTAATCATCTATAATTGTGGATATTTATCACCAGATCAATTTGGAACACGCACTCTCCTGGTAAAATAAGTAACGTTCCTTATTTCTATTATGTTTATGACATTTAACTTATATATATATATATATTTAAATATTGCTATTTTTTATAAATAACTATCATTACCTTTTGGATTAATATATTATCTGGTCCACCACAAATTCATAAGAAATTATCAGTTAAGCAGCAGTGACGAAGATGACAACAATGCAGTTGTCATCATAGGAGTTGGTACAACGGTAGCTACAGAGCAGTGTAACAGTACTGTCTCAGAAACAGCCACTGCTTCGTGTAGTTATGTACAGTGTGCTGGCAGTACAACCAATGGTAGTGTATCTTCCTTAATGAACTATGTATAGGTTGTGTGATTTCAGAAATGTCTCCACCCAGTCATCTTTCAATGAAAGAAGAGGTGGACCGAATTGTCATAGTCATCATGAAAGGTGGTGATATAACGGTGAAGAAGGCAGACGAAATTTTGGACGTCATTTGCGTGCGCATAGCTGAACTACCGACATCCCTTCGAAGTGTTATACGTAGATGCAACGACGTGGAGCCTAAGATTCTCGGAACGGGGACTTATTACCATTTGGGGTTGAAATCAAGTCTGCTGAGGATTAGAGAGACTTGGCTACGTAAATTCCGTTTTACAGAACTGAAGCTGCAGTTGAACTACGATGGTCTAAGCTTGTTTAAAAAAATCTAATCAACAGCTGTGGCCGATACTAGGTCGCATAGCGGGTCCAATAGTTAGTAATATATTTATAGTTGGCATATATGGGGGTGAAGCGAGACCATGTGATTTCAACATGTCAGCAGAACTTATCACTGAGTTGCAAGAGTTGCTGACACTAGGTCTAAATGTAGATAAGTATCAGGTACATTTAACAGTTAAATTGGTTGCCGTTATTTGTGATGCTCCGACTCGGAAATCAGCGAAAGCTTGTCTGAGTTACGTGCTTTCGCCGGAACTGGCCAACAATTACACTTTGCACGGAACGCACAGTAAATTTGGTATTAGTAAGTGCAAATTTTACTCAACCGTTCAAAGTACACACTATTGCATTAACACATTGATAGGTGTTCTCTGTTCCCATTTCCGAAGTGCGACCTGTCTGGAAAAGGATTTGATACACGCCATGGGTACAGCAAGCCAGACTTTCTTGCATGACGCGGATGGCGATCCAAAGAAAAGGTTAGCCAAAGCAATAATACATATTGCGCTTCGTTTCTTACTTTGTGATCAATGTATATAGTGATAAAACTTTTCAGCTGGCTTCACAGGCTTTATCTGACGTAACTGTAAGTTATTAGTTCGGATTATTGAAAGCATGGTCATTCTGTTAGTACGTCATTGACGTTTCACATATCTTCATATGTTGTTGTAAACTTAAAAGTATTTTATTTTTTTTCAGAACCTATCAAATGATAGTTCAACTTCTGCGTAACGTGTTACAGGAACGAACCAATGAAAAACGTCGTATAAATGAATAATGTGTAATTTTATTAACTATAGTAAACATTTAAATATTTCAAAAAATGGTCTTTTAATGAAACCGATAAATCGATTGACGTTCAGTTTCTTTGGCAACACGTAGTTGACGAAACATAATGTTATATCACAGTAAGAAATGTACCTATGTATTATCGCTAGGTTTTCTGTGATATCCGCAGATTTCGGTATAACTTTTGCGTTAAAACGGTTCTGTAGTGGTACCCCTAAGTGGGGGGAGAAAAACTAAAGTTTGTGGAAACTCTAAAACGTTTGGGGAAATGTAGGTGAAAAAGCCGAAGTTTTGGGGAAATTAAGGGGAAAACTCCCAACGTCTGGGGAAATTTTGGGGAAACTCCCCAAAGTTTGTGGAACTTCCCCAGACCTGGGGAAATTTTTGGGTTTTTGTGCCATTTCCCCAAAGTTTACTATAGCGGCTTCCCCAAAATACTTAAAATTTTCCCCGAAATTGGGAGCTTGGGTTATCCGCCCATACCTTGTTTACACTTATTTTCTCTAACTTTTAGGATGCTCGTGCTTAATAAATGAGAATCAGCCTGAGTAGTCATACCTTAACTATTTCTGCATGAACATTGTCTGCTCTGCTTCTCGTCCTTTTTTGTTTTCTTTTTTTCTTGCACCATTTTTCAGCCCCCTTGAGATACGGAATGGGTGACCTCGTCCTGCACCATCCTTAAAGCCTCAAATATTTCAAAGGGATATAAGATTGCGATTTCTAGAAGCCCTCAACTGCACACAAATCTATTATCGACCCCCAGTTGCACGTTGCAACGCAACTTTGATGAAGCGCGTCAACTGTGATATTGACTAAAGCCATTCTACATTCATATCTTATAAATTATCGACCCAGCTGAGTAAGTTACTACAGTTGGAAATTGTATCATTCGTAACAAATTGATCTTGCCTGTAAACTGGCATGCCTCATGTAACAATCTGTTATTTGAGAATATTATTATTATAAGAGAATGCAGCAATAAAGAACAATGAGTTGTGATATTTACCAAGGTGGAGTAAGTTCAAATGAAGGAAGGGAAGTCAGGGTTGAAATAAAGAGGGCTGTTTATTAGAACACAAAGCGCATATAGAGAGTAAAATGTCAAGAAAACGAATAACTATATCTTTTATTTTCTGATTTTTTTCTCATCCGATGCCTGTCACATAGTCTTAATGTAAAAGTCCGAGTTAGCATGTTATAAGTTGTCTTAGTAGGATAGCTAATCCAGCATAAAATCAGAAACATGAGTCCTAATGGTGAGCGTAGGAGAACAACCTCAATATCACAGATTGATTGACTTGTTTACAAACATATAATAACTGATAAAATTCATATCCAACACATAGATCCTAGAGAAGGTCGGGAATTGTGGACGCAATAACGCTTAGTCACGACGGCATGCTCGACCACGTGAGCATGGCCACCCCTCGCTTCTCATATTACATACATTGTTCTCTTCTGGGCCAAGTGAATTCTTCAGAAATCATTGGCAGCAGCCATTGATTGACACGACAGGATGAGAAGGTATGGACAATTATGTGAGTTCTAGGTATGATCTTATAGATTAGGTAATCACATAACGAATCTACAATTATGGAATAGGTCTATTATACTAATATCAAAAATGAATGCACCCAATAGCGACTTAGACAACATCCACACACATTCCTTCGAGAGGACATCACTTCAAATTAAGATGCTAATGCTGTGTAATTCGGTCTGAACGGCAGATAGACACCCGTCAAACTGATTGCGGTATTGGGTCTTTAAAATCTTGATCATTGGCAGAACAATAAACAACAGCTCACTCGAAAAGCTATTCCTTATTTTCCTGACTTTTCAGGTCTTACAAAGGGGTGATGCACCAAATACCTCCATACTAATTACGGTTATGTAGCTTAAATATCCATCCACTTCAGCGGCTGTTTTGACAACAAGCTACCGTCCTCCTTAAACATTTCAGTTAACGGATAGCTATTTTAATATTCTCCGATAACCTTCTTTCCCCTATTGTTAGTGTCAACCAGTTCGGAAATGCTCGTTGATCAGGTTAAGGGAACGACTTTATTTCCTTAGCTAGATTCACGGAATGATTCTTGTCCCCATAAGTATGTGTTGTCGGGTGATGACTAACCTAGGAATACCTGACTATTCGATTTTGCTACGTGCTCATGCTACATGACCCTTTGACAGACACATAAAAATGAAGTCACGTTTTCGTACGTTTAATCTCTTTTCCTCAACATTCATTTTAAATAACCCAGCACAATCTGACACCCCATAGTCAATTTTGCAAATCATACGACTTACGAATCTCAAAGAGTCGCTTAACTGAATGCTAAGTAAAAACGCGCTTCTCACAGAACGTGGGCTCATAAATCTTTTATCGAAGTTTGGTTCCTTGGCTGCCATCATAGTGTTGTCTCCTGCTTCACCCACATAGTCTGTGAGTCTAGTGGTAGATGTGATGCCTTTTAACATGCAAACAAAAACTTGACTTGATCTAGTTCAGGAACTTGACGAGATAAGCTACCTAGTTCACTTTTCAGGCTAGTGATGGATGGGTCAAAATTATGATTAAACGGGCTTAATAGAAGGGTGCAAATACCATTCTACCGTCTGATTGTTCAACAAGCAAGAAAGAGAGAGAAAGTCTTCAGGAACACTACTCGATTCATTTCTGATTCAGACAAACGCAAAATGACAAATGAATAAATAGATGATTAACACGACAATAACTCAGAAGAACACAGCCCTTTCAAAACTAACCACCAGGTTGGGAAAACGATATGCAAAAACTACATTCAAATTACAGTAACTTTGAAATGGAAAATGGCATGGCCATGAATCATGCATTAAACGAAAGCTTGTGATTTTCAGGGTAAACCATGGACAAAACCAAGTGTTATTACTTTAAAAACTTAAAATTAATTCAAATATTGTTCTCAAAGATAGTTTTCTTTGTCCACATTGATTATTTACTTCACTGTTTACATCACAATAACTCCTCCTGTATCTCTTCTACAGTTACTGACGGTTCCAAGCTCATGGAAATCAGGAGCGTCGGACATGTAATCCGCAACCCCACACCGTGGGAAAAAACGTTGCAAAAAACGCTAACCACATTAAACAAATTAAACAATTTAAAGACTTCCCTTCGAGTCAAACGAAGAATTATCGAACCTCACGATGAAGGCCGAGATTCTTTGGAAGTCACGAGGCTGATGTTGTAGAGTGTTATGCACCGACGATTACTTTCAGTTTTATGAGACGATCCGATCAATCATTGAGAAGTGTCTATGAAACGACCTGACCATCCTGATGAGAGACCTAAGCTGCAAAGTCGGAATGAACAACATCGAGGATCAAGATATCATAGGAGGACATTGATTGACAGGAAAAAACCAAAGAGAATGGTTGCAGACTCTTAAATGTATATGCACTCAACAAAATGGTTATAGGTGGCAAAATATCCCCACATAAACAAATACACAAAGCCACATGGGCCGGCTTACCGTATCACATCACGAAGAACTAGATCGATAATTCTTGCGTCACTAAAAAAATCGGTAGGTCAACCAAAGACGTGAGAATTAGGAGAGGAGCTAACACAACTTCAGATCATTACCAACTGGTGGTTAACAGGATGAAACTGAGGCTAAAGAAACACTGGACATCTGGAGAAACAGCGGTACAACGGTTTAATATAACCTTTTATCGACATACTGACAAACTCGAATAATTCAAAAAAACTCCCAATAACAGGTCCCAGGCCTTACAGAATCTACTGAAAGAAGAATTAGCTACTGTGGCGGACAATTGGGGAGGGATTAAAGAAGCATTAACTTCAACGTGTCACGAGGTTCTGTTTGCAACAAGCATCATCATAAGTAATGAAGCCCTATCGAAATCCTGGACAGCATTCAAGAAAGGAAGGACAAGAATATAGCAATTAACAACTGTCGAACAAGAACATAGAAAAACAAGGCACAAGTTGTATACACAGAAGCAAACAAGCAAGTGAAATAGAGCATTGGGACTGACAAGCAGAAATATGTGGAAGACTTAGCAACAACACAGGAAAAAGTTGCAACAGCAGGAAATGTCAAACAACTATATGACACGACGAAGAAACTGGTGGGGTAATATAGTAAACCAGAGAGACTGGTCAAGGAAAAAGACTGCAAGACAATCACTGAAATTCGAAAACATCTGAACAAATGGATGGAACACTTCGAGGAACTATTAAATGGACCAGCTTCTTTGGATCCACTGGATATCGAGGCAGCACACACAGACCTTCCTTTAGATCGTTTACGCCCGCTTTTCGAACGGGAAGTTTAGTCCTAACGTGGTTTGCATTTCTCAAACTTCTGCTGTGTTCTTACGCAACAAAAGTACCATTTCTGATCTAAACAATCTATTCTGAGCTATAAGTTCGGTAGATTACTTTTTTTTAGTTTCGTGAAATTTAATAGTTAACTATGGTTTTGCCTCGGCTTACCATTCGGTTTTTTTTTCAGTTTTTCACGTAAAGACTAGTTCATTTTATCTCATTCGTTTTTATACATTTTTCCCGTTTTTTAATGTGGTTTTTAGTGTATTTTTAACGGTCTTAAGCTTTGATACTATCTCTAACACAGTTTACGCCAATACAGCCATGAAAAATTCATGCAAACGACCTGGATTCCGTTTCGATGTTACATATGGCATGCAGTGCGGCAACTGAAAAGGTTGGTTCCACGAAGCGTGCACAGATCTTACGGCAACTGCTTACAAGATACTCAGCAAATCGGACCGTAAGTGGGTGTGTGTTGCGTGCAACACGGACGCTGTAGTACTGCTGAGCAACATAATTGTTCTACTGACAGGTCTGCGGAATAAATTGTCAGTAAACATGGAGACAGATAGCCATAAACTAGGTAGACAAACAAGGGAGCGCAAGGAAAATAAGAATAGGGATGTCGATAAGTCTACCATCGATGGAACACGTATTAGCACTAATGATGAAATGTTGAAACTCAGCACCATCATTACGTCGACGGTAATTGACTCCCTCACTAAACTTGGATCTCCCAGTTCAGGGTCCTTAAACGCAACAGTGGTTCCTAAAAACTCTGCAGGTGACTGTACCCACGCCAACAGAGCTAATAAGGACCAGGTTTCACCGTCTAAGGTTGACATCCCAAGTGTTGTACGGACATCAACTGGTGCTTTGATCGCTCAGTCTACCCCAAAAAACGTCCGCCCGGTTATCAAAAAGCCTATGACTCAAAAATCTGCTTTGACCTCCAAACAACAACGTACTGAACCTGAACGCACCGGAAAACCTGGGAAAACAACAACGGTCCGTGACGACTCTCTCATAATCATGAACCTCATAGACAATCCTGACCTTCCTCTCAGTTTGCAGGACAAAAACGACAGGATGCTCTGGGGTGAACTGAACAAAAAGTTCGAACTTCCTAGAATAGAGCCTTTGACGGTCACACGGCTCACTCGGGGAAAGGAATCTAAACATGAAAATCACCCGAGACTACTTCGTGTAACACTCAAGAATGCTACAGAAGTAGAGGACGTCCTGCTAGCTAGTCATATACTGAAATCCGATGGGAACGTCAGAGTACTGCCCGACATATCGTACTATGAGCGCAATCTCATCCAGAACGTTCCTAAAGATTCTCGAGAGATTTTCCGCGGAAGAAATATCATCGTGCAAAATGTACCGGAAAACATGGACCCTACTCAAGCAAACTCTGATATTCTGGAATGGAAATTCATCAAACAGTCCTTGAGGCTTAAAAACATGCTGACTCAGCATGTGATAAGACTAGCCAAGAAGGACATGGATCCTAGACCCCGACTAATGAGGAGAACTTTTCCATCCTCCCGTATGGCGGCTGCAGCTCTGGAAGCATTTCGTGTCAACAGACGTCGGTGGCTAACTAGGATCCACATACACCCGGGCAGGCCATACGACGCCAGGATCAAGCACAAAGGCAAGCTGGAGCTGACCATTCCACTTGTGGACTGTCTTCAAGATAAAAAAACGTGTAAAGGACAGGGCCTACCAATTCAACAAAACTTGTATAGGTGAGTTACCTGTCCACCCACGTAAGGCTCTCACAAACAAACAGGAAGAAGCTCACGCGTTTCAAATTGAAAGCATTAACTGCTTATACATGAACGCCACGAGTCTACCAAATAAAATGAATGAACTAAGCGAACTTAGCAACGCTAGTAAGCTTCATCTGATAGGAATATCTGAAACTTGGATATCTTCTCAGGAGCTAGCAATACCTGGGACGTCTCTGTTTCGCAATGACAGAAAAACAGGAATTGGGAGTGGAGTAGCCCTATACATACGATCTGGCTTGGAGGTACACCAAGTTCACAACCATGAGTTTGAAAATCTTGAGGAATCCATATGGTGCTCTATGAGATCGTCCACCACTTCGAGGTACCTAGTCGGGGTCATATATAGGAAGCCCACTGCCAACATCGAGTATGACAGTCGCATGCTGGAAGGACTATCCCGCTCTACGCGTCTCGGCTTCACTCATATCCTGATTCTAGGGGACTTCAATCTCCCTAGAGTCAACTTCGCGGAACATACGTATACTGGATGTGAAAATTCAATTGAAGCTCGGTTCTTCAGCCTCATTGAGGACTTGGGACTACACGAAAATGTGAAGTTGGCTACTCGTTGGAGGAACAGTCAGACACCGTCGCGCCTAGACTGCGTTTTTACAAATGAAGAATTTCTAGTCGAAAACCTCTCAATTCTGGCTTCCCTGGGGAAAAGCGATCATGCCGTTATAGCCTTCAGTTTCGTCAGCAAAGCTGAGCTAAGATATCTCAACAACAACAGGCGCTGGAATTTTAAACGGTTGAATGTGTCAGCTCTACTGGACTATCTGAAACAGGTGGATTGGGATGTTCACCCTCAACTTGATGTGGATGCTCACTGGGACTTCTTACTGAACACTCTCTTATGTGCTACAAAGCAGTCAGTTCCTCAAACGGTACCCAAAAGCCACAAGCAACCTACAATCATCAAAAAACGCACTCTTCGTTTGTTATGCCGTAAAAGGCACTGTTGGGCAGGATATAAACGAACCAACAACAATGGCGAGTACAGGCAATACAAGCATATAATGAATATACGTACGAAGGCTGTAAGCGAAGACAGGCTCCATTACCAGTTAAAGCTTATGGATAAATTTATTTCCAATCCGAAAAGCCTATTCCGTTACGCAGCCTCTCTTCCTCAAGCCAAAACTGGAGTTTCTCAACTGCTAGGTCCTAACGGCCCGATCGATAATGACGGTGACGCCGCTAACCTCCTGGCTGAGCAATTCTCCCGGATATTTCAACCGTCCCACATCAACTACACGGATGACGGCTCTATCTGCGACTGCACAGGACTTTCCGTAGTGAAACTGAGAGCTGACTTGGTGTTCCGTAAACTACAACACCTAAGAACAGACACTTCTCCTGGTCCAGATATGGTCCACTCTGTTATACTGAGGGAAGCAGCTTCAATCCTGGCAACACCGCTTAGCGTGATGTTCTCACACTCGCTAAGTCGAGGCAAACTACCGGAAATTTGGAAGCTGGCTCATCTCACACCAATTTTCAAAGGACGTCGACGCAGCAAACCTTCAAGTTACCGACCGGTCGCTCTGCTTTCTATACCTTCAAAAATCATGGAGTCCCTGATATACGATGGGATACACGACTATCTGCTGTCCTTAAATTTCTCACCCCAACAGCATGGTTTCAGGAAGGGTTACTCCTGTATGACGAACCTGCTGACCGCGGTGGATAGATGGACAAGCATCGTTGATCGCAAGGGGAAGATGGACATCATTTACCTTGATTTCTCTAAAGCTATTGATAGGGTTAACCACATCTGTCTTATTAACAAGGTCAAACAATTGGGTATCAAACCTCCTTTGATTGACTGGCTCAGTTCATATCTGACAAATCTACATTTTAATGTCAGGATAAACTTAATTTTCTCAAAGGCTATGGAATGTCCTAGTGGCGTCCCTCAGGGCTCAGTACTAGGACCTCTACTCTTCCTGATTTATATAAATGGTCTTCCTCAACAGGTAACGTCAGACATATTGCTTTTTGCCGATGACGTGAAACTTTGGAGAGAGATACGCAACCGAGAGGACATACAGGCACTTCAGGAGGATCTGACTCGACTTCAAAGTTGGGCAGATGATAACGGACTTACCTTTAACACCTCAAAGTGTAAAGTAGTCCATCTGCGAGACGTCGCAGATTACAGTTACAACTTAGGAAACTCCTCTCTACTAGTATTCCTAGTCGAAAAAGATTCAGGAGTTTTGGTACCCTACGACTCAAAGTCTTACGCCAACTGTGACAGAAATGCCTTTAGAGCAAACCTTCCACTGGTAACACTGAAGCGCATTTTTGGTCAGTTTGACGGGAGAACTTTTCACATAATCTTCAACAGTTTTATTCGTCCCCATTTAAATATAAGTAGAGTCCAGACACTCAAATCAGTACACGATCTAGGTATTAATCACACAAGAAGTCTGAACTTTGAAGAACATGCATCATCTATTATTTCTAAATGTAGACGGCAAATCGGTTTCATAATGAGAAATTTCTTCACAACAGAGGCTAAGCTTACTCCTTACAAAATATCTGTACGACCTTCCCTTGAATACTGCTCTTTTATCTTCTCTAACATGAATACCACCGACAAGATAAGAGTAGAAGACGTTCAAAAACGCTTCACACAAACTGCTAGGAAGTAACTCTAATGCCGACTACACAGATAGATGTAAGCACCTCTCTTTAGAACCTTTATGGCACCGTAGGGTAAAGAATAATTTAATATTTCTCTACAAAGCGATATATGGACTCTCATTTCTAACCTCCTGCCCAACTATGATTCACGACCCAGCCTATAGACTAAGAAACAACGCATATACACTACACACCGTAAAACACCAAAAACAAGTGCGTTGTAAGTTTTTTACAGTGCGATATAGTTTATTGTGAAACAGGTTGCCATTGCCTATCCGTAACTGTGACACATTTACCAGATTCAAAAGGCTAATAACCCTGTTTCTAGGATCTAAAGAGCTTCAATCTTTCCTTGAGCTCCCGCCCACCAATGAAGCACTTTATTATGGACCGCCTAATTTCTAGACTGAACAAGAATATAACGAGCCCAACTATTATTAATATGAAGACAACTAAATTACAGGACATATGGTTTGCCGTTTCCTATTATTCATTGTGCATTAATCCAGGCTTAATGCTCCTAACCCTCACTTTCAGTTCCCAAATCCCTCTACTGGTTAAATATACATTATTCTTCCTAAGTGTCATGTCTTTTTTCTATTGCAAGTAGACAGATAACTCAGTAATCTTATGGATGCTGATCTGCTAAGGCCGATCATACGAAGCTTAAAATTGATCAGAAAATCTTGTGAGTTGCTCTGTGTTTTATTTTTCTTACCCTAAAAATTCTACAATTTTATACTCTTTCATATCATTTGATTTGCTACTAGTCCTACTATCTTTAAACCACATATAATCTAACCTGTTTTTTTTTCTATCTTTCACCATTAGTCATCTTCATAGCAGTGTGATATACTAAATGGACATCTAACCCATAATACAAACGCTTTAACTATCAGATTTGCTTGTAACATGGAACTAGTAGAGACAGTGTATTCCAACCATGTGCTTTGATTAAAGCAGTATGCATACTTACCACAAACGTAAGAGAGCCTAACATCACAAAAGGAGGGAGGGTGGCGTTACTGACCAGCAAACATGATGGTGGGGAGATAACCTCAATCCACCCATGTCTGTAGGGCAGAACATTTTGTTAAATTATGGCTCCTTATGGTCTATTGGAATGTCACGAACTAGTGGTATTGATGATGACTTATCATGCAAAATACCTCTTTAAATCGTGTTTAAAATGTTAAATTGGTTTAACTTCCTACCCAGTAATCTTATTACAAGCAAACTAGACAATTCGATAAAAAAAACGAAGCCTACTCAAGACCCTATAAAATCTAAAAAAGGCTCCAATAGCGTCGACAAAAAAAAGGGAGACAGCCATTTGTGTATCGTAACACTGATTTTAGCACTATATTTTATAACTACATATTCTCATACTCAGTTTCTTTCTGAACCACCTCCATTTGTCAGTTGATTATTCACTCATACCTTGTCTACAGTTATTTCCTTTAACCTATTAGGATGTTCCTGCTTACTAAAGTACTTTAATGAAAGAGAATCAGACTGAGTAGTCATACCTCAACCACTTCTTCATGAACATTGTCTTCTCTGCTTCTCGTCCTTTTTTGTTTTCTTTTTTTCTTGCACCATTTTTCAGCCCCCTTGAGATACGGAACGAGTGACCCCGTCCTGCACCATCTTTAAAGACTCAAATATTTCAAAGGGATATAAGATTGCGATTTCTAGAAGCCCTCAACTGCACATGAATCTAGTATCGACCCCCAGTTGCACGTTGCAACGCAACTTTGATGAAGCGCGCTAACTGTGATACTGACTAAAACCATTCTACATTCATATCTTATAAATTATAGACCCAGCTGATTAATTTACTACAGTTGGAAATTGTATCATTTGTAACAATTTGATCTTGCCTGTAAACTGGCATGACTCATGTAACAAAACGTTATTTGAGAATAAATTATTATTATTATTATTATTATTATTATTATTATTATTTAGAGTACGGGAACATAGTATTCCCTCCTACACTCCAAAAGGATAAGGACACTCTGGAGCGTATCCAACGGCGAGCCACGAAATCAGTTCGGGGACTCAAATTTAAAACTTACGATGAGCGCCTCCAATCACTCGACCTTTACCCATTAGAGTATAGGCGTCTTAGAGGTGACCTTCTAATGGCTTACAGTATCCTTAACACACCTGGACATCCTCTTAAACACCTACTTAAGCTTAGTCCCAACACTAACCTAAGGGGTAACACCCAGAAATTAGAGATACAACATAGTAGAACGGACTGCAGACACAACTTCTACTCCTTAAGAGTTGTCAAATGCTGGAACTCGCTGCCAGCTGAGCTAGTCCAAGCAACATCCCAGGAGTCCTTTAGGAGGCGACTTGATCTATTCTTAAGGACTAAGGATAGTATCTTTCTATGATTTACCAATTCATTTTTTTCCCTTTTATCGTTAATATACCTAGGTTCTTGCCTGGAGGTATTGGTGATCCCCTGCTATTAGACACGGAAGCCTGTTAAGCGAAAGCTTCTTCTATTCCGTCCACAACCATTTGAACCATTTAGATGTCACCCTACCGACGATCGAAGAAATCAGGATGATCATGAGACGAGTCAGAATTGGGAAGTTAGTAGGCTCTAACAGTATAACAAACGAAGCACTGAAGTCAGACATAGAGTTAGTTGCAAACGCGCTCCACATCCAATTCGGAAAGATTTGGGAGGAAGAACAGGTGCCGCAGCAGACAAGAAAGAAGCATACCTCATCAAGACACTAAAGAAAGGTCTGAGCAAATATGAGAACTACAAAGGCATCACACTACTGTCAGTACCAAGAAAAGTTTTCAGAAGAGTGTTTCTGAGCCGGATGAAAGACTCAGTAAACGCCCAACATCGAAATCAACAGGTAGGATTCCGTAAAGATTGATCGTGCCCAAACCAATTCGTGACACTACGGATCATCGTCGAATGCTTTCTCATAGTCAAGAAAGTTGATGTACAGTGACGAGTTCCATTAAATTGATTGTTCAACAGTGTGGATAAGATGACTTTATGGAAACTTCAACACAAAGGTATAGCTGAGAAGATCATCAACATAATCCGGGATTTATACGATGGACTGCACTGTAAGATTGTGAATGGAGCACAGCTGAAAGACTCATTCCAGGTAGGCACCGAAGACAGACAAGGCTGCTTACTCTATCCCTTTCTCTTTTTTATAATGATTGACTGGATCATTAAGACCTCCATATCTCAGTTGATGCACGAAATCCAATGGACAGCTTGGATGCGACTAGACGATTTGGACTTTGCAGGTGATCTAACCCTTCTATCCCATGCACACACACACCAACAAACGCAGGTCAGGACAACCAGTGTAGCGTCAGTAGGCCTCACCATACACAAGGGAAATATCAACATCCTCAAATACAACACAGAGAACACTAACCCAGTCACACGATCGAGAAACTCCGGAAGATGTGAAATCCTTCACATACCTGCGAAGCATCATCGATGAACAAGAAGGATCGGATGCAGACGTAAAGGCGAGGATTGACCAAGCAAGGGTCGCATTCTTACAATTGTAGAACATATGGAACTCAGAACAACTGTCAACCGACATCAAAGTCACAATCTTGAACACAAAACGTCAAGACAGTTCTATTGTATGGAGCTGGAACTTGGAGAACTACTACAGCCATCATCAATATGGTGCAAGTATTTATAAATAGTTGTCTATGCAAGATACTTAAAATCCCTTGGCCGGATACCATCAGCAACAGCCTACCATGAAAGAGAACAGACCAGCCTCCAGTTGTGGAGAAAATTTAGAAAGGACGATTGAAGTGGATAGGATATAGATTGTGCAAATCATTAAGTTTCATCACTAGGCAAACCCTAACTTGGAATCTTGAAGGGAAACGGAAAAGCAGAAGGCTAAAGAACATAGAACGTGGAGAATCGGAATCAGATATGAAAGGGATGATTGGCAACCGAAAACAAATGGAACTGATTGTCCAGAACAAAGTTCGATGGAGAATGCTGGCGGCCGGCCCATGATCCTCTAAAAAGGGTGACTGTATTAAGTAAGTCATATAACAATTGTTTTCATACTATATGTAGAGTTTACATCGGACACGTCCCATGTGCTCCGGCGTCATAACACACAAAGCTGAGTTTTGGAGAGACCGGCATCATAAACAACTGTACAGTGTGTTCTTAGCATCACAGGGCCATTTAACTTAAGGACCAACAGTTAATTCTTTCAAGCAAACAGTAGAACCAGTGCTAGATTCTAGATAATTTCATGCGTTGACATCTGCATAACAACGACAGTCTTACACTAGTTCTACTAACTGAATTTCACCTAAAATGCCCTGGTTGTTTTAACTCCTCTAAATCTGGTCTTTTTTTTCAAATATCTTTCATAAGCAATACCTTATTTAACTTAAACTTGTGCAAGCTAAATTCACTAGAACTTGAACTATGAACATTAAAGTTATCATCACATCTATCGACGTCAGAATGATAAGAAAGTTAATAAGTGAATCACTCGAGAAATGTCCGAAAGGATTCGTAAAATATACTATATGTCACGGCTACTGTAAGATTTCTGAGGACTAGTCTGATTCTGTATCTATGAAATGCTGCATACAATGTTCTAAACCTTCTGCACCGTGACATACTCTACGTACATACTAACCGAACATGAAGAAAAGATACCATAAAACGGTTTAGGCAGATATGAAGCAACAACTCAAAAAATACTTGATGGGACATTGATAAATATAGTAGAATCCCACATAGGAAATGTACATGTCAGGAAACGCTTATATATTCCGATTCATTTTTCTGCTGTTTGTTTTAATCTTCTCATTGATGTTTAAAACTGCAATTAATGTTGGTGCATCCTGATGACGAGTCCCAAAAAAGACAAAATGCGCGTCCTGGATTTCACTGATAGCCACCATTCATCTTTGCTTACAATTCATATATTCGTTAGATTGCTTCAGATAACTTATCCTGACCATAATCTTCAAATAAAAATGATATCTAAAGTCTAAACTTATTTGTGACAGTTGCACTTGATGTCTAAATTAATCTCATAATCGTATCGGTAAACATTCTTTTAGTGCATGACATAACGAAGATAAAACTGAGTTGTATTATAATAAAGTAAATGTATTTCCGGCTTCTTCAAGCTGATAAATCAGAAATATGAATATCTAGATATTATTTAAAGTATTCTATAGGATTGTAAGCGACAATAGCTACCAACTTTGGAAAATAATTCACCAATTTTGTGATAGGCCAAATAAACATTTTAGGAAAACACTACAACCAATTCCAAAATTAATCACGGTCTAAGATCATTCCTAGCATTTGCCCGAAAAATGTCTGTGTTTAGGGATATGTTCTGAACGTTCTCAAAGGTTCAGAATTTTGACGAGTAATCTTCACTGACTTCAGGGAAATGCTCCCATTTTTCTATGCAAAGTCCCAAAATACCGACAGATGAGATTTTTATCTACAATATCTACAGGATATCCCTTTGGTCAACTTTAAGAATTTGCTGATAATCTAGACAGAGGTCGCATTTTCCAGCAATATATGCGCTTGCCAAATCCCAAGTGCTTAGTAGTGATTAAAGTGAAAATTAGCTTTCGTTTATAACACACCTATCGTTTATTACTGTCTTGCAATTTCTGTTTCCCTTAAACAAATGACATCATCAAGTTAATAAACTTAGTACAAGTAGGTTTCCCTCTAGACACTTTTTATAACTTACATCCTAATTATGTATAATTACAACCAGAAGACTGCTGCATTTTCAATGAAAATGCTAATCAAAATATAGAAATCTTGTGTGTAGTAAGTTCTATTGCGTATTTACAGGTACAGTTTAAAAAAGGAGAGTTAATAATCACTGACTCGACACAGTCACGTACATGGTGTTCTGAAACGAAAATGGAAAATTAAGATGTAAGTCCTTGCTACAAAGCACCTTTATTTATACATACATGGTTCACACTCCGTATGAATCTCGATCGTTGTTGCTGCTTTGATGTGATGATCATGCTTGCCTATTGAGATGAAACAATCATTACTCAAGGTCATACGTTGTCAGAGGGTTCGTTCGAAGAACCGAAGACAAAAAGCAACAAGCCGAAGATTCAAAGGCGAAGTCTTACTACTGGCTATACAGAGGTGTGACGGCAGAAGCGTGTTTTCTTCAGACAACCAGCATAACAACGATGCTAACTTCCCACAAGGAAGGTTGGGGTTAGAAAAGATCAACCCTAAAAATGCACACCTCGTCTTATCCTATGGGATATCCGTCTCCGGCGGTATGGTTCCAAAAAGTACGGAGCTAACACGAAAACTCACATTAATGTCGTGTGTGACCAGCCTCAAGCAGTTGTCCCTTGGTCATGTTCTCAGGTTATCAAGATCACCTCTAACCCAATTTCTTTTTCAGGTACCTTCAGAAGAACCCTCCCGCAGTGTGGGCGACCGGGAAGTGGTAACCGCCCTCACGCCTCTAACTGCATTCAAGACCACTATATTCACAATCGACCTCTTTCTTCAGTCCCTATTATTCCTCCTACCTCGACTTTCAACACTAAACTCCCTCTTTTGGCTTCCTCCTCAAGTATCACCATGGCCAACGATTCTAGTGCGCAAAACACTGTCTCAGGTCTGCTGAACCCTCGTTTCAAACTACACATTGGAGCCTTCAACATACGTACCCTATGTCAAGTCGGCTAGCAGGCCTCCTTGGCTGAGACTCTAGAATCCCGTACGATTGATGTATGTTGTGTCTAGGAAACACACATACAGGATCCTAGTGTGGTCATTCACCTAGGCAAAATTACATTTTCTTCTTATTTCCGCTTTTGTACTTTACGTCTGACATCATGCAGGTTACATACCTCCGAATATGTGTCTTCGTTCCACTGAAAACATTTAAGTATCTTTAAAGAGTCCTACCCATCTTCTCTGTTGGTCGTCCTATTATTCTTCTTTTTAGCGCCACACCTAAGGCAAACAGCTACGAAGCTTCTATCAATGCTTGGATCAAGTGACCCACTTATGCCTTTGTCAGGTTTTCTCTTGAAGTCACTTGGACTGCCTCAGTCGGCAGCGAATTCCAGTATTTGAGTACTCGTAAAGAGTAGAATGTGTGCTTACAGTTCATTCTGTTATGTCTTGTCTTTGATTTTTGTGTGTAACCTCTAAAGCATGTGTTGATGCTGAGCTTGAGCAAATTTTTAAGGGGGTTCACAGGAGCATTCAAGATGCTATGAGTCAATGGTCACCTTTGAGAAGCCTATACTCTTATGGGTAAGGATTCATTTATTTGAGGCGCTCTTCATAACGTTCGATTTTGAGCCTCCGAACAGATTTCCTGGACTAAAATTCAGACATTTTGAGGAACACCCTTAGTCACTGGACCTTTATTCTTGAGAAAAATAGACTCAAAGGCGATCTTCCAAAAACTTAAAGCAACCTAAATAATCGTAGATCACCATCGTAGATGATTTGTGTCGATTAATTGGGGGCCTACTCAAGTTAATCAAGGATGGTGTGACGAACTAGATAACTTTGAAGTCTCACTTCGTGGTTAATGCCCAACGTGGACGAACTTTTCGTCGTATCCAGGTACTATGGCTGTCTTGATACCACACAACACAAACGACTTTATTACAGAGATCTATTAGTTGGAGTAGGTACAAGAAACAGAGTGCAACCGCTATTTCATGGACCAGATCATGGCGCGAAATTAACTTATTTGCGTTGGTTTTCCTTGATCATGATGAGGATCGGTGGACTAACTGACATTCAGTGGCTTGATTGGTGGATAATTTGGCTAGGGACCGGTGACATTTCACTGGTCCTATACAATCTTAAGAACTCTCTAGAAGACTTAATTAAGTTCGATTTCAGCACGAACCTAAGGGAAATACGAGAAGAATGGATATACAGCACTGTAAACTGAACTTTGAGAACATCTACTAGTCACGACTGGCCAACTCGTAGAATTTGATTCCAGCCGAAGTACTCAAAGCAAAATCCCTGCTGCCTCGAAATAGGGAACTTGGTATTTTCTTGAGGACTTAGAAAACTGTTTCATACTTATTTATTATTACTTCCACTAATCCTATTTGTTCTACGTATCTGGGCCGTTACTTGAAGGAATCGGTGATTCACTACTACTGGGGACGGAAGCCCGTCAACCATTTGAATCACCTCTCGCTACATGCCTATCAAAACCAGGTACTAATTTTCACTGCACAAAAAGGATCTTTAATCGACAGACTTTGGTTTTTCCTCAAATAGTTAAAGTTACGTCAGTGTAGAAATCTCTCTGCCGCGTTTTTTGGTACTGTGCGCTACACTCACTTGACCTTGCAGGTCTTCCTGACGTGTTGGGTTCTAAGAGTGTTAGGTTTCGCTGAGAAATTATGGAAGCTTGTGCAGCAATTATGAGAGAGAATGTTGATTTGAGTTCACAACTAAATGAGCAAGAATTTCCTGCCCTCCCAAAAGCGGGGTTATCTCGTCCTGTCAAAGTTTTAGGTGCATTAATACCCTCCTACCAAGCCAAAACTACGGAAGTATGATTATGTCTGTCTAGTAACATTGTTAGGTCTTGGAAATACCCTTTGAGGAGAGAAGATTCGTTAATAATGAAGACGATAATCTTTCGGCCGGTAGAAGATACAATGTTCAGAGTAAAATCTGTATGGAAATAGCAAGAGATACAAATGTTGAAATGAATTTGAACAGCTCCAAAAATCATATTTTGACGGTTGTTATCTCGGGAGAGCCAAGCAGAGTGGCTGAAGCCAAGAGAAGGGTGGTAGCTGAATTACAACAACAGGTAAGAGGAGTGCATGTGGTATTCTATGTTAAACTGAAAATTGTGAATTGGTGTTGTGACGAAAAGTATTTACTTGAGGGCAGAATAGTTTGGCTGCATGTGTTAAATGGTTCACATGGAGGTAATAATCTCTGATCAGTTATAAACGCAGTGCAATCTTAACCTTGTCTAGCTGCAAAAGTAGTTAGAAAAGGTCACTGATTATGCCGCCTTGTAAGTTGGTCTGCAGCTATTGGTTATTTTAATTGTTTGGGAAGCCCCCAAAGATTTGTATTGGTTTCGAACTGAGTGAATAAAAAGCAGATTTCACCCGTTATGAAAAGCAAAATTACTATTGAAAGTAGTTCATTTTCGGAAGTCAGATTTCGAACATCGAGTCATTTTAATCGGGTTAAATGATAACATAAACTCTATTTTTTCAAATGAAACAAATTGATTGTCACTAGTTCTGCAACAAACTAATTTCATTTTCACAGTTCAAGTGAATGACTGCCATATGAAGATGAAAATAATTGGGTTACTAAATCTCATGCTTTTCAAACAAGAATTAAACGTTCACATCCTATTTATCTTTAAAACTCAGGTGACAGTCCTGTTGAATAAAAATTAAGAAAAGCACAGTATTTTAAAAACAGACAGTACTGACCTGTACGTTCGGGGTGCAGTGTTCCAACTGCATTGAAGTTGGTCATGCCTTATCTGATGAGGTCGATTGGCTTTTCTGAAAGTAGCTCTCTATTTTCAAGGCCCACAAACTCACCACGTGGATGTGATTTCCTGGGGAAATCGATACCCTCACGTCTTGGTGCGCGAGCGTCGCACCAGGGGGCATTTATGCGTTACATGCATACCGGCAACACAAGATTTCACTCATGCATGGGCACCGCTCCCATCGAACGTATTTGCTACAACTGACTCTCATGCACCACATGCACATCACTGGTACAAAGGCTTTCGTACATATATTTCATGACATACACATAAGCATAATTAGTCTTTCAGGGAAGGTTGATGATTACCTCTCTAATTTTTGCTACCATATTTATTTATTGTCTTCGACCTGAAGGTTTAGGCAGTTTATATAGGGCAGACATTTTTCAGCTTACGTTCCTTATGCTAACTCGCGCGCGTACCATTTACGTAATCCTACATACACAAACTCGAGGTCTGAGGGCGAAAACTTACTGCTGGCTGTACAGAGGTGTGACGGCAGAAGCGTGTTTTCTTCAGACAACCAGCGTAACAACGATGCTAACTTCCCACAAGGAAGGTTGGGGTTAGAAAAGATCAACCCTAAAAATGCACACCTCGTCTTATCCTACGGGATATCCGTCTCCGGCGATAGGTTCCAAAAAGTACGGAGCTAACACGAAAAGCCCCCAAATGCCCTGGTATGGCCGAAAGTGGGGTGGTTTCGCCCTCCCTCTCGAAATACTCTCACACGGCCACGCGTATACAGCCTCTGCCAGGGAAGTCCTACTCACTGCCTTCTCGTGGCGGGGGTGTTGTTCACGAAAATGAGAGGACGAAAAGCGAATGTCCGGCGCTATAACCGAATTCCAAATCAATGGTGCACATGGGCTCCAGTATCCTGCGGGAACAAATGGCGTATGAACCAATTTTTGGTCACCGACTTCCACGGGACTGCATCTCCTCACGATGCTCCACTGTCTTGTGGGTTAGACCGTTAGGTCAAAGGCTCGGGGCGTGGCCCCCTAAGAAAACCACCTGCTTCGGTCTGGGCACCCGGGCAGTATCCCAGCCCATGCACTAAAACATGATGAACTACTTACTTATGGAAAATATTCTTTTCGCTCCGATTTACACTGAAATGACTCGCACTATTATTATTATTATTATTATTATTTTACGTCATTTATTCACTCTCTCTTATTCCCACTTTATGTATCCGTTTCGACTTAGACAGCAGCTCACCTATGGTGAAAATTCGGCTCTATCTAAACGTTCTCGAGTCACTGCCTGGTTGAAAATTGTATGTGACCACCGAATAAGAGTACTGAAGCAGTTTTTCTGAAACCACGTTCACCATTCAAACTGGCTGCCTTCAACGTTCGCACACTTATGCAGGTCGGACAACAGATAGGGCTGGCTATGTCTTTGGAAAGTCTTAATATTGACGTGTGTTGTCTATCCGAGACCCGTATTCAAGACTCTGGTGAAGTACTACAAATTCGCTCTCCATCTGTCACTTCAAAAAGCTTGTTTTATATGCGTTTATCCGGGGATCCTGTGGCATCTTCGTCTGGTCTTGCTGGCGTTGGTGTCGCACTAAGCGCTAGAGCTGAGGCAGCACTAATCGACTGGATTCCCATTAACAGTCGGTTATGTGCTGTTAGATTAGAAAGTTCCATCAAAGTGAGAAGAAATCGGCGTGAGAAACAATGTCTTTTCTTCATCTCTGCCTATGCCCCGACAGATTGCAGCCCGGATGCAATCAAGGTTGAGTTCTACCACCAGTTAACTGTTCTTCTCCAGAGAGTGCGTTTGACAGATATTGTAGTACAAGCTGGAGACTTGGATGCTCAGGTCGGGCGTCTAGGCACAGAAGAGAGTCGTTTAGGTGGCCGATGGGGCTTGTTGGTCGCAGGACAGATAACGAGGAACGTCTACTGCAGCTATGCACAGACCACAACCTGTTTCTGGCTAGCACTAACTTTCGGCACAGTCATCGCCGATGTGCCACCTGGCGTCCTCCTTCTGCATCTCAAGCCTGGACTCAGATTGATCACATCGCGATCAGCTACCGCTGGCGTGGTTGTGTACAAGACTACCGCTTCTTTTGGAGTACCTATCTGGAATCTGATCATGCTCTGGTCTGCGCCAATCTTGCCTTACTTTTCAGTGGACAACGAAGTGACCGCCACCAAAGGATTGACGTTAGCAAGCTGGCTGCAACTTCTGTTGCTAGTAAGTACCGAACCGAGCTAGCTTCTAGGCTAGCTACCATTCCACCGAAAAGTATAGATGAGCATTGGTTGCAATTGCATGACGCCATGAAAATGGCGGGTACAGTCTGTTGTGGGTTCGCGAAACGCCCCGCTTACAAGCACTGGGTTTCTTCTGGTTCCTTACAACTCATTGAAGCCCGTCGGTCTATTTCGGGTGACCGTGAGTTTGACCACAAACGAAGGATGTTACGTAATGAAATCGGGCAAAGCTTGCGTAAGGACCGTGAAGCCTGGTGGTCGGAGCGTGCTAATGAGCTGGAAGCAGCAGCTGCATCTGGTAATTACCGGAAGCTCTTCCAACTCATCCGAGCCACTGGCAGCAAGAAGTCTGGTGTGAGCGAAACAATCTGCGAGGATGACGGAACGCCAATCACTAACATCCATCGACGTCTTGGACGATGGGCAGAATTTTTCGAAGGGCGGTTCAACTGACCTGCTGCTCCGGCAACATCGGTCAGACTGTCCTGCCCTCCATGGCCGGTGACGACTGATCCACCAAATGAGGCGGAAGTCCGCAAGGATCTCCAACTCTTGAAACGTTACAAATCACCGGACCCAGATGACTTACCTCCGGCTCTTTTTAAAGATGGTGGTGACTTTCTGACTAAGGGACTGACGACGTTGTTTACAAAGGTCTGGGAACTAGAGAGTGTACCAACGTCATGGAATGAGTCGATAGTTGTCCCTATCTTTAAAAAGGGTTCACGTCGTTCCTGTAACAACTATCGAGCGATAAGTCTACTTCCGGTTGCGTCCAAGCTATTGGCTTCCGTTATACTTCGCAGGTTGTTCAAAACCCGAGAAGGATTGACTCGCGAGGAGCAGGCTGGGTTTCGTTCCGGTCGAGGATGTATTGATCATATCTTCACCCTCCGCCAAATGTTAGAACACCGCCATACTTATCAAAGGCCAACAATCGTAGTGTTTCTTAATATCAGGGTTGCCTTCGATTCGTTGGATAGGACTGTTCTTTGGGATTGTCTATTGAAGAAGGGTGTGCCTGAGAAGTTTATTAACATCCTAAAAGCCCTATACACAAACACCTCAGGCAGAGTGAGGGCATACAACCACCTTTCTCCACTATTCCATTCGAGCAGTGGAGTTAGGCAGGGCTGCCCAATCTCACCATTCCTCTTCAACTTTGCCATCGATGACATTCTGGAAACAGCTCTGACGGATGTAAGTAATGGTGGTGTGGATCTGTTGCCTGGAGAAAGACTTCTCGACCTTGAATATGCGGATGATATGGTCTTACTGTACGAGAATGCCCAAGCTATGCAATCCGCACTTCATCATTCGGCAATCAATGTCCGTAGGTATGGTATGTGCTTCGCACCTTCGAAGTGCAAAGTACTTCTACAAGACTGGCAGGATTCTAATCCTGTACTCACTCTGGATGGTGAGCAGATAGAAGTAGTCGAGAAGTTTGTGTATCTAGGTAGCTGCATAAGTGCTGGTGGTGGTGTGAGTGATGAGATCAATGCTCGTATAGTGAAAGCCAGAGCGGCTTATGCCAATCTGGGCCACCTTTGGCGCCTTCGTGATGTTGGTCTGGCTGTAAAAGGTCGGATCTACAACGCGTCGGTGAGAGCAGTTTTGCTCTATGCTTGTGGAACCTGGCCTCTCCGAGTTGAGGATGTTAGACGACTCTCTGTGTTCGATCATCATTGTCTCCGAAGGATTGCTGACATTCAGTGGCAACACCATGTTAGTAATGCAGAGGTTCGGCATCGCGTGTTCGGGCACAGAGACGATAATGCAATTGGTGTCATCATCTTGAAACACCGACTTCGGTGGCTTGGATATGTTCTACGAATGTCGTCCCAGAGAATTCCTCGTCGTGCATTATTTGCCGACTCCGGGACTGGTTGGAAAAAGCGGAGAGGTGGTCAGTGTATGACACGGTGTTGTGGTATGAAAGAAAGCTGCAAAGGGCTAGCTTCTGTTGGTCCTTCACGACTCCCTGGTTGGGGTCCGAGAGACGGTGTAACACAGTGGCTAGAGACGTTATCAGACATGGCTCAGTATAGAAGCCAGGGGCGATCCTGCTGTAACCTTCTTTTACTTTCTTCATAAAAATTGGTTGCTTCTTCCTTGACTGTAAGATTTCCTCTGAGTGTACCTTTCCGTTTCCCCCATTATTGTTCTCTCTCTCTCCATTTTCAAAATTCCCCACGTTCATTACTTTTCTTTTCTTATTTTCTCCTTCTCTTCAAATTATCATTGTTTTGTGTGGCGCATAAATATTTGGTGCCCCCTGTACCAATATCTATGTGTACAAATAAATAAATAATAATAAATAAACACGAAAACTCACATTAATGTCGTGTGTGACCAGCCTCAAGCAGTTGTCCCTTGGTCATGTTCTCAGGTTATCAAGATCACCTCTAACCCAATTTCTTTTTCAGGTACCTTCAGAAGAACCCTCCCGCAGTGTGGGCGACCGGGAAGTGGTAACCGCCCTCACGCCTCTAACTGCATTCAAGACCACTATATTCACAATCGACCTCTTTCTTCAGTCCCTATTATTCCTCCTACCTCGACTTTCAACACTAAACTCCCTCTTTTGGCTTCCTCCTCAAGTATCACCATGGCCAACGATTCTAGTGCGCAAAACACTGTCTCAGGTCTGCTGAACCCTCGTTTCAAACTACACATTGGAGCCTTCAACATACGTACCCTATGTCAAGTCGGCTAGCAGGCCTCCTTGGCTGAGACTCTAGAATCCCGTACGATTGATGTATGTTGTGTCTAGGAAACACACATACAGGATCCTAGTGTGGTCATTCACTTGACCTCACCTAGGCAAAACGGCGAGGTGACGAGATACACTCTCTGTGTACCTGGTGACCCGATTGCTAGTTCTCGTGGACCGGTGGGTGTAGGCACAGCACTAAGTACGATGGCAGAGCAATCACTATTAGAATGGATCCCTGTTAACAGTCGTTTATGCGCTGTTCGGCTAAATGGCTCCGTAAGATCTCGGAAGGATAGGGACACACGTTGTTACCTTTTCGTTATTTTGTGATTACTTTCTCACTGCAGCTCGGATGAAGTTAAAGATGATTTTTACAGAAAACTTTCTGAACTTCTTCAGAAAGCTAAACTCAGCAGCGTCATCTGTTAGTGATTTGAACTAATGGGTCACGATAAACTAATAGATTTCTACTAAGTCTATTGCACTGATAGATTCTCGTAAATTCATCTCATCAGGGTCTAAACACGACGAAGTACGAACACAAATCAGGTCTAGGTTAACCAAAAGTCCAAGGAACGACCGTGAGCAGTGGTGGGCAACGAAATCAAAAGATGTTAAAGGAAACGGCTGTAGGTAATCCAGACAACTTTTCTGACTAACAAACGAAACTGGAGTTAAGAAGTCAAGTTTAAGTGGGACGATATCGGGAAAAGCTGACACCCTTATCTGCTCTCAGCCGAAACGTTTAGAACGATGGGTAGAACACTTTAAGAAGCAGTTCAGCTGGCCTTCATCTACTGTACAACTACCCACTATTCCCAAACAGCCTTAGTAGAACATTGAAGTAGGCCCCCGACTCTGATTGAATTTCAAAAGGCTATAGTTAATCTGAAACAAGGAAGAGCAGCTGGTCCATATGAATTGACTCCAGAGGTCTTTAAGTATGGTGGCTCAGTTCTAGCGATTAGGTTGGCTAGTATTTTATCTAAAATCTGGGAATTGAACGTAATCCCATCTGACTAGTTGCAGTCACTGATACTTATATGTTCATGGTCCTACGTTGTAGCTGACTGACTGAAACCACACAAGCACTGATTCATGCAATTCATATGCATAGGCATACACATCGGGCAACCCTCAAGGTTTTTAGAGAGTCCCGAGGTTGGAACTCAGATAATCCGGTTTATAGCACAGTGATAAATTAGTCCGATCTTCTCCGACCATCGAAATCGGCTAGTAAAGTTTCTCTCACTACCCAACAGCGCCATATGGAGGCTTTGACTAAGATTTTGATGTCTTTTTTGGGGTGACTTTTGTCTGCCACCATGTACAAATTATCATTTGAAAAAATTTATACGTAAATCAGTTATGGATGTAAACAGTTCGTTAGTCTGGTCAGTCCTGGCGAACTGATTATTAACAAAATATCGATATAAAAAATGTCTCGTTAAATTTTCTCCAAACTACGCCATTAATAACATGGGAAAGAGCAGTGCCAGACCTTTAGTTATTTATTGTTTATTTGAACACATAGATAATAGGCACCAGATACATATGCGCCACGTAAATCTCATTTGATTTGTATGAGGGCTGTAATACTTCTCGGGTGCCCAAACCGAAGCAGGTGGTCTTCTTAGGGGGCCACATTCGGAGCCTTCGACCTGAAAGTCTAATCCACAAGACAGTGAAGAATCGTCAGGAGATGCAGTCCCATGGTAACCGATGATCAATAATTGGTTCATACGCCATTTTTCCCTCAGGATACTGTAGCCCATGTGCACCATTGGTTTGTAATCAAGGTTTTCCAACTCCCCTCGGTGGACTCTCCGTGTTCACCAACCCGGTTCGTCCTCTCAATTTTGTAAACAACACCCTCATCACGGGGAGGCAGTGAGTAGGACTTCTCTGGCAGCGGTTGTATGCACATGGTCATTCGTAAACAACACCCCCGTCACACGTATATTGCAAGGTTATGTCGTTCGTTGTCAGGTCGGTTTGGTGAGAACGATGATAAAATGCAGTCTTTGTGACACTGAGCAACAATGCCAGAATGTTTGGGATGCACTTCTCTCCCTCCAAATGCATGTTGTTGCTTCAGGACTGGCCTGCGTCAACACCTGAACTAAGGATAGGGGGTAAAGTAGTCGAACGCGTTGACAACTTCACTTATCTTGGAAGTCTGATCAGCACTAATGGGTTGGTGTCTGACGAAATCTCAGCACGGATTCGATAAGCTCGTTTGGCTTTTGCCAACTTACGTCACTTACGGCGAAGGCGAGATATCCGTCTATCAATTAAGGGACGAGTATACTGCGCGGCAGTTCGTTCCGTTTTACTTTGCGACTGCGAAACGTGGTCACTAAGAGTGGATGATTTTCGTAAGCTACTAGTATTTGACCACAGATGCCTTAGAAATATTACTCGCATCTGCTGGGATCACCGGGTAAGTAATAGTGAGGTTAGACACAGAGTATTAGGGAATGATGGTTAATCAGTTGATGAGGTTATAAATCTTCATCGACTGAGATGGTTGGGCCACGTGTTACGTATGTCTGAACACCGATTACCACGACGCGCAATGCTGAATAGTGTTGGCGATGGTTGGAAGAAAGTTAGGGGCGGTTAAACCAAAACGTGGCATCAGTGCTTGAAGTCACTAACTCCAGGTCTGAGCCATGTTGGTAGATATAGACTACTTGGTTGAGGTCCGTGCGACTATCATAACCAATAATTGGAGACTGTGTGTGACATGGCTCAGAATCGATCATAATGGCGTCAGTGTGCACACTCTTTGTCTTTCTTTAAGCCATGAGATTAAAACTCCTATATCTTTCTTTCTACGAACCAATTCTTTCTCCCTGTATTATATCCTTTTATGAAATTTTTTGTAACTGCTTCTATAATTTTGGTGTTCATCTTTTTGTGATAATGAAGTGTGGCAACTTTGCCGATACATGCATGTGCCTGGTTCTACGTTGTAGCTGAGTGACTGGTTATCTGGTGCTTCAGTCCTCATTATTTTTAATCAAATCCAACCTTGTTTTTCCAGGAAACTGTTCGAATTTCTGTTCCTGTTGAGTGTCGGGGTTATTTAATTGGTCGGAAAGGGGAGCGATTACAAGAACTGGAGTCATCTACAATGACACGGATTAGCATTCCACCTCACAATGCTCTCGATCCAAATGTCGTCATTGTTACGGGTCCCAGAAGAGGGATTTTAGAAGCAGAAGGCCTAATATATGAAATTGTTCGCAAACAATCCCAACAAGCGTTTGAACGGCTTTCGATCCCCAAAATTTACCATCCTTTTATATGTGGGCCGTAAGTTCATGCTCATTACTATGTATAACCAGAATGGATTTTGACAAAAGTCTCACTTTTTAGGAACAACCAAATTGTAAATGATTTGAAGTCTCGAACTGACACTAAAGTCAACATTCCTCCTCCAAATGTATCAGTCGATGAAATAACAGTTTCTGGCAAGCGCGAAGGTGTTGCACAAGCAGTTAAAGAAATTCAAGCAATATATAATGAACGGGTAAGTCTTTTTATGCATATGAGAGTATACCGATTCAGTATATCTGGTTTTATGTAGTCTCAAAAATATTTCTTTTTCTTGGATGTGCACATTTTTACCCTTTTTTGTTTCAAAAATTTCTTCCTAATGATTTTGTACATAATTTTGTACAAATTCTGAAAATAAGAATATGAAATATTCCGAGCACCAAGTTGATTATTAACAATATTTTTCCTCACATTTTACGACACTGTTAATTCGGCTTTGTAAAATTTTATATTTTATGTTTCCAGCTTGAAACTACAAAGACAATTACTGTTAAGGTTGCCAGATCACAGCATCGTATCATATTCGGTCAGCGCGGTTCTGGAATCGCAGATATTTTAGCTCAAACTGGTGTTTCTGTCGAACTGCCAGTGGATGATGGGAATGAGGAGATTGTTTTGCGAGGAAAACCCGAAGATCTTGGACGTGCACTTACAATGGTTTATGAACGGGCTCAAAGCACCATGACAGAAGAAATTGAAGCACCTAATCGCTTTCATAAACTTTTAATTGGAAGAGGAGGTTCTAAATTAACAGAGTTACTTGAAGGATATAAACGAGTAAGTTTCATCCATGTTTCAGCTAAAAATTCAAGATACTTCCACTTAGTTGATTATAGTTTGACTTTTAGACATATAGTACGATATACGGTAACGCTCGGACTATTCAATTCACACTTAGCTAATTAACCATCATAATAAATAAGAGAAGTTCTGCGCTACATTTATAAAACGTAGCCTTTCAAAGTTGGGAGTGTTATGTGGCCCTGTTTTCGCTCCTCGCGGTCAGGAAAGGACGGAACTCATCCGACATCAGTGGCTATGGCGACAGTATGTATTCTTATTCTACAAACAATCACTTACAAACTACTAGCTCTTGATGCTGGCTAAGAAGTTAATGATAATAACTTACATAAATACCTAAGTATCTAATTTGGGATCTTTCGATCACATCACCTTGGTTTAAAAGAGCGAAAGGAGAGAAAATTCGGTTATCATTAGACGCTTATAAATGGGTTCTCTGTGGCATTTATAAATAAAACAGTAAACATCCTACCTAAATGTGTAACGCATAAGTGGGAGTTCAAATGTGTGTTAGCTACTAGCCAAGAATGAAAGAAGAAAAGTGCTTATGGAAGATAAAATCTCAAATTACTATGATGATGTCTCAGGGGTAGTGAAACATGTTACTATTCTTCAAGTATGGCTACAGTTAACAATTGTCTATAAATGTGGAGATATTCGGACGTTAGTATGTTTCAACTAACATGATACAACTAATTGTCATGCCGTCAGTATTGAAGTAGAGATTGGAAATGTGAGTGAACTGCTGTGTAAGATGAATGTGGCATGTTGTTTCTGAATAGCGGTCTTCCTTTCCTTTCCCTGTTTCCTTTACTATCAGTTGTAAAGACGAAATCATTTAAAATGATGCCTTGTCTTGTATTGATAACACTTGCACTAGAAGAAAACACTGTTAACACTTTATTCGAATATTCGTCAAGATTAGAACGAATAGTTTGACAGATACTGGGCGCCGAGTATAGAGAAGTCATTATATATGTAAATTATATCTGAAACAATCTCAGCGATTGAAATTTAAAATAATTCCAACGTTTCGTCCAGCCAACTTGTCTGGACTTCTTCAGGGTAATAATCAAAATCAAAATCATCAAAGAAATATATAGCTTTTAACAATCATAACTGTACTTTGTTAAACCAATCAAATTTTTGGATGTTGATTTTTGTAACATAGGATATAATGAGTCAGTTAACGCTGTATAATTCGTGTTTTACCTAAAGTATATGGAAGGAATGGAAAGAGTACACTCTTGCATCATACCAAGAAAGTCAAATATAGGAATTACTCAGAAGAAAATGTTCGAAATCTGAAGAACATGTTTCATACGACTCACTGGAAAACACTAATGATGTTATTACTTGTTACCTTAAATTCTGTTTTGGTATTTGTTGTCCCACTGAAATACTTTTTGTAAGTTTTGATCGACTTACATCTTCACAACGACTATGAAGGGTACAAGAACGAATGTACAATGAGAAAAACCCTATTGAAGTTCGTAAGCTTAATGGTCTAATAAACCTAGAGATTAGACGTCTCAACTCTATGTTTACTTAAATACTACTGTTTTGTGAAAACTCGCCACGTATGTGGAAACTCTTTAAAAAACTTACATGTGACACGCACATTAGAAGCGATAACCAGCTGAATGTTTGTGACTTAAATAAGCCTTTTGTACCTCAGTCATCTGACGTAATGCTCCCTATATCCGCCGATTTAAATAGTAGTTGTGTGTCCGAAATTGTCTCCAGTCCCTTAATTCATCCCTATGTTTAGGATTTGATGATATCCCAAACCTCCTTTTTAAACAAGTGTGCTGAATTTCTACGTTGTCCATTCACGAGTATCTTTAACAGATCCTTCTCAACTAATCTCATACCGAAAATATGGAAAAAGGTAAAGATAATCCCTATACTTAAGAAAGTATCTGGTGATAAGAATGTGAAATTTAGACCCATAGCAATAACTTCACATTTCCTCAAAACAATGGAAAAATTATCGATACTTCCACTTCAACCTGCCATAAAAGAGCACATTGATCCGTGTCAGTTTGCTTACAGATGCAAAAGAAGCACCTTAGATGCCGTTGCTTTTCTGCATCACAATATAGTGTTCAGCTTGGAAAAGGGTAAGAAGTATGTTAGATGCACTGTTCTGGACTATACTTCTGCTTTTGGTTCTATACCAAGACAACCTTTACTTAATAAGTCAATCAGTGTCATTACTGACAGATGGATAATCAATTGGCTATGTCCCTAACTTTCTGGAAGAGAACAGTACTCTGTGTTTGGACGAAAGTATTCAGCGTCTCTACTGTCTTGTGAAGGTGTACCACAAGGAGCCGTTCTTTCACCTTTTCTTTTCTTTTTTTTTTCTGCATGATCTACCATCTTCCACGGAAAACACTTTTGTGAAATATGCGGATGATCTTACTGTATGTATCCCATAGAAATGAATGAGTTTTGTCTCGTATTGAATGTTGGTCTATTGTTAATGGTCTAAATGTCAAGGTGTTAGATTTGGCATGAGGCATGAACGGCATCTAAACACCATTTTAGGATCCCATAATGCTTGTGCCATTGGAGACTCTTTGATAAACATAATGTCAGAAGTCAATTATCTTGGTGTTACTTTTTCCTCTTGTCTCTTTTGGTCTTCTCATATTTTACTGTTATCAAAGAATGTTTTCCGTCTGACTTACTATATGAAGAGGCGGTTAGCAGGGTATGGTGAATCTTTCGAGGTTATTATTAGTATGGTTGTGTATAGACATCTGAAGTCTTGCAAATTCATGGAAGATTTTATCTTATCAGATACTACCCATCCCCTAAGAAAACCACCTGCTTCGGTTTGGGCACCCGGGCAGTATCACAGCCCTCACACATATCAAATGAGATCTGTGTGGCGCATATGTATTTGGTGCCTTCTTGTACCGATATCTATGTGTTAAAATAAAATAAATAAATAAAACCCATCCCCTTCACTCATATTTTTCTCCTTGTATATCTTTAAGTATAACGACACGTAATTACATTAAAATCCATGTACGCAAGCAAAAGTATAAAAGTTCTATAACACCTAACCTAGCAAATATACTCTGTGACGAACTAGTTGTTAGAGTTAACCTAGTCAATAACCTGCATTCTTAACATGTATCTCATTTGGAATGTTGTACAGTTTTTCAAATCTCTTTATAACCTTTTTCCTTTCTTTGTTGTCGTTTTTTTTGTAAAAGAAACGTGTTGAAATATTTTGTGCTGACAATTCTATATTGTACCAAAATATAATATTGAATAAAGCCATAATAATAAAATAAAAAAACATTGCTGTATCGGGACTCAATCGTTTGCAACGTTTCGGTGTTAAAACACTTGTTTTTCAACACATATTTTTCTAGCTCCAACCTCACTCCATGTTATATCGGTTTAAGAATTTTGCTGTTATCACTAGTTCTCTCACTTAAGGCATGTCTCAACCACAATTGCTTGATTAATAATGTCATGCATATTGTATAATCAGCTTGTACATTTCTTATTTCTAAAACATCTAGGAATAGTAATTTTCTAATATTTCTCCATCTTTCCTATTTTGGGCAGAAATTGCTGTAAGGCTATATTTTTATCTACAGTAAAATAGATAATCTTTGTCCGTTTATTAGACTTGTTAATACACTTTGTACACGTATAGGTTCAAGTAAGCTTTGGAGATAACACCAACAGAATATCTGTTGAAGGTCCTTGTGAAGAAGTCGAAGTTATTGTCGAGCGCTTAAAAAACCGCTTAGCAGAACTACAAGCTACTGTTGCTATGGCGACAGTAAAAGTGGATCCCAAGTACTACCGACACATAATTGGTAAACAAGGAGCTACCATTGGTCGTTTGCGTGACTATAAAGTGCGCGTTAGACTTCCTGATTCAGATCGGGGTGATGCTTTCTCTGATGAAATAGTGATAGAAGGGGATCCAATTGGAGTTGAAAAGGCAAAGCTTGAGATTCAGCAATTGGTGGAGAGACTGGTACGTCTTTTCTTATTTTTAGAAGTATTATGTTTGTTTTTCACACATCTTCATACAGATATAGTGAATATAAGCCCAATTCACTTTTTGTGTATCTGGTTTTGGCGTTTTCAAGTGGAGAAATTCTAATTTTGACCAGAAGTTTTTATGAAATTCTCAAAGACGGTTATGCGGATATTTATTTTATATAAATATGTCTGCAAAGCTCTTGGAAAGTGGAGAGATCAAAATGATGTATTAAAACACCATCAAAATAAAGAACATAAAGTATGGAAGGAACTCAGTATGGAGAACTAGTTTAAAATAAAATAAAAATATTAGTGCAAAATAAATAGTAAAATCTCAGGTCTAATAAACAATTTTGGGAGATCTGGGTAGTCCTAAATCAATATTCACGTACTTTATATCGGTCGTGTGAAAGAAAATCTTATCATGAACCTATTTTCCTGATAAACTACTGCAGTAATACTCCTCTTATAAAGGTGTATATAGTCTCGAAGAAGATCTAAGCCCCGTATTCCAGCATTGTTAATCCTATGCCTCTCAGACGTCTCTAGCCACTGTGTTACACCGTCTCTCGGACCCCAGCCAGGGAGTCGTGAAGGTCCAACAGAAGCTAGCCCTTTGCAGCTTTCTTTCATACCACGACACCATGTCATATACTGACCACCTCTCCGCCTTTTCCAACCAGTCCCGGAGTCGGCAAATAATGCACGACGAGGAATTCTCTGGGACGACATTCGTAGAACATATCCAAGCCACCGAAGTCGGTGTTTCAAGATGATGACACCAATTGCATTATCGTCTCTGTGCCCGAACACGCGATGCCGAACCTCTGCATTACTAACATGGTGTTGCCACTGAATGTCAGCAATCCTTCGGAGACAACGATGATCGAACACAGAGAGTCGTCTAACATCCTCAACTCGGAGAGGCCAGGTTCCACAAGCATAGAGCAAAACTGCTCTCACCGACGCGTTGTAGATCCGACCTTTTACAGCCAGACCAACATCACGAAGGCGCCAAAGATGGCCCAGATTGGCATAAGCCGCTCTGGCTTTCACTATACGTGCATTGATCTCATCACTCACGCCACCACCAGCACTTATGCAGCTACCTAGATACACAAACTTCTCGACTACTTCTATCTGCTCACCATCCAGAGTGAGTACAGGATTAGAATCCTGCCAGTCTTGTAGAAGTACTTTGCACTTCGAAGGTGCGAAGCACATACCATACCTACGGACATTGATTGCCGAATGATGAAGTGCGGATTGCATAGCTTGGGCATTCTCGTACAGTAAGACCATATCATCCGCATATTCAAGGTCGAGAAGTCTTTCTCCAGGCAACAGATCCACACCACCATTACTTACATCCGTCAGAGCTGTTTCCAGAATGTCATCGATGGCAAAGTTGAAGAGGAATGGTGAGATTGGGCAGCCCTGCCTAACTCCACTGCTCGAATGGAATAGTGGAGAAAGGTGGTTGTATGCCCTCACTCTGCCTGAGGTGTTTGTGTATAGGGCTTTTAGGATGTTAATAAACTTCTCAGGCACACCCTTCTTCAATAGACAATCCCAAAGAACAGTCCTATCCAACGAATCGAAGGCAACCCTGATATCAAGAAACACTACGATTGTTGGCCTTTGATAAGTATGGCGGTGTTCTAACATTTGGCGGAGGGTGAAGATATGATCAATACATCCTCGACCGGAACGAAACCCAGCCTGCTCCTCGCGAGTCAATCCTTCTCGGGTTTTGAACAACCTGCGAAGTATAACGGAAGCCAATAGCTTGGACGCAACCGGAAGTAGACTTATCGCTCGATAGTTGTTACAGGAACGACGTGAACCCTTTTTAAAGATAGGGACAACTATCGACTCATTCCATGACGTTGGTACACTCTCTAGTTCCCAGACCTTTGTAAACAACGTCGTCAGTCCCTTAGTCAGAAAGTCACCACCATCTTTAAAAAGAGCCGGAGGTAAGTCATCTGGGTCCGGTGATTTGTAACGTTTCAAGAGTTGGAGATCCTTGCGGACTTCCGCCTCATTTGGTGGATCAGTCGTCACCGGCCATGGAGGGCAGGACAGTCTGACCGATGTTGCCGGAGCAGCAGGTCAGTTGAACCGCCCTTCGAAAAATTCTGCCCATCGTCCAAGACGTCGATGGATGTTAGTGATTGGCGTTCCGTCATCCTCGCAGATTGTTTCGCTCACACCAGACTTCTTGCTGCCAGTGGCTCGGATGAGTTGGAAGAGCTTCCGGTAATTACCAGATGCAGCTGCTGCTTCCAGCTCATTAGCACGCTCCGACCACTAGGCTTCTCGATCCTTACGCAAGCTTTGCCCGATTTCATTACGTAACATCCTTCGTTTGTGGTCAAACTCACGGTCACCCGAAATAGACCGACGGGCTTCAATGAGTTGTAAGGAACCAGAAGAAACCCAGTGCTTGTAAGCGGGGCGTTTCGCGAACCCACAACAGACTGTACCCGCCATTTTCATGGCGTCATGCAATTGCAACCAATGCTCATCTATACTTTTCGGTGGAATGGTAGCTAGCCTAGAAGCTAGCTCGGTTCGGTACTTACTAGCAACAGAAGTTGCAGCCAGCTTGCTAACGTCAATCCTTTGGTGGCGGTCACTTCGTTGTCCACTGAAAAGTAAGGCAAGATTGGCGCAGACCAGGGCATGATCAGATTCCAGATAGGTACTCCAAAAGAAGCGGTAGTCTTGTACACAACCACGCCAGCGGTAGCTGATCGCGATGTGATCAATCTGAGTCCAGGCTTGAGATGCAGAAGGAGGACGCCAGGTGGCACATCGGCGATGACTGTGCCGAAAGTTAGTGCTAGCCAGAAACAGGTTGTGGTCTGTGCATAGCTGCAGTAGACGTTCCTCGTTATCTGTCCTGCGACCAACAAGCCCCATCGGCCACCTAAACGACTCTCTTCTGTGCCTAGACGCCCGACCTGAGCATCCAAGTCTCCAGCTTGTACTACAATATCTGTCAAACGCACTCTCTGGAGAAGAACAGTTAACTGGTGGTAGAACTCAACCTTGATTGCATCCGGGCTGCAATCTGTCGGGGCATAGGCAGAGATGAAGAAAAGACATCGTTTCTCACGCCGATTTCTTCTCACTTTGATGGAACTTTCTAATCTAACAGCACATAACCGACTGTTAATGGGAATCCAGTCGATTAGTGCTGCCTCAGCTCTAGCGCTTAGTGCGACACCAACGCCAGCAAGACCAGACGAAGATGCCACAGGATCCCCGGATAAACGCATATAAAACAAGCTTTTTGAAGTGACAGATGGAGAGCGAATTTGTAGTACTTCACCAGAGTCTTGAATACGGGTCTCGGATAGACAACACACGTCAATATTAAGACTTTCCAAAGACATAGCCAGCCCTATCTGTTGTCCGACCTGCATAAGTGTGCGAACGTTGAAGGCAGCCAGTTTGAATGGTGAACGTGGTTTCAGAAAAACTGCTTCAGTACTCTTATTCGGTGGTCACATACAATTTTCAACCAGGCAGTGACTCGAGAACGTTTAGATAGAGCCGAATTTTCACCATAGGTGAGCTGCTGTCTAAGTCGAAACGGATACATAAAGTGGGAATAAGAGAGAGTGAATAAATGACGTAAAATAATAATAATAATAATAATAATAATAATAATAATAATAATAATAGTGCGAGTCATTTCAGTGTAAATCGGAGCGAAAAGAATATTTTCCATAAGTAAGTAGTTCATCATGTTTTAGTGCATGGGCTGGGATACTGCCCGGGTGCCCAGACCGAAGCAGGTGGTTTTCTTAGGGGGCCACGCCCCGAGCCTTTGACCTAACGGTCTAACCCACAAGACAGTGGAGCATCGTGAGGAGATGCAGTCCCGTGGAAGTCGGTGACCAAAAATTGGTTCATACGCCATTTGTTCCCGCAGGATACTGGAGCCCATGTGCACCATTGATTTGGAATTCGGTTATAGCGCCGGACATTCGCTTTTCGTCCTCTCATTTTCGTGAACAACACCCCCGCCACGAGAAGGCAGTGAGTAGGACTTCCCTGGCAGAGGCTGTATACGCGTGGCCGTGTGAGAGTATTTCGAGAGGGAGGGCGAAACCACCCCACTTTCGGCCATACCAGGGCATTCGGGGGCAATATCATCATTTTCATTAAATTTGTGTGTGGGTTGCGATACTGCCCGGGTGCTCAGACCGAAGCAGGTAAACGTCGTCCAGTGCTTCCAGGTTTTCAATGGTGATCTAATATCAATCGGTTCATAATCTCAATCAAGATTATAATAATAATAATATCCCATGAATTAGGAAAAATGAATATCTCATTAAGAATGTTTCCTAGTAAGAGGCGGTTTAGGGGTTATATACATACAAAGTTCATTATGGAGCTTATAAAGCAAACATGTAAACATTTTGTGCAGTTTCGTCATACTTTGCCATACCTTTCTTTACGTATTTGTCCACTGCTCAATTCGGCCTTAATTAGATTTACTACTTAACCATTTTTTTCTGTTCTCAATGTATATCGTTAAAACTTGATGTATCTAAGTCGATGTAATAATGTTTCATAACTTTTGTTGTTAATTACGTGCTAGATTTACAAACTAACGTCTCATTCAGTTATTTAGGAATCCTTTTTTTTTTCTGTGAAAAGGAACTAAAGATTGTTACACCGTTTATATTGTTTTAGGAGAATGAGAAATGCAAAGATGTGATTATTGATCCTCATATCCAAAATTTGTTACGTTCAACCACAAATGGATCTTGTCCTTATATTCGTACCATTTACGAGACATTCCCTCAAGTACGTATTATATGGCCTGAAAATGATGCAAATGATTCCATGTTTGGAGAAAATCCAACTAAAAGTATTGTTCAACTAAGAGGTGATCGTCAGCAAGTCGATGCAGCAAGTGAAAAGTTAAACAAACTTATTAAATTAGTGAAAGAAGAGAACCATAGGCAAGAGGTAGGATTGAATATCAATGTTTATGCATTTAATTAGGAGTTTTCTTTTGATGGTATCAATATATAAAATAATTCATCAACATATTGATTAATGCAATCGGAATGTCCAAGGTGTGATTCTTTGTAGCGGGGTCGCGGACTCGCTCTGCCGAGAAACCTCACACTTTGACGGAACAGCTGTCCCGTGCTTCCAGGTCTTCAATATCAGTTCGGGATCTGATCTATGAAAGTGATAAACTTTGTTGGATGTGTTTGTTCAGCTGACCAATTTAGGCTGATTGGCTACTGAAAAATTATCAATGTCATGTTTGTTTAACCCCTTAGTGTTGATTGAATTTTCTCCAAAAAGTTGAAGTGTAGCCGCTATTTAAGAGGAGTTAACTTTGAGGCAGGTAAAGCAGTGTTTAAATCCGTAATTTGGTGTTTCAATAGAAAATACGCAAACAGTTCAGTTACCAAGTGCAAAATAGTTGTAAATATGCAGTCAGTCAGTAACAACGTGGAACTTCGTATGTACATACATCAGTTCGATTTGCCATACCACATTAGCACAGAGATGCAGTTATCGATTCCAACCCCGTATTGGTAGAGGTAGTGACAGTATAAGTAGTAATAGGGAACATTAGGGTTCGATTATGTTATTTAAGGAATATAATCCAGTGGAATAGATTTGAAAAAAAATAAAGGACATGGAAAATTCAGAAGATTAGAATTTGGGAGAACACAAAGAGTGGATGCATCTGTGCCATTGCAAACGATTTTGAGCAATGTTATTCAAGGTCTCTAACCATCGGTTGCTATCATCTCGCGGACCCCAACCAGGTGCTGAGATTTCGTCACACACCAGACCACAAGGGATGTTGAGACTTCCAAGATAAGTGAAGTAGTCGACACGCTCAACTACTTCACTCCCTATCACTAGTTCGGGTGTCGACGCAACCCAATCCTGAAGCAAAATTTTTCGAGGGAAAAAATCGCATGCCGAACATGCCTGCATTGTTGCTTAGAATGGTCAGCAGACTCTGCATTTTGTTAGCGCCTTCACCAAATAGAACTATGTCATCGGCATGCAATGATTCCGTAATAATTATTTGTCATTCTTCTCTTGCATAAATTATCTTATTTAGACATTGAAAAAAGTTTTTAATGTTTATAATTTCTCTTATGGACGAGGAAGACTTGTGTAAATTATCAATCTTTTTTATCCACATTCGCTGTTTCCTTCACTTTAATGAAAATAATTTTTTCCGATGTCTTTAATTTCAAAAGCTGTACAATTGTATTTGGATGATATATATAATATGATGAGCAGTCTGTGACACACAAGGCGTTGCTCATGTGGTCTTTGTATATATATATATATATATATATATATATATATATATATATTACTTCTCATCTACAGATATATATTTTCAAAGAGATACGGTCTAGTTTTCTTGGACGTGAATATCCAAGAGTGCGTAAAATTCTTGAAGATACACAAACACGTCTGCAAAATCCTAATGTTGGTTCTAATCCTGAAATTTTCACTGTAATTGGACGAGAGGAAAATGTGCGCAGGGCAATTGAACAGTTAGAAGAATTACAAAAGAAACTGGTTCGTTAACCTTTTTTTCAAACATTGATAAATTGATATTTACCGTATGAATTCAATGTTTAAGAAAAATAGTCTGTTTATTGTGTTTGGCAAATTGAACTATTTTGTTTATGTATGCTCCAGTGCTAATAAAAAATAATAGTACTCTACGGTTGATATTCTAATCATGCCTCAATTTTATCTTAATTAATAGTATTAAATTTGGACCTGTAAGTTTTAACATTTTTGCCTGTATTGTTTAGCAAACGTGCTCTGATAGTTTTGTACGGACTTACCCACAGCAAATATTATTTCCACAAATTACATTCGATTCTCTGGCATGAAAGCACTTGCGTTATATTCAAATTGGAAACGGATTTTTTCTTTTAAATCTTGTAAAAATTAAACTTCAAATAAATTGCTTCATGAATCCGAATCCATCTCCAGCTTTAAAAATGTGCATTGTAGTAAGGACTTTGTCTGATCTATTTCTCCAGAAAGGCATTCTTTATTTCAAACAGCCTAGTATTGTGTATAAACATCTGCATTTCAAATCATTGATAGAAAATAGATGGAATTTGGCTAGGAGTGGAATCCAGGACGCACATTTCGTTCTATTTGAGACACATCAGCTGGATGTGGCTGCATCCTAGAGTTAATGTTCACTCCGGCACTCAAAATCATTGTCGTTCGCTTTAAATCCCATCGCTTTATCCACTTAGCTACTGAATCTGGATCGTCATTCACTTCTGCAACTGGTGTGAGTTTTCATCCAATTTGAAATGGTTTGAATTATCCCGTTGTTAATATTTTTTTAGTTGAAATTTGATCAGTCTTTTTCGGGATTTGTGCATCTTATGCGGATTGTTAACCACGACTGATCGAATTTCAGTTAAATATAAACAACGCGGTAATTTGACTTATTGATTCAAGTTATTATTTCGTGAATAATCTTATCTCCATCACTAGTAGTTGCAGTGAATTTTTCAGTCATTTTCCACTCTAGTCTATTATTATTATTATTATTATTATTATTATTATTATTATTATTATTATTATCAATACTGTTAGTGTTTTATGTAGGGTTAGTTGATTATATTTGTTAGTTTCTCCGTCATTTGGACTTGATTCTCGTTGTTGGTCATATTACAAACGCTCCTTCTTGATCTCTTTTCTCTCAACCCTTCAGTAAACACATACATACGAGCTATGCTCGTAAAACCAAATGATTTTATAATGTATTCAGATTAAAGAATGTGCCTAATGGATCTGTTGTTAAATATTTTCAAAGGAACGTAAGAATTACCTTGAAAGATTTGCACCACCGACTTCAGTAAAACATCTGATGAAAACCGGGATGCATTGAAAAACCGTTTGTCCATGTTCGTAAACTTAAGCATGCTGTCGCACGTAACTGAAACTTATTGCCAATCCGCAGTTATGAAGTAAATATAATGTGGGTGTTTATGATGCAGGTACAAACGCACCAAAACATAATCCAACAGAATTCCAATAGATGATATGAAAGTATGAAGAATATTTTACGATACAACCATGAAATATTTGTATAAATTCTATTTCCTATCTTGTACATTTGTAATTTTGTTTGTTTGTTTTATATATATTTCTTATTTATTTCAAAGGCTACTGTTAAAGAAGTAACTGTTTCTATACCATCAGCTTTGACAACTAAATTCGCTGGAGATCAAGCTCCAAGTTTAAGGTCAATTTGTGAACAGTGTGAAGGAGTACATATAAGATTTGCAAATAATAATAATAAAATTACTAAAGGACAACCAAATAAATTAAGTCATATGGAGATAGTTGTACTTGGACCAGAAAAAGAAGTTCAAGAAGCATGTGAGTTGTTAGATCAACTCAACGCAAGAGTATCACAATTATGTGCTGAGGTAAGCTTGAAACAGCAAAATAAACAATATTACCAATAACCATTTCACATCATAGTGAAAATTCCCATTTGGACATTTGGTAAAAATAGAAGGAACGAATTGAGCGAAGAAATTTCTTTTCAATTAGTTTTTCATCATGGTTCTACACTATTATATATATGATTTACAATAATGATATAATACTCATTGAGTGGATACGTTGCGTAATAATTACATAATGACATTTAAATTAACATCGAGTAGTTTGGAGGAAAGATGATTATTAATATTCAAAGTAATTATTAAATCAAGAAGTTGCTACGTTGCATAATATATGAAAAAGAGAAGGAACAGAATTGTAATGGATGGTCAATAGAATAGTAGTTACGTATGAATCAAGACATGAATGCTGAGAAATAATAAAGTTCAAAAAACAAACAAGATTAAAAATGTTTTGATGTGAATGTGGTTAACTTGTGAATTGAGAATGGTTGATTGATAGTAGACAGTGTCAATGCACCTTGACGTTGTCGATCGACTGATCGTGCGATGTCGGTGTAATTGTGACAGGGTGTTTAGAATGCAGAGGATGTTATTGATCTTTCTGCGAACCCACTGTCTTAAATTGATGTTATTTTGGGTTGGGGTGTTGAAGTTGATATGATTTTGGCCTTACCCGTTCGCACACATTCCATGTTCACCGTTAGTTATAGAAAACTGTGATCGTGTTGACAAACCGTGTGCGAAACATGTTTATGTTTCCTGTGTGAGACGTTTGTGATTGAGTTGAGTGTTGATGTTGTTGATGTTGTTGATGTTGTTGTTGTTGTTGTTGTTGTTGTTGTTGTTGTTGTTGTTCTAGGAATGTGGTATGATGAGTTTGTTGATGGTGATGTGAATAGTGTTGAGTATTTGTGAGTGTGAGATTGTGTTTATTTTTGAGGTGATGTGATTAGGTTGACCGTCGATAGGATAGTTTGATTGTTTGATAGTTTGATTGATAGATTGATTGGTTGATTGTTGGATGAATGGATGGATGGTTTTATAGATGTGTTGATGAGTGTTGTTGTTGAAAGTGTTTTTGTGATAATGGTGCTGAAGAGATGGAATAGTTTATAGTTGATGTTTTGATGTGAATGTGGTTAACTTGTGAATTGAGAATGGTTGATTGATAGTAGACAGTGTCAATGCACCTTGACGTTGTCGATCGACTGATCGTGCGATGTCGGTGTAATTGTGACAGGGTGTTTAGAATGCAGAGGATGTTATTGATCTTTCTGCGAACCCACTGTCTTAAATTGATGTTATTTTGGGTTGGGGTGCTGAAGTTGATATGATTTTGGCCTTACCCGTTCGCACACATTCCATGTTCACCGTTAGTTATAGAAAACTGTGATCGTGTTGACAAACCGTGTGCGAAACATGTTTATGTTTCCTGTGTGAGACGTTTGTGATTGAGTTGAGTGTTGATGTTGTTGATGTTGTTGATGTTGTTGTTGTTGTTGTTGTTGTTCTAGGAATGTGGTATGATGAGTTTGTTGATGGTGATGTGAATAGTGTTGAGTATTTGTGAGTGTGAGATTGTGTTTATTTTTGAGGTGATGTGATTAGGTTGACCGTCGATAGGATAGTTTGATTGTTTGATAGTTTGATTGATAGATTGATTGGTTGATTGTTGGATGAATGGATGGATGGTTTTATAGATGTGTTGATGAGTGTTGTTGTTGAAAGTGTTTTTGTGATAATGGTGCTGAAGAGATGGAATAGTTTATAGTTGATGTTTTGATGTGAATGTGGTTAACTTGTGAATTGAGAATGGTTGATTGATAGTAGACAGTGTCAATGCACCTTGACGTTGTCGATCGACTGATCGTGCGATGTCGGTGTAATTGTGACAGGGTGTTTAGAATGCAGAGGATGTTATTGATCTTTCTGCGAACCCACTGTCTTAAATTGATGTTATTTTGGGTTGGGGTGCTGAAGTTGATATGATTTTGGCCTTACCCGTTCGCACACATTCCATGTTCACCGTTAGTTATAGAAAACTGTGATCGTGTTGACAAACCGTGTGCGAAACATGTTTATGTTTCCTGTGTGAGACGTTTGTGATTGAGTTGAGTGTTGATGTTGTTGATGTTGTTGATGTTGTTGTTGTTGTTGTTGTTGTTGTTCTAGGAATGTGGTATGATGAGTTTGTTGATGGTGATGTGAATAGTGTTGAGTATTTGTGAGTGTGAGATTGTGTTTATTTTTGAGGTGATGTGATTAGGTTGACCGTCGATAGGATAGTTTGATTGTTTGATAGTTTGATTGATAGATTGATTGGTTGATTGTTGGATGAATGGATGGATGGTTTTATAGATGTGTTGATGAGTGTTGTTGTTGAAAGTGTTTTTGTGATAATGGTGCTGAAGAGATGGAATAGTTTATAGTTGATGTTTTGATGTGAATGTGGTTAACTTGTGAATTGAGAATGGTTGATTGATAGTAGACAGTGTCAATGCACCTTGACGTTGTCGATCGACTGATCGTGCGATGTCGGTGTAATTGTGACAGGGTGTTTAGAATGCAGAGGATGTTATTGATCTTTCTGCGAACCCACTGTCTTAAATTGATGTTATTTTGGGTTGGGGTGCTGAAGTTGATATGATTTTGGCCTTACCCGTTCGCACACATTCCATGTTCACCGTTAGTTATAGAAAACTGTGATCGTGTTGACAAACCGTGTGCGAAACATGTTTATGTTTCCTGTGTGAGACGTTTGTGATTGAGTTGAGTGTTGATGTTGTTGATGTTGTTGATGTTGTTGTTGTTGTTGTTGTTGTTGTTGTTCTAGGAATGTGGTATGATGAGTTTGTTGATGGTGATGTGAATAGTGTTGAGTATTTGTGAGTGTGAGATTGTGTTTATTTTTGAGGTGATGTGATTAGGTTGACCGTCGATAGGATAGTTTGATTGTTTGATAGTTTGATTGATAGATTGATTGGTTGATTGTTGGATGAATGGATGGATGGTTTTATAGATGTGTTGATGAGTGTTGTTGTTGAAAGTGTTTTTGTGATAATGGTGCTGAAGAGATGGAATAGTTTATAGTTGATGTTTTGATGTGAATGTGGTTAACTTGTGAATTGAGAATGGTTGATTGATAGTAGACAGTGTCAATGCACCTTGACGTTGTCGATCGACTGATCGTGCGATGTCGGTGTAATTGTGACAGGGTGTTTAGAATGCAGAGGATGTTATTGATCTTTCTGCGAACCCACTGTCTTAAATTGATGTTATTTTGGGTTGGGGTGCTGAAGTTGATATGATTTTGGCCTTACCCGTTCGCACACATTCCATGTTCACCGTTAGTTATAGAAAACTGTGATCGTGTTGACAAACCGTGTGCGAAACATGTTTATGTTTCCTGTGTGAGACGTTTGTGATTGAGTTGAGTGTTGATGTTGTTGATGTTGTTGATGTTGTTGTTGTTGTTGTTGTTGTTGTTGTTGTTGTTCTAGGAATGTGGTATGATGAGTTTGTTGATGGTGATGTGAATAGTGTTGAGTATTTGTGAGTGTGAGATTGTGTTTATTTTTGAGGTGATGTGATTAGGTTGACCGTCGATAGGATAGTTTGATTGTTTGATAGTTTGATTGATAGATTGATTGGTTGATTGTTGGATGAATGGATGGATGGTTTTATAGATGTGTTGATGAGTGTTGTTGTTGAAAGTGTTTTTGTGATAATGGTGCTGAAGAGATGGAATAGTTTATAGTTGATGTTTTGATGTGAATGTGGTTAACTTGTGAATTGAGAATGGTTGATTGATAGTAGACAGTGTCAATGCACCTTGACGTTGTCGATCGACTGATCGTGCGATGTCGGTGTAATTGTGACAGGGTGTTTAGAATGCAGAGGATGTTATTGATCTTTCTGCGAACCCACTGTCTTAAATTGATGTTATTTTGGGTTGGGGTGCTGAAGTTGATATGATTTTGGCCTTACCCGTTCGCACACATTCCATGTTCACCGTTAGTTATAGAAAACTGTGATCGTGTTGACAAACCGTGTGCGAAACATGTTTATGTTTCCTGTGTGAGACGTTTGTGATTGAGTTGAGTGTTGATGTTGTTGATGTTGTTGTTGTTGTTGTTGTTGTTGTTGTTGTTCTAGGAATGTGGTATGATGAGTTTGTTGATGGTGATGTGAATAGTGTTGAGTATTTGTGAGTGTGAGATTGTGTTTATTTTTGAGGTGATGTGATTAGGTTGACCGTCGATAGGATAGTTTGATTGTTTGATAGTTTGATTGATAGATTGATTGGTTGATTGTTGGATGAATGGATGGATGGTTTTATAGATGTGTTGATGAGTGTTGTTGTTGAAAGTGTTTTTGTGATAATGGTGCTGAAGAGATGGAATAGTTTATAGTTGATGTTTTGATGTGAATGTGGTTAACTTGTGAATTGAGAATGGTTGATTGATAGTAGACAGTGTCAATGCACCTTGACGTTGTCGATCGACTGATCGTGCGATGTCGGTGTAATTGTGACAGGGTGTTTAGAATGCAGAGGATGTTATTGATCTTTCTGCGAACCCACTGTCTTAAATTGATGTTATTTTGGGTTGGGGTGCTGAAGTTGATATGATTTTGGCCTTACCCGTTCGCACACATTCCATGTTCACCGTTAGTTATAGAAAACTGTGATCGTGTTGACAAACCGTGTGCGAAACATGTTTATGTTTCCTGTGTGAGACGTTTGTGATTGAGTTGAGTGTTGATGTTGTTGATGTTGTTGATGTTGTTGTTGTTGTTGTTGTTGTTGTTCTAGGAATGTGGTATGATGAGTTTGTTGATGGTGATGTGAATAGTGTTGAGTATTTGTGAGTGTGAGATTGTGTTTATTTTTGAGGTGATGTGATTAGGTTGACCGTCGATAGGATAGTTTGATTGTTTGATAGTTTGATTGATAGATTGATTGGTTGATTGTTGGATGAATGGATGGATGGTTTTATAGATGTGTTGATGAGTGTTGTTGTTGAAAGTGTTTTTGTGATAATGGTGCTGAAGAGATGGAATAGTTTATAGTTGATGTTTTGATGTGAATGTGGTTAACTTGTGAATTGAGAATGGTTGATTGATAGTAGACAGTGTCAATGCACCTTGACGTTGTCGATCGACTGATCGTGCGATGTCGGTGTAATTGTGACAGGGTGTTTAGAATGCAGAGGATGTTATTGATCTTTCTGCGAACCCACTGTCTTAAATTGATGTTATTTTGGGTTGGGGTGCTGAAGTTGATATGATTTTGGCCTTACCCGTTCGCACACATTCCATGTTCACCGTTAGTTATAGAAAACTGTGATCGTGTTGACAAACCGTGTGCGAAACATGTTTATGTTTCCTGTGTGAGACGTTTGTGATTGAGTTGAGTGTTGATGTTGTTGATGTTGTTGTTGTTGTTGTTGTTGTTGTTGTTGTTGTTGTTCTAGGAATGTGGTATGATGAGTTTGTTGATGGTGATGTGAATAGTGTTGAGTATTTGTGAGTGTGAGATTGTGTTTATTTTTGAGGTGATGTGATTAGGTTGACCGTCGATAGGATAGTTTGATTGTTTGATAGTTTGATTGATAGATTGATTGGTTGATTGTTGGATGAATGGATGGATGGTTTTATAGATGTGTTGATGAGTGTTGTTGTTGAAAGTGTTTTTGTGATAATGGTGCTGAAGAGATGGAATAGTTTATAGTTGATGTTTTGATGTGAATGTGGTTAACTTGTGAATTGAGAATGGTTGATTGATAGTAGACAGTGTCAATGCACCTTGACGTTGTCGATCGACTGATCGTGCGATGTCGGTGTAATTGTGACAGGGTGTTTAGAATGCAGAGGATGTTATTGATCTTTCTGCGAACCCACTGTCTTAAATTGATGTTATTTTGGGTTGGGGTGCTGAAGTTGATATGATTTTGGCCTTACCCGTTCGCACACATTCCATGTTCACCGTTAGTTATAGAAAACTGTGATCGTGTTGACAAACCGTGTGCGAAACATGTTTATGTTTCCTGTGTGAGACGTTTGTGATTGAGTTGAGTGTTGATGTTGTTGATGTTGTTGTTGTTGTTGTTGTTGTTGTTGTTGTTGTTCTAGGAATGTGGTATGATGAGTTTGTTGATGGTGATGTGAATAGTGTTGAGTATTTGTGAGTGTGAGATTGTGTTTATTTTTGAGGTGATGTGATTAGGTTGACCGTCGATAGGATAGTTTGATTGTTTGATAGTTTGATTGATAGATTGATTGGTTGATTGTTGGATGAATGGATGGATGGTTTTATAGATGTGTTGATGAGTGTTGTTGTTGAAAGTGTTTTTGTGATAATGGTGCTGAAGAGATGGAATAGTTTATAGTTGATGTTTTGATGTGAATGTGGTTAACTTGTGAATTGAGAATGGTTGATTGATAGTAGACAGTGTCAATGCACCTTGACGTTGTCGATCGACTGATCGTGCGATGTCGGTGTAATTGTGACAGGGTGTTTAGAATGCAGAGGATGTTATTGATCTTTCTGCGAACCCACTGTCTTAAATTGATGTTATTTTGGGTTGGGGTGCTGAAGTTGATATGATTTTGGCCTTACCCGTTCGCACACATTCCATGTTCACCGTTAGTTATAGAAAACTGTGATCGTGTTGACAAACCGTGTGCGAAACATGTTTATGTTTCCTGTGTGAGACGTTTGTGATTGAGTTGAGTGTTGATGTTGTTGATGTTGTTGATGTTGTTGTTGTTGTTGTTGTTGTTGTTGTTGTTGTTGTTCTAGGAATGTGGTATGATGAGTTTGTTGATGGTGATGTGAATAGTGTTGAGTATTTGTGAGTGTGAGATTGTGTTTATTTTTGAGGTGATGTGATTAGGTTGACCGTCGATAGGATAGTTTGATTGTTTGATAGTTTGATTGATAGATTGATTGGTTGATTGTTGGATGAATGGATGGATGGTTTTATAGATGTGTTGATGAGTGTTGTTGTTGAAAGTGTTTTTGTGATAATGGTGCTGAAGAGATGGAATAGTTTATAGTTGATGTTTTGATGTGAATGTGGTTAACTTGTGAATTGAGAATGGTTGATTGATAGTAGACAGTGTCAATGCACCTTGACGTTGTCGATCGACTGATCGTGCGATGTCGGTGTAATTGTGACAGGGTGTTTAGAATGCAGAGGATGTTATTGATCTTTCTGCGAACCCACTGTCTTAAATTGATGTTATTTTGGGTTGGGGTGCTGAAGTTGATATGATTTTGGCCTTACCCGTTCGCACACATTCCATGTTCACCGTTAGTTATAGAAAACTGTGATCGTGTTGACAAACCGTGTGCGAAACATGTTTATGTTTCCTGTGTGAGACGTTTGTGATTGAGTTGAGTGTTGATGTTGTTGATGTTGTTGATGTTGTTGTTGTTGTTGTTCTAGGAATGTGGTATGATGAGTTTGTTGATGGTGATGTGAATAGTGTTGAGTATTTGTGAGTGTGAGATTGTGTTTATTTTTGAGGTGATGTGATTAGGTTGACCGTCGATAGGATAGTTTGATTGTTTGATAGTTTGATTGATAGATTGATTGGTTGATTGTTGGATGAATGGATGGATGGTTTTATAGATGTGTTGATGAGTGTTGTTGTTGAAAGTGTTTTTGTGATAATGGTGCTGAAGAGATGGAATAGTTTATAGTTGATGTTTTGATGTGAATGTGGTTAACTTGTGAATTGAGAATGGTTGATTGATAGTAGACAGTGTCAATGCACCTTGACGTTGTCGATCGACTGATCGTGCGATGTCGGTGTAATTGTGACAGGGTGTTTAGAATGCAGAGGATGTTATTGATCTTTCTGCGAACCCACTGTCTTAAATTGATGTTATTTTGGGTTGGGGTGCTGAAGTTGATATGATTTTGGCCTTACCCGTTCGCACACATTCCATGTTCACCGTTAGTTATAGAAAACTGTGATCGTGTTGACAAACCGTGTGCGAAACATGTTTATGTTTCCTGTGTGAGACGTTTGTGATTGAGTTGAGTGTTGATGTTGTTGATGTTGTTGATGTTGTTGTTGTTGTTGTTGTTGTTGTTGTTGTTCTAGGAATGTGGTATGATGAGTTTGTTGATGGTGATGTGAATAGTGTTGAGTATTTGTGAGTGTGAGATTGTGTTTATTTTTGAGGTGATGTGATTAGGTTGACCGTCGATAGGATAGTTTGATTGTTTGATAGTTTGATTGATAGATTGATTGGTTGATTGTTGGATGAATGGATGGATGGTTTTATAGATGTGTTGATGAGTGTTGTTGTTGAAAGTGTTTTTGTGATAATGGTGCTGAAGAGATGGAATAGTTTATAGTTGATGTTTTGATGTGCATGTGGTTAAATTGTTCTGATTGTGATTATTGTATAATTTTGCTGTTTGGTGTTTAGTATTAGTGATTTTGGGAATGTATTTATATTTGTTGAATTGTTTTTTAAATATAGAGATAGAATAATGGACTTGATTTTGGACCTTTTTTTCTCCTAATTATCCGTTTGTGGATTCAACGTTATTTTTCGCAATTTTTTTGCCTGAATGATTGTTGTGTTGGTTTCTTGATTTTTCAATTTTATTGTGTTTGTGATCTGAGTGTTTTCTTTATTGTTTTCATTTTTTCTATTTTTGAAGTGCCTTTTTCGTAGTTGTGGACATTGTTTTTTAATTTTATAACAAATTTTCGTTCATTTTGATTCGTTGTTTTTTCTTATGTTTGTCATGTGAATTCCCTTTCTCGTTTTCGTCTTTATTGTTGCTGTTTAGGTCATTTTCCTTTTTCCCGATTTTTCAGTTCGTTTCTCTGGCTAAGTAATTTTAATCTTTTATTTCCTTGTTTTCCTGTGATTATTTTTTTTTGTGGTTTTCATTGTTTTTTTTCTTTTAATGTTAGGAAATTGTTCATGCCAATCCTAGATTTCATGGTATTCTCATAGGCCGGCACGCATCGAATATAACGCAGTTTCGTCGGCGTCATAATGTTGAATTGGTATTCCCTGATCGTTTTGAATCCGATCCAAAATTGACTTGTGAAATTCGAATTGTTGGTACTAAATCTGCTGTTTCGGAAGCGAAACGTGAATTAGAAAATGCTATAAAGTCTTTGGTAATTATACACCATTATCGATTTTCATCTGCCTTTATTGTGGATACTAATGTTTTTTCTTTAAAGAATTATTTTGTTGCTTTTATATGTGGTTTTTATTATGCGGTACAAAGTTTTGTACTTAACTTTGAGCCACAATCGAAATGTAGGAGCTATAGAGACTTACCAGTTATTTGCCCAAAACCTGTTACCTGGTATGCAGTTCGGATCTGAGACTTATTGGTTGTAGATCGAATCCCCGTACATTTAACTGGCATTCAATGCTCACGGGCATGTTCAAATACGTTTAATGTGAAACTAAACCTTTTAAATTATTATATCATTGTGTACTATTTCATTTCCGTATCTTTTTTATAGGAAGACGAAGTGGAAAAATCAATCCCAGTTGATCCATCTATCTTGAAAGGAATTAACCAGTATCGTCGCAATTTCCCCAATCCCGATTTAGAAACTGTCCGTGTAATAATGCCCCGTTACAATAATCATATACAATCCAATACAGAAAATTCAACTGAACATTCCACTGAGCCTATGTATATTAAATTAATTGGCTCTAAAGCTTGTGTTGAAGTATGTTTGTGTATGTGTTTTCTTTAAAAATGTATCACACTGTACAACGTTTATTTTTAAATAAGAACTTTCGTCTAAATTTGATCGATTAGTTTCACAGTATTTGGGCGCCGAGTTAGTGTGAAACGTTAAAGAGGAAAAATATATTTGTGAAATCTCCGAGATTTTACAAATAAATTCTTCCTCTTTAATATCTTATTTTTAGTTCATATATTGTAGTTCTTTTTTCAACAACAATCATTTACAACAAATCTTTAATATTCGAACATTCTGAGCAGTTCACAACTAATTATATATTGCTTTTACAATAATTATTTTTTGTAGTTTATATCATGGGCTGATCTTAGTTAGACCTCCATTAAAATCTTGGAAACATTGAATGGACGTCTCATCCTAATTTAAGACAGGATGATATTAACTATGGTTCCCTCCTTTTTTATGGCCACACGTTTATAGTAATGGCCAGGTCAGTCCTCCAGAGTACCTTTTCTCTGTGGGGGTATTGTTTACGAAATCAAGAAAACGAAAAATGAATATCTGGCGTTTGGACCGGGTGCGTGGGTATGGAGGAACAACCTAGGAGAGTTGAAGCCCTGATTTCAAACCAATGCGCTCCATGATCCTGAGGGAACAAATGAACCTATTCTTGGTCACTGTCTACCATGGGACTGCATCTTCTAACATTACTCCACTGCCTTATGGATTAAACATCCGGGTCAATGCTTTAGGAATGGCCCTCTAAGGAAACTACCTGTTTCTTTTTTTATATCCAGGCAGTACCCCAGCTCACACAAAAGTTCAATTATTTATGTGGCACGTATTTATTTTGGTGCTTCTTTGTGCCAATGTTTATGCGTTTATATAAACAAATAATTTTAGTTGCTTGTAATTCTCTACGGATTAATTTGGTTAGTTTTGCGACAGTACTCTCTCTTTCACTTTAATTTATATTTAATTGAGATAATCACATCAAGTGTAAGACTCGTCATCAGAGCACATCCACAACCCTGACCCAAGAAATCAAACCCAGGACCTTCGGTCTCACTCGCAAACACTCAACTTTACTTTTTGTTTCATCAGCTGGATAGACAAGTAAGGAGTAAGAAGGGGTAAAAGGATATTGCAGTAAATCTTCATTTACTTGCAATTAAATTTAATAACAGACAGGTCGATTATGAGTTATTCTTCTTATCTTTGGTATCAATTCCTCTGAGCGATCCTTTATTTTTGACACTAATAACTTATTTTTAAAGCTATATTGGTTGTCTTTAGAATTTTTACCAACTTTAGAGTAAAGCTTCGATTGTATTATATCACCTTGTAATTTATTGAGTATTTATTATATAAAGAATTATCGGAGGCGTACGATGCTTAAACATAATATACTTCATATCGTATTTATTATGTCCGTAACACTACTCTGACATTTGTCTTGATAATTTCATTTCGCCATGTTGATATGGAGTCTCATACATCGCTGCATACATCCTAGGTCCGATGTTTCTTATGATTGACTAACTGATTTGTGTGTCAACTTTTGTCAAAATAAATGTAAATATAAATATATATTTATGGATATTTTCTTTCCTGATTAATAAAATAAAAGACTGCAGCTCAAATTTTGCAACAAATTATCAAGGATATGCAAGAACAAATAGTTCAAGAATTTCCTTTCACTGATCCTAGTCATATTTCTGTATTGGAACGTAATCGTTCGCATCTGCCGGATCTCGAACGGTTATATAGAGTTCAGATTAGATTTAGTCGTTCATTTGATAATTCTGACTTTGATAGTTATTCAACATTTGATGAGAGATCAGTTAATCAACCAGGTAAATGTTTATAATTTGTAATTTTGTTCTAATTCGTTTTTATTTTTTCCCTAAATGAAACCCTCTATAAGTAATATTGATAATAGTAATAGTAATAATATTTATTATAATAATAACGCATCGACCTTTCGTCGTCTTGCCTTCTCTGTGTCAACATAACCATTTTATTGCTAAAAAGAATACTAGGTTCAATACTAGTTAAATTCTACATTAGTTGGTCATCAACTAATGACCATAGTTATGTTTTTCTAGTCCTTAGTGCTGGTCGAGTTGCAACTGGATCAATAGGATTCAATTAGCACTAGGGGAAAGGCAAGCATGACATTGACCACTACTTGGTGATTAATTAGTTGTAAATTCCTCAATTCTACAGGAGTTCAGTCTAAATAACCCCAAGGTTTATATCTCAGAGTGTTGGAGTGGATGATGATGCGGTTTCACATCCCACAAAGAACATTAGTTCCCTAAAAATGACATCTATCTCGAAACCTAGCTCAAACTAAGTTTTCCGTCTATTAATTTCATACACTCAACATATTTCAATTCTTCTTAGATAAAATTATACTTAAATGTGATGCTAAATTAAGCAATCTGAAGTAGTAGTAGCAGTCCTGCTCTATGCTTGTGAAACCTGGCCTCTTCGAGTTGAGGATGTTAGACGACTCTTTGTGTTCGATCATCGTTGTCCGAAGGATTGCTGACATCCAGTGGCAACACCATGTTAGTAATGCAGAGGTTCGACATCGTGTGATACAACACCGTAACAAGACACGTTATCAAATATGGCTCAGAACAGGAGCCAGTGGCGATCCTACTGTAACTTTATTTCACTTCATAAAATAGACGTAAATTATTTAAGTGGAAGAATTCTGTGATTGTACTTTTGTTATTTGAACTGTCTCTCCCATTATTATTATTTCACTCTCATACACTAATTTCTGTTCGTTATTGTTCACATTTTTTCCTGTGCACACCTTACATTCTCTTCACATTCTCAGTGTTATTGTGTGGCGCATATATGTTTGGTGTCCGTTTGTGCCAATATTTGTGTGTTCAAATAAATAAATAAGGTTCATTCACTCTTTATTTTCCCTTAGAATATGAGTCCCGAAATATCTGTTTACCTTTTTTCTTTTACCTATAATACTACTAGTACTAGATTCTGTTACTACTCTTTCTACTCTTGGATTTGTCTTAATAGCTTTATCTCGTGCTAATATGGTATGAAAACTTAAACAGATGCAGAGATGTTTCAAGCTCTACGTTTCTAATTACTGACTGACACACTTGGATTGGAACTTATTACAAAACTTATCATTTTTCCTGAATTCACTTTTATAGTTATTACTCTTACGAAACAATGAAACTTTTCTCGTAGTAATAAACATCAATAATTACGATGGTTGTGCATTATCGCAAATTACTTAAAGCTAAATGATGTAAGCTATTGAATGCTAACTCAGGTCCAATCGTAATTACTCGCTAAGAAACCCTAAAGTCTCTTATTCGACTTCTTTTGAGGGTCATGATTGTGCACTACTGAGACGTTTCATATTAAAATAGAAAAGTTGCCTGATGCTTTTTTCTTTTTCAATGATTGTTTAATTCACATGTACAGTTCATGATTTAAAAACTTCAACAAATCTCCCTACACTGATAATTTTGTTATTCATGTGGTATCAGTACATGATTGATTATATATATATATATATATATATATATATATATATATATATATATATATATATATATATATGAGCCATGTCACACACAGTCTCCAATTATTGGTTACGACAGTCACGCGGACCTCAACCAAGTAGTTTGTATCTACCAACATCGCTCAGACCTGGAGTTAGTGATTTCAAGCACTGATGCCACGTTTTGGATTAACCGCCCCTAACTTTCTTCCAACCATCGCCAACACTATTCAGCATTGCGCGTCATGATAATCGGTGTTCAGACATACGTATCACGTGGCCTAACCATCTCAGTCGATGAAGATTCATAACCTCATCAACTGATTTACCATCATTCCCTAATACTCTGTGTCTAACCTCACTATTACTTACCCGGTGATCCCAGCAGATGCCGAGCAATATTTCTAAGACATCTGTGATCAAATACTAGTAGCTTACGAAGATCATCCACTCTTAGTGACCACGTTTCGCAGTCGCAAAGTAAAACGGAACGAACTGCCGCGCAGTATACTCGTCCCTTAATTGATAGACGGATATCTCGCCTTCGCCGTAAGTGACGTAAGTTGGCAAAAGCCAAACGAGCTTTTCGAATCCGTGCTGAGATTTCGTCAGACACCAACCCGTTAGTGCTGATCAGACTTCCGAGATAAGTGAAGTTGTCAACGCGTTCGACTACTTCACCCCCTATCCTTAGTTCAGGTGTTGACGCAGGCCAGTCCTGAAGCAACAACATGCATTTGGAGGGAGAGAAGTGCATCCCAAACATTCTGGCATTGTTGCTCAGTGCTACCAAAAGACTCTGCATTTCATCAACGTCTTCACCAAACAGGACTATGTCATCTGCGTATTCTAAGTCAATAAGTGGACCTCCTGGTAGGAGATCAATGCCCAAAAATTCAGTCGATGAGGGCGTCATTTCCATCAGTAGATCTATGATGAAGTTAAACAAAAATGGAGAAAGTGGACAGCCTTGACGGACACCAGTTGAGGTTGCAAAAGCAGATGACAGCCTTGACGGACAGCTTGATTTTGACCCTTTCTTAATTATTGGGACGATAAGTGATTGTGACCAGTCAGATGGGATTACATCCAACTCCCGGATTTTAGCTAAAATATTAGTCAACCTAATCGCTAAAATTGGACCACCATCCTTAAAGACCTCTGGAGTCAATTCATCTGGACCAGCTACTCTTCCTCGTTTCAGATTAACTATAGCCTTTTGAACTTCAGATAGAGTCGGGGGACCTACTTCAATGATCCATTCACACTATCTGGAAATGGAGGGTAGTTGTAGAGTAGCTGAAGGCCAGCTGAACTGTTCTCTAAAATGTTCCGCCCATCGTCCTAAACGTTTTGGTTGAGAGCAGATAAGGGTGTCATCTTTTCCCGATATCGTCCCACTTAAACTTGACTTCTTAATTCCAGTTTCGTTTGTTAGTCAGAAAAGTTATCAGGTTTTACCTACAGCCATTGCCTTTTCCATCTCTTTTGATTTCGTTGCCCACCACTGCTCATGGTCGTTCCTTAGACTTTTGGTTAACCTAGATCTGATTTCTTTACACTCTTCATAGTGTGTCAGAACCTGATGAGATGAGTTTACGAGAATCCATCAGTGCAATAGACCTTGACGAAATCCATTGGTTCTTTGTAACCCTGTGGTTCAAATCACTAGTAGATGTCACTGCTGTTTCCACAGCTGCTTGTATATCTTTCCAAGCAACATCTGGGTCAGCCTCGTTTTCAGAACTACCTAAGTGTAACCTCAGTTGTTCTTGGAACCTACTTTTGGTTTTCTCGTTGTTCAGTTTAGTTCTAATGGGTCTTTTTAATGTGGTTTTTTGAATCCAGTGAGGCGCAAGCAGATGAGTGCTCGTATTAGGACATAGTCGGAGTCAAGGCAGGCACTCCAGAATGAGCGACAATCTTCTATCAACCCTCTCCAACGATGACTGATGGCAATATGGTCTATTTGAGTTCATCGTTGGTTTGGTATAGGGGTTCACCATGTTAGGCAGTGTCTCTCCTTATCCTTAAAACTAGTGTTTTCTAAAATATGTCTGAGCAAAGTTGCACCAGACGATCACCATTATTTTTTCACTGAGCCAGAATATCAGAATACCCACATAAATGTCTTTCTGTTTCGTTAAAGCTACCTACCTGGGCATTAAAGTCGCCTGCTATGAGTACTATGTCTGAACGTTTAGCTTTCTGAAGAAGTTCAGACAACTTTCTGTAAAATTCATCTTTCACTTCATCCGAACTGCAGTCAGTGGGAGCGTAGGCAGAAAAGACGAAATGGCAACGACGTGTGTCCCTATCCTTCCGAGTTCTTACGGAGCCGTTTAGCAGAACAGCGCATAGACGACTGTTTACGGGGATCCACTCTAATAGCGCTTGTTCCGCCCTCATGCTAAGTGCCATGCCTACATCTGCCAGTCCACGAGAACTAGCCATCGGATCGCCAGATACACGGATGGTGTATCTCGTCGGCTCCCTGTTTTGCCGAGGTGAGGTCAAGTGAATGACCACACTAGGATCCTGTATGCGTGTTTCGGAGACACAGCATACATCAATGGTAGGAGATTCTAGGGTTTTAACCAAGGAAACCCGCTGACCGATTTGGCATAGTGTGCGTACGTTGAAGGCTCCAATGTGTAGTTTGGAGCAAGGTTTCAGTAGACCTTGGACAGTGTTTTGCGCACTAGAATCGTTGGCTATGGTGACACTTGAGGAGGAAACCGAAAGAGGAAGCTTAGATTTGAAAGTCCATGTAGGAGGAATAATGGGAATTGAAGAGGGAGGTATGAGAGCGGTTATCACTTCCCAGTTGCCCACACAGAGTAAAGGTTCTGCTGGAGGCACCTGAAAAGGATATTGGATTAGAGGTGGTCTTAGTGACCTGAGAGCGTGACCGCAGTGTCCAAGGGACAGCTGCTTGAGGTCGGTCACACACGACCTTTTTATATGTAATTTTCTTGTTAGCTCCGTACTTGATAAGACCTTACCGCCGGAGATGGATATCTGTGGGATAAGGTGAGGTGTGCATTTTTAGGGTCGACCTTTTCTAACCCCACCCCTCGTTTTGGGAAGGCAGCATCGCTGTTATGCTGGTTGCGTGAAGGAAACACCTTACTGCTGTCACACCTCTTTACAGTCAGCAGTAAGACTTCGCCTTCAGATCTTGGGCTTGTTGCTTTTAGTCTTACGGTTCTTCGACCGACCTGTCTGGCATGGTAAGACCTTGAGGAACGGTTGTTCCAGTCAGTATAGCCCAGTTACGATAAGCAAGCTCGACCACCACGTCAAGGTAGCAACAACGAGTTTAGAGGTATTACGTTCTCCAATTTGAATGATTCACTCATAGAGCTTTTTTTTGTAGCTTTTCAAACAACTTCAGGATGTAGTTCAAATTGATATTTCCAAAAACATACGACTTGATTATTTCATTTCTGATTCATTTATCTTAATTAGGAAATTTCTTTTCTGCTCATCATATGAACAAAGTTATTTTAGGCTGCATCTCAGTGGTCTTAGGTTCGAGCCTTACTCCGCCTGGTATAGTCTTGTCACTTGAGGATTATATGTACCCTGGTTGATGAGTTAATAATAGTATAAGTTTAAAATTCATAAAGTACGTAATATTTTTTGGTTTTATGCAGTTTTCACACTATTATACATCAATCGACCATCAAGCGAAGTAATTAATTGTTCTCATCCTAATTACATTTTTTTCTTTATTTGATTCTCTTATCAGAGTTCCACCCTGTTTCTGGCATTCTTGTGATAACAGGCGTACAAGAACGTATTCATCAGGTATTTGAAGAGGGCATAAAACCTCTTCTACCAATTGAAGAAACATTCCCAGTTCCTCAGGAATTTCATCGTAATTTAATAGTTACTTCATCAGATACAACAGCACGTGAGCAGTCACGTCGTTCATTGCGTGGCAATAATAATAGTAATAAACGGAATAATAATGTGTCTGACCAGGTGACAAATATAACTGCAGAAACTTTATCTAAAGCTATGGAAATTAAACAAAAGCATTCTGTATGTTTAATCTTTTTTATTATATCTTAAGTGTATGAATTACTGAATAGTTCATTATTATATTTGCTTAGTCTTTGTTATTTCTGCATTGTCTCTCTTAATCTACGTGTCGAATCTTTTTATGTCCACAATTTTACTGCTTTTATTTGACAATGGAGAACCACTGCAATTCTCATGAGGCAAAGTGAAAACACAAGAGACTAGTGTAATGAAAATTTATTGATTCTTTAAAATCACACACTTAATAATATCACATAATGGGAAATACATAGAGTTACTGTTTAAAAAGTCACGCTGAATTAATATGGAGAACATAGTTGTCACACTGAACGAAAGTTCACACTAGTCGTATTGAACGAAGTTCACATTGAATTGATACAAGAAATATTAACCTTAAAATGTCACACTAAACAAAGTTCATAAGGAATTTATGCAAAATATATAGATCTAAATAATGTCATCGTTTTATCTCGTCATATCAGTCTTCGATATTGATTGTATTCTATCGATCAATTTGAACTGTGGCTGCTAGTCTGATTGACTTGATACTGTATTCAGCATGTTTATTTTTGGTAGCTAGGAATATCTGAACCAAGGTCAGCTGCAATAAAGATAGTTCAGTGGTTGTGGCAACGAGTGTTTGAATACCACAGGAAGTGTTCGTTTCCTGGGGATTTCAAGTACTGTTCACTTTCGTGTGTGTTAACTAACATAAATCTTAGATTCAGGGTTTCGTGTTGATCTTTTCCAGCCACCTAACATATGACTCATTCTAATTTTCTAACGTTCATTCTTTTATGATAGCACAAATAAAATGTCTGAGGTTATCGACCTGACTTATTAAATAATTGGTTTTCGACTGAGTGATCATTGAGAAACAGAACCAGTGCCGAACCTAATGGATACTTTATGAATGATTTAAATTTTTGTACACGAAATATTCAGTCAAAGTGGTGTGACCATTTACATTATTTACTTTATCAGATTATCAGGTTAAGTAAACGATTAAATAAATAGTTCAAATGTGAAGATCTTAAACTAATCATTTATAGTTCTGATTGTCCTATCATATATAAATGAAGTACACGGCTGAATGAGTGATTAGATTCTTCCATTCAAATCGATCAAAAAAATTCGTAATTAGGTATTAGACGATTTTTATTTATATTTAAATGAGTCATTTTAATCAGCCTGTTTATTGTAAGTTGTATAGTGGAAATGTAGATGAATTTACAATTGGATATCGCCATGGGAAACTACTTACACACATTGTTAGTAGTATCGACGAGCATTGATCCCAGTCTGTAGATAAATTGTGATGAAAATTGTATTGGTTTTATGTAAACGTGTAGATATTCGCCACGATCGTCTTTATACATTCTAATGTTGACATATTCAAACAAATAATTACTATTTATACATTCAGTTATCTTAATGTTTTTATTTTCCTATAGGTTAATATACGTCTGCCACCTCAACATACTTCTGGTTCCGACTACATCTTTTTACGTGGTACACCGGCGAATATAGAAGCAGCTAAAGGCGATCTAACCGAATGGTTACAACAATGTGAACTAATAAAAGCGGATAAAGTTGCACGAAGTTATGAAACAGTTGTAGCATTTCCCTTTAGATTCTTATCAAGTATTCTTAGCATGAGAGCTGATCTCTGCTCTAAACATGATGTTGGTATTCGTGTGGACACTGGTAGTAGTAGTAATAGTTCAGTAGTTCTAAAACCATCATTGTCGTTAATGCCAGAACATTCTTCAGTTGACAACAATACTACTGAAATCAGCGATGATATTACTTTCTGTGGTATTTCAAAGCCTACAGTAGAAGACAATAACATTAGTGATAATAACAATAATGAGAATGATGAATTATCATCGACAGGATTACCTAAAGAGAAACAAGCAAAAATTATTCTACGTGGTTATCAGGAACATGTATCTGCAGCGAAAATTGAACTCGAGAGCACTATTAACAAATTATTAGCTGAAGTCACTGAGAATTTATTCATTCCTGTAGAGGTAAATATTTGTGTGTTATATAAACGCTTTTTTGGTGATTGCTGTCTGATGTTGGAATATCAAGATTTCCAAGCGTAATATTGTTCAGAAGGGATCAGTTACTTACAAACGTTTTACTTACACGTCCGAATCTCCTAAAACCATTTATACTTTCCAATGGATAGTTTATTGTTAGTGTTATCCATTAATTTCATATAAAAAAATCTCAGGGTAACATATTTTCGCTTGTACCTGTAAAGTAATAATAAATAGATGTTGAAAATAAGCAACTCGACATGAATAAGAAGTATAGAAACTGATTATTAACAACCTATTCAGTCAGTTATGATTCATGTCGAGCTAGGCACAGATGTGCGTTGGCCCAGATTACCATACCGCATTAGCACGATGAGATGAAAATGATCTATTGCATTACAGAAAAGATTGAAATATTGTGGTAGAGATGACAATAAAAAAAAACTAAGCAGTAAGAATATGGTTCGATAAGACACGGTGGGAAAGTATAAAGGGACATTGAAATCGAGGTCGAGAGGAAAATCTACGCATCTACGCCATTGTGAGCTATCCTGAACTATTTCACTCAAGGTCAACAGAAACTAATCACAGTTATTCAGTCAGTCAGTAACAACGTGAAACTTCGTACGTACGTACATCAGTTCGAGTTGCCATACCACATTAGCACAGAGATTCAGTTATCGATTCAAATCCCATAGTGGTAGAGATACTAAAAGTATAAGTAGTGATAGGGAACATTAGGGTTTGATGATGTTATTTAAGGAGTATAGTCCAGTGGAATATATTCGGAAAGAAAATAAAGGACATGAAAAATTCAGAAGATTAGAATTTGAGAGAACACAAAGAGTGGATGCACCTGCGCCATTGCAAACGATTTTGAGCCATGTCATTCAAGGTCTCTAACCATCAGTTGCTATCATCTCGCGGTCCCCAATCACAATTATTATGGGGACTATTTCAATCAGGTAGTTTGAACTAACTTATACAACTATTATATCCGTGATTTTCAACTATTCTATTGTTTTTACATGAAGTAAAAATACAAAATTCTGGTACAAGTGAAAATGTATTCACTGAAAAGCACAACAACCCTAACCGAAAATACACCCATTTATCTATCCATTTAATTATTAATTAGAAAGTCACATCTATGCAAAATACCAGAATTAGAACAAAATCACATTCTGTTTATTGTGCTTAGTATAGTTCACGTTATTTTTATACGAAAATTATCATACTGGCTAGAAATCACACTGAAAATAAAGCGAATATGATTTTGAGCACTTATCACATCGAACTTAATTTCACATTTATCAAGTTGAACAAAGTTTATACTGAATTCATTCAAGAATTATTGACGCTTATGATATCATATTTTTATTTTGTCATATCAACTGATCGATCTAACAGTCAGTATCTGTATGGACTGATAACCTGTCTTAGTTTACTCATCCCTAGCTTGCTTTGAATCTACTTCTGCGTTAGCAGACGTCGTCTGTTGAATTACACGGTGACTAGGCTTACGTAACACATGTTCCAACTACCTCACTCAAGGAAGATTCATCAACTCACCAACTAATTTATCACTTTTTCCTAGTACCCTTCAGCTAGCATCAAAATTACTCACTTCGAAGACACCTGCATTCAGAAACCTGTCGCTTACACATGACTTCTACTTTCAAAGGTCATGTTTTACACGGTCGAATCCGCCATGGTTCACCAGTTCCCTCAAGACTGAAAGTGTCAAATAACATTAAAATCCTAGGTTCAGGGTTCCTTATCGACTACCTCTAACTATCCACTATTGTAAATTTGGAATGTTACAAATTAATGTAAGTTTTATTTGCGTATATTCTTTCTTTTTTCCGATTTTTGACATTTAGACACATGCTCGATTGATCGGTGCTAGAGGTAATGCTATTCAGAAAGTCATGCGAGACTATAATGTACGCATTGAATTCCCTAGTAGACGAAATATCAATAGCGCTAATGAAGATGGTAATACAGTATTAGTAACAGGTGCACCAGAAAATGTTGATCAAGCATGCGATTATTTGATTTCAAAAGCAAATGAATTTGTAAGTTTAATTTATCTGTTGAAACATTTTACTCATGTCAATCAATATGTTGGATTTTATCGAATTAAAAATTAATATTGATTTTTCTGCTTTATTAATTTTGTAATAATGAAAGAAATTTTTTGATATATAACGTAAAAGAATGATACTGATCAGTTAAAACCCATTTCATGTAGTGTAGTCATATTATATTAATATCAAAAGTGTTTATTTGTTCTTCAATTTTCCTTGGATTTCTATTGCTTAATAAACTATCTGAAAGCAATCAGTCATATGCAACGTAGAATCTGGCACTTATATGTGTTGCCAAACTATGTCCGTAGAGCAAGATTAAATTATCTAGACGAATTTCAGTGTAGTGGAAGTAATAATAGTATCAGTAATAGTAGACAAGGTTAGATAATTGTAAAAGATTTAATGATTCATGATCTGGGCAAAGAGATACACTTTTTTTGTGCGCAAATGATATATATATATATATATATATATATAATATTATGATTGGTCTTAGTTTCATGAGTCTCTTCTTCGAAGGAGAGTTGGTGTATCTGTGTATGAGGGCTTTCTTTGCTTTATGTTTCATCCGTAGAATTCATCGATTCCTCCTTGTCTTCCTCTCCTTCATGTTTAAATGTAACATTTTTAGGTTAAATTATGGAATCCAGTTGTATTCTGCCTTGTTTTTTAATTACTTTTGAATGAACTTCTCTTTTTACATTCATCATTAGTAACTACAGGCATTCATTTATTTTTTATTTTGTGCAAAGAAGTTATTCTACTTGGCTTTGGCATTCATTCATATATCTTTTTTAATCAGTTTTATATGTAATGTGCTTAGTTAGTTTTATTCTTTTAGAATTCATTTTCGGTATAAATAAGCGAGTTTTGTGGTTTTGTGAAAATTTTATGCACGTCAAAGATAATTCTCATCATTAACTAACAGATGTCAAGACGGAATAATCCTTGAACATAACAAACGTTGTCATAATCTCCGCAACTTTTACATCAGTGGTGCATCATCACACATCGACCTCTACACATGAAATCACAGCATTAATCTTCAATTGCCATGTGAAACTCAGTGGATCAGTAAAGATGTTGTAATGAAACCCGAATGACTTCACATTTTCCAATGTTATTGTTTTTGTGATATACCACGATTTTCATTCAATATCATAAGGAATGCATAATAATCTAATTATCCACTTAGTTGACCATCTATAAAATCATGGCTTTTCATCAGAACATCGAAAAATCTATCTGTAAGTAAATACTAAGCTTTTTTCTAGGATTAGTCAATAATGTCCTGAATTACTACTACTAATACTTACTACCTGAGCTTTTTCTCAACAGTACTATATGTAACGCCAATTTTTTGTATGCAATAAAGATTACATTCAAACTATTGGTTACTATTAGCTTATAAAGATGGATTTAATAAAGTTAACTAATATTTTGTTGTTAGTGGATTTTCTACTTGCTAATTCTCTCTTTTTCTGATTGCATTTTCATAACGAATAAAGATTGCGCAAAGTGGATTGTCCAATACCAGGCAACGATTGTTTGAAGAAGAAATTTAAACATCTATCTATGTCCTATGTGGTTATTGGCGGCAATTTGTGCTGTTATTTTTTGTTTGTATACCTTGAATACAGAGTCGGACACATCCATTGCTATTGTTGGTTGTTGTCACACCATCTTTTTGTCTACACTCAATAAATAAATTGGCTTCCTTGGACAGGAATCACCAAATCACAAAAGTGTATTGTGTGCCTTAATCTTCCGATTTTTTTTATTGATGAAATAAGCCGTTTATTTTTCATTTTATATATATTTGTGTCTGTTTGTTAGTCTTCTTGTCTTCAACACCATCTCTCTCTTTCCGCTCTTTTTTCTTTGATAAAACCTGACTAATTTTTTCACTATCCCCTCTATATAATCGATCATTACACATGAATAAGGTTTTGTTATTGCATGGATGATATTATTATGTCCTCATCCATTATTCGATTGATTTCATATATGGATCATGAAATTACAAACTACAATAAAAATAAACAAACAAACAACTTTCTTCGCTCTCTGTTTATCTTTTTATTTCTCTATTCATTTATTATTAATCTAGAAAATTACATAACTAACTGATCAATTGGTTGTAAACCTGTACTAGAAAATTCACACATACATACATGAACTTCTGTGAAGATAATGCGGTATTTTGTTCCGTTAAAACTGTTGGTGTTTATTTATTTCCGTACTGTTTTGGTTTACATTATAATACTACTTTCTTTCTGATAAACACACTTTTCTTTCGAATCCCAATTAAAACAAAACAGAACAAATATTCACTAAAAAAAATGGTAACAAGGAATAAAACAAAATCCTTTGGGTGATTTTTTTCTAAAAAACGACTTTGAACAACAATAACAAAATGACAGCATGTGAAATGTGTCTCATGTTATTTGATTGCCTTCTTTCTTCAATAAATTTTTGTAGTGTATATTATGACTTCTAATACATACCTGTACGCTTATTGTTCTGATACAAAGTGTGTGACAGATGTAAGTAGTATGTATCAAGGATCGAACGTATGTTTCTTACTGACAACCTCTGAATTAATTTCAAGTTGTTACTAATTCTATACTGTTGTTCATTACTTACTACTACCACTGCTACAACTTACTGGTAATGGAATAGATGAAATATCCAACTGTGAAACAAGATGAACTAATTAGTTGATTGACTAATGCTTTTGTTAGAAATAATAAAGTTAGTTAATTAAAAAGAACTTGAATTAGTATAAAGATGGTAATCTTAGCAAAATGTTTTTTTCCGCATAAAAAGTTGATTAGTTGTTAATCATTATGTCATATGTGTCGAGCTGTAATGATTGACTTCAATAGATTAGATGACAACTACTAAGGTATGTTTACAATTAGTTAATCACTGAGCATTGACCGATAGCATGGATGTCAAGTCTTTCTTAATGCTGACCGAATTTTATCGATTAAGTAATGATGTAGCTACTAGTTTGAGTGACTCGACATGCACTATATTGGAATGTTAGGGGGACTTGGTATTCATGATACTGGTCAATGCTCAGTGAACAATCAATTTTAAGTATATTTCAGTCCTACAGGAAGTTAGTCGTGACCTGAATAGCTTAATGGTGACGCCTCCGACCGTGAAGCATAGTGGCAAGAGGTAGAATTCTCCTGGAAGCACCAGTCTCTTCAAGATTGTTGACGAAATTCAAATAGTACAGGGTTTCCTGTTGACTATTGCTAACCATCACCTAACGATGATTTTTGCCAGTTTTTTATTGTTGACTGAGTGAATTTTCGGTACAGTGATGCTTCATCATTGTTTTTATCAACTAAGGGATTCTCCTATTTGAGATTTGAAAAGAAATCACAAATGAGGCGTTCTTAATGAACCGTATGTATTTCAATCTTAGCTGGCTAATGTAATTAGATCTGTTCAATATTTGTTCTCAAGTTAATTATGCGACATCGGTAGATAACTCCTGGTTTATACTCCGAATGAATTCTTTATAGAATCTTCTGCTTTTTTCAGTTCTCCGTATATTATTCTAGTATGGAGACGTACTTATATAATTCATAAGATGACTGCTTGATTTTGAAGCCATTTTTTAACCGTTGAGAAGAGCCTATATAAATCGGAAGTTTTGTAATGGAACTTGCTAAAAGATCAATAGTTCTCTAAAGTTTGTTAACAGTTTTCCGATCGTAACGATTTCGCCGTGCCAATTTATTCACGCTAAAGATCTTTACGGATACGTCGGTTCACATTGAGTTAGGAGTGAGCTGTCATTATGGTATACTCATTGATCATAAAGTCGAATGAGGTAGTCAAGTTTGGTGAATGTCAACGGTTGTTATCAATACAGATGACGACTGTCTACAAGATCAAGAATAAGCTAACTTGATTGAGGCTCAACTAACAGACACTGACACAAGATCTCAGTGAAGGCATATAATAGCATATGAGTATTGTGATACACAGGTGTTATTGTGGTCAGAATCATGACAGGGGGTCAAGGTAGGATCAGTGGACTCATGTAGCCGATGTTTGTTAAACTCTATATTTCAGTGAGGCCAAAGTTCCTACTAGTGACAATCAATTTCACTTCGTAAATTGAGACCACCAGTTATTGAAACGAGTCTGTTACTACTTTTGTTAACGTGATACAGTATTCTTGTAAACATCTCAAAAGATTTTCGAATCTCATGGCTTTCATATTGGGCATGATATTTCGAACTTAATAAAAAAGTATTTAGCATTCTCACTAATTATTGTTTTGAACTAATGGGATACAACGGTTGAATGAAAATATTTTTCGTTTCTCCTTGTTATATTACTATAATGCAAGAGTACGACCAAGGTTTTATGCTAGTTGGCACTTGTTTATCATTTTGATCAATGTAGCAAACAAATTTTCGAAGGAATTCTTAATCACTTGATATATATTATCGATTCCAAAGTTACTTCATTCTGTATACTATTTTGTTGGATTGTAATCATTTGAATAAAATTAAATAAATAACATTAAGAATAATAAGAGCATACAATGTGAGAATAGGAAAGGTATATTTAATTTCCTTTGTACAAAAGATTAGGAGTGAAAGTTACGATTACATATGAAGAAGCACAAAAGAAAAACGATATGGAGTCTTGTTTTTATTAGCTATCTTCAAGAAATTTTTCCAGGGCATCATCATCTGTAGTTAGTATAATTATATTTTCATTAGATATTGACAAATCTTTATCATTTTTTAAGTTCGTACCAAGTACACTTTCCTGCTATAGGGAAATCGGAACAAAATTACAAAAAAATTTGAATCACACTAATGAATGTTAAAAATGTAACTCATTTATCGAAGACGGGTTTATGTAATCGACTTTAATCCACACTTTTTTGAATGTAAGGTCTAGATTCGAACCGGGAACCTATATTTTGAAAGCGGATAGCCCTAAAAACTAAATCACTAATCAAGAAGAATATAATATAAAATATCAGTCAAACATAACTTTAAGACGTCGTGATTGACAACTTTGAGATTGTCAAGTTAACCACTATTATGATGATAATTAACTGTATCAATTATTCACTGAATATTAGTGACCGATATTGTGTTATGTTTAGACTTCATTAGTGATTAAATTCTGTCAGTGGCTTGAATAGTTGCTACTTAGTGATAACTGAAACATGTTCGAGGTTTAAGAAGGTATCGGTTCACCCAATGGTAGTGCACGAAAACTTCGCTGATGGATATTAACAAGTGAGATACGTAAGTTAAGGTTGTTTCCTTCCAACGATATAGCTCAGTAAAAAGATTGTAGTAGATTTGTAACATATTACAGTAATGGGTTTCAAATCTCAGTGGAGAGATGATCACATTGATACGTATGAATGTCAAATAATTCATGGAATGCAAATCATATACCAACTTAGTATTAGGTAACAATATAATTCTCAATATCAAAGAATATATATAATTATTATCGATTCTCGCTATTACATATTATTAGCTTGATATTCCATGTAAGAAAAATATATATCGTCAGTAAAAATTCACAAAAATAACAAATCAAAATCACAAGTTACAAAGTTTATCTATCTGTATATGTGACCAAGTTTAATTTTATTTGTTCGTTAAAATACACCGATATATGATCAAAAATTCTTTGCGAATTTATAAATTACATATCAATTGACAACAGGAAAATTACAATAAATTCAGAGAATAGAAAAAAACTGGAACAATTGAATATTTCCAGTTATCATAAGTATTTGATCATTGATTTTAGTTAATCTATTGACAGTTAATAACACTTAAACAGAAAAATGTTGAGTTTAAATATTAATTTAATGATGATGACGACAATAATATAAACAATAATTTAAAAAATATGGGTTTATTAAGGTACATATGGAAATAAACTTACTTCGTCTGCGTTCTTATTTTGTCTAGACTCAGATTTTCGCAGTTGTCCTAGTGATTTATAAGGAAGGAAAATAAAAATAAATAAGTAGTATAGGAAAAAGATGAAATTTATCAAAAAACTTAAAGGACGGTAAGGTTCAGAGGTGAATAAAATCGATGACAACTGATAAATAATCATCATCAATTGCATGCATATGTTGGGACTGTCGAATGAGCAATATTGAGGTTAGATGTAGAGTACTAGGCGAAGATGGTAAACCGTCTGATAATAATATCATGAATCTTTATCAACTGAGGTAGTTAGGACATGTATTACGGATTTTCATTCATTATTTGAACACATAGATACAAGGAGGCACCAAATACATATGCGCCGCACATATCTCATTTGATTTGTATGAGGGCTGTGACACTAGCCGGGTGCTCAAACCGAAACAGGTGGTTGTCTTAGGGGGCTACACCTAGAGCCTTCGACCTAAAGGTCTGATCCACAAGGCCGTGGAGCATCGTGAGGAGATGCAGTCCCATGGTAGCCGGTGACCAACGATTGGTTCATACGCCATTTTTTCCCTCAGCATACTGGAGCCCATGTGCACCATTGGTTTGGAATCAGGATTTTCCAACTCCCCTCGGTGTCCACCAACCCGGTTAAAGCGCCGGACATTCGCTTTTCGTCCTCTCAATTCCATAAACAACACCCCCGCCACGAAAAAGCAGTGAGTAGGACTTCCCTGGCAGAGGCTATATACGCGTGGCCATGTGAGAGCATTTCGAAAGGGTGAGCGGACTCTTCCCACTCTCGGACGTACCAGGGCATTAGGGAGCATGACCTTGAACAGGTTGGCAGGAAACTAAAAACAACCAAATCAAGACGTAGGATCAGTTCATCAATTTCCCTCCATTAATCTGAAGACTGTTGGTAGGTGCAAAGTCAATTATCATGACCAATGGTTACAGATGTTGGGTTGTATGACTGATTCACTCCTTGTTTTACCTTATATCTTGAGTTTCAAGTTTATTTTATACAATCTATTTAGTGAATTCATTCTACCCTTTTCGAGTAGTATCTTCTGTGCTTAATCATTTTTAAAATCGTCTGTACTAGTTCTTCTACATTGACACATCTTGATAATTTCATCTCGCTGTTCTGATATGTTGTGAGAACTTGGTAGATATATACGTTATGACTGATTAACTAGCAAATATAGTAAAGTAAGCAATGAATATATGTAGTATTAACATGTTATTATGACCAATGAGAAAAGAAACACCTGTAAATAATAAATATCTAAATAGATTTTTCATATAATTGTTACATAAAAATGAAAAGGAATTTTGCGTTCTATTTTGTGATGGGAACCTGAACTTTTGACAGAATTCATGTTTGAACTGTGTTTATTATGTCTTTGTAAAACGGTTATCAACCACGGGCAATGGGAGCTGATCACATCGATTGATCGGAGTTAGACATGAACACCACTGGATGACAAATCAGTGGTCCAGAGGTTAAGTGCTCAACCTGAGAATGAAGATCCTGGATCGATACAATAAAAACTTGACTCGAAAGTCTTACCACATGCTATAAAATCAAATCAATCCATGTTGAGGAAAAGAATTACTCAGATCATACCATCTTTCACGAACAATAACAGAGTTATAAGAAAAGGAAATCATCATGGACTGAATATTATCAATTGCAATAACCATGGTCCTTCCGGTCTCGCCTAGATTGTCTGGACATTCTATACACTTATATTAGTTGTTGATTTGGTTGCTTCGGAACATCGGGCTTGTGACGTTCGCCGAATTTCGACTTTCAAAATAAGGCGTCATAGCTCTACTATATGAAGGCCTTTCGACTCTCAATGGAGAGTTTAAATGGTTCAAATGATCCTTTTTGGCTAGTGTTTTTAGCAAGGTTAATTTTTACAGGATGGGGTTGTTAACCCCATGCCCGACCCTCCTTCTTTATGGAGGCTCAGGACCATCAGTAGCTCTAAAAAAAGACTTCTTTATACATATGTTTTATTTCCAACCAAGAAATCTTCAGAAGCAACCACAACAACAAAGTTAGTTGAAATCACCGGTACATATACATAACTATTGTCAAATAACATACACATACATAAACAAGGCTAATTCGATTTTAAAAATGTAAACATGTATAACAAGAAAATAAAAGGTGTAATTTACGAATGTATAAAACTGACCAGACTTTATCATCTTGCCATCTATAATTTTCGATTCGGACCTATTGAACTGATTTGAATGATCCAAATTAACATTTTTTACATGAGAGTGACACTGTGTAATAGACAATTTGAAGAATGATGTCGACAAAAAAAGAGAGTTCAAAAAATGATTTGACCAAAGTGAATATAAGTGAGAAAAGTAGAGAAAATACATGGAAACACTTTATTTTTCTTTAAATAAATTACGATATTAATTTAATTACAATAAAGAAGAGATAAGAGGTGTTATAAATATTATGATAACTAAGAATGACAACATTTCAAATACTCATAATTATAGAAAAGACGAAGGTTAAGTGTGGACGAAATTATCTGCGTGATACAAGTTCAAAACACCATTGGCAGCATCAGTTTCATCAAAATTACAGATACTCTTTGCTGATAAATCCCAATTAGTGTGGAGCTTTGATCAAAGATTTTCTTTCTAAAGGTTACTTCTAACGTTTTAACACTAAAACATGGTGTATACAATGTCTAACCGTATCGCTACATTGTGACCTGATCGACATAATTCGACACGAGTACTAAGGAGCAACGACAATATAATATTGGTTACTAAAAATAGTGGTTAGTTAGTGTGACTGCCTGCTCAGATAAATAATTGGTTGACTGACTCATTCATCATAGAATTCGGTAAAATATGTTGTCACGCATTGTATCATCACACATAAAGGATAATAAACCAAGTAATATTCTATCAATTCAAAGTTTAATTAGGTAAAAATAATATCAGTACAATTAAATAAAAGTTGAAAATGTGTATGCAGTGGAAATATCAATTGAATAGACTTCACTGAAACAAATGACTAAAAAATGTGACGACAGTTAGCAAAGCAGATCATCAAGCAAACAAATGCTAACGATGTCTGAAAATGATTCAGTTCTAATAAATTAAAGAGAGTAGAAGTGGTGACTTTCAATCATCAAGTCGAGGGTTCGAACCCCGTTCCATCTGTTTCAGGTTGTGTAACTAAGTAGTTCAACAGCCCTCACACTTAGTGTGGTTCGAAGCCGAGTACACTAATTTGAACATTATTTATCTCTTTCGATAAAGAATTACGTCCATAAATTATTCCAGCCTTACATATAGCATTTCACTATGTCTATCGATAATAATTAATCTGTAATGTAAGCATGATATTAATCACTATCATTCTGTCTATTTCGTTAGCACTAATTGGAATGCATTAATTTAGTCTAAATTTAAAAAACGTTGGTTACCAAGCCAAACGTTGAATACATGAAGGAGATAAACAGAAAACTTTTACCATAAAACACCGTATTCATACTTGTTCTAAGCGTAACTTTGACTGTAATTCATCCATTATTTCATAGGATAAATTTTTATTATTTTTGGGATGTAAATTATCATCATTAATATTAAAAGCATTATTTTCATTATCACTATTCGGAGTAAATGTTACATACGATCCCGTAGGTGACCCTGAATGATTATTATTAGTAATACTAATAGTATTGTTATTAAGATAATATATTTCATTATCAGCAGGATCAATTTCTTCACTGAATGCTATCACCATTGGATTCTGTTTCAACCTTGAGACAAAAATAATACGTATGTATATACGAATAAGTTATACAGTATAAACTGGTAAATTTTTGAAAACAAATAAAAAGTAGTGCGCAATTTGATTAGTACAACATATTTTAATATGTAACAGTAAAATTGGGTTGTTTGCTTGCTTTTTTTTCTTTCTAATTATTTGTTCTTTTTATGGATAGATAGAGACAAGCATCATTAACATTGGGAGTAGAACAGATGTGCGTTGGCCCAAGTTTCCATATCATTGGATTAGCACAACAAGACGAATATCATAAAGGAGATCGAAACGATGTAGTGGCAATAATAAGAAAAACTAAACCTTTGAGATATGGTTTGAAATGACAGGGTAGAAAGGTATTTATAGAGGGTTTACTGGAATTCGCGACATAGAGGAAGACACATTTGTGCCATTGTGAACAAGTCTGAACAATGTCATATAAAGTATCCAACCGCTGCTAGCCGTTCAACAGAGGTTATATCAATTTAAGGCTAACCGATCAAATATAACCAGGGGGGAGAATCAAGAAGTAAGTTTTCAGATTACCGATACTAGTCAACAAGTGATATTTCAAACCTTAAGGAGACGATGTATGAAAATTTAGATTCATTAGACCTATACATTCACATTAGTTGAAATAAGCTAGTTGATCGGACGTAAATCAGTTTGCTTATTAGTCGTGATTGAGTATGAAGATAAGTAGAGTTACATAAGTATAGGTTGAAAGTTTTAATGTTTAACTTTTGTTCCTTCATTGTTATCTGATACTTGTTAGAATATTTTGTATGTCTTGATGACAGTTTTATTGATTTTATAAGCAAGCTATTAGTTCGGTCACTTTAATAGTTGCTTGTGTTTCCGAATAATTACCTATACAGGTGACCAATGTTGATTAAAAGACGTCCAGGAGTAATGGTCACATATTCTATGGTTAGAAAAGTTGTCTGCTCTTCAGTACGAAATCAGTCAGAGTAGTACAGGTGCATTCGTTCCTTGTATTCTAATGAGTCATAAGTTAAGTATCATCTCATACTTCAGAACCTTCTATTTTATTTATTACTTTCTAAATATATTTCAATGAACAGTATATATGATCCAACTGAGGATAGGACTCAGGACCTTCAGACATCGTGCTGAGAGCCTAACTTTCAAACCACTAAGTTTAGATCTAATAGTTTATATTTTTAACTTCAATCAGTCCAAGAAAATCAATAGTTATCTGTAGAATTATATATATATATAACCTATCGAAAAATGCATTGAACAACAGAAAATTAACTTTACTAATAATTAGAATGAAATGAATCTATGTATGATCTCATTGAGGAACACATCCTAAGACATACTGCTTTAAATTTTTCAGCTACTAAATCAAGCTGTTATATAAACTTTTAAATCATCAAAATCACTTTTTCTCGACACATATACGCACAGCTCAAATTATCATTTGTAGATATCTTGCTGAAATGACACTTTAATTAATTAATTTAACACATTTACTACGTGGAGATTAGTGTACTTGATTTTGAGTTAGACTCTAAGTGATATTACCCGGTTGCCTAAATTGAAGTAGGTGAGGGGGGTTAAAACCCATGACTTAGTCGCTCAAGGTAAGATGATGTATGCCCTTAGCCTCCGTTAATGTGAATCTTTTGTCAATGTTAATCAGGAATTACGTCTACAATTTATATTGCCATTATTATTATTATTTCTCTTCCTTTCTTTCTTTAATAGAGAAAAAGAAAAGAGAAGTAAAGAAATGAGCTTACTCTTCATTGATTTCATTAGTCTTAATTACATTGTATTCATCTCTTTTTATATGAACATTACTCCGATTATTATCAAAATTATTTTCATTATTCATATTGGATGGGTTGAAAGAGATTACTGTTGTCCTATTTGCTTCAGTTAATTTAATCGGAAAGCTTACAACTAAAAAACAAACAAACAAACAACATTGTTTTCATCAATTAGAAGAAACAGAACCTTCTTTAAATAAAATATGGTTTAGTGCAGTTGACGTTGTGAAATCTTTAAAAAAATATAAGATTTTGTAGATACTGCTACTACTACTGAACAGTTAAGTAATTTGCATCAGGACAACAGGTTGTAAACAATATAATAAGTTTACTACATTCATATTTTATTATTTGTAATAATGATGTTAATATAATTATTGTAAAATTTAGTCAACTCAGTAGCTACATGGATAAAGTGTTAGGTGTTTAAAATCAACAATAACGGAATTGAATCCCGGTGTGATGAACATCCAGTCCCAAACAAAACGAAACACGTGTCCTATGATTTACAATCCATCTATTCTATCATTAACAATGTTGAACACTTCATTTGAACATTACTGATTATAGAAACAAATGATATATCTTTTGTAGATTGATACATTTAATTTTAGGCGATAAAATAATCAATCCCATTTCTTACTTGTTTGAGCTGCATAAATTTATGTGACAGAATGAAACAGTTGTTCAATATGTTGCCTGACTCTTAGACATGATTAAACTGCTATACATATCAAGTTAATACTGTGGCAAATGAATTATCGTTTTAAAAATTCGAGATTTCACTTCACAAACATATTCATTTACTTTTTGAATTGCTTAAACTGGAGATTATTTGTAAGAGAATAAGTCGTGGAGTGGTGGCTCAGTAGTTAATGTTTGATTTTCAACTAACATAACAGTTTCAAGCCCCGTTTCACTAACTTCATTTCGGATAACTAAGTATAGTATCACCAACCTTCACTAGTAGCCAGATACACGAATCTATACGCGATAAATGAGTTAATTAATAGAGAAGAATAAATCACTCAAAGATCACCACAGAGAGTGTACTACTACTACTACTCAGTGGTAGTTATTGTTAAAAAAAAATGTCATAAATTGTTTCTTTCATAGAGTTTTTAAGAATATGGGATGATTAAAGACATTCAGTATGTAGGAGTAGTGGCCACTTAATGGTTGAAGTATCCAGCTTTCAGTCGCTACGTCCCTGGTTCGAAACTCGCTGCACATATTTCAGTTTGGGCAACGCGGCAGTGTTACTAGTCCTTATTAGTTACTCAGAGTGTGGGTCATAATCAAATATCTAGTAAGTGGATTAGTATAAATTTGCTGTGTAGGATTAAGTTTATAAATAAGTTAAGCCAGTCCACTCAGTTATAAGTAACAGCTTATTTGAGTCGTATTGGGAGGTATATACTTTCCAAGCTGGAATCTTGAAATTGATAGGAATTAGTGGTTGGAAATCCAAGGTAATGTAAAAGAGAACCGATCATATGACGATGTGAGTCTAAATTCGCTTGTTATCTTAGATTGAAGTTTTGAAGACCTTTTCTAACTCTCATTTTATACATATTCTTTTCTTCACTTGTATTTATACTATGTACGACCGGTGATTTGAACCTAAGCGCCTTTATACGAATTTTACAATGATGTATACTTGTTTCATAAGCAGATTTGGATAGTGGCTAGCAGTGGAATCCGGGATGCGCATTCCGTTCAAGTATATCGGAAGACGACCGATACAGATCCAATTCTCAATTACAGTAGCAACAACCGAAGAGCTCAAAAAACCAAACTTTGTTCAAGAGGGCGAGGACACACTTGCAGCACGAAAGACCATCTTTCGAAAGAACGGCTACCCAATCAACTTCATCAAGAAATACAAGCCAAACGCATCATCAGAAACGAAGTCAAGTACAGAAACTAACAAGCGGATCACCCTACCATCTATATAAAAGGCATATCAGAAACTACGAGATTGTTGAAACCTTTCGGAATAGGTGTAGCACACAAACCAACAAAATTACTACAATCAATCAAGCACATTGAAATCGACCTAATTTATCAACCAATCAGAGAAATCATGGATAAATATAGGACCAAAAACCAAAGCAATGGGAGATACAACCAAAATAAAGAAGTAAACAAAGACAGGTTTAAGGTTAACAAGAATCAATCAACATCGAGGTCTACAGGAAAAGTTGTGAGCCATATGTTGAGGAATTCGAACACTTCACTTTGACCTGAAGTTTGTGCTGATGATGTCGTTCAGAAGAAAGATGAAAGCTCCACAACCATACCATCCAGCTCAGAGAACAAAACTCTATCAAAATCATCCATCTGAACTACAATGCAACCTATGAATTGGCTTGAATTCAAAATTCTAGGCCGTCGAATTTCAAATTAACTAACCGAATAGCTATCATTTATGTCGTAATGCAATCAAAAAGAAACAAGTAATTTGGAATGACCTATAGGAAGAGTAGGGAATAATCTTAGTGATTACAAAAATTAAAACCCGATAGGAAAATGTGTAACAATACGCATTTATTGAACTATGGCATCATGAGGGTTAAGATTCTAGTTGAACATACACATGACATTTATTACAAGCAAAGAATATCAAAGACAGAAGCAGTACAGAATTAGGTAGAACAGTTGATATTCTATTTAAAAGACAACATAGAATATACTCCCTTTTTCTAATCAAAATGTGATTAACTTGCCATTCTCTTTTATCACAGAAAAAGGACACGTTTGTGATGATGACGATTCATCAGTTGTTCTTTTCTGACCAGAATCGATGTAACTAAAACTGATAAAATAAAATAATTTCTTATATATTTCTACTTTTCTCAATATTTCATGAAAGTGGACACAATAATTAACCATACTAAAATAAAGCAAGACTGAATTCAAACAAACTCTATTGGTTAAACTGTAAAATCCACTTATAATTATCAACTTAGACTAATGTTACATATCATATTAACTGAAACTCCCCATTTAAGAGAGGTGTACCATTTAACCTAACTAGGGCTGACATTTAATGACTTGATAGATTGATATCATTTGTCTTAATCTACTTAAGTATATTTATGCTGGTTGTCAGTTATTTTACATGTATAACGCATATTTTAGTCTTATTGAATAGTGTAGATTTACAGTTATTTACTATATAAAAATTTGGATCTAACGTTAGAAGTTGAATCAGTACGTAGAAGATATTCAAAATTCAATCAGTTTATCTTCAAAGATTATAACTCAAAAGTATAGGGCAGATCGGACGAGATTAGAATAGATTAGTATACTCACTGAAGAATATCTAGTGTTTGAGTCAGAAAACGTGCAACTTTCTGATATTTAAACGAATTATGTCTTAAAGTCTATGATAACTTAAAACCAAATAATAAAAAATGTTAATTTATTAATTATGTATGATAGATACAATTGTAACAGACATGTTGATATACAGAAAGTCAGTTAAATCTAAGATAGTTAACTTTACTCAATAATGTTCAATCAATTGATTTTAAACACTTATTATATACAATCATTAAATAATAATAGAATAGAATGCTTGACATTTGAATACTTATATTAATTAAATCACCATTAAATATATGTGAAAGGAAAGTAAACTAAATGCACCTGTCTACTATTATTATCCTGTTAATAAAACAAAAGAACAGGAAGAATGTACAATATTTAAATGAATATTAACAATAAGTCAAACCTATTAAGTTATTTACATAAACTTAATCAGTTAAAATACAAATAGAGTGCAAAAAATATCTTTATCAGTTCAAGTTGTCATACTATATCAGTAAAATAGATATGAAATTATAAAGACAGTAATAATAGTATCAATAATAATATAAAAGATTAGGCATAAAAAATATGGTTTGAGAAGACAGAATGAAATCAAGGAACAGAAAAGTATAAGATGTAGGAGCAGACAGAAAGTGAATTCGTTTGAGCCATTGCGACAGACTTTCAGACAAGTCATCTACAGTCCCCAACCGTTGGCTAGCCCCACCAAATACCCTCGTAAGCTTGAGGGTAGGGAGAGTCCACCCTCCCTCTCCAAATACTTTCAACGTGTATACAGCCACTGTCAGGGAGGTCCTACTCACTGCCTTCTCGTGGCATTACTGTTGTTTACGAAATTGAGAGGACGAAAAGTGAATGTCCGGCGCTTTAATAAGAATGGTGGATATGGAGGATCCACCTAGGGGAGTTGGGAACCCTGCTTCCAAATCAGTGGTGCATAAGAGCTCCATGAACCCATTCATGGTCACCGTCTACCATGGGACTGCATCTCCTGGGGGAGTGGCCCTCTAAGGAAACCACCTGTTTCGGTTAGGGTGCCCGAGTGGTACCAGAGTCCTCAAATAAATCGAATGCTGGTGTGGCACACATATATTTGGTGCCTCATTGTACCAGTGTTAATTATTTATTTATTTGAACACATAAATATTGGTACAGGGGGGCACCAAATATTTATGCGCCACACAAAACAATGATAATTTGAAGGAGAAAAAATAGTAATGAACGTGGGGAATTATAAATAAATAAAAAAGAGAGAGAGAACAATGATGGGGAAAACGGAAAGGTACAATCATAAGCAATCTTTCAGTTAAGGAAGATACAACCACTTTTTATGAAGAAAGTAAAAGAAGGTTACAGCAGGATCGCCCCTGGCTTCTATTCTGAGCCATATCTGATAACGTCTCTAGCCACTGCGTTACACCGTCTCTCGGACCCCAGCCAGGGAGTCGTGAAGGACCAACAGAAGCTAGCCCTTTGCAGTTTTCTTTCATACCACGACACCATGTCATATACTGACCACCTCTCCGCTTTTTCCAACCAGTCCCGGAGTCGGCAAATAATGCACGACGAGGAATTCTCTGGGACGACATTCGTAGAACATGTCCAAGCCACCGAAGTCGGTGTTTCAAGATGGTGACACCAATTGCATTATCGTCTCTGTGCCCGAACACGCGATGCCGAACCTCTGCATTACTAACATGGTGTTGCCACTGAATGTCAGCAATCCTTCGGAGACAACGATGATCGAACACAGAGAGTCGTCTAACATCCTCAACTCGGAGAGGCCAGGTTCCACAAGCATAGAGCAAAACTGCTCTCACCGACGCGTTGTAGATCCGACCTTTTACAGCCAGACCAACATCACGAAGGCGCCAAAGGTGGCCCAGATTGGCATAAGCCGCTCTGGCTTTCACTATACGTGCATTGATCTCATCACTCACACCACCACCAGCACTTATGCAGCTACCTAGATACACAAACTTCTCGACCACTTCTATCTGCTCACCGTCCAGAGTGAGTACAGGATTAGAATCCTGCCAGTCTTGTAGGAGTACTTTGTACTTCGAAGGTGCGAAGCACATACCATACCTACGGACATTGATTGCCGAATGATGAAGTGCGGATTGCATGGCTTGAACATTCTCGCACAGTAAGACAATATCATTCGCATACTCAAGGTCGAGAAGTCTTTCTCCAGGCAACAGATCCACACCACCATTACTTACATCCATCAGAGCTGTTTCCAGAATGTCATCGATGGCAAAGTTGAAGAGGAATGGTGAGATTGGGCAGCCCTGCCTAACTCCACTGCTTGAATGGAATAGTGGAGAAAGGTGGTTGTATGCCCTCACTCTGCCTGAGGTGTTTGTGTATAGGGCTTTTAGGATGTTAATAAACTTCTCAGGCACACCCTTCTTCAATAGACAATCCCAGAGAACAGTTCTGTCCAACGAATCGAAGGCAACCCTGATATCAAGAAACACTACGATTGTTGGCCTTTGATAAGTATGGCGGTGTTCTAACATTTGGCGGAGGGTGAAGATATGATCAATACATCCTCGACCGGAACGAAACCCAGCCTGCTCCTCGCGAGTCAATCCTTCTCGGGTTTTGAACAACCTGCGAAGTATAACGGAAGCCAATAGCTTGGACGCAACCGGAAGTAGACTTATCGCTCGATAGTTGTTACAGGAACGACGTGAACCCTTTTTAAAGATAGGGACAACTATCGACTCATTCCATGACGTTGGTACACTCTCTAGTTCCCAGATCTTTGTAAACAACGTCGTCAGTCCCTTAGTCAGAAAGTCACCACCATCTTTAAAAAGAGCCGGAGGTAAGTCATCTGGGTCCGGTGATTTGTAACGTTTCAAGAGTTGGAGATCCTTGCGGACTTCCGCCTCATTTGGTGGATCAGTCGTCACCGGCCATGGAGGGCAGGACAGTCTGACCGATGTTGCCGGAGCAGCAGGTCAGTTGAACCGCCCTTCGAAAAATTCTGCCCATCGTCCAAGACGTCGATGGATGTTAGTGATTGGCGTTCCGTCATCCTCGCAGATTGTTTCGCTCACACCAGACTTCTTGCTGCCAGTGGCTCGGATGAGTTGGAAGAGCTTCCGGTAATTACCAGATGCAGCTGCTGCTTCCAGCTCATTAGCACGCTCCGACCACCAGGCTTCACGGTCCTTACGCAAGCTTTGCCCGATTTCATTACGTAACATCCTTCGTTTGTGGTCAAACTCACGGTCACCCGAAATGGACCGACGGGCTTCAATGAGTTGTAAGGAACCAGAAGAAACCCAGTGCTTGTAAGCGGGGCGTTTCGCGAACCCACAACAGACTGTACCCGCCATTTTCATGGCGTCATGCAATTGCAACCAATGCTCATCTATACTTTTCGGTGGAATGGTAGCTAGCCTAGAAGCTAGCTCGGTTCGGTACTTACTAGCAACAGAAGTTGCAGCCAGCTTGCTAACGTCAATCCTTTGGTGGCGGTCACTTCGTTGTCCACTGAAAAGTAAGGTAAGATTGGCGCAGACCAGAGCATGATCAGATTCCAGATAGGTAATCCAAAAGGAGCGGCAGTCTTGTACACAACCACGCCAGCGGTAGCTGATTGCGATGTGATCAATCTGTATCCAGGCTTGAGATGTAGATGGGGGACGCCAGGTGGCACATCGGCGATGACTGTGCCGAAAGTTAGTGCTAGCCAGAAACAAGTTGTGGTCTGTGCATAGTTGCAGTAGACGTTCCCCGTTATCTGTCCTGCGACCAACGAGTCCCCATCGGCCACCTAAACGACTCTCTTCTGTGCCTAGACGCCCGACCTGAGCATTCAAGTCTCCAGCTAGTACTACAATATCTGTCGAGCGCACTTTCTGGAGAAGAACAGTTAACTGGTGATAGAACTCATCCTTGATTGCATCCGGGCTGCAATCTGTCGGGGCATAGGCGGAGATGACGAAAAGACATCGTTTCTCACGCCTATTTCTTCTCACTTTGATGGAACTTTCTAATCTAACAGCACATAACGTCAATATTAAGACTTTCCAAAGACATAGCCAGCCCTATCTGTTGTCCGACCTGCATAAGTGTGCGAACGTTGGAGGCAGCCAGTTTGAATGGTGTACGCGGTTTCAGAAAAACTGCTTCAGTACTCATATTCGGTGGTAACATACAATTTTCAACCAGGCAGTGACTCGAGAACGTTTAGATAAAGCTGAATTTTCACCATAGGTGAGCTGCTGTCTAGGTCGAAACGGATACATAAAGTAGGGATAAGAGAGAGTGAATAGATGACGTAGTAGAGTAATAATAATAATAATAATAATAATAATAATAATAATAATAATAATAATAATAGTAATAATAATAATAATAGTAGTACGAGTTATTTCAATGTTAATCAGATAGAAAGGAATATTTTCCATAAGCAAATAGTTCATCAAGGTTTTAGTGCGTGGGCTGAGATACTGTCCGGGTGCCCAAACCGGAGCAGGTGGTTTTCTTAGGGGGCCACGCCCCGAGCCTTTGACCTAAGGGTCTAGTCCACAAGGCAGTGGAGCATCGTGAGGAGATGCAGTCCCATGGAAGCCGGTGACCAAAAGTTGGTTCATACGCCATTTGTTCCCTCAGCATACTGGAGCCCATGTGCACCATTGAATTGGGACCCGGTTATAGCGCCGGATATTCGCTTTTCGTCCTCTCATTTTCATAGACAACACCCCCGCCACGAGAAGGCAGTGAGTAGGACTTCCCTGGCAGAGGCTGTATACGCGTGGCCGTGTGAGAGTATTTCGAGAGGGAGGGCGAACCCTCCCCGCTCTCGGCCATACCAGGGCATTTGGGGGCACCAGTGTTTATATAAACCAGTGTTTATATGTTTAAATAAATGAAATTGGCTACGATAATCAAGTGGACCCCAACCAGATAGCTTCCACATACCAACATGGCTCAGATCAATAGTCAGTGACCTTATGAACTCATTCCATGTCGTGATTTGACCGCCTCTAAAAGACTCATAGCAGATTAGGAGAAACTAATGATCAAACTAGTTCATACATTAGGATCAAGTAAATTCAATTCTATGTTCTAACGATAATTCATTCACCTCTTGAGGCCTGATAGTTCTACTGAGCTCGACTCCTCTTAGAGAGTCATGAACCCGTACTGCTAACGTTCCAAATAATAATAACGCACTTATCTAGTAGCACCCCGGTTCTTGATGATTAATGCGTGATAGAAATTCATTTTCCTAATCTACGCATCAATTAAAGAATAGGACGTTACACCACACTAAACAATTATTAAGATATTACAATCTAAAATTCAGTATAACCAGCTTTTATAAGCAAAATTATGATGATTTATGAATTCATTCGTAATTTGAAATAGGAAGATTTCAACTTTGGTAGGTAGTTGGCGTATTTTATAAAGAAAAAAAATATTATTGCTTTCTCGCTTCATAATAGACGATTTCCTGTCTATTTAGAAAAAAATGAATACAGAAAGTGAAGTCACATACATACATAATGTACATATACACAATTTCAAAAGAAAATGATCATAGAAAGGTGAAATCAAAAAAATACAAACGAACGGGGTTAAATTTCTTTAATTTGTTTGTGTGTGAAAGTCAAGTGTTTTTTTTTTGAAGAATAAAACAACTAATTTTTAAGAGAGCAACAACAATATAACAATTGATTTTATTAAGCTCTATTGAAATTGTTCACCTTATTCCTCCTTTTCTTAAACCTTCAATATGTTTAATGAAATTTCAAAAGTGGAAAAACAAAACACAACAATAACTCCAACTTAGGATAGTGTATATGTACATATGTGTGTGTATGGTCGACACCTAGTATTAATAGCAATCTATTAAAATGTAAATGTAAACGTATATAGTACTGAAAACAGTGTTGTTGATATTGACTATTGTATTGTTTCTCATTTGGTTGGTAAAAAATTATTGACTAGTAACAACTATCACGAAACCTCGGTTGAGTAGGATTTCCTGCCGACTACTTCTAACCACTTAATATCAAATACCGTTACGTTGCGTAAATTGCTTCATGAAGTTAATACTTAAAATATTTTCCTTTGAATATGATATTTTAGGGAAACTGCTTTGCAATGCTCAAGGGCTGTTAAACATAGCTTAAGAAAGTAATAAACATACATGTTTCATGTTTTTGATCACAGGTACCTTCGAACCATTGTTCTCCTTAGGTGAGAAATGCTGAGGTTGGTTGTATGATACTAGGTAATGGTTTTTAATTTCCATTGATTGAGGTGGACATCTACTACGTATACTCTGACAAGTTATTTATAATTGACTAAATAAATGATATTGAAAACCGTAAGAAGATAAAACATCTTAAAGGAATTTAAGGTACTTTTCTCAGGATTCCCTTGAAATCATATTACTATACTGAGAAAAAAACAGATGAGCTTTCGGCCTTCAAAATAGAGGATATTCGTAGATTACTAGTGTATTTGATACAGATGCCTATGAAACATTGCTTGTATATGCTTGGGATCACAGATTGAGCAAAGCTGAAGTTAGACCCAGGGTACTACTAGGTAAGGATGGAGAATTGGTTGATGAGTTAATGAATCTTCATCGACCGAGGCGATTGGTATATACACTATATATATTTGACGACTGCCTACTTCTTGAACTGTATCTTTTATACCTAATCTTGGCTACTATCACTGATACTAATACTACTTATATTACTCTAGTATCTCGATGTGTTGTGGCAACTTGAACCGATGTATACATGTGTTAAAAACTATATTGTGTATGACTACCTGACAGACTAACAGAGAAAATCAGAATACGCCATCAAAAGAATAAAAATTAACACTTACCGTTGTTCTGGTGTCTGATTATCAGTTTTTGGACTTAACTCATATAAAACATGAATCATTTCATTATAATTACGTTTCAATTGATACTGTAGTACATCACGTTGTAGACATAAAAATGGTATATTCAGGAATTTATACACATACATCAAACCTAAACCGGTTTTCATTGACGATTCACAATATTGTACGGGGATAGAGCGAATTGGATTTGATGATGAACTACAAAAATAAATGATATATATATGATGAAAAGAATGTTATTAAACAAGTAAAATTAGCAATACCAAGACTTACTATAAGAAAAACCATTACTTACCTAGATAGTTAGTAATTCAGCATTAACAATCCACTCAGCACAAGAGCTTACTGAAGAGAGTTGAAATATCAATGGAAGCGTTACTTTCATTGGAATTTTAAATACACATTGCTGAAAGAGTTAAGTTTAATTAGTTTTCACCATCAACTGACAAGTCGATTGAGCAACCATTAAAGACCACATGATGATATTGGACAGTTGTTGTTTTGATCTAACAGTTTGAAGCTCTGAATCAGTAACAAAGATTCGAGCTCCTAGAACGTTCATGTTATGAGGGAATAGATTAAAGTTAGAAATGAGAACCATTGTGAGATTCTTACAGTTGCTTATCCTATCAGATGATGGCACCCTACAATAGTTTAATTAATAGGTAGTATGGTTGGTAATGTATGAATTCAGTGGATAAAAGTTAGCCAGTACTATGTTACTTTAGTCATATCAAACTTACAGAAACAGTTAGTATGATTCATCCTTGTTGTAACTGGGTAGGGAGGTTGGTGAATAAACCCTTAAGTTTTAAAACTTAGTGACCAAGTACAAGTTTGAACATTCAGTTACAAACCATACTCTTTATATGAAAGCTGATGATATTATGCATCTATTTGAATCAAGAACACAGGGATGAGATCTGAATCTACAACTCTGTGGTTAAAAACCATGTGATTTTACTATTAAATCGCTGTTCAAATTAAATGAAACATTAGGCAATTTAAATGTTATTAAGAATTTGACAAAGGTAAAATCTAACACGAAGGGTCGGTTCACACTGTTTTATTACACAAGTCTTGATTCGGATTGAAAAAAACAGCATTTAAACCATCATTCCTACAGCTACAAAATTCAGTTTAAAGGATATTAAAAAAAACGAATTTTCTTTATTTTACACCAAACAACTTATTGAAAAAAATCATTAACTAGTTGAAATATATCATAGCATAACAATAAATTCGAAAATGTTATTCTATTGAATTGGGACTCAGTTATATAAGAGGATAGTGTGCACAAAACTAAAAGAGCACGAGACTATGAGTTTGATTCCCGCTAATACCTTGGGTTCCCAAAAACACACAAAGGAATCCTCGAAGTCTAGTACGAAACATCTATTTAGTGCGACCTCCTCCACATTACTCCTCAATCGACATCGGGTTGAAAAATTGCCACGACTCTATTTCCGTCTATGCTAGAGATATATCACTATGTTAGGTGGCTGGAGGTGATAGGCACGAAACCCTGCTCGACTTAGGTCTCGTGTTAGTTATCATTTATCAGCAAGACACACCTACAATCTTTAGAAAACCTACACTCCCTGATAGATTTACACACGAGTTGCCCAGTTTCGAAGTCTGATATGTTACGGCTGTGGTATTTGGTTTAAACTAAGACTAAACTCTTGCAGGAATGAGATATTTACAGTTAGTTGATTGTTGGATAAATAAATCGCATTCTTTAAACTAAACTTCCATATATAATAAAAGACTTATATCAAGATAGAGAAAGACCAAAGTTCGGATGATGAAAAATAGTTTGACACACTATGCAGTAACTTGTATTATTATTACCAATGGCATTATTACACATATCTTTTTAATGGAAGGACAATATAAAGAATATTGAATATAATAGTGACATTATGGAGCAACGTGATTGATGCGTATATGATGGTGTTTTTAATAACATCAAATTATATTAGTTTCATTCAGATTCACAATTTAGTGTAAATCAATATTCAAGATTGTTTTGCACAGAAGTCTGATGCAATGTGTAGGCCGTACATAATCGATAGACTATTATTATTATTATTATTATTATTATTATTATTATTATCGTACTATAGTGATCAATAATCTAGTCTGAATGTACTACTACCACTACATATAATAATAATAATAATAATAACAATAACAGTAAATGGTTAAGGTGAATGATTAATGAAAAAGTTCAGTTTACCAGTATAAAGTTGATTGAAAACAATTAAACGGACAGAATAAGAATACAACAAATTATTGGTAAACTAGTATTATATTGTAAGTGGAACGTTGTAAGTAGTACGCATGTAAACATCAGTTATAAATAATAATAATAATAGCTCCGTATATTGTGTAAAAACTGAGTGATTAAAATGAATTTTGAACTGTATATATATACCAAAACAAAGTAATAACCTTGAAAGTGAATATGCTACTCGAACACATTTAATTGTGATGCTCAGCTATTTTCCATCTTAATGGGCAGTTGATTGTGATGCTTATATCTATTTGTATACACTTCATTAGATGAAACTGAGTTTAAATATGTAACTCTGTGTCAACCCTCTAAGAAGTGTACAAAATAATGATTTACAATGCACATACAAGAACCTTAAATATCTAATTTATTTACAAGAACTATGCTAAGTGTATGCTGTGCGAAAAATAAAACACTTAGGTTACATAATTAGGGCATTTCGATGGTATTTTCAGAATCAAAGAGTGGTATTTCGATTAAGTAAATCCTTTATCAGATCTTAATCTATAGTATTGTACCATTATACACATAGTTCCCTTTATTATCTTGAAGAGAGCAGGAACAAAGATTTGAGTGCGAGACCGAGGGTTCTAGGTTCGAGCCCCCCGTGTGGGATCGCAGATGCGCACTGTTGAGGAGTCCCCCACTAGGAGATGGCCATCCAGTGCTTCCAGGATTTTAATGGTGTATTAGCGTTGATCGATTCATGATCTTAATCAAAAACTTAACAATCACCACAACCCCATACCAATGACACGAATTTGTTCTATATCGTTAAATGCTTGTCAGCTGCTTACAATCTGAAATATTTAAAAATCGAAATTTTAAAGTGATTTATAAACAGCTAAACACCAAATTTCTAAAGTTTACTGAAGTTGTTGTTATGTGGCATCATAGATCTGATAAAGTAATAGTTTATTAAACTTTATTTCGTTACATCATGAAACGATTTTTAATTAGTTCTCACAATTAGTAGTATAGTTGCGTTGCGATTTTTCAACTTACCTTCTATTTCAGTAATTTTATTTTTTAACTATAACTGAGCTTTACTCATTTTATTCTCATTTATTCATCATGTAACCGTTTGTTTCTACCTTTTTGGTCTTTTGTTACTATAATTAATGTAGAATATATTTTTGTATATGATAAATTTATTTGTTATACAATTATTTAGCCTCCCAAATTTGTTTAAATCTTGATTATACTATGCTGATATGTATTCACAACAAATTCGTTTGTATTAATATTTTTAACTTACTAGAATTTTTATACTTGCTCTTTTGTGGTATTGTATTAATTACATTGTGTTAGTATCAGTTACCGTACTGTTAAGTAGTTCTGGGTACATAATTATATCAGAATGGAGATTTGTGGAGATGTTTAAGAGGCGAGTCAATCGCTGCTTAAGCGACAAACTGATGTGAAACAGTATAGTTCTTTGAAGAATGTATATCTTACACGAATAAATCTTATAGGTGTTCTTATCAATATTTATAATCATTAAGTAACAAGTTTCCACCTTTTTATCATTACAATGTATGATATAATGCTTTTAAAATGTTGTTCGCATGTAACTTAAATAGACGTTTTTTTAGTTTTGTTTACTTGTCACATTCTACTTGAAATTCGACGTTACTCTTATTAATTAAATGGCTCTAAACAGAGTTAAAAAATTTATACACAAATGTATCAGGAACTCAATACAAAGAGTGGTTCAAGAATGACAGTGACTGAAAATAGATACCTTGGCTGAATCACTTGTTCTCTCTTTTTCTCAGTTCTATATCCGTCCTCTAGTTTAACTTATCACAACATTGCCATAAGCTACCTACCTATATGAATTGTTACAAAATACTGTAAATAACTATGCTTCATTCTAATTGTATCTTTCGGACATTTTTTTCTCTCATCTATATGGTTACGCGTGTGCATAACAAACAGGTCAGCTAGAACATTTTTCATATTTTTGTTTGGTTCCATTCCTTCTTTATCGATTGTTTCCCTCTCTAAAATACTACTACTACTATTAATAATAATAATAATAATAATAATAATAATAATAATAATAATAATTGTGATAGTGACCCACTAAGAAAATAATTGATTGAACTTGGCACTTATTACTGTCATATATTCACTGCCCAAAACTCTGATTCGAGTACAACAAATAACAACAACGTTATTGTGAAAAGAAGTAAAAACTGAATTGTTCATGTTCAATAGATCATGAACTAGAATATATATCTCTATGTTAGGTTTGAAGCTAACGAGTTCACTTAGATTGCGAACGAGAACGAGATTCAGTGACCAGCGACCAGTAAGCTATCTATTGACGCGTCCCAGCCCGCCATCTAGAGAGAGAAGACCAAGCTTGGAATGAAATATATTCTGCAACAACCCGAAACCAGCAAACTTTTTTACAAAGACAATTTTAAAACGTATATATACAAATATATATACATAGATATTGTCATGGAGCTTTTAAACATTTAATCGATAGTTCGTCAATTGACTGCCATTGAAATATTTAAACATTTAATCGATAAATTCGTCAATCAACTATGTGCGTGGGTGGTGAGAAATGCCCACGTATACATCTGCATACAAGCTCCACAAGATAAATTACAAACTATGAGTTTTTGGGGATCTATCGTCCCCAACACTCTACTACTTATCTTTAGTTAGTTTAGAAACATTTCCTAAAATACCTAATTGTTTTCTGGTTTACATCTGTCACAACGAAGTTTTATCTTACTATACTACTACTTAGTTTGTTATCTGATTTTAATTTGTTTACAGAGGGTTTTATTTAATGATAATACCATTTAGAAAAGAAGAATACGAATTGATGATAAACTAAGTGGGAGCATTTATTCAAGACGGTAATAAACATTTGATGTACTCTGTTTATTAAACAGATATTGTGGGTAAGAACCTACAACATACAGACATATCATACATTCAGGTTAGGTTTGAGATTTCCATATAATTGTTTAAACGAATCCATTAAGTATTCAAAAATAAGGGATATTTTAGTGAACCATTGTTTACAATAGCTCCGTAATCAGGAGCTCTATAGTTGTGAATTTTGAAGAAGGTATACATTAATAAGTGAAGTGGAAAATGTCACAGGTTGCAGTGGTAAACTTTGCATCGGTTACGACTTATATACGTCCAAATTGTGTCCTTTGTAGATTTGAAAGGCCATTTAACGAAAAGATAGAAAAATTCATTGTAAGGTTTCGAATTACAAAACTCTAATAAAACAAACAATGTGAATATAACGCATAATCGGAGAAATGTTATGTCAGGTTCATTGGGATAGTAATATCAATAAAATCGTGTGTGTATAATGTGTAATAAGAGAAATGTTTTCAGGGTAGTCATCATACGATATTTATGTGGACTGAGAACGATGAATGTGCAAATTAAAACAAAGTAAGAGATTGAGGACAAGTGTTTATAATATTTGGTTTATGTATGGGGTGGCCCAATCATAGGTAAGTAATCATATCGTCACATTTGTGAACCACAACTTAGGCAACCACTGAAAATAAGCAAGCACTGGACAGCTGTTTTGTCCTAGAATGAGACCATCAGGAACTGCGTATCAACAACTTCGCAGGAGTGAGGATCTTTATACACGTCGTAGGGGGACACTAAGAAATCAGAACTTCTGCAATAGTGTGCAACAATGGTACATATATTCAATTGCAATCAATCCAAAATATAACGCGATGATCATGCAACTCCGCTGGTGATACTGAGTCTCATACTAAGACTAAACAACCATCTAATGCTCCCTATTCTTAAATAATATCCCAACTGATATGAATACAACCAACAAAAAAAAAACAGATTAATGTCCATAAAATAATTTCATCTAGAGGATACTAATTATTTATTTCCTCTCATTGTGTTACTTATATGAATAATAAGGTTTTTGAAAGTTAACTAACATAATTTATAAAATGGTACAGGTTATATTTTATTTAATTCTGGTTGAGCTTTTCGAAAACCACCGTCAATGTATACCAATAGTATTACTTAATGATAGTCTACAAGTGATTTCCGCCGATTGAAATTGTACTGATTAGGACAAGCCGAAACATCGATCACTAAAAAAATTATATTTTGCTGATTAAAAAGCGACCAATTTCAACATTTATGTGTTTTTGATGTTGTATAGTTTAATTTCACTTCACTCTATTACTTTTAGTAGAATAATTTCTAACTCAGTGGAATAAAGATCAATACCCGGTAGAAAGAGTTGCTAAATGATTAGAAAATTAGAATTCCAATGATTAAGTTACATAATTAAACCCTAATCTAACTAATTCAATTTGAACAGACGTATAGTATCACCACTACTACCCATAGAAAAAACAACAGTTTGAAATTGTGAAAGTAAATCTATATATGTGATTACTAATTCGTATAGGAATTAAATAAAGAACGAGTTAATACTGAACTATTGACCTAAGAATTATCAATTGTGTGATGTACACACAATATGAACTGATACGAATGTCCCTCTGATATTTTTTTCACTTGTTTTTACAGATTTTGTATGAATTAATGAATCCTTTATCAGCCTTATTTCTTCACTTTTGAATTAAACTAGTGGGGCTAACAATCCAAAGAAAAATCAATTTAGAAATTCTAAGAATGACAGAGAATTTCTGGAATTATGTCATTCAGATAAAAAACAACTTATAAAAACATGGGAATAGGTCCAACCTCAAGTGGTGTCCGGCAAGGCTGTCTACTATGTCCATTTTTGCTCAGTTTCAGCATAGATCTACTGCTGGAAATAACCTTCTTGTAGTCTGAATTTTCGGGAATCGGTCTGCTACCAAGAGGTCAACTTATTGACTTAGAATATATATATATATATATATATATATATATATATATATAGTACTATTACTGTCAATCCATGTACCATTGTACGATGTTCGGTGAAAAACAAGATTGCTAACCGGAGTGAAAAATAATTAATACATTACAGCGATACTACTTATATCACCATAAGTAGTTTTATACATGCATAGATGCCTTCGACAGAAATTTTTAAGCTATGCTTTTTTATCTGTAATATTAATTATTGGTACTGATAAGTGATAGTATTGAAAATAGCTAAACCTTGATAGAAAAGTCGTCCCTTTCACGTCTTATCCATTCAGTAAATTCTCTTCATGTTCTAGAGTTATTCATCCAAATTATTAATCCAAAAAGTGGTCAGGTTTAAGGCAAATACATCGTTTGAAATTACAGCATGTGAATGCAAGATTATTCATAAAACTAAATAAAATTGTTAGTTCCAAGATGACTAATATGAAATATTAACTTGAATAAGTTTACATGTTACATGAAATTGTAAGATTGATGATCTGAATAAATCAAGGTAACAGAACTGGGAAAGCTATTAATATAATTACAAATCATATGTTTACTCAAACATTGCGTAATATATAAAATAATATGGATTATGTAAGAGACAGTAAATAGGGGTAGGTGTTAAAATTGTTCATTTCTAACTAACTTAGTGCAAATGGGTCATACAGCTAATGTGGAACGGTTATGTATAGTGATATATCGTGTTAATAGCTATCTGTATGAATCCACCAGACAAAGAATCTTTTGAACGATTGGAGAAATAACTACTCAGATCAAAAAGCCGGAGATTCGCGTTCAAGGAAAAATATGTTCAATTGCTTTTTTTATCTTGGCCAACTTCTAGCTTAGTTAGTTAACAATTATTTTTAAGATATTAGAACATAATTTGATTAATGTGAACCTGATTTTTCGGATTAATAATTAAAATAAATAATTGTAGGAACTGAAATGAATTAGGGCTTAAACATGGGCATTTTTCAGCCATTTAATATTTTTTCGGTTATAACAGTAATCTATGCTGGGGATTAAAAAAATCGAGAAGTTTGTCTATTCACGGTTTTAAAGCAATAGCTATTGTTTAGCAATGATCAGGTTTTACACAAAATGCAACCGCAGTTATATCTCGTGGAAACACTTCTTAGTATACATCATTCTAAGTGTTTGATATGTAGGTAAATTATTTTAATGATTGATGGAGTCATGATAAAAAGATTGAAAGAATAAATTTCCAACCATTCAATTTCAGATATGAACACTTCGTCCATATATAGTTGTGTCAGGTGAGTAGTATCATTAAGCTTTACAAGTGAACCAACTACATAAATGGTTAAACGTAACATGCAGACACAATGGGACATAGGTATCTGGAGTTTTCGTTATTGTAACTAAGTGTTCCTTTCAATCATTACAGGTGAAAATCATTACTCAGAGAAAGTTCAACAATATAAGTTATTGATTTGACCAGAATGGTGCAAAACAAATGAGAGAAAAGCTTACAAAATGAATGAAGCCAGGAACAAACATTTAGGAATTTATTAATGAATTTACATAAATAAATTATTTAATGAGGGTCACATATTCCTAGTTATGATTGTTCTTTCTAGTGTTAGGGAGCGGCGACTTAACACTATTGTAAGTTACATTGATTTATAATCGATGAAAGAACTGAAAAAATAAATAGTAATTACTATTAATGGAACCATTTTTAAAAAAACAACTGTAACATTAGTCGATAAACTAGTACTCTGACAACAATAGTAATAATATTTATTAATTAAACATAAATACCATGTTTTTGTTTTCATTACGAAAACGTTCATAACAGGCAGTGATCACATACGAGTAGAATAAAAGAGTAGGTGGGGAGCGAGATGACAATCAATTAATTTGTTAATTTACAAAAATTATAAATCATTGGCAGACAGTTTACCAATACTTAGACCGCAATAAACATGGTGATATACGCTGACGGGAAAAGGAAGAGGGTGGAGAGTATCAGCAAGACAATCATATTTCTTATGCATATGCAAATGTACACATGCATACATTAACAATATGGAAGGATTAAAGCGGTTATTGAGTAGATGAGTTAGTTCTAAAGTACTTATTAAATTTATTGATACAATATGGTGTTATGTACTACTATTACTACTACTACTACTGATACTACTGTTGGTAGTAATCAATAATAGATTTTTCACTGATTTTATCAAACAAAAATATTCAGAAAAACAATAGATAAATAGAGGAAAGAATATATACTAACACAAAGCAGACAGTAATTAAAAAAAGTGCATACAAACACAACCCGAGAGGACAATTCTAAACTGTGCTCATGTATACACGAACAGTTGGAATAGGTAGAGGGTAAGGGTGTACAAAAATCAATAATATACTATCCTATAATTATTAAAATGTTTGTTCAGTGCACGTATATATTTGAAATGGAAAACAATGTAATAACGACTGTAAATTATACGAAGAAACATGTGTGTATGTATGCATGTTTATTCAAGAGAGAATGTGGACAAAGATTAAATAATTTTCTATAATTTTATGCAAATTGTGAATTCTATTTTTAAACAAGAGAATCAAACATTCATTTCCTTATTGATCTCATTTAAAGTGTAAAAACTGATGATGTGATGAACTGTTTTGATATTTGAACATGAAATTGATGTTAGTTATTTTTAACTGGTTGAAATCATGAATCAATTGAAGCTAGATCACCATGGAAAACCAGAAAGCACTAGACGGCCGTTTCGTCCTAGTATGGGACTCCTCAGCAGTGCGCATCCACGATCCCGCCCCCCGCGGGACTCGAACCCAAGACCTAGAAGTCTCGCGCCAGGCGCTTAACCAACTAGACCACTGAGCCGGCATCCAAAGGTGTTAATGTCTAACTTCAACCAGTCCACGAAGTTGCGCCACCGTCACCATTGTCTTCAGTGAGCTGATATCTCACAACAGACCTGGTCGAACTCCACTGGGTTCGAATCTCGCGAGGAGCGGGACCATGGATGCGCACTGCTGAGGAGTCCCATACTAGGACGAAACGGCCGTCCAGTGCTTCCAGGTTTTCCATGGTGGTCTAGCTTCAATTGATTCATCATTTCAACCAGTGAAATTTCTAAAATCTCCACACAATCCCTTCTGATAGTTATTTCTAAGCCGAGAAAAAATAGCGGAATACGTATTTGTAGTTTGTATTCATATCACATTGATATTAGTTGAGTTGAAAATGAAAAGCAAGGAGCACTTGAGATTTGTTTCGTCCCCATATGGGATTACCCAGTAGTAGACATATTAGTTGGGAGTAAAACATTTGTTGCCAATGTTAGTGAATGGTCATCGAAGTATATCACAAATTGGTTGAAGTTGAAACTAAAATGTTGGACGCCGACCTAATAGTTATAATAGCTAAGCATTCACTACCAGACTGGAAAGTCTTTGGTTCGTTTCCTGGTGAAATTGTGTGTAAGCTCTACTGAGTCCCGCACTAGGAAGAAGCAGCCATTCAGTGCTCCTCGGTTTTTAATGATGCTTCAACTGGAATTAATCTATGACGAATACAACCTACAAATCAAACAGATCTCTACAAAACCCATTCAATAAAGATATTCAGTTGGTTATAACTTTTGTTAAGAGTTGATGTCTCGGCTGGAAATCTGTTAAAAACCAGAGATTACTGATACACAATCCGTGTTTTGTTTCAGTTTGGAGGATTTCCCAACAACCCATTCATTCATAACTCCAATACAAGATTAAACTTAGAAACTTCACATCTCAAAGCATATAAAATAACATCAAACAACTGGATTATGGTTAAGTCAATTAATGCACTGCAATGTGAACATTATGCAGTGTGATTGATGTGTTAGTCTTTTATTCATTTAAATTGATTGACTATGTAGGTCATAGTTTCTTGATAGGAATTCAAGAAATGCAACTGGAACCTCGTCACTAAGAATAGTTAATAATAAACACACTTTTGTCGTTATATCTCAACGAGTAGAAAAATTGTATTTCTGACGTTTTGTGACTAATGTAAGCCACTTCTTTAGAGTAAATAAACAACCGAATTAAATTAACACAAGTTTAAATCGTACAAAGGAAACAATACAAAACATTTTTAGTACAATCAATCATAGGTTTTCATATGTCAATGTCAAGTTATTCTTGGTCAAGGTGAATTTGTATGACCTGTCACTGTATTAAATTGTGCGTCAGAATATGGATGTGAGAAATGTATGCATTTGTAATATAAAGTAGTGAGGTTGAGATTAAGTATGTGTGTATGAAGATTGTGTGGAAAATAAGGTCATATGTGGTTGTTTGGATAAATAGTTCAAGTTGAATGAATACTCAGGCCTTCTTTCTTATTGAAGGCATAATGTGAAACGTTTCGGCTACTCGCCTCTCTTGGTAGTTGGGATAGCCTTTCTGAATTATTCTGATATTTTTAGTATCGATTTGGTGATTATTGAAAATAGCATGAAGTGCTATTGCTGATTAAACCTGTAAATTTCCCAATTCTACAGGATCATTAGGTCTTTTTGTGTAACTTAAGTGTTCCTGGGCACGAGTCGAGACCTCACGGGGAGACTCTCCACTACAAAGTGCATCACAATTGATACAACTTAATCGGTCGACACAATTTTGTGTGGAAGTGAACGGGATCGTATCTTTTATTCTAACTAAATATATGAAAATCATATTTGAAATAATCTCAGAGACTAAAATTTAAATAATTCCAACGTTTTGTCCAGCTAACTTGTCTGGACTTCTTCAGGGTAATAATCAAAATCAAAAGCATCAAACAAATATATAGCTTTTAACAATCCTAACTATACTTTGTTAAACCAATCAAATTTGGATGTTGATTTTTGTAAAATAGGATAAAATGAGTCAGTTAACAACAAATCATGTGGAAAATTCAGCTACATGGAAATAATTACCTGTAACAACACCAATTGTATGTGTGTGTCTGAGTGTGTAAGTATGTATGTATGTGTGAGATTAATTATTGATATTCTGTGTTAATAAATCTCACGGATCCAGAATCATCAAAGCGTCATTCAAAACAAAGAAGGAGGAGATCACAATGAATATTATCCAATGTTATGCACCCACAAATGATAGCAACGGCAATCAATCATACAGAAGTGCTCAAGAAAGGACCTCACCATTCTGATGGGAGATCTAAACACCAAAGTCGGAAGAGACAACACCGGATATGAAGATATCATGGGACTACATGGACTGGGAGAGAGAAACGAAAACGGGGAAAGATTTGCAAATCTGTGTGCATTCAACAAATTGGTCATAGGCAGCACAATATTTCCACACAAACGTATACACAAAGCTACATGGATCTCACCGAACCACACCACAGAGAACCAGATAGATCATATTTGCATCAATAAAAAGTTCCGAAGGACAATATAAGATGTGAGAACCAGGAGAGGAGCGGACATAGATTCAGATCACCACCTGGTTGTGGCTAACTTAAAACTGAAGCTAAAGAAGAACTGGACAAACAGCACTACAAAGGTTCAATACAGCCTTCCTTCGAGATACTGACAAACTCAATGAATATATATATATATATATATATATATATATATATATATATATATATATATATATATATATATATATATATATAATCACAGGAATTTCTCTGCAGGCCTAGAAGTTTAGTCAGTCAGTCATAGGTAACATAGATCTTGGAACATTTTTGAATAGGTTTAAGTCGCCAAACCTCATAAGCACTGAGAAATGACAGTTTTGGTAAGAGATCTTTTAATTATGAACGATTAAAGCTTTTAGAAATCCACTGATAATCAAAAGTAACGATACTGAAAACTTATTTGTTTCTCTCTTTGGAGCGTTAATTTAATTTTTTATGTGTTAAAATTAAAGTTGATAAAACTGAGTTATTACGAGTAACATTATAATCAGCCATTAGATAATTTTAATACTACTCGATCGCTAGGATTTTCGTTAAATTTTCTTATTGACAATTAAAATATTGATTATCATACGATAATGCGTAACTACTTTTTCAACAATTAAGATAAAATCATGATTTATTTTTTGAATGTGTTACTTATGTAACAAATTTTAAAACTAAACTGCAATTATAAACGTAAGATGACATAATCTATGCATGTACTTAAGCATAGATATGAAAATGAAAAATTGAGGTTAGATAAAAAAAAAAGATCAAACTAATGATGTGAATTAACGTAGAATAAAGACAATAGGGAAGCCTCCTAATACCTACAGTCATTTTAGTGGTTAATGAAACACGGTGGTAGAAATGCCTTGTTGACTAGGGCCAAGCGGGGTTTCCTGCTCGACTATCAAAAACCACCTAGCATCAAAGAAATTAAGTGAACAGTACTTTAAATTGTGAGCGGTGAATTAAGGGTGTTATGAAAATATATACATAAAACTCCTAATCAAATGGAACAACCCTTTTTTAATTAAAAAATCTCACTTTTGTACATGAATATTTCTTGATAATTCATTGACTTTTTCATCAGATGTAACATTATACTGATTCAATTGCATAATAGAATCATTGAGGAACATTTGAACTTGTTTTTCAGTGATTTTACGTTGTTCTTGTATATCATGGAAATTTGACATAATTAATATGGGCAGTTTTGGAGGAATTTGTACAAGTTCACGACATACATATTCAAATGTCCTATATGAAAATTTATACAGCGAATAAGAGTAGACAAAAATAAGCTTTTATGAGGAATAAGGAAATTAAAAGTATGGATAGTAAAGCATATGTTACCTGATAATTTTCGAAATCAGCAAAAAACGTATCAGGGAACTTTCAGAAGGAAGTAGGTAACAGAATAAAACACCCTAACAGATTGAATAGGCAATGATATCGAAGAGAGTTATACAAAAAAGGATATAGTTAACCAGAACTCGGGTTCTGAGAATATTCCATACGGGAGTATGTTGCTTCATATAAAGAAACGAACATGTCTGAAGTCAATAAAATTAGGATTGAGAAGCAGTCTCATTGATGATAGTACGAGGATTGTACTATAACATGAAGTGACTGAATTCAGAAAATGTGGAACATTGGACTACTTCTTGGTGATTAAATGATGTTGCATTGATTTTGAGAGCTAAACTTTCTACTGTGTTCAGTATTATGTTGAATCATGAGTGTGTATACTGGTGAAAAGTTCAAATGAAAACTATTCAATGCTTCTCAGATGAAGTTATTCGCATTTCGGATGAGAATTATTTCTGAACTATAAAGTCTGTATGAAATCACTTGATGCGAATACTTTATATGATCGCTATATTTATTGCATTGATGTTTGAATTACAGAGATGATGATATTGGCTTAGAGAAAAACTAGGTTTCCATATTACTTATGTATATAAAACCACCATTTTCAAAAGTTTCAAGTTTCTACAAAACGATCTGGCTAAGTAATAAGTACTTTTTCACTAGTAACCAGGTTTAAGATATTTTCACACTTCTGATAAGCTGCAACTTATGAAGACAACCAAAATTTATTAATGACGTTGGGTGAATATTATGAAATATCAGAAAATGATTAAATTTGGAAAAATGAATTATTGGGTATCATTACTTGTCTAAATGTATTGTACTTACTGTGAGATGCAAGCGTCTTGAGATCAATGGACCTTATGTGAATTTATGGCTGGGTACTGAAACTATGACAAAATAGCTGTCCATTTATCTCTAATTTTCACTGATATATCAGATGATATTATCTTACGACGGTAAAAATCAAACTCCGATAAAGTATCTATTCTCATTTATTTGTTTCGATAGTTATGTTTTAAGTCAGCTTATGTAAAATAATTATACCATTGTAAGTTGAGTTACACAACTGAACTGTCAAACATCTGATCAAATATATCAATTTAATGGTTTCCATTATACATATATACTTTTGCTTTATAATTCGACGGAAAGTAAACAACACTGGTCAGAGTTATCATCATAGTCATCAGGAAAATTAAATCAATGCGTTTTTTGCAGAAAACCTATCGACTTTTCACACTTAATTTACCTGGTCTAAATTTAATAAGGTGTTTGTTCTTTCTAATGCCTACACCAAACCATTTAGGATGAATCACATATTTTTCCAGGATATTTATCTTTTCTCTGATTGGCCAGTTTTGACCTTGAATTTTCTTACTATCTTCCTGACATTTTTTCCATGAATATCACTACATTATCGATTTTCGCCATATTATTGTGTTTTCCTTTTTCTCCTATAAAACACAAAGCCTTTGGTTTGCAAATACACAAGGAGGAATATTTAGTAGTAATTTCAGTAAGTGGTAAATAATCACTAGGAAAAGAAGTCATTCCTTTTATTTACCATAGAGGGTTTATGGAGATTTCTGAGTTACATGGTTTATGTCAAGAACTGATCTTAGGTAATCTTTAAAAACCAGAAAGTTCTGGGCAGCGGTTTCGTTCTAGTATGGAACCTCTTGGTAGTGAGCACTCACAAACCCACCACAGGGGATCGAACTCAGGATCTCCAGTCTTACACGTGAACGTTTAAACTCTAGATCACTGAACTGGAACCCGAAAATTGACATGTTTCACTCCAATCACTTCGTAATATCGCGCGACTATGTTCATAGTTGAGTTTTCATCATTTCTGACTGACTATGAAACTGGGGATACGGAACACGTTGGTTCAATCGATTTTACCTTCTTAAAAGTATAGTAGAGAATAATATTAAAACAATTTCGGGAATCAAACATGAAATAGGTAAACTGTTCAACAGAAATTATCTATAGAAATTGAAGAGTCCCAAATGTACAGAGTTATGCAGTCTTATATTAGGAAAAACATCTGCCCGTTGTTTTATGTTCTTCAATGGTTGTGACCAGAGCTCAAGTCAGTCCATGATGTAAACTATAAACTGAAAAAGGATCTCCATAAACCTCATCGATATTAAAATTATTTGCAATTTCTTCATTTTATATTAATTCAAAGACCATGGTCTATTTAACAGAATGTAAGCATAATTCTCTAAGATTTAGAGTCGTTGGACGATAAAAATAGTGGTTCTACAAAATACTACAACCGACTACTAGTGCTAAGTGTTAATGAAAGTCGGTCGATCAGAAAAATCAATACAGCTATCGATTGATGCAGTGTATTAAGGAACAATTTGTTATGTTGTTATTCCTCTCATTAAAGTTACCGATGAATATATCTAACTAAACTTGACCCATTGTTTTGTTGATATCAGTAGTATAAATTACTAGTGAATGTGAAAACAGAAAATTTTACAAATAGTAGTAGTATATATTAATAGGTTTAAAAGCATGACCTCGGTAATCGGTAATAGCAAATGAGTAATTAACCTATCTACATAGAAAGTAATGAACATATATGAAAATTATGTGCAAATGTTGTATGCACTTTCGGCGGATATCACATCTTTAAAGCATGATAATAGTTATTAGTGTCAAACACTATTCTACTTTATAACTTATACCTACTATTTATTTAATTAAAAGTTAGGTCATACTTTAACAATAATAATAATAATAATAATAATAATAATAATAATAATAATAATAATAATAGTAAAAATGATAATAATAATAATAAATTTCGTTTCAATTTCTTTACTAAATCAACTTAATTTAGTGTTCGTTAAAGAAACGTGAAAAGAGTGAGAAAAGTAGACTATTATTAAACTGAGACATGATCACTGGAGCTCAAATGTGCTGGGTATGAGATAGTTATGCATGTAAGATAATGGAAGATGGTTACTTAATATGAAGAACCGATTGAAGTTAGATGTGTACATAATTGCATTCCAGCTCAGTGGTCTGAAGATTAAGTGTTCGCGTATGCGACCGAAGGTTTCGAGTTCGATCCCCTAGGATGGGATTTTGGGTTCATACAGCTTGAGAGTCCCATACTATGACGAACAAGCTGTCCAGTATGTCCTGATATCGACAACACTTAAGAATATCCACATATCTCTATAAACTTAAGGTGAAGTAATCACGGACAACAAAATGCTGTACGGGTTGTTTAGAGTGAAGCAATTAGTTATTTTAGCTGAAAATAAAGTAAAGCAAAAAGGGGGAAACTAACCCGTAGGCAACAATAAAACATTCATACATATAACAAATTACAAGAAATTAAACTTTATTTATTTATTTAAACGCATAAACATTGGTACAAAGAGGCACTAAGATATACACGCGCCGAATAAATCATTCGATTTGTCTGTGGGTTGGAATACTACCTGGATGCTAATGAAGAAACAGGTAGTTTTCCCAGAGGGCCATTCTCCAAACTTTTGACCCAGATGTCTAATCCATAAGGCAGTGGAGCAATGTTAGGAGATGCAGTCCCATGGTAGACGGTGATCAAGAATAGGTTCATAAGTCATTTGTCCCCTCAGGATCATGGAGCCCATTGGTTTGGAATCAGGGCTTCAACTCTCCTAGGTTGTTCCGCCGTGGCCGCTAGCTCGGTTTAAGCGCTGGATATTTATTTTTCGTTCTCTCGGTTTCGTAAACAATACCCCCACCGCGAGAAGGTAGTGAGTAGGACTTCCTTAGTAGTGGCTTTATACTTGCGATTATATGACAGTATATCAAGGAAGAGAGTGAAATTTCCTGACTCTGTCGTATTGAGTTATTTGAGGGTACAAGCAATTAGAACATTAATATCTGTCTTACAGAAATATATGTGAAAGATAATATACGGCTTGACCAATGAAACAACATGTGAATTATGTCAAAATTTAAAAGATTACCTTTTTTGAGGCATTACGAGGCAACTCGATCGATTTTAAACACTTCAACATCAGAAACCACTTAGTATATTACTTGTATAAAATCAAATCTTAATTCATTAACCATTCATCGTTTAAAATTTTTCACCGAAATATGTCCACAATAGGAAGAAAGTATTAGCATTAGTAATCTACGATGAAAAGTCTGTTTTCATGACCTTCTTCGATATACTAATTTTTGAAAACATGATAAAATATTTTCGGATTATTCAGTGCACTACTTAAATCTTTATAACAGTAGATAAGAATATCTCGGTGGATTAGGTTTCAAGTTGTATTGAATAATTGATGAAGGGGTTACATTTAGAGTGTATATATTATAACCAACATGAAATGTATACTGAACCTAAAACCACTGTAAACTAGTGACAAATAGTCTGATATTTCTGTATAAACTCTATCTCTTGACACAACTGACTGAATGGAAACGAAGCGATGTCTGAGTCGACTTACAAATTACATCAACTGATATTATATTCAACAAATAATTTAAATATATAGCGGCTTGAAAAACGAGTGTTCTCTGAAGATAACAAGAATAATTTAATATTCAGTTGAATTATTAATATTTTGGTAGTATCATATGTACATAACGAAAAAGTTAAAAATTCAACTCACGATGATTTTGTCATGTCCATCATTAAGATAACACCATGTGCACCTTTGTAGACATTAATAAAACTTGCATCTAGGCATGGTTCAATATTTCCCTGTTATAGAGGAAAAAGTCAAAATGAGAATCTATGGGCATAAAATCTGAACAAAAGATTTTTGAAATAAAAAGAATTATAGTAGCCGAATTGTAGGTCTAAATCATATTAAAATTTGGGGACTTAGTCAAGTGGAATTGTATTATGATGTATTGTATACACGTTATATATTTGGGGTTAGGTTTAAACGAAACCCTAAATTTAAATCCTTTTAACTTATAGTCTAAATAATACCAAACATCTAATGCACACCCAATTATGAAAATTAGTTCTAAGAAGGTGAAGGGAGTAAATAGCACCATGGTAATGTCTCCGATTGAAAGGTTTAAAATTAGGTTCAGATGTTGAGAGAAGAGGGGTTTTCCATTAGTTCGTGAACACTTAATTGAAGTAATTCAACGAGTAGAATGTGGTGTGTGAGAACTTGCTATTTAAACTTTGATACATTAATTTTTTTATTAGAGTACCCTACATCGATAAGTCGTGATGGGATTACAAACATGAATTATTATCATAAACTTAGATAAAAATAAGATATTGATCCCAAGTTGTTTGTAGTCTTATAATACTATTATAATCATTTGTAATGAAATAGTTCCTTCAAACAATAGTATTGTCATGAAACCTCTGTAAGATTCCTGATTTGTCGAAACCTTTCATGTCCTGAATATATTAAAGCTAATACTTTTATACAAAGTGAACTCGTTTACTATTTATACATGTGAGGCTTTTCAAAGGAATGTTACACGAGGTTGAACAAATGCAAGATTAAGCGGTGAGCCAATAGTGTTATAAATATTAAGTTAATTTTCTGAAACTACTCATTAATTTGTCAGTAGATAGAGAAAAAATAACCCCACCTATGGCTCTCTTTTAGGGTTACTGTCATTCCAAAGCCCACACAAAGGAGAGTTGGGTATGGGTATGGGGTCAGAAACCTGACCACGCAGAAAAAAACCTTGCCAGAAAACGCTAACCAGAATAAACAAATTGAACCATTTAAACTCTGACCTCCGAATCGAGGGATCTTCGTTCAGAAGAATTATGACACCTCATGGTGAAAGCCCAGATTCTTCGGAAATCACGAGGTCGATGTCCCTTCTAACAACCAGAGCAACAATTAGCATAAGAATATGAAATGTTCGAACAATTTAGGAGACCGGGAGGACCAGTCAAATAGCTACGGAAATGAGGAGATTTAACTTGACGATTCTCGGAATCAGTGAAACCTATTGGACACAAGCTGGACAGAAAATAATAGATTCAGGAGAGATACTGCTGTACTCGGATCACGAAGAATAAAGTGCTCAGCACACTCAGAGAGTTGCTTTGATGCTGTCAAGAGAGGCACGTGAAGCACTTGTAGGATAGGAATCTCACGAACCCAGAATCATCAAAGCATCCTACAAAACCAACAACAAGGAGATCATAATGAATGCACTCACCAATGATAGCAACGACGACGATAAATATCTTTTTTGTGAGAGGCTGCAATCAGTCACAGTGAAGTGCTCAGAAAAGGACCTGGCCGTCATGATGGGAGACTTAAACGCTAAAGTTGGAATGGAAAACATGGGGTATCAAGATATCATGGGACGATATGGATTGATTAGGAGAAACCAACGAGAATGGTGACAGATTTGTAAACCTATGTGCATTCAACAAAATGATTATGGACGGCACAATATTCCACTACAAATACATACATAAAGTTACATGGTTCTGGCTCACCGGATCGCACTACACAGAATCAGATCGATCATATTTGCATCACTAAAAAAATCAAGTCTATGAAAGACGTGAGAACTAGAAGAGGAGCAAACATAACTTCAGATCACCACCAACTGGTGGCTGCCAAGATGAAATCGAAGATAAAAAGGTACTGGACAACTACACAAACAGCATGAAAAAAGTTCAATACAGTCTTTCTTCGAGATACGGACAAACTCAACAACAGGTTCAAAGCCCTACAAGTTCTACTTGAAGATGAAACTACTATGGAGGACAATTTGGAAAGGATCAAAGAAGCATTAACTTCAACATATAAGGAGGTTCTAGGTTGCAAGAGACATTATCATAAGGAATGGACCTCTATCGACAGGATTCAAGAACGGAAGACGAAGAAGACAGCGATTAGCAACAGCCGAACAAGAGCAGAGAAAGTCAAGACACAAGCTGAATACACAGAAGCAAACAAGCAAGTGAAGAAGAGCACTAGAACTGATAAGCAGAAATACGTGGAAGACTTAGGAACAACATAAGGAAATGTCAGACAACTATATGACACGACGAAGAAACTGGTGGGGAAATATAGTAAACCAGAGAGATCAACAGGTAGGATTCCGTAAGGATTGATCGTGCCCAAACCAAATCGTGACACTACGGATCATCGTCGAATGCTTTCTCATAGTCAAGAAAGTTGATGTACAGTGACGAGTTCCATTAAATTGATTGTTCAACAGTGTGGATAAGATGACTTTATGGAAACTTCAACACAAACGTATAGCTGAAAAGATCATCAACATAATCTGGAATTCATACGACGGACTGCACTGTAAGATTGTGAATGGAGCACAGCTGAAAGACTCATTCCAGGTAGGCACCGAAGACAGACAAGGCTGCTTACTCTATCCCTTTCTCTTTTTTATAATGATTGACTGGATCATTAAGACCTCCATATCTCAGTTGATGCACGAAATCCAATGGACAGCTTGGATGCGACTAGACGATTTGGACTTTGCAGGTGATCTAACCCTTCTATCCCATGCACACACACACCAACAAACGCAGGTCAGGACAACCAGTGTAGCGTCAGTAGGCCTTACCATACACAAGGGAAATATCAACATCCTCAAATACAACACAGAGAACACTAACCCAGTCACACGATCGAGAAACTCCGGAAGATGTGAAATCCTTCACATACCTGCGAAGCATCATCGATGAACAAGAAGGATCGGATGCAGACGTAAAGGCGAGGATTGACCAAGCAAGGGTCGCATTCTTACAATTGTAGAACATATGGAACTTAGAACAACTGTCAACCGACATCAAATTCAGGATCTTGAACACTGTATGGAGCTGGAACTTGGAGAACTACTACAGCCATCATCAATATGGTGCAAGTATTTATAAATCATTTACTACACAAGACTCAATCTACGTTGACCAGAAACAATCAGCACAACCTATTAAAGGAGAGAACAAATCAACTTACAACTGAAGAGAAAATTAGGAAAAGACGTTGGAGGACGCTTCTTTTACTTTAGGATATGTAGAAAATATGATTTCATTCATGGGTTTATTTTACAACTGTATTATATTTTTACTCTAGTTTCAGTGAATCGTCCTTATGCGTTACAAACAATGGAATAAAGTGTTAGAGTACTCAAGTGTAAGGAAATGCTGCTTAGTTTTACTCGAAAGTTGGTGAAAATTCTCAGTTCATATCAACTACCATTAGTGTCTGTTTGGAGTAGAACTAGTCTAACTTAGGTACTGATTTCTTATGATGTTTTACTTTGTTGAAATATTTCACCTTCAATAGCTAAGTATTCTGCAAATTACTGGACAAAGCCCATGAACGGACAATGTCAGACATTTAAAACGTAAAAAAATCTGCCACTCAAGACCAAAGTCAGAATTTGCAGTAGAAGCGTCAAGACAGTTCCGTTGTATGGAGATGAAACTTGGAGGGCAACTAAAAAAATTATCAAAAAAGTACAGGTATTCATAAACAGTTGTCTATACAAGATACGCCAGATCCCTTGAATAACAGCACCAGCAACAACTTATCCTTGCAGAGCAAACCATGTTCCATCTAAAGAGGAAATTAGGAGGTGCTGGAGCTGTGTAGGACACAAATTGTGGAAATTACCAAACTGTATTACAAAGCAAGTCCTAACTTGGGATCCTGAAGGCTAAACAAAAAGAGGCAGACCAAAGAACACAGTGCGCCAGGAATTGGATGCAGACTCTGAAAGAACGAACAAAACTTGATAACAACTGGAAAGGAGAGCCCAGGACAGAGTTAGTTGAGGAATCCTGTTTGGAGGCCTATGCTTCACGAGGGGTAACAGACAAAGATAAGTAATCTAAATACTCAGTACCAAGTAGCCCTAAATCAAAGTGACAGTAGACCCTACTAATCATAAGGAAACTAATATGAGATGGATTTAAGCTTGTCTTGGAACATAATTCCTAGTACATATATTATTTACATTCAAGTCAGATCGGGATGATTGAATAATTTGAGCATGGTAAATTATAAGAATTTAGATGTAAGCTTAATCACATTTAACATACTTTTTTATTACATTGAAACTTCTTAAATGTGACGCACATATAATTATGCATCTTAAAGACAGTCCCAGTTAAAAAATATGTCAAACAGTCCGTATGTTAAAATAATTATTAAACTGAACATTACAGTGGATTTTTTGAAGTAGGATCCCTACTGAAACAAATATTCCTTTCCTTCATCCCCCCCCCAACTTCACCAATATAACAATGGTCTTGAGAAAATACAGGTTAAGCAATAGTTTAAGCAAAGTATTTTATTAGGTACTTGATTTGAACCTAAATGCGAGTGTAAATCTATCTTGAATAAGTCTACAGAAGCGTTTCTGATTTTTGCAGTAGGTGACACAGGTTACGAATATTTGATGAGGTATCCATTTCTTCAAAATTACAGATGTATTCATAGTTTAAATTACGAACTGATCTTAGTTGGGTCTCCCTGTGGTGAATGCTGCTTATGCTGACAAGTATAAGTAGTAAGTAGCACCAATTGAAAATGCAATACCTGGCAGCAGAAAATTGAAGTGAAGCGAAAAGGGAAGGAAACAAAGAGGAATCGGAATAACAACCAGATTTAAAGAATGGAGAAATATGTGCATGACAACTGATGGAAGATGTGCAAATAATTTATTTAATGTATGATGTTCACATTTTAAGAAAGCACTAAGTAATTTGCATAAAAAATAGTTTTCCCCACCAAGTCATCATTCACTACATCCCCATAGAAGACCTGGAAGCACTGGACGGCAGTTCCGTCCTAGTTGGAACTTTTAAACAGTGCCCATCCACAATCCCGCATCTAGGGATTGAATCCAGGACCTTCAGTGGTGCTCACCAGTAAGTTTGAAATCTGAGTGTAAAGCATCTTGCTGACTTACCCAGAATCAATACCTATTGAAACACACTAAACAAAATTGATACAATTTAACACAGTTACTAATAAGTAATATAACATGAAAACATAAGAAAATAAAAACTCACAGCCTGTCCACCAATATTGATAACAGGTTGGCCTTTTGTTAGTTTGTTGAAAAACTTTAAGCCTTTCGAAGCACTACTCCTAGGTTTGCCTTTATCAACAACATCCCAAACTTCTACTTTAATTACACTTTGAGAATTCTGGTGATTCCAATGAATGTTAGCCAACTGTCGAATGAAAATAACATCCAATGGATAAAAATTTTAGTATGATTTATTCAAATATCAAAGTGTGAAGCTAACGGTTAACAATGCTAAAATAATGTTATTAAGAATTAACTTGAGGATTCTTTAATTATAACGAAGTATTACAATACATAATTAGGTAACATTCACGCGGAAATGTAACAAAACGTTTCTATCATGAGATTACTTATTGATGTTGGCACAAGACTACACATCTAACAAAAAACTCTATAATCATTACATTCTCCAAAACCTGATAAAACCTGTACATGAGAGATTATGAAACACCGAAAGGCGAGGGGTAACACAGCTAAACTCTATGTCAAAAAAATCAGAAGTGAACATTCAGTGGAATGTGGGGATTATATAAACAGGAACTGTGTTAGTGAAGCACTGGACACAATACCATATAATGATCCAATTTGGTTAAAAAACGTGACCACAATCTAATATCAATCACTGTACAGTTCAATTATTGGATTTACTTCGTAATGTAAACAGAGAAAACTCAGTCAGTCAGCTACAACGTAGGACCAGGCACATATATGCATCAGTCCAAGTTGCCATACCGCATTAGCACAGCGAGATGAACATCGAATTCATAGAAATGGTCAATTCAGTGGTGGTAATATATAGAAGAAAGATTGTGTATAAGGATATAGTACAGGAAGAAAGAATTATTTCGTAGAGAGAAAGATATGAAGTGATTTTAATCTCTTAGTTTGAAGGAAGACAGAGAGTGTATACACTGACGCCATTGTGATCGATTCTGAGCCATGTCACACACAGTCTCCAATTATTGGTTACGACAGTCACGCGGACCTCAACCAAGTAGTTTGTATCTACCAACATCGCTCAGACCTGGAGTTAGTGATTTCAAGCACTGATGCCACGTTTTGGATTAACCGCCCCTAACTTTCTTCCAACCATCGCCAACACTATTCAGCATAGCACGTCGTGGTAATCGGTGTTCAGGCATACGCAACACGTGGCCCAACCATCTCAGTCGATGAAGATTCATAACCTCATCAACTGATTTACCATCATTCCCTAATACTCTGTCTAACCTCACTATTACTTACCCGGTGATCCCAGCAGATGCGAGCAATATTTCTAAGGCATCTGTGATCAAATACTAGTAGCTTACGAAAATCATCCACTCTTAGTGACCACATTTCGCAGTCGCAAAGTAAAACAGAACGAACTGCCGCGCAGTATACTCGTCCCTTAATTCATAGAAGGACATCTCGCTTTTGCCATAGATGACGTAAGTTGGCAAAGGCCAAACGAGCTTTTCGAATCCGTGCTGAGATTTCGTCAGGCATCAACCCATTAGAGCTGATCAGACTTCCAAGATAAGTGAAGTTGTCAACGCGTTCGACTACTTCACTCCTTATCCTTAGTTCAGGTGTTGACGCAGACCGGTCCTGAAGAAACAACATGCATTTAGAGGTAGAGAAGCGCATCCCAAACATTCTAGCATTGTTACTCAGTGCTACCAAAATACTCTGCATTTCATCAGCATCTTCACCAAACAGGACTATGTCATCTGCGTATTCTAAGTCAATAAGTGGACCTCCTGGTAGGAGATCAATGCCCAAAAATTCAGTCGATGAGGGCGTCATTTCCATCAGGATGTCTATGATAAAGTTAAACAAAAATGGAGAAAGTGGACAGCCTTGACGGACACCACTTGAGGTTGCAAAAGCGGATGACAGTTCGCCATAAGCTCTGACTCGACTATTAGTGTTCGAGTAAAGAGCTTTCACAAGGTTTATGTACTTCTGAGGTACGCCTTTCAATGACAGACACTGCCACAGAACCTCTCGGTCAACAGAGTCAAACGCTGCTTTTAAGTCAAGGAATACCACCATTGTCGGACGCTGGTAAGTATGCCTGTGTTCTAGAACCTGACGAATGGTGAATATGTGGTCGATGCAGCCACGACCAGGTCTGAAGCCAGCCTGATTTTCACGTGTTTGCAGTTCACGAGTCTTAGTTAGGCGTCCGATAATTATCGAGGCTAGTATTTTAGATACTATATTAGTCAAACTAATCCCTCTGTGGTTGTCACAGGATGATTTTGACCCTTTCTTAAATATTGGGACGATAAGTGATTGTGACCAGTTAGATGGGATAACGTCTAACTCCCAGATTTTAGCTAAAATATTAGTCAACCTAGTCGCTAAAATTGGACCACCATCCTTAAAGACCTCTGGAGTCAATTCATCTGGACCAGCTACTCTTCCTCGTTTCAGATTAACTATAGCCTTTTGAACTTCAGATAGAGTCGGGGGACCTACTTCAATGATCCATTCACACTATCTGGAAATGGAGGGTAGTTGTAGAGTAGCTGAAGGTCAGCTGAACTGTTCTCTAAAATGTTCCGCCCATAGTCCTAAACGTTTTGGTTGAGAGCAGATAAGGGTGTCATCTTTTCCCGATATCGTCCCACTTAAACTTGACTTCTTAATTCCAGTTTCGTTTGTTAGTCAGAAAAGTTGTCAGGTTTTACCTACAGCCATTGCCTTTTCCATCTCTTTTGATTTCGTTGCCCACCACTGCTCATGGTCGTTCCTTAGACTTTTGGTTAACCTAGATCTGATTCCTTTACACTCTTCATAGTGTGTCAGAACCTGATGGGATGAGTTTACGAGAATCCATCAGTGCAATAGACCTTGACGAAATCCATTGGTTCTTTGTAACCCTGTGGTTTAAATCACTGGTAAATGCCACTGCTGTTTCCACAGCTGCTTGTATGACTTTCCAAGCAACATCTGGGTTAGCCTCGTTTTCAGAACCACCTAAGCGTGACATCAGTTGTTCCTGGAACCTACTTTTGGTTTTCTCGTTATTCAGTTTAGTTCTAATGGGTCTATTTGAGTCCATCGTTGGTTTGGTGCAGTGGGTCGCCATATTACACAATGTCTCTCCTTATGCTTAAAGTTTGTGTTTGCTAAAAATAAACGATTGTTTGAGCACAGTTGCAGCAGACGATCACCATTATCTGTTCGCTGTGCCGGAATATCAGAATACCCACATAAATGTCTTTCTGTTGGGATTAATCAACTTATCTGGCCATTACAGTCACATTCCACTTTTGATCACACACATGTTAAGAAAAATTATATATGAAAACAGAAAAGGTTAGCCGGACAAATGGTGGGTAGGAGGTAACAATCAAGAGATTAATGTGAAACTTTCTATACTGGATAATAAAATAATATTACCAGGATAGTCTTAGAGTGAAAACAGATTTGAACACATAAAGGGGCTTGAGTTTTTGTGGCCAAGGCCCCAATAAGCCTTAGTATACACCTTTGAACACTTCGTAAAACATCACAAAAGTCGGGTTAAGATCAACCTTATGACCTGTTTTAACCGTGTTTGGTGATAGACGACGATGAACATTTATCATCTACCCTTATTGCATCATTTGATTTTGTTTGTACTTGTAACCACTTAGGTACATATTCAGAAACTCTAAATTGCAAATCACAACTACTCCTCTCAATGTATGTGTGGCTACACACACATGTAAATTGGTAAACACAGTGGGATATGGCGTGATCGTTTACATGACGTTTAGGTTTTCGGTGGAGCATAAACCTTGTTTTGCCATAATAATGATCCTTGCTGCATAGTACATTTGACTAATGACTGATTTGAGCTTTTCTTTCAGCACAAGGTTATTTGACTCACATATGAACTGTAGGGTGATGTAGACAGGCATTTCTGTGCCAGAAGTGAAGTAGGTTTCACTTACTGTGACCCACTCATCGACTTATGAATTTTAAAGGGTAACCATTCTCCATCAATGTTTTCTTCAATAAACCCACTTGGTCATCAATAACATCGTTTGTGAAAATACAATCAATCCTATTAAACAGGCCCCTTAGACTGGAGACTAACTATGATAACTGAGATACTGACCTGTTCAAGTTGGCTTACAGTGCACAGTTCGGTTCAGCGTATTCCTCTTCGGCTTTTCATACTTTCCAGTCGTCGTGGAGGAGGAACAAATATATATGTGTGCAGAAATACATTCGTACTTACGTAAGTGAACCGTGCGTGAAAAATTTCCAGTATATATACTATGTCTAGTTGACCTTTTACTTTTTCGTACATAAATGTTCCTAACAAGTATATGTGTGGTCAGATTGTTCGAAATGTATTGTGCTAATATAACACATAGTTTTGATAATATTCGTCTTCTCATTGCAATACCTAAGGATGTTTTACAATAATATTTCACCTACTTTTCTAAATAGTAAGATATAACTATTAGAATTTTAACAAATAAGCAAACATAAAGTTACTTGAATCTCATAGGATGGGATGTATTCTTCTTTAAATCGTTCACCCTTCAAACGCGAAAGTAAAGCTGATTTTCCAACATTACGATCACCGCGTATAACAATCTTCACTAAAAATATAAGTAGTTTAAATTTCTTAATTACTAGATTCATATATATGGGTGTATGCATCGACTTTTCTAAAGGATTTAGATAATATTGAAATAAGTCAAAAACTGGACAAAAGTACAATTCAAGGAAGCATATGGTACTGCACCACTATGACCAACTTCACGCCATCGATGGCAAATATTGTGCGGTCGTCCCCGAGTAAGCAGTTAGGCTCTTCCGACACGGCTCAGAACGACAACCAAATAATTTTGCAGACTCGTCACATACCTTACCTTGTCTGCTCGTAGCCTTCCAATCTACTATTATGTTGACTAACATTATATATCAGAGTAGTAGGTGGAATGCATAAACTATGTCTTAACCAACTAGGTTGACAAAGGTTTATAGCCTTATTAATGAATTTAACATTTTTATTTAGTATTCTGTTCATAACCACACAATTGTTCACTTTGTGGTTTTAATATGTGCGACTAATACCTTTGATAAAATGTTTGTAGCCTATGTGTGTATTTTACTTTCATGAGTGATGTTTGCAGCCACACGGTAGCAAAGAGTGAACTATTGTTGTTAGTTTTCATAGGAGCATCCCGTTTATATGTATGCATATATAAATAGTTTTACTTGATTATTTTCTTATTTCACCTGAATCAGTACTAAAAACTATAAGATGTGTCATTGGTTACTACCCGTTTGTCAATTAGCGCCAACAACTCACCCTGACAAGAAGTCACTCGTTTCCCTATTGGGATGAATCCAAAGCAAAACGTTCTATGCATTATTCTGGGAAAATAACAACCCATTAAGTGTGCTGACGTTGAATTTTCTAGTAATCTGACGTAAAGTAGAGAAGACTAACGAATGTTATCCAGTACTAAGCACTTATCAGCGATAGCAGCGAAGATAATAAAAACTAGTTTAACGCGAGGATGCAGTTCATCCTATGGAAATATTCAGAAAAAGAACTGAACATCCTGGTAGAGAAGCTAAATTTTGAACTCAGGTTGGACAATGCTTCCAGGTTTTCAGTGGTGGTCTAACATTGATCGACTCATGATCTCAATCATTGTTGAGGTAACTGAAAATATATTCCAAATTCTCTTTAGAAAGATTCTGGAAGAAGAACAAGTACCAGAAGGTTGGAAAGAGGTACACCTCTATACCTGAAAAAATCGTCGCTATCATACAGAACTTCTACGATGGACTGCATTGCAAAGTTGTGCATGGAGGAAGCTCACAGATACTGGTGTTGAACAGGGCTACTAACTATTACCTTTTCTCCTCCTTTTAACTGCTAACTAGATTACGAAGGCCTCTGTTTCAGAAAAACCACATAACATAGTGGAAACTTTGAACACATACGGATGCTTCGGACTTTGAAGATGACTTAGCCCTTCTATCCCATACACAACAACAAATGCAAATAAATACAGCCAATATGGCGGAGGACTCCTCAAAAATAGACCTTAACATTCACAAGGGAAAAAGTGGGATGTTGAAGTACAAAACAGTGAGCACCAACTACATTACACTTGATGGGGAATCTCGAGAACAGGTGGGAGTCTCCATATACCTGCAGATTTTTATTGGTAAACAAGGAGGATCTGATGAAGGTGTGAAGGTACGAATCGACAAAGCAAGGACAACATTCCTACAATTGAAGGATATCTGAAACTCAAAAGAATTGTTACCTACGACCAAAGGATTTTCAACACGTGTTTAAGTTTTATTGTATGGAGCTGAAACTTGGAGAATTGAAATGATCACCAAAGCAGTGCAGGTATTGTAAATATCTGTCTACGAAGGATACTCCGGACCCACTAACCGCACACTATCGACAATAGCCTAATATGAAACAGAACAAACCAGTTACCAGTTGAGGAAGAAAGTAGGAAAAGAAGCTAAATGCAGGTAAGACATGGTTTGTGGAAGCCATGTAGAATTACATCTCAAGGTAAGATCTAACTTAACAAAAGGAAAAGAGGAAGACTAAAGAGCACATAACGCCAAGAATCAAAGGCAGACATTAAGACTATGGGCACCAATCGGCAACAACTAGAAAGGATCCCAGCACAGAGTTGTTTGGAGAACCCTGGTCGGTGGCCTATACATTGTGTAGCAGGCCCCAACAAAAGTAAATATATCTAATAAATTTGAGGTCTGATGAACTACATCTAATATTTAGAGTTCGAAGTCACTGATAAAGAGCTCTAGATATGGATAAGTTATCCATAAATAACGAATCTTTACAAACTTGAATATAAATATATTCATAGCGAGATTTCGAATCATATAATTTAGTTCTTTAGTCAGTCGGATGTACAACCAGTGAAGTGTCTATTAAAAATGTAGAAAAAATGATAGTGATGATAAAAGCAAATATTTTAACTTTTATGCCAATTCCTAAACATACTATTATAGTCGACTCCATGAGAAAATTTCTCCTGTAAATATTCACCAATAGGCTGTATATCGGCAGATGAATACCTTTTCGTAGTTGATTCATTTTTATCCCACCACTTTCTAGCTAAAGACATGCTAAACAAAAATTCACAAGTTCAGTAAAGACGTTTATTTTCTATTTTTAACAAATAATTGTGGTAGTAAGCACGTTGCTAAAAGTCAAATAAAAACAAATACAAAACGAAGGTGTATACGTCAAACGAATTTGCTACGCTTAGGTATACGAGTAAACAGGACTACATAAATTCAACCACATGATTTGTAGAGGTCCTGTTGGTTTGAGGATGGTTGACATTAATTGAAGACTAATATCGGTTGAGGAAATTTGATAGGAGGGAGGCTAAACAAATTGGTACTGGATTTAACAAGTTTGAGGATAGTCTAATTAAATTGTTTAACAACTACAGCGGTGATCTTTAACGCATCCATTTGATGACAAGTATCCAGTATATGATACGATATTGTACCACTTAAGAGTGTGGATTTTGAGACGAGAACTTTTAAAATACATGAAGATTTAACAAGATAACCACTTTTTCACTTTACTTGTGTTATGCTATTGCGTTGACAGGGATTAGTACGTTAGAATACACAGGGTCTGTAAGATTATTAAAATTATACATTAATTCAGAGATTCTTAAAACAAAGGATAAGTATTTATATACACTCTCTAAACTAATTTACTCTACCTAGAATTTGACTTGACAAGGCAAATGACTTAAATTCATTGGTGATTAAACAAAGTAGCACACATAAAACATACTTTATGCACAATTAATTATGATAAATAACATGAAAGTGTGATGCTTCCAACCAATGGAGCAGGGGTTTAAGCTTCTTCAAGATAACGCCATACTGCTTGCTTAACTACAGTGTATCAGTATCCAACTTTTTTTGTATAGGCTTTAAAGAGAAAAACAGAGGAGTCAAAAGCTTCATAAATGGTTAATTCAATAACAATGTGCTCTAAGCTGTAGATTCTTTACGCTAAACGTTGTGAACCATAACAGGATTTATATTAAATCCTAAAAGTATTTGAATCTCGTTTTTCACTAAATACAAAGTTTCCACAGAATTTCAGATGAGTTGCACACATAACAAATTACTTCGGAAGTTAACTTCAAAGGGTCAAAACATTTTTATAAAACACAGATCACAAAACTTTTGTGGTGATATTGTGACAAGCTATTACTCCATATAGTAATTTTCCTGCATATGACTAATAAATCTATTGTAGTCTACAAATCGGTAAACATACGGTTCCGTTGATCTTATGGTTTGTACTGACTGCAACACAAACAACATACGTGGATATAGTGTATTTTGGAAACACGTGAACTTCCGAAGGGAAAATTAGATTGCTTAGTTGAATCTTAAGGAAAGAGTATACTTCTGAGGAAAATTGGTTTTAAGAGGAATTTCGGTAAGCCTTTTTACAAAAAGAACATTTTAAGCGCAAGTTTTCTATTAAGATTGGTGAGAATGATTTTCTGCACTTTAATTTTCCCAAATTCCCCCCAAAATAGATATTTTGAATGCAGTTATGTGAGGACTATTAGTAAAGATAAATTGCTTTACTGTTTAATGGGTTATCTCATACATCAAACTATCAATTAAAGCATATTTTAGACAGAGCAGCAGTCTAAATAATTTTTGTAGGGACTTTGTCGCATATTTTTTGTATATATATGGCAGTTATAACTGCCATCCCCAAGCTCCCAATTTTTCAGTTTGGAAAGGACAGGAGGCTTGATGGCCTGTGTTAGTCCTGGCAATCGTGTTCTCTCAGTTGATCCAACTTTCTTTTGAAAGAATCTACGGATGGAGCTTCAACCACGTGTTGAGGTAATGAATTCCACTCGTTGATGATTCGGTGGGAAAGTCGATAATCAGCTGACAAGTAATTTGTTCTGGGCTTGTGAACTTTTTTGGAGTGTCCTCGTAAATTCTCTGTTTTGGAAGACAGGAAAAACGAGGGCATATCAGGTGCAAATTTATCACTAAGCAATTTGGAAACTGTAATCAAGTCGCCTTTAGTTCTACGATATGACAAAGGGAATAGGTTTAGCTTGGCCAGTCGAGCATCATACGAAGCTTCGCTATTACGGGAATCAGCTTACTTGCTGTTCTCTGGACCTTTTTCAAAAGCTAACTGTCTTTTTTTAAGCAGGGGCTAGCCGCTTGTATGCAGTACTCAAGTTTGGGACGTACGAACACTGTATACAAAGTCAAAAATATTTTAGCGTCGACATGAGTAAAAGCCCTATGTATTGACCATAAAGTTCTGAAAGCTTTGGCGGCTGTTGCACGGCAGTGTGCAGTAGTCTTCAGATCTTGGCTAACGATGACTCCTAAGTCATTATGTGTCTGGACAACAGGTAGCTCAGTGTTATTCATCGTGTATGTATCTGAACCTTGATGACCGATATGCATCACAACACACTTGGAAGTATTTATCGGCAGCTGCCATGTATGAGACCATTCGGATAATTTCTTCAGGTCATTTTGTAGTTCTAAGCTATCACCCTTACATCGTATCGTTCTCCATATCTTGACATCGTCAGCATATAGCAAGACCGATGATGATAGTAAGCGGGGAAGGTCATTTACATACAAGAGGAATAGCACTGGCCCCAAAACTGTACCCTGGGGCACTCCACTAAGCACAGTTTCCCAGCTAGATAATTTTGAGTTTACCCGTACTCTTTGTTGGCGCCGAACAAGGAAGTCTTCTATCCACGTCAATAGATTGCCTCCAATTCCGGCATTTTTTAGCTTATATAACAGCCGGTTGTGCGGAACCTTGTCAAAAGCTTTGCTAAAATCGGTGTAAGCTACGTCTACAGGTAACTTTTGGTCCCTAAAAGCGCACCAGATTTCTCGAGTGACTAATAACTTAGTGAGACAAGAATAACCTATTCTGAAACCGTGCTGTTTCTCCGAGAGGATTCGGTTTACATCGAGGTATTTAAACAGCTCTTTTCGAATAATCTTTTCTAAGATTTTAACAACCACACTAGTTAGGCTAACGGGTCGGTAATTCTCAGGTTTATGTTTCGTACCTGTTTTGAAGACAGGACTTACTATGGCGTTCTTCCAGTCTTTTGGTAAACGACCCTGCGTTACGGATAGCTTAAAGCATATACTTAAAGGGTTCGCAACGAAGTTAGATAATTCCTTTAGTAGCCTAGGATGCAATTCATCGGGCCCCATGGATTTACCTATGTCAAGCTTATTTAGCAGATCAAAGACATCGAGTTCATTTATGGTCACGCTATCCAGTGTATGTGTGGGGGGGTTTGTATGCGCTGACGGGAAGGGTACTTCTATGGTATATACATTGCTGAAGTAGTTTGAGAACACTTCAGCCTTACCAAAGTCATCTTCCACTACTGATGCGGCAGTACTGTCTCCCCATAGTGCAGGAATAATTTCTCTTCTTTTTGTCCTTTGGTTTATATAGGAATACAGGCGATTAGGACATTCTATGGATTCCTTAACAATTTTTTTTTCGTACAGCTTTCTAGACTTACGGAGGGTCGAGGCACAGGTATTCCTAGCTTTTCGGTACTGAGATTTTGTCTCATCAGTCCCCATCAACCTGAATCTATCCCACATTTTTCTTCTCTTACGGAGAAGGATGCGGACCTCCCTATTGAACCATGGTGGGGAGTTTCTCGGCTCCCTTGGTATAATCCAAGGAATGTGGGGTGCGGTAACTTTTAAGTATAAATTTCGGGGAGCTTTGGGGAAATTTTGGGGAACATCCTCAAGGTCAGGGGAAATTTTGGGAATTTACCAAGGTCTGGGGAAATTTTTGGAGGTTTTGTGCCATTTCCCCAAAATAGGTAAAATTTTCCCCAAAATTGGGAGCTCGGGTCGATATTAAAAATTTCGTCTACAAGTAAACATTGAAACATACTTTCAGGTAAAACACTTTGGTTCGACATTCTGTAAAAACATTAGGGCTTTACTATTACCTGAAGTTAGCCCTAAGAAAACAATGGGGTCCGCTTACATATTTAAATACGTTTTTGCGGCTTGACATGTCTTGGGTAGTTATTCAATTAATTTTAAAACGTTTTCCTGGACAAATATCAGGATTGGCCATTCTATGAAAGCCTTTAAAATGCTGATAACTTCTCAGAACCAACAAACTTAAAAGAAACGTACATTTTCATAATGACGGGAATATTTGTCATGTACAATAGCTTAAAATGGTTTCAAATGCTTCTGGATGGAATAGGAAAAGCTTTAGCTTAACGGGCTTCCGTACCTAGTAGCAGTAGATCGCCAATGTCTCGGAGTGAGAAGCTATATATATTTAACAATGGTAGAGAAAAAGTATTATTAAATTATAGTGAGATGCTGTCTTTAAGAATATGTCAGGTTTTCTCTTAAAGGACTACTGGGAAGCCTTTTATATTAACTGAGCCTGCAGCGAATTTCAGTATTTGACTACTCTTGAGAAGTAGGTGTGTCTACAATCCGTTTTGCTGTATTGTTTTTGGATGTTACTTCTAAGGTTTGCGTTGGCACTGAGTTTAAGTAGGTGCATGAGTAGTGTCAAGGAGTGTTTAGGTTGTTGTAAGTCATGAGAAAATTACCTCCAAAACGCCTATATTCTAATAAGTAAAGGTTCAGTGACTCAAGGCGCGCTTCGTAAGGCTTGAATTTGAGTTCGTGAATTGATTTCGTGGCTCGCCATTGGGTGCGTTTCAGTGTCCTTATCATTTTAGAGTGATGGAGGAAACGCTACGTTTACATGCCCTAAGTGGAATAGAATAGAACTGTCGAAGATTAAGTGGAAAGTTCTGCCGTTGACCAGACCAGAAATCTTCTAATTTCAAGATGTTTTCAGTCAAAGAAGAACCTCAAACGACCCAAAATGACATTGCGGAATTATGCCATACACTTACATGTTATCTTAGACGACATGGCTCCTACACTTATAATATCTCACCCGACAGCCGGCGCGCACGTAGGTACTTCTTCAGTATCTGAAAATAGACTTAAAACAACGCGTTCTGGAAGAAGAGTAAGATTTCCAGAACATGTGAACGATTGTTGCACGTAAGACACCAGTTAACAGATTGCTTCATCTCGATTTTCCCTTGTATCACATGTAATAAAAAATTTAATATGCTTATACTCATATATTTGTCCCCAAACAATTTTTTTGCTGATGTGTGTATATTTAGCTTTTTTATCAAAGTATTCTTTAAAAACCGCTTTTGCGCTATCGCATGTGTATGAATTTACTTTCCTTTTTTCTTTCACTTTATGTCTTTACGCGCGGGTATTTCGACATGCACTTACGCATCGTTTTTTCTTTTACAGGACGGCTGGAAAAATGCGAAAAAAGAACGGTGAAGTTTACAATAAACCGAAATTTTCATCGTACTTTTACATGGTCCCTTATAGTAAGGAAAGACGACCAAACGCTGCTAAACGAAGCAAGCTATCATAAACGTGTTTACCGGCGACAAACTCGTTGGATTCAAACTTCTGGCTGGCCACATCTTAGGATCATCACTACCGCACTAGGGGGAGGTGATCTGTGGCGGTTAATAAATCTCCAAAATCAATAGCTCTGTACGTTTTCGGCATTGGATGCTGACCATATTAGTTTTAATGGACTCATCTAGTTGAAGGCGCTCGGTCGTGCATCCGCACCAGATCACAAATGGGAACGCCGTGCTCAACATCCACTGCAATCGCTAACTAGCCTACATCAATCGGTCCTCGATATATTGATAACCTATTAAATACGATAATTTCTAGCTCATTTCTTTGTTGTATCATACAACTGTCTCATGTTTCCTTCTCTTGCAGCCTTTTCCGCCGTCATTGCTAAATCTTCCACATATTTACGTTTGTCAGTTCTGATGCTTCGCTTCACCTGCTTGTTTACTTCTGTGTAATCAGCTTGTGCATTGGATTTCTCCACTGTTGTTAGGCTGGTATTGATTTCTGCCTTCTCGTTCCTCCTTTCTTGAATCTTACCCAACGTATTAACCGTGATCCAATCCTTGTGATGGTGCTTCTTTTGGCCCAGAACTTCATGACATGCTGAAGTGACTTCCCCTTTGATCACCTTCCAGTTTTTCTCCATGATAGTTCCTTCTCCATTGAGTAGATCATGAAAGGTCTTGAACTTATTGCTGAGGGCTATCTTGAATTCGTTGAATTCGTCAGTATCCCGAAGAAGAGCTGTATTAAACTTTTGTGATGTTGTCCACCCCGTTATCCAGTGCACCTTGAGTTTGAATTTCATCTTGGCTACCAGCAAGTGATGATGTGATGCTATATCGGCTCCTCTCTTGGTTCTCACGTCCTCCATCGTCTTCCTGAACCTTTTGTTGATGCAGATATGGTCGATTTGGTTTTGAGCGGTATGATCAGGTGAAGTCCATGTGATTTTGTGTATGCGTTCATGTGGGAATATAGTGCCGCCTATAATCAGTTTATTGAAGGCACATAGGTTTGCAAATCTTTCATCACTTTCGCTTTTTTGTCCCAGTCCATGTCGTCCCATGATGTCTTCATATCCGGTGTTGTCCATTCCCACCTTGGCACTTAGGTCTCCCATCACAATGGTTAAGTCCTTTGTTGGGCACTTCTCGACGATTGACTGTAGCCTATCGTAGAATTGATCTTTAGCGTATTCATTCTAGTCGTCGGTAGGCGCATAGCATTGGATGGCGTTCGTTGTAATGCCCTCTTTCTCTGTTTTGAAGGAGGCTTTGATGATTCTTGGTCCATGAGATTCCCATCCTATAGGTGCATTTTGTGCTTGTTTGGACAGCATCAAGGCAATTCCTCGTGTGTGGGGGGAATTTTCTTGTTCATGTCCGGAGTATAACAGAAGCTCCCCTGAAGCTAGTCGTTGTTGTCCAACTTGCATCCAATGTGTTTCACTGATCCCAAGCACCTCTAAATTGTATCTCCTCATTTCTGCAGCAATTTGGAAGACTCTCCCAGTCTCCCACATTGTACGAGCATTACATGTACCTAAATAAATGGTTGCTCTGGTTGTCAGAAGGGGCGTCGGCCTCGTGACTTCCAAAGGAACGCGGCATTCACCATGAGGCGTCATAACTCTTCTAAATGAAGACCTTCTGACTCCCAGGACAGAGTTTAAATGGTTAGAATAATTTTTTCTGGTTAGCGCCTTTTTAGCGAGTTGGTGTTCTACAAGATTCTGGAGCGACCGAAAATAGGTCAAGGAATAATGTCATGTGTTTCTTTACACATCTAGATGAATTTGCTTGGCCAGTGACGCTCATTGGATCATGTTTCAGCTCGTCGTTCGAATCATCTATTGCGACAAGCAACCAGTCAAGACGTTTCACAATACTAGCTGCAGGCCAGTGATATCCAATGTTTGAGGCGATGATTGTAGTCAAGTCATGTTGGTATAGCAGATAATTTTGTTTAATTAGGGATTTATATGAGTGGCAACTAGACAACCATTACAAGATATTGTGTTTGTCATCGCATGCCTATCACTTTTGAAAAATATTTTCAGATTATTATTTGTTATACGACTATACCAAAACGAAATATAACACGCAAACCAGGATTTGTAATATAAGATATGGGGTTCGGCATTTGTTAATGTTAAAAAGACGAGTGAATAGCGAAAAAACACCATAATGATAGGTTGGGATGCTGCGAGAAATAAGACAAAGATTATCAGAACTATGTGGAAAATAAACACAATACACTTCGAACAATATGATTATACACTTGTTAAAAACAATTATATGTGAAAACAGAAAAGGTTAGCCGGACAAATGGTGGGTAGGAGGTAACAATCAAGAGATTAATGTGAAACTTTCTATACTGGATAATAAAATAATATTACCAGGATAGTCTTAGAGTGAAAACAGATTTGAACACATAAAGGGGCTTGAGTTTTTGTGGCCAAGGCCCCAATAAGCCTTAGTATACACCTTTGAACACTTCGTAAAACATCACAAAAGTCGGGTTAAGATCAACCTTATGACCTGTTTTAACCGTGTTTGGTGATAGACGACGATGAACATTTATCATCTACCCTTATTGCATCATTTGATTTTGTTTGTACTTGTAACCACTTAGGTACATATTCAGAAACTCTAAATTGCAAATCACAACTACTCCTCTCAATGTATGTGTGGCTACACACACATGTAAATTGGTAAACACAGTGGGATATGGCGTGATCGTTTACATGACGTTTAGGTTTTCGGTGGAGCATAAACCTTGTTTTGCCATAATAATGATCCTTGCTGCATAGTACATTTGACTAATGACTGATTTGAGCTTTTCTTTCAGCACAAGGTTATTTGACTCACATATGAACTGTAGGGTGATGTAGACAGGCATTTCTGTGCCAGAAGTGAAGTAGGTTTCACTTACTGTGACCCACTCATCGACTTATGAATTTTAAAGGGTAACCATTCTCCATCAATGTTTTCTTCAATAAACCCACTTGGTCATCAATAACATCGTTTGTGAAAATACAATCAATCCTATTAAACAGGCCCCTTAGACTGGAGACTAACTATGATAACTGAGATACTGACCTGTTCAAGTTGGCTTACAGTGCACAGTTCGGTTCAGCGTATTCCTCTTCGGCTTTTCATACTTTTGTAGTGACCTACTTTTGTCAACAGAAAGCGATTGGATCGATGAAAACAATTATTATTATAACCAATTGTACCAGTGACTGTTTTACTGTGCTCGTTTGTTTAACTGTGCTAATGACAGCCATTATACTTACTCTCCGGTTGACTTCGAACTTGTACGAATCCGGTTACGCTCAGTAACCACGCTTGTACTCCTTTGGCACGATCTCGGTATTCTTTCGATACCACGAGATCGCCAACAAATATATACGACTACTACAATCATCTGCCTTCTGATATTTTGGCCTATCGGAATTTTATTGGTCTATTGGCAAGTAGTCTGGTAGCGGTGTTCTTAGTCAAGCTCAACTCGACACCACGCTACATTTGGTGATCCAAATATTGGAACACGCCTCAACCTCGGTCAAATCTTTCAAAGAAGGCAATTCGGTGAGTCTATTGTTTTATCTATCCACGTCTGTCATATATTTTCATATTAATTTTTAATATATATATTTGACATGACGGATAACGATAAGAATAGTATTAATATAATAGACTCCGATGTACGCGTACCGAATCCTCGGCACTTTTTATTCGCGTGACGATAAATTCCACGCCTTATTCGAGAAATTCCCCAGATTAACTAAACCATTCGAGGAGATTTCATCGGTGACCAATCGTGTGGTACACCACATAGTCACCCGCGGACCACCAGTCACGGCAAGACCACGCCGACTGGCACCGGACAAATTAGCTTTCGCTAAACGTGAGTTTGACAATTTACTATCTGCTGGTATTATTCGTCCTTCTCACAGTCCTTGGGCCTCTCCTTTACACATGGTGCGCAAAAAGGATGGGGTTAGTTGGAGACCTTGCGGCGACTACCGAGCATTAAACGTAGTTACGCGCTTTGATAGCTACCCCATCCCCCACATACACGACATCACGGCATCGCTCAAGGGCACGACTATCTTTTCTAAAATCGATCTGGTACGAGCATATCACCAGATCCCAGTCGCTCTTGAAGACATCGAGAAAACTGCTATCACGACTCCTTTCGGTCTGTTTGAGTTCCTACGAATGCCATTTGGATTAAGGAATGCTGCTCATACTTTCCAAAGGTTTATCGATAGCATAGTACGAGACTTGGATTTTGTTCACGTCTATATTGATGACCTGCTGATCGCATCATCAAACGTAGATGAACATTATCAACACCTTACGCTATTATTCCAACGTCTTTCGGATGATGGAATAGTAGTCAACCCAGAGAAATGTGAGTTGGGTAAATCAGAAATAATATTTCTGGGTCACATCATCAGACAAGAGGGTATTCTGCCTTGCGAGGACAAAATTCGAGCAATCAAGGAGTACAACGTGCCGTCCTCAATCAAGGAACTGAAGGCTTTTCTCGGTTTGGTTAACTTCTACCGACGTTTTATCCCTCACGCGGCAGAACGGTTACGACCATTAACCGATTTACTACGCGGTAATCCACGCAAATTAGAACTGAACGATACCGCACGTACTGCATTCTCAGAGATCAAAACGGCTCTCGCTGAAGTTAAACTCCTCGCTCATCCAGACCCATCAGCCACGCTTAGTATAGCGGTTGATGCATCAGATTTCGCTATAGGAGCCGTTATGCAACATAATATCTCCGGTAGTTGGCAACCGCTTGAATTTTTCTCACGACGCCTTACTCCCACGGAGACGAGATATAGCGCTTTTGGTCGCGAGCTGCTAGCAGCCTACTGCGCCATCAAACATTTCCGGCACGCAGTAGAAGGACGTCAATTCATCTTATTCACCGACCATAAGCCCTTAACGTATGCCCTGCATACCAAGTCTGACCGCTACTCACCACGAGAGTGCAGACATTTGGACTATATCTCACAGTTCACGACAGACCTTCGTCACATTAAAGGCGAGTCGAACTATGTTGCCGATGCTCTTTCACGTATCCAGACGAATGCAGTTACTTTACCGGTGCTCGATCTTCCTGCTATGGCCGCCGCACAAGCAAACGATCCTGTCTGTACAGAAGCACCACAATCTTCGTCCCTTCAGTGCCAGGAAGTACCCCTAGCTACTAGCTCAGGTACTATCCTATGTGATATTTCTACCGGTCTACCTCGACCCATCGTACCCTCTACCTATCGCCGTCTCGTCTTCGATGCCCTTCATGGATTGTCTCATCCAGGTATCGCAGCCACATTACGTCTCATCGCTGCACGATACGTCTGGCCGTCCATGAATAAAGATGTTTGTATGTGGGTAAAGCAATGCTTACAGTGTCAACGATCAAAAGTGCACAGGCACGTAGCTGCCCCCATTGGCACGTTCGCTACGCCTGATGCTCGCTTTGATCACGTTCATATAGACATTGTAGGACCATTGCCACCATCGCATGGGTATGATCACATACTCACGTGCATTGACCGTTTTACAAGATGGCCCGAAGCTATTCCCATCACGTCTATCACGGCGGAGACAGTTGCTCACCGCTTCGTAGAACGATGGATAGCATTGTACGGTTGTCCCTCGACTGTCACGACTGACCGAGGACAACAATTTGAGTCCGCATTATTCTCCTCACTGACCCGGCTGCTTGGTACGGAACGCATACGCACCGCCGCCTACCATCCAGCATCGAATGGTTTAGTCGAACGGTTTCATCGCCAACCTAAAAGTGCTCTCCGAGCACACGAAAACGACAATTGGTACGAAACCTTACCGCTCGTTCTCTTAGGCATCAGAACGAGTTTGAAGGCAGATATCCAATGTTTCGCCGCTGAACTTGTATATGGCACGACATTGCGTCTGCCTGGGGAATTCTTCGCACCACGGAGCAGTAATGATTTCGGTAAATCAGACTACGTCCATCGACTGTCTGCATTTATGCGAACGCTGTCTCCGGTGTCAACTCGAATGCAACATCGATAGGTCGCTCTCCCTCGAGAGTTATCTACCTGTTCACATGTTTTCATACGAGTAGATTCGGTACGCAAACCTCTACAACAGCCTTACGAAGGCCCTTTTCACGTGATCTCTCGTCACGAAAAGACCTTCAAGGTTGATCGACACGGCCGCGTCGAGATCGTCAGCATTGATCGTCTCAAACCAGCACACGTCGATGACAGTGCCCTACCCAATAACTTGAGACTCAATGCTAGACCTATCAAACCTTCTAGCGGGATCTCTACGTCTACCTCGGATCCCACGCTAGATACATCAGAGACCTCGTTCTCACGTCCCGGTCAACAGCACGCGTCATCTGCACCATCTACGGACGAGACTTCCGTCTCACGTCCAGATCAGCAGACCACGCCGCCCTTGACCTCGGATGAGATCGCAGGATCACGAAGCACGAACGAGACCATCGTCTCACGTTCCGGTCGCCGAGTACGATTACCCGTACGCTTTCGCGACTAAACGCAGTCAATAACGGATACGGTGTAGGATTATTCCTATACTACACGCATGCTACACTTTTCTTTTTTTGATTTCTTTTCTGTATCCTGAGCCCACGCCTACGACCATCGTCCATTTGATAACGTCGACTTCAGTCAACTTTGGCGAAAGCTGGTTTGGCCACCCATGCTCTAGTCAACGCACTCAGTCGATTATCTGGTCTCGAATTCGCCTGGCATATGCTTGGTAGTTATGGTCGCGTCCGGTTTCTTGGCTCAACGTGGTTTCGTCCTACGTCTGCAGCGTTTTCTGGTTCACATCCCTACGAACGCAATCATCAGATTCTGGATACAAACCACTCTGGTGTGGCATGCTAATTCGACCAACAAATACAGCACACTTCTGGTACCGTTCTGCGCAAAAGACCTTCGTTGGCAACTCGAGGATCAACGATCACTTCCTGTTCCGCCAATTTCCTCCGTCCTACAACCACAATTCTGCCGATCAGTCCCACGAATCAAACCGCTAACTATCGAAAGTGTAAACCCTTTCTAGCGGGGGGCTCCTGTAGTGACCTACTTTTGTCAACAGAAAGCGATTGGATCGATGAAAACAATTATTATTATAACCAATTGTACCAGTGACTGTTTTACTGTGCTCGTTTGTTTAACTGTGCTAATGACAGCCATTATACTTACTCTCCGGTTGACTTCGAACTTGTACGAATCCGGTTACGCTCAGTAACCACGCTTGTACTCCTTTGGCACGATCTCGGTATTCTTTCGATACCACGAGATCGCCAACAAATATATACGACTACTACAATCATCTGCCTTCTGATATTTTGGCCTATCGGAATTTTATTGGTCTATTGGCAAATAGTCTGGTAGCGGTGTTCTTAGTCAAGCTCAACTCGACACCACGCTACACTTTCCAGTCGTCGTGGAGGAGAAACAAATATATATGTGTGCAGAAATACATTCGTACTTACGTAAGTGAACCGTGCGTGAAAAATTTCCAGTATATATACTATGTCTAGTTGACCTTTTACTTTTTCGTACATAAATGTTCCTAACAAGTATATGTGTGGTCAGATTGTTCGAAATGTATTGTGCTAATATAACACATAGTTTTGATAATATTCGTCTTCTCATTGCAATACCTAAGGATGTTTTACAATAATATTTCACCTACTTTTCTAAATAGTAAGATATAACTATTAGAATTTTAACAAATAAGCAAACATAAAGTTACTTGAATCTCATAGGATGGGATGTATTCTTCTTTAAATCGTTCACCCTTCAAACGCGAAAGTAAAGCTGATTTTCCAACATTACGATCACCGCGTATAACAATCTTCACTAAAAATATAAGTAGTTTAAATTTCTTAATTACTAGATTCATATATATGGGTGTATGCATCGACTTTTCTAAAGGATTTAGATAATATTGAAATAAGTCAAAAACTGGACAAAAGTACAATTCAAGGAAGCATATGGTACTGCACCACTATGACCAACTTCACGCCATCTATGGCAAATATTGTGCGGTCGTCCCCGAGTAAGCAGTTAGGCTCTTCCGACACGGCTCAGAACGACAACCAAATAATTTTGCAGACTCGTCACATACCTTACCTTGTCTGCTCGTAGCCTTCCAATCTACTATTATGTTGACTAACATTATATATCAGAGTAGTAGGTGGAATGCATAAACTATGTCTTAACCAACTAGGTTGACAAAGGTTTATAGCCTTATTAATGAATTTAACACTTTTATTTAGTATTCTGTTCATAACCACACAATTGTTCACTTTGTGGTTTTAATATGTGCGACTAATACCTTTGATAAAATGTTTGTAGCCTATGTGTGTATTTTACTTTCATGAGTGATGTTTGCAGCCACACGGTAGCAAAGAGTGAACTATTGTTGTTAGTTTTCATAGGAGCATCCCGTTTATATGTATGCATATATAAATAGTTTTACTTGATTATTTTCTTATTTCACCTGAATCAGTACTAAAAACTATAAGATGTGTCATTGGTTACTACCCGTTTGTCAATTAGCGCCAACAACTCACCCTGACAAGAAGTCACTCGTTTCCCTATTGGGATGAATCCAAAGCAAAACGTTCTATGCATTATTCTGGGAAAATAACAACCCATTAAGTGTGCTGACGTTGAATTTTCTAGTAATCTGACGTAAAGTAGAGAAGACTAACGAATGTTATCCAGTACTAAGCACTTATCAGCGATAGCAGCGAAGATAATAAAAACTAGTTTAACGCGAGGATGCAGTTCATCCTATGGAAATATTCAGAAAAAGAACTGAACATCCTGGTAGAGAAGCTAAATTTTGAACTCAGGTTGGACAATGCTTCCAGGTTTTCAGTGGTGGTCTAACATTGATCGACTCATGATCTCAATCATTGTTGAGGTAACTGAAAATATATTCCAAATTCTCTTTAGAAAGATTCTGGAAGAAGAACAAGTACCAGAAGGTTGGAAAGAGGTACACCTCTATACCTGAAAAAATCGTCGCTATCATACAGAACTTCTACGATGGACTGCATTGCAAAGTTGTGCATGGAGGAAGCTCACAGATACTGGTGTTGAACAGGGCTACTAACTATTACCTTTTCTCCTCCTTTTAACTGCTAACTAGATTACGAAGGCCTCTGTTTCAGAAAAACCACATAACATAGTGGAAACTTTGAACACATACGGATGCTTCGGACTTTGAAGATGACTTAGCCCTTCTATCCCATACACAACAACAAATGCAAATAAATGCAGCCAATATGGCGGAGGACTCCTCAAAAATAGACCTTAACATTCACAAGGGAAAAAGTGGGATGTTGAAGTACAAAACAGTGAGCACCAACTACATTACACTTGATGGGGAATCTCGAGAACAGGTGGGAGTCTCCATATACCTGCAGATTTTTATTGGTAAACAAGGAGGATCTGATGAAGGTGTGAAGGTACGAATCGACAAAGCAAGGACAACATTCCTACAATTGAAGGATATCTGAAACTCAAAAGAATTGTTACCTACGACCAAAGGATTTTCAACACGTGTTTAAGTTTTATTGTATGGAGCTGAAACTTGGAGAATTGAAATGATCACCAAAGCAGTGCAGGTATTGTAAATATCTGTCTACGAAGGATACTCCGGACCCACTAACCGCACACTATCGACAATAGCCTAATATGAAACAGAACAAACCAGTTACCAGTTGAGGAAGAAAGTAGGAAAAGAAGCTAAATGCAGGTAAGACATGGTTTGTGGAAGCCATGTAGAATTACATCTCAAGGTAAGATCTAACTTAACAAAAGGAAAAGAGGAAGACTAAAGAGCACATAACGCCAAGAATCAAAGGCAGACATTAAGACTATGGGCACCAATCGGCAACAACTAGAAAGGATCCCAGCACAGAGTTGTTTGGAGAACCCTGGTCGGTGGCCTATACATTGTGTAGCAGGCCCCAACAAAAGTAAATATATCTAATAAATTTGAGGTCTGATGAACTACATCTAATATTTAGAGTTCGAAGTCACTGATAAAGAGCTCTAGATATGGATAAGTTATCCATAAATAACGAATCTTTACAAACTTGAATATAAATATATTCATAGCGAGATTTCGAATCATATAATTTAGTTCTTTAGTCAGTCGGATGTACAACCAGTGAAGTGTCTATTAAAAATGTAGAAAAAATGATAGTGATGATAAAAGCAAATATTTTAACTTTTATGCCAATTCCTAAACATACTATTATAGTCGACTCCATGAGAAAATTTCTCCTGTAAATATTCACCAATAGGCTGTATATCGGCAGATGAATACCTTTTCGTAGTTGATTCATTTTTATCCCACCACTTTCTAGCTAAAGACATGCTAAACAAAAATTCACAAGTTCAGTAAAGACGTTTATTTTCTATTTTTAACAAATAATTGTGGTAGTAAGCACGTTGCTAAAAGTCAAATAAAAACAAATACAAAACGAAGGTGTATACGTCAAACGAATTTGCTACGCTTAGGTATACGAGTAAACAGGACTACATAAATTCAACCACATGATTTGTAGAGGTCCTGTTGGTTTGAGGATGGTTGACATTAATTGAAGACTAATATCGGTTGAGGAAATTTGATAGGAGGGAGGCTAAACAAATTGGTACTGGATTTAACAAGTTTGAGGATAGTCTAATTAAATTGTTTAACAACTACAGCGGTGATCTTTAACGCATCCATTTGATGACAAGTATCCAGTATATGATACGATATTGTACCACTTAAGAGTGTGGATTTTGAGACGAGAACTTTTAAAATACATGAAGATTTAACAAGATAACCACTTTTTCACTTTACTTGTGTTATGCTATTGCGTTGACAGGGATTAGTACGTTAGAATACACAGGGTCTGTAAGATTATTAAAATTATACATTAATTCAGAGATTCTTAAAACAAAGGATAAGTATTTATATACACTCTCTAAACTAATTTACTCTACCTAGAATTTGACTTGACAAGGCAAATGACTTAAATTCATTGGTGATTAAACAAAGTAGCACACATAAAACATACTTTATGCACAATTAATTATGATAAATAACATGAAAGTGTGATGCTTCCAACCAATGGAGCAGGGGTTTAAGCTTCTTCAAGATAACGCCATACTGCTTGCTTAACTACAGTGTATCAGTATCCAACTTTTTTTGTATAGGCTTTAAAGAGAAAAACAGAGGAGTCAAAAGCAAGATGACTTGAAAATTAAGTTTCAATTTTTTTAAGAATACCTTAATTTAATTACGAATAAAAATTGATACCTCAACTTTCATCAAGAAAATAATAGTATTCGTCTATTTGCGATAAAAATAAAAATATTTTTGTTGTATTTCTGATCGGGTTAACAAACCAAGTTATCGTGTTTCACCGATTCCGGTTTTCACAATTTTTAAGTCCATTTAGTTTCAAAAGATTTGTGTAATATTAAAATCATACTATTTGAGGCCAACATATGTCTATAAAAATCAGGTTTTTCGCTTTATAACAAAAATTCACCGGGTCAAAATACATATAAAAGTGTATTCATGCTTTTGAGGGGCAAACGCAAATTGTCTTGCCTTAAATCAAAGTACTCATTAAAAGTATCTAAATACATCCTTATTTCTTGACAACAGATGAATACAATGATGATATTCATTGTTTTGACTTATAAATTTTAGCTACTGCATGTCTGCAACCTTAAAAAATGTTCTTCTGCTACCAATTACTAACTTAAGAGATAAGTTTCTTGTTTCTTAGTTGATTCTTGTATTTGATATGATGCATATATGAGTTCTGTTCAGCCCACCGTCAAAAGAACAAGCATCTTGGAGAACTGACTAAAATGTGATTGGTGAGATTAACAAAAACTAGTAATAATAAATGTTCATAGAAGAAGACAGTTGGTCCTACTGGTGCTAACATAAAAATTTTGAGAACTATGAAACTTTAATTTTCTGTTGGTTAAATAAGAAAAAACACTTGAAACGATCACGAAGCAATCATGATATATTTTACCAAAAAACACACTATCTTCGTTGACCATCAACCTTTCAAAATGAAATAAGAGGGCTAATGGGTTTATATCAAACATTTGCCCTAAAAAAGCTTATTGCTCAAAAACTGTTGAGTCGTATGAAAAAATGTGTACTCTTGCCTTCGTCAAATACTACAGATTAATTTAAAGAATTCCATGAGTATCAGCTTACAAATATTTTGCCGAACTACTTTCTTAAAATACTGTCAAATAACCTGCCTCGAATTTCGACTGTTATAAGCATCGCATCAGTTGGACGCTTTGAAGCCTATCACAAGTGTTGGAGACGGTTAATTCACGAAACATAGGACACGATTTCTAGGAGTCTTTGGTACCTGCTAACACAAAAACAATCTAGTTGGACGAAAAGGAACTGATTGCAAGAACTGCAAATAACAAATATAGTTGAACAGAGAATCAAGAGTAAGGAACATGAACGGAAAAAACGGTGTTCGGTGATCACTATAAGTGGTTGTTCTTAAAGTTTTTATTTCGATTTATACCAATGACGTGAAGTAATCTCTTTGTGCTGAAACTAACACTTTTAATGTTTTGGTAAAGTTGTTCACAGAGAAATAGGAAGCTTCAGTAAAGCCCTACTATGCCTAACATGACTACACAGTGATGTGTTTAGCGGGTTTGCAATTCTGCGATTATATAAGTATATTTAAGTTTATTAATTCGAAGTTATTAGTAAACATTACTACAGTGAGACAACAACTGAAGATTCAAAAAATCGAAATTCCAAAAATTAAGTGACTAAAAACCTAGGGGCAATAGATTTTACAGAGTGTATTTTAATGAGAGCGCAAAACTAGAAGAGCATACGTGTTTGTTTGAACTCTTGAAAAGTCAAGGCAGTGTTGTGTTACGCGTAGCTAGTTTTTTAACTATCGTTTCACGTTTGCATGGCCTTTGCTTTTTTCCTGCAGCTTGAAACATATCAGGCTTGTGTTTATGTTGAAAAAAATTTCGAACTTGATGACATATATTTGGCAGCTGCTGATGTTGTAAAAAAGCTGGTAGGTTTTCAAAATATCGTGATTATTGTTATTATAGGTATCTACTCGAGATGAGAGTAAGATAGTGAATAATATTACACTCTACTGCAACAAAGATAATACGATTGATGGTTATTGTCAAGTTACGAGCACTTCGGATATAGTTTCTGGTTGCGTGATTCAAATTGTTCTAAATGGTAATTTTAAAATTCTTTGACACTTATTTTAACATCTGGAACATCTTACTATTACTCACACTGTATTCATGATATTTAGTTTATGTAGTTGAAATTTTTTATTTGTTTTGACACGTTATGGCAATACTTTCAGCTGATCGTTTTTTTCTTGATCTAATTCGAATGTGATCTGTTTGAAATTTTGTCGAAATTCGAGGCAGGTTATTTGACAGTATTTTAAGAAAGTAGTTCGGCAAAATATTTGTAAGCTGATACTCATGGAATTCTTTAAATTAATCTGTAGTATTTGACGAAGGCAAGAGTACACATTTTTTCATACGACTCAACAGTTTTTGAGCAATAAGCTTTTTTAGGGCAAATGTTTGATATAAACCCATTAGCCCTCTTATTTCATTTTGAAAGGTTGATGGTCAACGAAGATAGTGTGTTTTTTGGTAAAATATATCATGATTGCTTCGTGATCGTTTCAAGTGTTTTTTCTTATTTAACCAACAGAAAATTAAAGTTTCATAGTTCTCAAAATTTTTATGTTAGCACCAGTAGGACCAACTGTCTTCTTCTATGAACATTTATTATTACTAGTTTTTGTTAATCTCACCAATCACATTTTAGTCAGTTCTCCAAGATGCTTGTTCTTTTGACGGTGGGCTGAACAGAACTCATATATGCATCATATCAAATACAAGAATCAACTAAGAAACAAGAAACTTATCTCTTAAGTTAGTAATTGGTAGCAGAAGAACATTTTTTAAGGTTGCAGACATGCAGTAGCTAAAATTTATAAGTCAAAACAATGAATACCATCATTGTATTCATCTGTTGTCAAGAAATAAGGATGTATTTAGATACTTTTAATGAGTACTTTGATTTAAGGCAAGACAATTTGCGTTTGCCCCTCAAAAGCATGAATACACTTTTATATGTATTTTGACCCGGTGAATTTTTGTTATAAAGCGAAAAACCTGATTTTTATAGACATATGTTGGCCTCAAATAGTATGATTTTAATATTACACAAATCTTTTGAAACTAAATGGACTTAAAAATTGTGAAAACCGGAATCGGTGAAACACGATAACTTGGTTTGTTAACCCGATCAGAAATACAACAAAAATATTTTTATTTTTATCGCAAATAGACGAATACTATTATTTTCTTGATGAAAGTTGAGGTATCAATTTTTATTCGTAATTAAATTAAGGTATTCTTAAAAAAATTGAAACTTAATTTTCAAGTCATCTTGCAAAGTTTTGTATTAAATGAAAGACAGTACGATGCAGATGTCTTAAATCTGCTTACAATGTAGTTATTTTGTACTTGATAAATTATTGCTTTCATTTTATAAAGAATTCACTTCGGTAAGTTTTGAAAGCTATGACTTTGTCGAAGAAACTAAGTTAATTTCTCCGATAAAAATAGGGATGGATAACGGGAACATAGAATTACTTATTAAGCATCTTGTAGTTCTGCCTCGTTGCGAGTTTATATTGGCTTGGTAGGACCCAAACAATACATGTAAAATATAACTTATCTCATCTCCATGAACAACAAGTGGTGAGATAAAATCGTATTTTTCCTCTTATTGTTAAGTAACGATAATATACGTCTTAACTGGTCCAGTCAGTCATATCTTCTGATCAAAAGTAAAATAGGGCTGGACAAAGAAGTGCTTGGACACATAACAGACTTTATTTTCCTTAGGTTTAGCGTTTAATAGATGAACAACCAAAGGTATTTTGTCATATAGATAGTATGACAATACTTATAGGGCGGCGTTCAGGTGAAGTCTAATTACTTATTGACTGACACATTTTGAAACTTGAGTGGCCTAAAAGACTTTATCGAAAACGGAAATAGCCAATCAAACGTCGACCTTTTGAAGTGCATGGTGTAGGCGGCAAGAAATCATGCTGATATGGCAGTATGAAAAATATGCCTATTCTCAGACTTGCGTTTGCTATAAAGCACGGAATTACTTGTACATAAATAATAGGTTTTTAGATTGTGGATTATATCGTTCTATTTCTGTACGCCTTCCGGTAAGTACTACAGCTACTACTGCTTCGGTTTGGGCACCCGAGCAGTATCACAGCTTTCACACAAATCAATTGAGATTCGTGTGGCGTATATGTATTTGGTGCCTTCTCGTACCAATACCTATGTGTTAAAATAAATAAATAAATAATAATAATAGCTGATCATTTAAAGTCGTGGTGATGTGCCTCCAAAATCGACTATATAAACAATAATATCAGAAATAATCATCAATTGGTAAAAAGATGCACAATTTACTTTCTCTAACGCTGAATAGTTTAAAATATTATATTGATCAACAATGTGAGTAATATATGACTATTTATACTAAAGTTTGCGTTTAATAAAAATTAATTATAATCAAGTAGTTTTACTTTTATGATTGGTGCTAAATAAGTAAAGTTTTGAAGTTCAAGTTCATACTAGGTGAATTATATTTAATAGATGTCTCTAATTGTAATGAAGGAGGCTGTTGAGCGAACTACTTCTTTCAAAATGCTATAGTACTAAGTTTTTATAAAGATTGTACGACTGTATTTCTCACACTATTAAGAAATTCAATTTCATATTTTTATCATCATATTGTTGATTGAAAAATTGCATTGTTTACTTTTATTTTTTCTGCCGCTGATCCATGGCTTTGTAGTTGTATAAAAACATGCTAAGTTTGTGAATGAATGAAGTCAACCGTTAATTCCATACACAGTTTAAATGTCTTTTATCCGACAACAATTTTATCGATTCATCTGTATAAGTTTAGGATACTATTGAAACATTGTGGCTTATGCTGGTAAATTAGCTAATGTTTAGTACATGATTTACAAACTAAACAGGCATGCACTACCAAAGTGAAAAATAGGGCAATAATCCGTTTTTATTCGTCATTGCACATACATTATTTTTCATTTTTGAGTGATACTAATCTAAGGATTTGCATATTTTTATACTATAAACAGATTTGTATCTATATCACTATAAGAAGGGGTTTGAAGTATCCAATTATTGATATTATTGACCGAATAGATTCAGGTGCATTCAGCTAACGAGTCCCAAATTATGCATCCTGGATCTCATTGTCATCCATAAGTCGTTTAGGGAAATAAAGGCGATATAAGCATTTTAACGCAAAAGAATATCCAAATATATCATTTAATTATAACTTTAGAAGACAGATATATGTAATTTAAATTGTTTGAAATCAGTCAGTCAGTCAGCTGCAACGTAAGACCAGGCACATATATGCATCAGTCCAAGTTGCCATACCGCGTTAGCACAGCGAGATGAACACCGAATTCATAGAAATGGTTAATTCAGTGGTGGTAATATATAGAAGAAAGATTGCATATAAGGATATAGTACAGGAAGAAAGAATTATTTCGTAGAGAGAAAGATATGAAGTGATTTTAATCTCTTAGTTTGAAGGAAGACAGAGAGTGTATACACTGACGCCATTGTGATCGATTCTGAGCCATGTCACACACAGTCTCCAATTATTGGTTACGACAGTCACGCGGACCTCAATCAAGTAGTTTGTATCTACCAACATCGCTCAGACCTGGAGTTAGTGATTTCAAGCACTGATGCCACGTTTTGGATTAACCGCCCCTAACTTTCTTCCAACCATCGCCAACACTATTCAGCATAGCACGTCGTGGTAATCGGTGTTCAGGCATACGCAACACGTGGCCCAACCATCTCAGTCGATGAAGATTCATAACCTCATCAACTGATTTACCATCATTCCCTAATACTCTGTCTAACTTCACTATTACTTACCCGGTGATCCCAGCAGATACCCGCAATATTTGTAGGACATCTGTGGTCAAATACTAGTAACTTACGAATATCTTCTAGAACGGAACGAACTGTCGCTCAGTATACTCGTCCCTTAATTCATAGACGGATCTCTCGCCTTCGCCATAGATGACGTAAGTTGGCAAAGGCCAAACGAGCTTTTCGAATCCGTGCTGAGATTTCGTCAGGCATCAACCCATTAGAGCTGATCAGACTTCCAAGATAAGTGAAGTTGTCAACGCGTTCGACTACTTCACTCCTTATCCTTAGTTCAGGTGTTGACGCAGACCGGTCCAGAAGAAACAACATGCATTTAGAGGTAGAGAAGCGCATCCCAAACATTCTAGCATTGTTACTCAGTGCTACCAAAATACTCTGCATTTCATCAGCATCTTCACCAAACAGGACTATGTCATCTGCGTATTCTAAGTCAATAAGTGGACCTCCTGGTAGGAGATCAATGCCCAAAAATTCAGTCGATGAGGGCGTCATTTCCATCAGGATGTCTATGATAAAGTTAAACAAAAATGGAGAAAGTGGACAGCCTTGACGGACACCACTTGAGGTTGCAAAAGCGGATGACAGTTCGCCATAAGCTCTGACTCGACTATTAGTGTTCGAGTAAAGAGCTTTCACAAGGTTTATGTACTTCTGAGGTACGCCTTTCAATGACAGACACTGCCACAGAACCTCTCGGTCAACAGAGTCAAACGCTGCTTTTAAGTCAAGGAATACCACCATTGTCGGACGCTGGTAAGTATGCCTGTGTTCTAGAACCTGACGAATGGTGAATATGTGGTCGATGCAGCCACGACCAGGTCTGAAGCCAGCCTGATTTTCACGTGTTTGCAGTTCACGAGTCTTAGTTAGGCGTCCGATAATTATCGAGGCTAGTATTTTAGATACTATATTAGTCAAACTAATCCCTCTGTGGTTGTCACAGGATGATTTTGACCCTTTCTTAAATATTGGGACGATAAGTGATTGTGACCAGTTAGATGGGATAACGTCTAACTCCCAGATTTTAGCTAAAATATTAGTCAACCTAGTCGCTAAAATTGGACCACCATCCTTAAAGACCTCTGGAGTCAATTCATCTGGACCAGCTACTCTTCCTCGTTTCAGATTAACTATAGCCTTTTGAACTTCAGATAGAGTCGGGGGACCTACTTCAATGATCCATTCACACTATCTGGAAATGGAGGGTAGTTGTAGAGTAGCTGAAGGTCAGCTAAACTGCTCCTTAAAGTGTTTCACCCATCGTTCTAAACGTCTGGACTGGGAGCAGATGGGAGTGTCGTCTTTTTCCGAAATGGTCTGACTTACACTTGACTTATTAATTCCAGTTTCTTTTATCAGTCTGTACAGTTGTCTTGTGTTCCCTATAGCCGCTGCCTTTTTCACCTCTTTTGCTTTCGTTGCCCAACACTGCTCATGGTCGTTCCTTAGACTTTTGGTTAACCTAGATCTGATTTCTTTACACTCTTCATCGTGTGTCAGAACCTGATGGGATGAGTTTACGAGAATCCATCAGTGCAATAGAGCTTGAAGAAATCCATTTGTTCTTTGTAACCCTGTGGTTTAAATCACTAATCGATGTCACTGCTGTTTCCACAGCTGCTTGTATAACTTTCCAAGCAACATCTAGACCAGCCTCGTTTTCAGAACTACCTAAGTGTGACCTCAGTTGTTCTTGGAACCTACTTTTGCTTTTCTCGTTACTCAATTCAGCTCTAATGGGTCTTTTTAGTGTGGCTTTTTTGCGTCCAGTGAGGCGCAAGCAGATGCGTGCTCGTATTAGGGTATGGTCGGAGTCCAAGCAGGTACTCCAGAATGAACGACAATCTTCTATTGACCCTCTCCAACGATGACTGATGGCAATATGGTCTATTTGAGTCCATCGTTGGTTTGGTGCAGTGGGTCGCCATATTACACAATGTCTCTCCTTATGCTTAAAGTTTGTGTTTGCTAAAAATAAACGATTGTTTGAGCACAGTTGCAGCAGACGATCACCATTATCTGTTCGCTGTGCCGGAATACTAAAATACCCACCTAAATGTCTTTCTGTTTCGTTTAGGCTACCTACCTGGGCATTAAAGTCACCTCCTACGAGTACTATGTCTGAACGTTTAGCTTTCTGAAGAAGTTCAGACAGCTTTCTGTAAAATTCATCTTTCACTTCATCCGAACTGCAGTCAGTGGGAGCGTAGGCAGAAACGACGAAAAGGCAACGACGTCCTTACCGAGCCGTTTAGCCGAACAGCAGATAGATGACTGTTTACGGGATCCATTCTAATAGCGCTTGTTCCGCCCTCATGCTAAGTGCTATGCCTACACCTGCCAGTCCACGAGAACTAGCCATCGGGTCGCTAGATACACGGAGGGTGTATCTCGTTGGCTCTCCGTTTTTCCGAGGTGAGGTCAAGTGAATGACCACAGTAGGATCCTGTATGCGTGTTTCGGAGACACAGCATACATCAATGGTAGGAGATTCTAAGGTTTTAGCCAGGGAAGCCTGCTGACCGATTTGGCATAGTGTGCGTACGTTGAAGGCTCCAATGTATAGTTTGGAGCAAGGTTTCAGTAGACCTGGGACAGTGTTTTGAGCACTAGAATCGTTGGCTGTGATGACACTTGAGGAGGAAACTAAAAGAGGAAGTTTAGTGTATAAATTCGATGTAGGAGGAATAATAGGAATTGAAGAGGGAGGTTGACTATGAATACAGTGGTCTTGAGTGCTGTTAGAGGTATGAGGTTGGTTATCACTTCCCGGTTGCCCACACCGTGGAAGGGTTCTGCTGGAATATATTTTCTAACTCATAAATTTTAAGACAAATTACCTTAATATCATCTAGGGGCTCTAATTTTTTCCCTTTTCTATTTAAATAAAGAAAATTAAATTATTTTAAATTTATTTCATTCCGATTAATTGAATAGTATCTTTAGTATGTTTCAAAGGAATTTTATCCAAAGTCAGATAAATAAATCTTTATTTTATAATTGAGTTACATTGAGTTACATATATGCATTAAACTGTCATCGCAACAGAACTCGAGGAACAAGTAGGTAGAGTTTTCAAAATTTTAAGCAGATTTTGCTATTAGGAATTATAATTAAAATTGATCAACTGTAAACAAATAATTTATATGTATATGTTTCATAATGAATCAAGTTTCATTAAACTTTATATTTACAATATTTGGTTTATTTATTTTTTTCAAGTGAGAAAAACAAACCTTTTCCATATCCTCATGTGAATATTATTGTGTATAGAGAACAATTTTATATTGATTAAATTGTTATTTCATAGTAAACCATCAAAATGATCATAATTCAACTTATTTGGTTAAATATTCTTAACAAAAAAAACATAATGATTACAAAGTATGAGATTATGTCAATTTGCTAATAGAAAACTTAGAGTATATCATAATGATTTCATAAAGTTATAAGTTCATTTATAGAATAAAGAAAAGTCAACTAAATTAAGGTAAAGGGATTTATTGTTTTTTTAATGTGAGTTTGCAAGCAAATTACATTGAACACAAAGAGGAATCAAGGAACTTCTGTTGATGTAAGTATTATGTAATAGTTCTAAATTAATCATTTAGTTAACTAAGAGAGAGAGACAGTGAGAGAGGGAGAGAGAGAAAGAGTTGTTTCCTACTCAGATTTATAATAATATTGGTATTCTATATATCTATCATGTGATTTATTAACTCATTTGCTCAAATTTTCACCAATGATAAAAGAATTGGATAGATACAATTGTAGAATGAGTTGAACTAGCTTTCAATCGACTTTTATGACTCTTTTTTTTGAAAAATAATAATGTATTAAACAACGATTAATGTTGCGGAAAAATTTCCCCAGTTTATTTGAAAAGCCTATTGACATTGAGTGGTTTAATAAAAATCTTAATGAGGTCAAAATTGATTTGAATACTTTGCGTCTATTTGATTAGTTGATGATTCAGTTATTCGAAAATAAAATGAACAACTTAATTAGTATTAGGCTGGAAAGTAAAGAAACTGATTGTTTTCAAGTATTTTTCTTAATTGTCCAAAGTGATTTGTATAAATATATATATATATATATATATATATATATATATATATATATATATTCATAAGATTGAGTTTCAGTGCAAAACTTGATAAAATAGCAAATGTACTGTTGTTGTATTGTGACAAAAGTTGGAGAATTCTCGACCTTACAGGGTAACTACTTGCAAGTAGTTAAAATTACTATTTCAAATTTAAAGGGTGGGTGAACCATAGATATTGTTTGCTAAAAACATTGAATATTCATTGTCATTAGTTGTTAACAATGTTATAACTATATTGCATGACTTTCATCCTAGATTAAATAATTCTCAAGGTACAATACTGATTAACTACTAAAGTCTAAGTAAAGTAACATTCTAAAATCCATAGTGATTAAAGTATTCAGAAATCCAAGATGGTGGTGTTTACTAAGTTATTTAAAATCATAGTTTCTTGAATTAAACGTTGGATTGTTAAGGATAGTTTATTGGTAGTTTTAGATGTTCATCTCATATAACTTAATGTTCATCACTAGAGAAGAAGGTGATATCTGTTAGAATTTACTACCATAATGAATCAAATGTTTACTGATTAATGAATATTACACGGTATTTTGTTGTTAATTTTAATCAACATCCTTATATATATATACTGAAATAAGTTTATATTGTGAGGAGTTATAGAGTAATATGCTTTTTAAGTGTATGACGTATTTTTACGTGTTATACATACAGAGACTTGGAACATTTATAATAAATTTCTCTGTAATTTACTCATAAACTCAACATATAATTATTAGGCTTTGATAGTTAAAGTTACACGTAATCAAGATGGCAATAGATTGTAGAAAATAGTAATTATTATTATTACATTATTTTATCTATACTCTTTAGAAATGCAAAATATTTGACTCTTACAAACATTTACGTAGAAATAAATAATCTTGACACTGTTTTGTGTTTGCAAATTAGATGGTAGAATCAAGTGACTAGATTTGCTGGATTATACTGTATATTGATTATGACTAACCGGTTAGATCTAGATTTTTGTTTTTAAATAACTTAATCCAGTGACGTGATTACTTAATTTTAAGTAGTTTGATAAACCAGTTTAGAGGTCTTGTGATTATGTTTTTGTGCTCGTTGTCAGTTTCGGCTTACAACATGATGAAACGAATACTCCCCGTGGAACTCAAACCAGTGTTACACTTAAAGATGATATCGTTAAAGCTTTCTCACTATAGCTAATCGTTTACAGAACACTACATGATTCTGGAAAGATAGACATTTGAAATAAAATACTCACTAAAATAAATTACTTAAAAAAGTGAATTATTAATTTAAACGATATTTAAGATCAGCATTCTATTTATTTCGTTCAATATCACAGAGTAAATTGAAAAATAAATAAAGTACAAAAAGACACAAATGTCTAACATGATTGGTTAACTTTACTTACTTGTTAGTAATGTTATAATGTTATACACATTTTATGCTATTGAATGACTGAATCAAATAATCTTAGTGTCATAAAATGGATTTTTATTTTAATTGATTACTGTCAAGCCTTTCAGTTCATTATTATTCATTATCCAGTAAGCCAAAAGTATTCTATTATAACTTAATATTTATATTTTGCACAGTGTAAGTGGGTAGTAAAAAGTTTAAATAATTAAAAAATCGTTTTGTACCCAATTTGATCAGAGAAAAAGTAACAAATCTAGACGAATTAAACAAATTCACTTATTTTATAGATTTGATTTAGGTGCTTACAATCTACAAACAATAGTAATAATTAATTAAAACTAGTACACCTAGTTAATGAAGATTGGTTTAATAATTCTTGCATAAGTGTTTTAAGTTGCACTTACATTACTGTCTTAGACTATGCACTATCCTAAATGCTATTACATAATCACTAACATCAGTTTTGATATTTTAGAAGATTGTGTTTAAGAGTTTTCACAGCTTTTTATTCTAGAATTTTACAGATAATTGACCGTGAGAACAAGTTTGGATTTCTTATTTAATTACTGTCATTAGTGTACGAGTATTCCTCAACATGATATAATGTAAATGCATTTGTTTTAAATAATCATTACTGTTATATATATATATATATATATATATATATATATATATATATATATATATATATATATTGGTTGTTTGAATCTACTCACTGATATTTAGAATTTAAAAAAAGAACAAAGTACACGTCCTAGATTTGACTGCTAGCCACCATCCGTCTCTGGTAAAGATCACTACTATTATTTCTAGGCTGTAACTTACAGATGGGAAGAAAACAGTAAATAAATGAATTAATACTATTCTACTACGTTTGGTTTTTCTCTATCAAAAGTTTTAGATGATTAAAAATTTTATAACAGATAATTTTTGTTATTACGATTTATACAATCAGAATCATAAAATATTTATTAGTTACATAGCTTGCTAATAGTGTACTGAACGAGAGCACAAGAGGCGACAACCGAATGTACTTGAAAACAGAATTACAAAATCTTTTAGTAAAATCTGAGAACGATACAGTAAATACTTCATTTTCAAAATGTTAAACAATTATGTCAGACACTTCAAACAATCTGATCACATCAGTCAGTCAGCTACAACGTAGGACCAGGCACATATATGCATCAGTCCAAGTTGCCATACCGCGTTAGCACAGCGAGATGAACACCGAATTCATAGAAATGGTTAATTCAGTGGTGGTAATATATAGAAGAAAGATTGCATATAAGGATATAGTACAGGAAGAAAGAATTATTTCGTAGAGAGAAAGATATGAAGTGATTTTAATCTCTTAGTTTGAAGGAAGACAGAGAGTGTATACACTGACGCCATTGTGATCGATTCTGAGCCATGTCACACACAGTCTCCAATTATTGGTTACGACAGTCACGCGGACCTCAATCAAGTAGTTTGTATCTACCAACATCGCTCAGACCTGGAGTTAGTGATTTCAAGCACTGATGCCACGTTTTGGATTAACCGCCCCTAACTTTCTTCCAACCATCGCCAACACTATTCAGCATAGCACGTCGTGGTAATCAGTGTTCAGACATACGTAACACGTGACCCAGCCATCTTGGTCGATGACTTCAAATAACCTGTAAATATAAAAACAATCAAAGTTTTTAAATAAAAGGAGATATTTTTTACTTAACTTATTTTATTCTTTCTGGTTTACACAATGAGTTTCTTTATTTGAACATTATCGAAAAGTATCATCAAGCTGTCGAGATTCAATGAGTTCCTACGATTTTCTTTCAGGCCTATTTAAAAGAATACTAGAATGAAAACCTTTATTCAAAAGGTATATGGATAAACGAAAATATACGAGACTATTCTGAGAAAAAGTACTTGACTGAAATGATATTCATCCAAATCACGACTCTTTAAAATTGTTTACACTGAATTGTTTCAATAATACTAAGTCAAGATCACTACAAGTTAAATGAAAACTTTCATGATGAACATAAACATTATTACGGTTTTAAATGTCACTAGAAACAAAATTTTGTACAGCTCTATTGTTTCTTTTATACCCTCAGAATACAATATTTTAAATGTACAAAGTTGAACTTAATTGAAAATTTCAAATATGAGATTTTAGGGCAAGGTAAATAGGTTATTAGTATTAACCAATTTATTACATTTAAAGAAAACATAGTAACGAAAGTAATCCTCTTCCATGGAATGTGACCTTAGTTTATACATTTGTACATAATTATGAAATGATTATTTCCAAATGATTTCTTAATTTTATTCACCTTAATTAGTTTGAATAATTCAATAATAAAAACATCATTTTACTGAATAAGATGAATTTATTCAATGTTAATAGGTTTGTTTCAGTTGAATACAATCTGAATACACAGTTAGATGATAGGGATACAAAAAAAATAATCAAGTAGATTTTCTGTTTAGAATGAAAATGAATCGAGTTTACGTTTTATAAAGAAAATAGTTGGATTTTAGTTACTTAAGGAAGTTAAGAATAATCAAATTTTGAAATGTTTACCAAATAAGTGCAGCTAAAATAAAAAAAGGAAATGCAAAGAACGTTCAAAAAATACACAATAAAAATAATAATAATGATAATACTAACAACAACAACGATCATTCGTTACACCGTGAATATGTTAGTTGTAGTAGGTGTCCTTTTCTTCACTGAATAAACAAATGAAATAATTAAGTAAAGAAATGATACTGAAAGTAATTTGAAGTGAGAAAAGTCTGTTTTTTTATAAGCAAAGATGAATGGTAGCTAGCAGTGCTATTCAGAACTCACGTTCTGTCCTATTTGGAACTCATCATTTCGATATCCAAACCATCACAAATTGAAATACAAACGATAAGAAAAATGAAAGTGATCAAATTTTAATGTAGTAAAGATGTACTAGGGCCAGGATAGTTTTCTACACATAGGTTAAACTTAATTTCATGAATGGCTAAAGCTTTTGATATTTTGCATAGTTGGGAACTAGTTTATATTTAGAGATTTGAATAAATTTTACGAAGAGCTTCAAAATTAATGCACTAATGAAATTCATTTAAGAATAAGTCTTTTGATTCTCTCCTTCCTATTCATGTATAATCAAGCTGAAATGTGTTTAAATCAGACACTTATTATAAGCAAATTATTTTATTTCACAAGAACAGAGATGTACACAAAATTAACCAAATGAGGAAATATACTCCTTGTTTATGAAAAGAAAAGTGTTAGGTGGTTGAAAGTAGCCAGTAGGAAAATGTGGGCCTAAATGTTCTATTATTTAGCATTCATCGACAAAGCGTACCTATATTCTTGAGGGAACCGATACTCCATATTAAATTCTAACTCACATCACCTAGCTTTACAGTCTCATAAGGTAGTGTTGAGCCAACCACATATGTACGCAGTGTATGATATGCTGAGTTACTAAGACTAATGGTTGTATGATTAGGACTCAAAGGACTAGACTGATGAGACATTAGTCACTAATCAATCGCTTTCAAAAAGCGAAATTTTTGTTTTGTATTCAAAATGGGATTTTGAATGGAGACATTCTTCAAGATTACGTCAACAGGTAGTTGTTGAGGACATGTCGATTAAATGTTGAACTAAAAAATGTATCCTTTGGATATTGAGTGTATAACTTTGTTATGTTGCTTTCTAATATTTTTATCAAAAAAATCGAATGTATATCAAATATTAACATTATAACACTAGGAACACAAGTTAGCTAACAGAAATATTTCTTTTCACTTCATTTTGTGTGAGATAACTATGTTCAGCAAGAGTTTTTGGAAACGCATTAAGTTCAATTTACAAAGGAATTTACTCCATATTTATCACGTATTCAATGACATGAAGTAATGTATGTGATTCTTCTTCATTTTGATTTGAACAGGAGGTATATGGATTACTTATTTGGAGTTATATGCTGAAAGTATCAATTTACTTGAGATGCTCAACCCTTATAAATTATCATGAAAAAAAGAATGAATATTACGCGGGCGATTTCTTAACCACTTTCATTTATGAAATTCTAAAGTGATCGTTTTAAAGGAAATCAATAGTGAATGAACAGTCGGATAACTCTTTTTAACTAAATACTTCCAAACAGAGGCGAAAATTTTATTTATAGTTTATACTAACAGTTATTGTATGTTTATTGGATAGATTGGATGAGAAGTTGATGTTGATTTTGAGATGATATTTTCTAAAAGAAACGCAAACTGTTTTATTTATAAAATATTTATCGTAAAATATTGCAAGTACTTTACTCAGTGCTGGTGGTCCATTGAATCTTTTCATATTGGTAGATTATCGTTCAACTATATATATATATATATATATATATATATATATATATATATATATATATATATATATATATATATATTGATGTCTTTTGTAGTTCCACGCACTTTCTATCAGTGATAAAGTTAACAGTATGATATAATTATACTAAAATTTATGTAAGATTATGCTAGGCAAAAGGATTTGTTTGTTAGTAGCCTTCTATTAAAAAGACAAAGTATATAAAAAAAATTAACTAGATATTGTTTACTTGAATCATCCGACTGATGTTTAGGACTGTAATTGATCAGTCTCTTATTGACATATGTGCATACTGAGCGTATTGCTTTGATATTACCTTAAGTCACAAGCTTCATAAGCAATCATAGATAGTGGCTAACAGTGGAATCTAAGACATCCCGGAGTGAACATCAACTCTAGGATCCAAGTACACTCAGTTGACGAGTCTCAGATAGGACGAAACGCGCATCCTGGATTCCATTGCTAATCACTATCTTTGCTTATGTAAAGAAAAGTATGAAATAACTAATTTTGTTCTATTTAAAATGATTAATATTGAAACTTCGCTATTGAAATTTTAAATTATTTATAAATTGAATCATATATACATAATAATTCACACTAAAAACTAATCGATAATTTGAGTAAACGTGAACATGAAAAAAGACAGTCACATTATAATGTATTATAACTAGTGATTAGAGAATTTAAATGATATAGAATAGAATTGCCTTCAACAGTTCAGGGTTATTGACCTTTAATCTCCCAATAGTTTTTGAATTTCGAAATCTCATACTATTTTTTATATTAGTACTCTTTTCTACTAATACTGTTACTGCTTATACTGTACTAGGACTTACTTTAATAATTACATTTTTATATGTTTATATGGTGTGGCAACTTAAACCGACGCATATATATAAATGACTAACTGAAGTATTACATCATCATATATGTGTTCTGATTAATTATAATATATGAGCCTACTCTTTTATATTAACCCTTAGTTTAGCTTTTAAGTAAAGTTTTATAATTAAATGAAATAATTATAGATAAATTTAATATCAGAAGAGGTTTTGTGGAGATCGTAGTAATTTCAATAGTTGAGATCATGAGTCAATTAAAAGTAGATCACCATGGAAAACATGGGACTCCTCAGCAGTGCACCCCACGAGATTCGAACCCAGGACCTATCAGTCTCACACGTGAACACTTAACAACTAGATCACTGAGCCGACCAGAATCCAACGGTGTTATTGTATAACTTCAACAAATCCACGAAATTGAGTGACACATCCACCATTGACTTCAGCGAGTTACTATCTCACGACAGACCCGTTTGAACTCCACTGGTCACTGCTTTGAACTTTGTGTAAGTTTATAACTAGTTAAACTTAGTAGCTCAGTAGATAATGTGTTAATGTTTGAAGTGAAATATATCAAGTCTGAGCCTTGATGTGAACATCACTGCTAGGATGCGAGTAAATTAAACTGGTGAGTACCAAATAGGATAGGATGCGATTCCGCGGTTCGATTGTTATCGGCAGTTCAACTTTATACTTCCTATAATTCATTCAGGTATCACTAAACAAGTTTTTTCAATCTATTCTCACTTGAACCATTTTTTACAAGTTATTTATTTCATACTGAGTATTTATCAAAGTAACTTTTATGATTATTGGACATAATAAAACCGCAGAGGAAGTTTAAACCTATTCCATGTACTTGGGTTTAACTATCGTATCAGTTATACCATTTAAAATAAAACAACCTAGACTTATAGTTTATGATATTCACGAGATGATGAATTCTATTACTATTGGGATAAAATTAGATAAGACATCAATAAATAAACAACAATTACTCATTTATGTTAATTTAACATTTGTAATTCATTCTTGAAGTTAACCTTTAAACGGCTCTTATGAGTTCATTGATTTGGTGCTAAGTCATTTTACACAATTTATCAATATTAATTTGAATATAAACTCATACAAAAATTCTAAAACTATTTAGTAAATTTTGAAGTATACTTCATGGACTGACTACGCTTAGACTACTCAAAACCAAGAAATGGTGGACAGACTTTTTATTCTGATACCGGTGACCTTGACGATGCATATTCACGACCTTGCGAGGTTTAGACTCAGGACTTTTGGATTTCATGGTGAGTGCTTAATCTTGAAGCCATTTAGCTGGCATTCAATGATTTATTTATCCAACTTCATTTAGTTTTCAAACTGATTGAATTTGATAATTCGAAGCATTCATTCTTGAAACGGCGTTTAGGGATAACTTTTTCTTGGATACATTTCTGACGAAATCGTAATTGGTTACTATACGAGAGCCCCATATTTCTTTGGAACAACTGTCCAGTGTGTTTCCTAGATTTTAATGACTAGCTAGTCCATGGTAAAAATGATTTGAAAATAATACTTATCCCTTAGATTTATTAATCAACTAAGCATTAAAACAAGATTTCCATTTGTTAATGACGAAGATTTCAATAATTTAATAGATACAATTCATTAAAATGTTCAGTTATTTAACATGATGAATAAAGTATTATTAAAACATTGATCACTACAAATAGATAATGAAAGTTCTATCATATCAGGTACAATTAGTTTATGTTAAAACCGATTGTTTACATTTATTATTAACAGCAGAAATAAACACAGATATTTTGTTGGTTGAAGTCAATTTCCTCTCGTGACTTGAATTATTTTCATAAACTCATATATATATATGTAATATGACAGCAATATTTTGTCATTCAAAGCAAATTTATTATTAAGAATTACTGTTTTTCCCTATTCATCTTTATATTCTCTGTTTTTCCTAGATTATTTTCATTAGTTTGTAATAACTGCATAAAATCAACGTCTATCCATACTCGTGTATGCATGAATATATCTCTTTGTGTAGGTGCGTGTGTGTTTGAATGAGAGTAGAAAAAATACAAATGTAATGTGTGCTATATATTTTAGTAAAATATACGTTTCTTCTCTAATTTAAAATCGACCGAAACAAACAAACAAATAAACAAACATACTATACAATTGAATTACACTTTATTTTCTTCTACTTTCTTCTCAAATTATTTTAAAAGCAAAAATGAAACAAAACAATTACAAAACATAAAAAAATAAAAAATTTTCTCTTTCATTTCATGCGTAGAAAAAAGAAAGATAGAAAGAAAGAAATGAGGATTCTTCGCAATTCAGTAATTCATTAGTGATGCATTTTCTTTTGTTTTTGTTTGATTAAACTAAAGAAATAGTATTTAATTATTTTCAAAATAAAGATGATGGTTGAATATATGTAGTAAAACGAATAAAAACATCCGGACTGTTAGTGGAAATTATGTTACAATAATAGAATTTATCAATTTGAACTTAATTATTAAACTTATGACTTGATCTCAAGCTAACTTCGATTGATTAGTTGTTGTATGTTCTTTGAGAAAGAAGAGAGCTATGGTTTAAGCAAGGAGAAAATCATGTTGTGAGATAATAACTGACTGATAACGATGGTGGATTTGTCGCTCAATTTCGTAGATTGGTTGAAGTTAGACAGTGGTCTTGAGTGCTGTTAGAGGACAGGGGGTTAAGTAGTCGAACGCGTTGACAACTTCACTTATCTTGGAAGTCTGATCAGCTCTAATGGGTTGGTGTCTGACGAAATCTCAGCACGGATTCGAAAAGCTCGTTTGGCCTTTGCCAACTTACGTCATCTATGGCGAAGGCGAGATATCCGTCTATGAATTAAGGGACGAGTATACTGCGCGGCAGCTCGCTCCGTTCTACTATACGGCTGTGAAACATGGCCCTTAAGAGTAGAAGATACTCGTAAGTTACTAGTATTTGATCACAGATGTCTTAGAAATATTGCTCGCATCTGCTGGGATCACCGGGTAAGTAATAGTGAAGTTAGACGCAGGGTATTAGGGGATGATGGTACATCAGTTGATGAGGTTATGAATCTTCATCGACTGAGATGGTTGGGCCACGTGTTGCGTATGCCTGAACACCGATTACCACGACGTGCTATGCTGAATAGTGTTGGCGATGGTTGGAAGAAAGTTAGGGGCGGTTAATCCAAAACGTGGCATCAGTGCTTGAAATCACTAACTCCAGGTCTGAGCGATGTTGGTAGATACAAACTACTTGGTTGAGGTCCGCGTGACTGTCGTAACCAATAATTGGAGACTGTGTGTGACATGGCTCAGAATCGATCACAATGGCGTCAGTGTATACACTCTCTGTCTTCCTTCAAACTAAGAGATTAAAATCACTTCATATCTTTCTCTCTACGAAATAATTCTTTCTTCCTGTACTATATCCTTATACACAATCTTTCTTCTATATATTACCACCACTGAATTAACTACTTTTATGAATCCGGTGTTGATCTTGTTGTGCTAACGCGGTATGGCAACTTGGACCGATGCATATACGTGCCTGGTCCTACGTTGCAGCTGACTGACTGACTGACTGAAGTTAGACATTAACATCGTTGGATGTTGGGGGGCTCAGTGGTCTAGTAGTAAAGTGTTCACGTTCGAGACCGATGGATCCTAAGTTCGGATCCCTCGGAGGGGATCGTAGATGCGCACTGCTGAGGAGTCCCCGATAAGACGAAATGGCCGTCCAGTCCTTCCATGTTTTTCATAATGGTCTAGCTTCAATTGACTTATGATCTCAACTATTAAAATTTCATGTTCTTTTACCTTAATTCAGTGATACTGTAAATTGAATAAGACTAAAGTTCTATTTATGACTAATCAACCTATTTGTATAATTTGAAGTATACTGAAGAACCGATGGAAAGTAAAATATTTTATCATGTCGAAAAAGTTAACTTATTCGTCCACTTTTTCAGTCACTGATTTTTCAGTTCCTACTTTTATGCCTTGATAGAAAATGATTATTTATCGTTTTCTGTTCGATTGAATGTGCTTTATGTTGGTTTTTTACTAGGACATTTGGATTTTACAATCAACTATGAAGTTGAAAATTTTCTGTCTTTAAAGCATATTAGAAAATAAATGTCTGTTCAATGGAATAAAAGGGATACGGTTCAAATTATCCACCGACTTAAGCTAAACAAATATTAAGAACTAGAAGGCACTAGGCAACCATTCGTCATTATATAGGACTTAGTACTGCACATGTACAACATCAGGGATCGGACTTAGGACCTACAGGGTTAGTAGCGAAAGCTTAACTTTTAGATTACGTAGTTAGCATCCAATTGTTTACATGTCCAACTTTAATCGACTCCTGATATTGAGAAACCACCTTTCAATGTACTTGATGATTAACTAAGTTATAAGTGACCAGGTTGAACTCCATTGATCATGGCATCTCACTAGAATTCTAGAAATTTCATCTCGAATTTAGTCACAAGTTAGAACTTGATGATTATTAGTGCTGAAGTTTGTAGATTTCAATAACATTCACGAATCTCTACAAAAGTTTATAATAAAAATGAATTCCAATGATTTTTAAAAGAACATTGTATAATATAGAAAGTGAAAAATAATTAGATTACGAGAACGTATTATATATTTACAAATATATACCAAACATTTTGTCTAACTAAGTGCTTTTGAAGATTGAGTTTCAATTAAAGAAAGTCGTTACTATGCTTCAGATTTGTTGAAACCCTTTATGTAGTTAAATAATTTCATATGCAAATTATTCTTCAGAATTTTGTAAATATATACACACATACATGTATTTGTTTCATTTATAATGAAGCATATTGATAAAATAGTTTCGTAATAATCTTTCTTGAAACAATTTTCTTATAGTTTTGTTGAAGAGAAAGTGTAACGAGATTTGACTGTTATTCACATGACATATTTTACGGTTCAGTAATTTTCAGGTTTGAAGTCTCAAGGGTAATCTAATCAGGTTAAATTATCCAATTAATACATAATGTATATATTAGCTTAATATTTTTTAGTAATTTGGAACTAAAATGGTTGTAAAACTGTACTATAGTGATAACTTTGGATGGTGTTATAAATAAACTTGATGTTTACGCTTCTTATTAGGGTCGGTGCATACATAGATCGTTAAAACAAATAGTGTGTTGTCATAAAAGCGATGAAGCATGAACTCATGTGAAGATTGTAGATAGTTTACGAGTGATTCATGGTTTGGTATCAGTTCTTGCTTTTTTAAAGGAAACGCCTAGCCACGAAGACTTATTTATTCTAAAGTGTTAGCTTGTTTACAGATCTCGAATCAGATTATAAATATTTTTTACATAGTTTTCATAATAATTTTGTCCAGAATCACTGTATAGTCAATGTAAGGACGGTACGCATTCATGATTCCAGAGCCATCCAACTGAAATTCTTAACCTTTCTGAGCGACGTCTCAGTAACGACGTAATTTAATTGAAAGTTCTATCATATGATACAGTTTTGATCTAATGAAGTAAACACTTTGTGCAATTCACCTTATCACACTATATAAATTTCATAGCATAATAGCCAAATAAATGGTTTACAATCCTATCTAGTTTACACATTAAATAAAGGTAGCTTCTATAAATTTCTTAATGAGGTAAAATGTTACTTGGCAGAACTTTATAAATTTATCACAAACTCAAGGTCACTGTTTTAATACTGATTTACCAATCAGTATGATAAATTTGTGCCAAAATGTTTTTTTTAAACTGAGACAAACTTTCTTACATTATATGCTCAAAGCCACAAAAATATACGTTTGAGTAGTTTCGTTCATGTTTTAGTAAAATGATAACAATAATAATAGTAATCTAAGTTTATGATCGGCTAAATAACTTTAGTTGTAGAAAGGAAATAAAATGTAAAATCTTGCAACAGATTCTTAACTTTATATGCATATGCATTACGAACAGTGAAATAGTATATATAAATGAAGAAAAAAACAATGTTTTCACTTAAATATACATCAGGATTTACTCTAGTGTATGGTACTATTTATGTGAATATATGAAGAACACTAAACCTTTCTAAGTAACCTGTAAATCATATCATTCGTTTACTTCCTTGCTTACTTGGACTGATTATTCACACACATAATATTAAGTCATTTTCATTAATTGTTATTTTTAAAACATAGATATATAAATAAAGAATATTCATTCAATAAATTCTTCCTACATTCTACTTAAAAAAATCCAAATGAATAATTGAAAAGTATGGCTAAGTTTAAGATAAATACATCTTGTAGATCTAAGCATATAGATATAAGATTATTGATAATCTATAATTCATCCTGATTATTATTCTCAATGTTTTATTTATACGTGATGAACAACATCGATTTCATTTTATTTTACAAACAATTTTGAATCCATATATGAAAATTAAAAAAACAAAATAAGTGATTTACCTTAAACGTGGTCATTTATTTTTATTATCAATGTCGGTTTTTAGAACTGTAGGGTTTGAATAGACTTGATTATTCACTTGGTATTGTTTGATTATATCTTCCCATTGTTGTTTAGGACTGTAATTGATCAGTCTCTTGTTAGCATATGTGAATACTGGGTGTATTGCCTCAATATTGTTTTAGTTCACAAGTTTTATAAACAAAGATAGATAGTGACTAACAGTGGAATCGAAGACGAGCGTTTGGTCCTATTTTGGATCCGTCATCTGAATACACCTTTATCCCAGAGTTGATGTTCATTTAGGGATGCAGGTATATTCAAATTATGAGTCCCGAATTCCACTGCTTGTCACCATCCAGCTTTGCTTACAGAATCGATTATTATTACGACAAGCTTTTTTTTCAAGTTTTGATCTACTTTTGTAGTAATCTTTGTTCATGCCATCACGCTGCTTATTATTATTAATAATTAACAATATACCTGTTGTCTTACTATCAATTCGTACTTTTTACTTATTATGAACAGTTATGTGGTTTATTTCATTATTAACTATTTATTATATATGTATATAAAAATTGTTGTATATTAAGGTGAAGCCCAATAGAAATCTAGTTGAAAACAAAATTTCTCGCTTATATGCGCTGACCAAACTTACACAACTCGAATCTCTAGAATTAATGTGTAAAATAATTCAGTTAAAAATAGTTTTTACAACAGTGGTTATCGGTTTTAAAATGCAGAAATTGTTTTACACTAATCTCTCCCATATATATAGTACAACATATTTAGTACATAAATTCCAGTCTATCTATTGTTTCTGTGAACGATGATCAAGTTGGGGGGTATATGTTAATTACTATGATATTTTACCCTGAAATTCCTCGTTTGTAACAACAACTAAAGTTTCTTTCATATATCATATCAGTAAATAACAGAGTTATAAATTATGATTACTTACTTACTTATGACTGTTACTCTCAATGGAGCATAGGCCGCCAACCAGCATTCTCCAACCCACTCTGTCTTCGGCCTTCCTTTCCAGTTCCATCCAATTTTTGTTCATTTTCTCATGTCTGTCTTCATTTCTCGATGTAATGTGTTCTTTGGTCCTCCTCTTTTCCTTTGGCCTTGAGGATTCCATGTGAGAGTTTGCCTTGTGACTCAGTTCGGTGCTTTATCAATGAGTGTCCTATCCACTTCCAGCGCTTCTTCCTGATTTCTTCCTCTTGTGGGATCTGCTTTTTTCTCTCCCACAGTAGGTTGTTGCTGATAGTGTGTGGCCAACGGATCCGAAGTATTTTGCGTAGATATCTGTTAATAAACACCTGTATCTTCTGGTTGATAGCTTTCGTGGTCCTCCACGTTTCCGCTCCATACAGTAGAACTATCTTGACATTTGTATTGAAAATTCTGACTTTAGTGTTGGTTGCCAATCGTTTTGAGTTCCAGATGTTTTTCAGTTGTAAATATGCTGCTCTTGCTTCGCCGATCCGCGCTTTCACATCTGCATCAGATCCACTGTGTTCATCGATGATACTGCCCAAATATGTAAAGGCTTGTACATCTTCCAAATCTCCGTCAATTGTGATTGGATTGTTGCGTGTTGTGTTGTATCAGAGAATCTTGCCTTTCCCTTTGTGTATATTGAGACTTATTGCTGCTGAGGTTGCTGCTACACTGGTCGTCTTCTGCTGCATTTGCTGTTGCGTATGCGATAGAAGAGCCAGATCATCTGCAAAGTCTACATCGTTCAATTGCATCCTAGATGTCCACTGTATCCCGTGCTTACCTTCAGATGTTGACGTCTTCATGATTCAGTCGATCACCAGGAGAAGGAGAAAGGGTGAGTGTAAGCAACCTTTCCTGACACCGGTCTTTACTTCGAACGACTTTGTCAACTGTCCTCCATGAAAGATTTTGCAGTCTAATCCATCATACGATATGATATGTGTTATAACGTGTGATCCGCCTATTAGAGAGCAGCCTATTATCGATCGAAACAGTGACGCACAAAATACGACCGAGCAGCCTAGAGCTCTGATTGGTCCTGCTTCCCTGTCTAGCCCAGCCAATTGAGTCCAGAACACAAGTCTCAGCCTCGGAGATATGAATCGTTATATTTCAAACATACACTGTTTATATACCAAACAAACAGACTACACCGTACCATAAAATAGAAAGTAACATTTGTGCAAGATTTAACCTTCAGGAAATGACACAAATAAATATTGACCAATAAGGAGATGACACGTTGGAAGAATGTTGACCAATGGGGAAATGACACTACTTCTCATTCAGGAATAGCATTAGATAATTTCTGGGGTATTTTCTGAATACCCCAACAATATGATATTGACTATCTTCTGAGGCACGCCGTAGTGTCGAAGAAGCTTCTATAGGGTTGTTCTGTCCACGCTATCAAATGCTTTTTCGTAGTCAATGAAGTTGATATAGAGTGACGAATTACATTCAATTGAATGTTCCACAATGATCTGTAGATTTGCGATTTGGTTTGTACACGATTGATCCTTACGGAATCTTACCTGTTGATCTCAAAGTTGGGCGTCTACGGAGTCCTTCATTCTGTTTAACAATACGCTGTTGAAGAAATTTCCTAGTATTTAGAGAAGAGTGATGCCTCTGTAGTTATCACATTTGCTGAGATTGCCTTTCTTTGATATCTTGATGAGTGAAAAATTATGATTAGTTCATTCCAAAAAAGAAAAAAAACAAACAATCCGATTCAGAAACAAGAACAACTTATTATACTATTTATGAAAATCATAGTAGCCTAGAGAATGAAATAGAACATTTATTATAATGTATTATACATTAACTTTCATATATTCTCATGACCTATTAAAAGTTCATGAAATTTTATGAAGGTTAGTAGCAAGTAAAGAAGAAAAAATTAACACGGTTTAAACAATGTTCAATTTCTTGTCCATATTTCACTAACGTTGATAATAATTATCAAATTAAAAAAATTTTTTTCTATTTTTTTTTGACAATAAATTTAATGAGGTCAAATGAGATAAGACTAAGTTCCAATTTTTCCTACTAATTAAATTTTTCCCTTTTTTTGATAAATTTAAAAAAAAATTATGTTGAACTGTTAATAAACTATTATAGTTTTTAATAAACTGTGAATAAATTGAAGTTTGTATATAATAAGCCAATCGATATTATTGGTAATTTTTCTCTAAGTATTCTTTATATTACAAATGTAGTAAGTTCATTTTTATTAAAAATCATTAATTTAAAATAATAATAAATATCGAGATAGTTTGTATAGGATGCATATATACTAATGAGATGAATCAATTACAGTCCTAAATAACAATGGGGAGATACAAGTAAACAATATCAAGTGAATTTAAAACTTTACCCCATTGCACAAGCAAGTGGCTATCAGGACTCAATAGCTAAGTGGATATTGAGATAGTGTTTGAAGTGAACGGTACTGGGTTCGATTCCCGGAGTGAACATCAATTGTGAGGTGCAGGTACATTCAGCTGACAAGTCCAAAATAAGCGAAACGCGTGTCGTGGATTCCACTGTTAGTCACTATTTGACATTGCTTATAAAGCTTGTGAATTAAGGCAATATCGAGGCATTACTCACAGGATGCATATATGCCAATAAGAGACAGTGTTAAATAACAACAGAAAGATATAAGTAAACAACACTAAGTGAATTTAATGAGTGTGTTTTTGTATTATTGAATTTTGTAAGTAATAATTATTTGGGCTGTTTTAGAAATACATATATTATTCATAGTTTAAAATCTCTGTTGTTTAACTCAGGTTTTACCTTACAAATGGGTATTTTTATAGGCAAACTAATTATTTGAACTAATATATCATACAAAATCAAAAATTAAGTGAAACATCCACATACGTGCTGGTAGAATGTCTTCGATATTAGAAATTAAAATAAATGAATAAATTGATTAAGTGATCAAAAATCAGCTTTATTATGGAAATGCTAAACGACCATTTTGTCCTAATTTGTAACTCCTTAGCAGTATGAACACACAATTAAACTAGGAATTGAATCCCAGAACATTAAATCTTGAGGTGACCTCTGAGTTCCCGTTCAAAAACCTAGGTTTCCGAATACAGTTAACTCATTACTTTACAAGACTATTATCGAATATAATTGTTGATACCCTCTTCACTCTCGACACGCTTTCGATTCTACCGGTTACCGAATCTTATCAGAACTCTAGAAATTTATGTTGTGACTGAGACATAGCAAAAGTCATCGCAATACCGAATAGATATTTATCAGTAATCAATTCATAAAACAATAATCGGTTAGATAGAAAACAAAGGCCAGTTTATATATATATCGAAAGATTGAATTAATCATTTGTTTATCATTGAGAAAATGTTTAGTAGACCAGTATGATTTTTAATTTAGTTGCCTGTTTGCTTTTCGCTCAGTATCTCCTTATGTGATTAAACAAAATAAGGAGCGAGGCGGTAAAAGAAGAAGAAAAAATTGGACACAGGAAATAAGACAACTTTTTTTATTCTAAAGCAGTAAAAGCATTAACTATATAGACTTGTTGAAATACGTTTTTAAAAATGAAAACAAAAAAAATTCAACTCTCGATTATAACAACAAGAAAGCCAGGAAATGGTTTATCAGGATAGATTAATGAGAGAAAAATCGAAATTGCTTTCTTTTTAAAATTTTAATCTTGATAGCCATCTCAGATATACTTAAGAAGTTTTTATTTTTGTTCTGTAGTTTGCATCACCATCTAAGTTAGATAATGGATTAAAACCAGCAAGTAGTAGGCATCTATTTCAAAAGAATATTGCACTTGTCAATAATGTATTTTGTCAGGATTTTAACCTCTAACCTCCAAGGCCTCTCTGTAAAAAGTTTTAGATCACAAAGTTAATATTTTAAGTATTTTTGAACTTAGTCAATTCGCATTTTTCACAGTCATTTATATAAGATTGTGAAATTCTGAATAGGAACATGTTTATTGAGAGTTACCATGGTTTAATATTGAAAATTCTTTATAATACATCAATAAATAAGTTTTCAATGAACATATGTATGAGTTTTTTTCTCGAAATCATATATGAATGGAGGTGGGGTGGAGTATTTTGAGTTTTATCTTTTCTTCCAAATGTAAATACATTTGATAAAAATAAAGAGAATTCTGAGAAGAAAAAAATTTTTCTTTTGACGAAATTATTTATTCAAGCTGTACATTCATATTTATATTTGTATGATAAATGTGTCTATAGAAGGATAGAAAACATTGCATCATAGAGTATATACATTTGATTGGCGGGAGTGATTAATTGTATCTAAGGTTTTTTTTAATCGACTATCTTTTGTCACAGATGATGAATATATTGGAAGCTGTTCGGTTGTTGAGTTTGATTTAATCTTTTCTAAGATGATCTTAAATCAGTATAATAGCGTACATTCGTTTGATTATTTATATAATGAATTGTCTGATTCAGAGATAAATATATTTGAAAGATTTTTTAGCTCATTTAACGTCAAAATCAGTATGTCATAATTCACCAAAGTAACATGTAACCCTAGTAATTTCTTTATCTCAACATATTCCAATATCATTTAGGACAAAATAAACTTTCAGTTTTTTTGTGTCTATCAATGTACATAACTATTGTTATAAATCCGAATGTTGGAAAATCTTGTACTTAGGAACGTAGGTACATATAACGATAACAGTATGTGTGACATCTCAAGCTTATGACGTATATGCAACATTCAAATCATTCCTGAAAATGAAAATGTAACGCTTCTATTTTCTAATATTTTATATGGTTGCCGTTCCCAGTATTTTCAGTCAACTTCCTCTTTATTTAGTGTGTGAATGCTGTATATAATAGCATATTTATTACTGAGGAAATTTTTACGCCTTAACTTTCATGTTGTCTACTTTTTTTCATACTCCTTTACAGTGATGTGTTCACCGAAGACATATATAGATAGCTTTAACATGATTAAAATGAAACCCATGATAAAAGTTATTCTCTTATTTCCAGCACTTACTAAATGAACCAGAAAAAAATGCTTGAAAACGTTGGATATTTTGCTTTTATTGGAAAAAGGGATAGTTAACCTCATATTTATTAATGCAGGTAAAAACCCTAAGAATTATATCTTATTGAGTTACGCAGTATGAGAGTTCGATCTATCGGTTTTATGAATGAATAATATCACTGTAATTATATATATTACAAAATAGGTTGACAATAACAATAACGTTTTAGTCGTTCATATTTCTAAATAACACTATTTTTGATGAAGTCTATCTGAAGTTTGTGCTGATGATGTCGTTCAGAAGAACAATGAAAACTTTAGGACCAAAGCATTCAGCTCAGAGAACAAAACTCCATCAAAATGATTCACCTGAGCTACAAATATTCTCCACCATCTCTAAGCAACACTGTTAGTTGGTTTTTATATTGTTTCATTTCTCTCAGGACCAGATAGAAAAAAAATTATAGAAAAAAAGAAAACAACTAACTGTATATTCGTTTTGATTTTCTCAATAGATTTGTTTTAATGCTTTCTAACTATTCCTCTACACACGCACACACATTTTTTAAACGTAATATAACAAAAAATTATGTTTAAAGTACATAGAGATTGTATACTCAATGAATAGAAACACAATGGTTTGTTTTTCGAAAGTATATATATATATATATATATATATATATATAAACAAATGAGGAAGAAAAGCAAAATTATATCATAAAGTCAGAAGAGAAAGTCAATAGTTCCTTAAAAATTTGAATATCTAAGTCCAATTATTTTAGAAAACGGTGTAAATTTAATGAAAAACTTTGTTATTTTGAATAATTTGAAAATGAGTTAGTTTACAGTACAAAATACGCATATGATGAATAACAAATCACTTTTGAATAAATAGATTCGAAATGAAGGTTAATATTCACTGATGAATTATGTGTCAATCTAAATTCTTTTTATGATGATTCAAGTTGATCATTGAAGACCATTATAGTACCGCACCAGTACATTACAATTAGACTTATAGAATTAAAATGTTTTGTGGATTTTAGTGGCCTGAGATCTGACTCCAACTAGATCACTTGCTGCTTGTTATTGAAATATTCATGTTGGCTATCCTCATATTTATTTATTTATTTTATTATTTGAACACATAAATATTGGTACAGAGGGGCACCAAATATATATGCGCCACACAAAACAATGATAATTTGAAGAGAAGGAGAAAAGAGAAAAAAAAGAAGTAATGAACGTGGGGAATTATAAAAAAAAGGGAGAGAGACAGAACAATAGTGGGGGAAACGGAAAGGTACAATCAGAAGAGATCTTTCAGTTAAGGAAGATATAAACACTTTTTATGAAGAAAGTAAGAGGTTACAGCACGATCGCCACTGGCTTCTATTCTTAGCCATATCTGATAACGTCTCTAGCCACTGCGTTACACCGTCTCTCGGACCCCAACCAGGGAGTCGTGAAGGACCAACAGAAGCTAGCCCTTTGCAGCTTTCTTTCATACCACGACACCATGTCATATACTGACCACCTCTCCACGTTTTCCAACCAGTCCCAGAGTCGGCAAATAATGCACGACGTGGAATTCTCTGGGACGACATTCGTAGAACATGTCCAAGCCACCGAAGTCGGTGTTTCAAGATGGTGACACCAATTTCATTATCGTCTCTGTGACCGAACACTCGATGCCGAACCTCTGCATTACTGACATGGTGTTGCCACTGGATGTCAGCAATCCTTCGGAGACAACGATGATCGAACACAGAGAGTCGTCTAACATCCTCAGCTCGGAGAGGCCAGGTTTCACAAGCATAGAGCAAAACTGATCTCACCGTCGCGTTGTAGATCCGACCTTTTACAGCCAGACTAACATCACGAAGGCGCCAAAGATGGCCCAGATTGGCATAAGCCCCTCTGGCTTTCACTATACGAGCATTGATCTCATCACTCACACCACCACCAGCACTTATGCAGCTACCTAGATACACGAACTTCTCGACTACTTCTATCTGCTCACCATCCAGAGTGAGTACAGGATTAGAATCCTGCCAGTCTTGTAGAAGTACTTTGCACTTCGAAGGTGCAAAGCACATACCATACCTACGGACATTGATTGCCAACTGATTAAGTGCGGATTGCATAGCTTGGGCATTCTCGCACAGTAAGACAATATCATCCGCATACTCAAGGTCGAGAAGTCTTTTTTCAGGCAACAGATCCACATCACCATTACTTACATCCGTCAGAGCTGTTTCCAGAATGTCATCGATGGCAAAGTTGAAGAGGAATGGTGAGATTGGGCAACCCTGCCTAACCCCACTGCTCGAATGGAACAATTGAGAAAGGTGGTTGTATGCCCTCACTCTGCCTGAGGTGTTTGTGTATAGGGCTTTTAGGATGTTAATAAACTTCTCAGGCACACCCTTCTTCAATAGACAATCCCAGAGAACAGTTCTGTCCAACGAATCGAAGGCAGCCCTGATATCAAGAAACACTACGATTGTTGGCCTTTGATAAGTATGGCGGTGTTCTAACACTTGGCGGAGGGTGAAGATATGATCAATACATCCTCGACCGGAACGAAACCCAGCCTGCTCCTCGCGAGTCAATCCTTCTCGGGTTCTGAACAACCTACGAAGTATGACGGAAGCCAATAGCTTGGACGCAACCGAAAGTAGACTTATCGCTCGATAGTTGTTACAGGAACGACGTGAACCCTTTTTAAAGATAGGGACAACTATCGACTCATTCCATGACGTTGGTACACTCTCTAGTTCCCAGATCTTTGTAAACAACGTCGTTAGTCCCTTAGTCAAAAAGTCACCACCATCTTTAAAAAGAGCCGGAGGTAAGTCGTCTGGGCCCGGTGATTTGTAACGTTTCAAGAGTTGGAGTTCCTTGCGGACTTCCGCCTCATTTGGTGGATCAGTCGTCACCGGCCATGGAGGGCAGGACAGTCTGACCGATGTTGCCGGAGCAGCAGGCCAGTTGAACTGCCCTTCAAAGAATTCTGCCCATCGTCCAAGACGTCGATGGATGTTAGTGATTGGCGTTCCGTCATCCTCGCAGATTGTTTCGCTCACACCAGACTTCTTGCTGCCAGTGGCTCGGATGAGTTGGAAGAGCTTCCGGTAATTACCAGATGCAGCTGCTGCTTCCAACTCACTGGCACGCTCCGACCACCAGGCTTCTCGGTCCTTACGCAAGCTTTGCCCGATTTCATTACGTAACATCCTTCGTCTGTGGTCAAACTCACGGTCACCCGGAGTAGACCGACGGGCTTCAATCAGTTGTAAGGAACCAGAAGAAACCCAGTGCTTGTAAGCGGGGCGTTTCGCGAACCCACAACAGACTGTACCCGCCATTTTCATGGCGTCATGCAATTGCAACCAATGCTCATCTACACTTTTCGGTGGAATGGTAGCTAGCCTAGAAGCTAGCTCGGTTCGGTACTTACTAGCATCAGAAGTTGCAGCCAGCTTGCTAACATCAATCCTTTGGTGGCGGTCACTTCGTTGTCCACTGAAAAGTAAGGTAAGATTGGCGCAGACCAGAGCATGATCAGATTCCAGATAGGTACTCCAAAAGGAGCGGCAGTCTTGTACACAACCGCGCCAGCGGTAGCTGATCGCGATGTGATCAATCTGAGTCCAGGCTTGAGATGCAGAAGGAGGACGCCAGGTGGCACATCGGCGATGACTGTGCCGAAAGTTAGTGCTAGCCAGAAACAGGTTGTGGTCTGTGCATAGTTGCAGTAGACGTTCCCCGTTATCTGTCCTGCGACCAACGAGTCCCCATCGGCCACCTAAACGACTCTCTTCTGTGCCTAGACGCCCGACCTGAGCATTCAAGTCTCCAGCTAGTACTACAATATCTGTCGAGCGCACTTTCTGGAGAAGAACAGTTAGCTGATGGTAGAACTCAACCTTGATTGCATCCGGGCTGCAATCTGTCGGGGCATAGGCGGAGATGACGAAAAGACGTCGTTTCTCACGCCGATTTCTTCTCACTTTGATGGAACTTTCTAATCTAACAGCACATAACTGACTGTTAATGGGGATCCAGTCGACTAGTGCTGCCTCAGCTCTTGTGCTTAGTGCGACACCAACGCCAGCAAGACCAGACGAAGATGCCACAGGGTCCCCGGATAAACGCACATAAAACAAGCTTTTTGAAGTGACAGATGGAGAGCGAATTTGTAGTACTTCACCGGAGTCTTGAATACGGGTCTCGGATAGACAACACACATCAATATTAAGACTTTCCAAAGACATAGCCAGTCCTATCTGTTGTCCGACCTGCATAAGTGTGCGAACGTTGAAGGTAGCCAGTTTGAATGGTGCACGCGGTTTCAGAAAAACTGCTTCAGTACTCATGTTCGGTAGTAACATACAATTTTGAACCAGGCAGTGACTCGGGAACGTTTAGATAAAGCTGAATTTTCACCATAGGTGAGCTGCTGTCTAGGTCGAAACGCATATATAAAGTAGGAATAAGAGAGGGTGAATAAATGACGTGGTAGAGTAATAATAATAATAATAATAATAACAATAATAATAATAATAATAATAATAATAGTACGAGTTATTTCAGTGTTAATCAGATAGAAAGGAATATTTTCCATAAGCAAATTGTTCATCATAGTTTTAGTGAGTGGGCTGGGATACTGCCCGGGTGCCCAGACCGAAGCAGGTGGTTTTCTTAGGGATAAGATCCAAATTACTTGTTATTAAGCATTCGCCAAATGGCGGCTAGCTGTATTCCATTCTTCTGTTCAAGCTGTTTTGATCAGTTTAGTACTTTTGCCGTCAATCTTTATGCGTGCTAAACCCTTTCTGAAGTATTTTGGTCCTTTTAAAGTTATTCTTGTATTCCGTTTTTAACGAATGTAGCATAATCGATGATCAATTTTCAAATTTCTTAAGATCAACTAAGAATTTGGAAATAATATTCAATCAGTGTCTATCTGGAAGTTTCTCTCAAATAAACTTCGTTGTATTCATGATAATTGATCTTATAAACAACGTCCTGTTTCTCTTCCTCTAGTATTCTGTCCTAAACTGTAACTAACGTCAATCATATGATATCGCTGATCTGAAAATAAACTATTATATTACGTTTGATTAAAATCCCATGAATTTACATCACTCTTTTTGGACGATATTGGGATGACAACGTTGTTCTTTCATTCTCTTTTTATATATTCTAATTGTTTTTTTTGACGGAGTTTTGTTCTCTGAGCTTGATGGTTTGGTCGTGGAGCTTTCATCGTTCATCCGAACGACATCATCAGCACAAAATTCAGATAGAAGCTCTACGACTAAACCATCCAGCTCAGAGAAGTAAACTCCATCAAAATCATCCACCTGAGATACAAATCTTTTCCACCATCTCAATTTAGTTTTTCTTCCATTTATAACAATCCTTGAAAATTCTTTAGAGTAGTTAATTACTCTAAGTGTAGACAAAATTAAATCCAATTCCATCAGTTGGTTGGAATGAGATTACAGCTGCTTTTGATTAACTTTTATGACTATTAGCTTTTGTGATAATTCTAGAATTTTAATAGTTGAATTCATGAGTCGAACTAAGCGATATAGATAAATATACATTGGTAGAAAAGTGATGAAAACCTATAAATAAATGGAATATACCCATTGAGACACAAGATAAGAAAAAATGGTAGTTATTATATGAAATCATATGACACTTTGAGGTTACAATCTAATCATGAAGAGTTAGATGGTGGTTGGAGGTAGTCGACAGAAAACCCTGGACCCGGGTTTCGTGCTACTTGGCACTCGTTTGCAAGGTGTACCTGTAATCTTGAGGGAACTGGTGCTCTTTGACGATTCGATCCCGTGTCACCCAGCTTCACAGTCAGAGGCGTTACCAGTGAGCTATCCGGGCCGCGACCGACCTCCTGTAGGACTGAGATGTAATCACAATTGAATGATCACTGGATGGTGATCAATGTCATGAGGGATCGAATTTGTCAGGGAGCACCAGTTCCCTCAAGATTACAGGCACACCTTGCTGACAAGTTCCAAATAGCACGAAACCCGGGTCCAGGGTTTCCTGTCGACTCCCTCCAACCACCATCTAATCTCACAATAGTGCACGCAGTGTCGAGTCACCTAGACTGGTGGCCACATTGCAACGTGGTCGATAGCATTCGATTTGCATTAATAAGGAATAGACACGCATGACACTGATCACCACCCAGTGGTCAATGAATTGTGATTACTTCTGAAGAGTCCCGTACTAGGACGAAATGGCTTTGAAGTGCTTCAAGGTTTCCAATGATGGTTTAACTCTGATCGATTCATGATTTCAATGAAATATAACTTAATAGTTGGCTTACTGCTTTAAATACATAGTTATATAATTAACAAATTTTTTAATGAAATAATTCAGTAATTTCAGAATAAATAGAAGTTTAATTTGTTTTTTTTTAATATCATTTAACGACGTAGTCGATTTTAAATTATTAGGTTAAGTGTTTGTTTCTTTGAGTGTTCTAATTTCCAGATGACTGAAGATAATGAACATGAAGCTTTAAAAGTAAATCTGATCTAACATTTGACCAAACTCATTGATCATTTATGCATCTAATATTGTTGCTTTATTTCTCTTTTTTTTACAATTTCAAATGATTTATAACAATCTTTCTCATAAAATTTCACAACTTATATATAAATTTTTCCTTGGAAAACATATATTTAGATAAAATTCAAATTGAAAGACAAGTACAAGTTGTCGGTCACAATTTTCAAGTACATAGTTATCGATCACCACATTTTTGTGATTATTGTGGGGAAGTATTATTTGGTTTGGTACGTCAAGGTTTACGCTGTTCGGGTAAGTGTTTATACTTTAATTATACATAAAAATAAAATATTTAACTGCCTTCGTTATATATATATATATATATATATATATATATATATATATATATATATAGAGAGAGAGAGAGAGAGAGAGATCGAAGTTACAGTCATCAGTTTTGTGAAGAATTAAATTGGCTAATAGTTTTATTACTGTATAAATGAACCTTATAAATGTAATTAATTTAAGTTGCCATGTTTCGGTAGACTTCATACAACGTTTGCTAGGTCTAAAAAACAATTTAAAATCCCGTTTTATTTGATCATACTATTAATTTGTTTGAAACATTTGGTAACATTTATTAAGTCGACATTTGGAATTAGTTTATTTGGATACAGATATCAGATTGTTGTATTTACTGAAGTAATTAACTTCTGGTAAAATTAGCAACCATCTATTAGTACATTCTGCTTTGATGGTCATTACTTTAATATTATTATTATTAGTGGTTTTACTCAATATTATATTTTTGATACAATATAGAATTCTCAGTACAATGTATTTCAACAAGTTTCCGTTTCTTATTTTTCAAACGATCCTAACGATAGACATTTAATGGTTGCCAATTAGATGTTAGCAGTTCGGGAATCGACATCTAAATAGTGTATATTATTTTCGATGCATATTGCCAGCAACCACGATATCTGTGACTGTAATCTTTTGTGCATTGTACAATGAAAGGTTATGAACTTTCCATAAACTTACCTGAATAGATTGTTCGGTTAATAAACATATTGATATGTTAAAACAAAAAAATTAGATGACTTGTTGAAATATCTAGGTGGCAGAAACAAGTAGCCCAGATAGTTAAGCTGGCAGTTACCAATTTAAGATACCCTTTAATTTATGTAATGAATATGAGCTTATATTTAGTAGCTTGTATTTTTCCATTCTTGATTCTAAGAAAAAAAGTTCCAACATGGCAATATTTGGGCAAAGTTTTTATGTCAGACATCTACCAATGTAAACTAATCCATCTCAGTCTTTAGTATTAAATAATAGCTATTGTAAATTATTTAGATTATCTTGAGAATTATATTTTATCTTGACTGAAGTATTTCATAATCAACCTATCTTATTCAACTTTAACAATAACTGGATAATAAATGTTTTTGTTTTAATCTTATCATTATAATGGTATATTGATAATATTAAATGGCTGTTCCAAAAAAATAACTCCTCTTCAACATACAAATATATTAATGTAGGAAATAATCGATTCAAGTAAATTTCAGTGATATTTCTCAATTTTTTTTTGTTTTTCCTATATTTCTGGCTTCTTTACAACATTATTAGAACTAGATAAATTATCGTAAAAAAAGGGGATTAATTTGCGTGTTTCAATATTTAAAATATCATGCTTTAACTTATGCAATGTTGCTAACGAATATGAAAAAGAATTTTTTATATTATATAAATAAATTCCTTGTTGTATTTTACAATTAAACTCAGTGTGCTTTATGTAAAGAATAAAATAGTAAAGGTTTTTAATTTCAAATTTATCAAAGATTTTCATAATCAATGACATATAATTTGTTATTATTATTATTTCTATTTTTGGTCCAAGGAAATATTAATCTTATATTAACTTGGTATTGTTTACTTGAATCTTCCCACTGATGATTAGGACTGCAATTGATCAATCTTTTATTGCTTATAATGCTTGTGAATGAAGGCAATATCGAGGTTATGCGCACAGTATGTACATATGTCAATAAGAAACTAATCAATTGCAGTCCTAAATAACAATGGGAAGATACAAGTAAACAATATCAACTGGATTTAAAACTTTACCCCATTGCACAAGCAAGTGGCTATCAGGACTCAATAGCTAAGTGGATAATGAGATAGTGTTTGAAGTGAACGGTACTGGGTTCGATTCCCGGAGTGAACATCAATTGTGAGGTGCAGGTACATTCAGCTGACAAGTCCAAAATAAGCGAAACGTGTGTCCTGGATTCCACTGCTTGCTACTATCCATCTTTGCTTATTAATGCTATGTGTTTCATTTCATATTCCTCACTGTTGTTTATTGCCATTGCTGTCATTGGAAAAAATTCTGAACAAGATTAAGTGTTGAATAGAATTATTAGCTGATGATATCAACTGTGAAATTCAACAATCTATACAATTTTATAGTGTTAATATGCATACTAGCAAGAAGCAAGGTAAATTTCCATAAACTATTTTAGAGGAAGTCGCAACATGAAAATTAGGATAGAAATTCGAAGATGGTTATTTATCACAAACTCACAACAGCCAGAAAATCTTTGAAATTCAGAAATCATAGAATAGTTTTGTCCTAATATAAAGTTCATTAGTAGAGCATATCAAAACTCTGGAAATAATTGAATTCAAAAATCTTAGATACTGCAGTAAGCTCCTTAATTTAAGATCACTTGGTTAGAATCGAATGATTTGCAATAATGACATTATTCCATTTCCGATACACTGTAATAACCATGCTAGTGGGTAATTGCTCTACACTTGGTCTAATTGTAAACTATTTCTGAATTGTGATCAGATTCGTGGGAATCCGCGTCAAAGTTAATTACAAGAGAACACATTATTACTGTTTATTTGATAACAATTCTAGAGGTCAATCTAATTTAAAAGTAGCTTTTTGTTTGGGATTAATGTTGGACGGTTGAACCTAGATTCCAAAATGTGAATAATTAAAATCCGTCTCGATGATTTAATGGTAAGAAACGGGCCACAAGATCTAACACTCATTGGTCCTTTCTCAAACGAACTTGGCGTATATAGTCTCTTCTCATTCTAGAACGTGTTACCTGGTTTAATCTAGGATAACAAGCAGTCTTCAGGTCAAATCAACCACAATAAAAAAACGTAGAAAGCATGTTAGACTCCGTCTATGATGATTCATTTAATAAACTAATGTACACTAATGTTAATTAATTATTTTTGAATTTAATGAATTAGTGAACATAATGAATCAATCTAATTTTTCAAAATCTTTATTAAAATGTCTGTAACTGTGTCATGTTAATCAGAAATACTTAATTGTTTTAAGTTACTTGAAAAGGTATTCTATCAACTATCATCCTTAGGGTAAGTTCGTTAATAAAACATTTAATCAAAACAAATGATTATAGGTAGAATTGACAAGTAGAAAAAGTAGTCCGATTATTATTTGTAAATAATCTTAATATACAAATAAATGAGCAGTATTAGATTTTTTTTACATAATGCAATTTGATTGTTAGTGTTATTTATTTTGTGAAGATTGTATTTAGCGATTTTTATCATTAAATAATAACAATTAGAAAGTCAGTAAGAATCAAATAGCGTTAAACAAATTGTATTGGTCGGTATTCGATATACTTCTTAAACTTCGTAAACAGTTCGTCCTGATAACCGTTACTTAATAATGTCTCAAATGGTGTACAAATCAGAAGACGAGTACGAAGTGTTGATTGCGTTTATTATCGCACGACGCACAGTTCACCAATACCACAGACACGCGAAACAATAATTGAAAGGCTAATGATGAAAAGCAGACAAGCGAGTGAGCGTGTGAGTTTGTGAGTCACAATGAATAGGATTATATATATATATATATATATATATATATATATATATATATATATATATATATATCAATTAAGCGATTAACATTAAAACTAGCAGAATGAATATGTGCGTAGGCAGTAAGCAATGCTCAAGTATACATATTCATACAAGCTCAACAATAATAACGGTACAATGGCATAGATAAGTTGTTGTTGTACGGATGACTCTGTTTGTTAAATAAGTTAACAAAAGGGCTTAATCGAATTAAATGTGAACAAACTCAATTGCACGTGAGCTGCTATGAAGTGTTTCATCTTAGTTTCAGAGGTACCAACACTCTGCAACCGTGACGTCGTGGACGATTTGACTCAGAGAACTTAGATTTCATGGTACTATTAAGAAACTGAACAAAATTGAATTATTCATATTTTCTTATTTCAGACATTTCAAATATGGTACTTGTTTATATCTAGCATTAAGATTAATTTCCCGACATTCAATTGTAAGTCCGCAAAATGTGAGATCGATTCTGTCTAGAGTGGGGCAGATTATTATTATTATTAGTGGCTTTATTCAATATTATATTTTTGGTACAATATAGAATTCTCAGCACAAAGTATTTCAACAAGTTTCTCTTTCTTATTTCTTGATCAGTTCCTTGAGATAAATATTGAGTGGTCGCCAGTTAGATGTTAGCGGTTCAAGAATCGACATCTGATAAATGTATATCCTTTTCGATGCATATTGCCAGTAACCATGATGTCTCTGACTGAGCTCTTTTGTAACATGTACAGGGAATTGTCGTAAACTTTTTACAAACGCGCCTGAATAGGTTATGAGACTAATAAGCATAATGATGTGTTAAAAAAAAACAAGAAAACAGATGACTTGTTGAAATATCCAGATGGCAAGAACAGGTAGCCCAGATATTCAAGCAGGCCTTCGAATTAAGGTACCATATTATATAATGAATAAGGTTGGAAAATGGAATATCATATGATTTCGACTCATCATTTCAGTATAGTCATTCTTTAATTCAAGATCTGAGTATACTGAATTCATTTTAATCATGTATTAATGAGTAAAAAAATAAATAAACAGTTAAACAGTACCTCACTAAGATTGGTTAATGATCATATTCTCCTTCAAATTACACTAAAGCATAGAGATTTGTAGATATGGATACAATTTGTCTTATGTATTCATGTATTTCTATGTTGAAAAGTCTTTTCTTGAGTAACAAGATAAAAGAATATAAATAATAAAGGATAATAGAGAAAAGATAATTTAACACTTTGTCGTTGTATTTTGTACTTCAGTGTAAAAAAACCATCATGATCATTAGAAATTATTCTTTGTTTACTTCTAAGGAAAAACAACAACAACTTATTGTTGCGTATAGTCATCAGTATAATTGTTGAATGAGTAGGCATAATGTCTGCTTATAAATAGTTATATAATTTATAAGCTCTTATTTACATATCTATATCTTTACATGTATTTCATTGTACATAAGAGCAATAAGTAGTAATTAGATTCATATCATAGGTTTTTAGGAGAAAAAAATCAATGATTATGAAACTCAAAAATTTCTTCTTACTTACAGTAGAATTATAAACAAATTCAGAGAGTAAATCCTGAATAAAACTTGTAGAAAATGCAGAGATCTAAGAAGTAAAAGGTGTCTGTGTTTTATTTTGATTAAGTTCATCCTTAGATATGAGAATTTTTTGAATTTTTTTAAAACAATCAAAATGTTTTGTTGAAAGCGTTGGTAACAAAATAGATAAAAAACAACAGTTATTCAAAGTTGTTATTTAATTAAGGAAATAAAGTATTTCGATTAAATTCCTACTGTTTAATATCACTTAAATATGAAAAAAAAATAATTGATTGGTAACCATATTAATTATTATAGATTTGTGTTTGTGTCTTCTTTTATGTATTTAGGAGGAATAAGTCTAGTTTAGTTTAATTCAGTCCTGTGCAAGATTCTAAGGATGAACTTTGGTTGCTGTTCTTCCGATTAATTTTTAAAGCTGACAAAATTTCGTTGAATAAATGATGGCTGTTCGTATACAGTATTAGGATTTTGGGAAGCAAATAACTTAGACAGTGTCATAAACATCTTTTAATTTGGTCGACTATACATTACGTTTTCCGTTGATTTTATCAAATACTGTTTTACGGTATTCCTATGTTTTTAAATTTTGACTGATGATAACCTTTAGATAACTCTGTTTGGACAAAGATAACTATGATAATTAGGAGTAATTGAATTATAGTATGAACTAAGAATGGCAGAAATAACGTAATTGGATCAAGAAGTACTACACAAGCACTAACGAATGTAATGTATTTAGAATTCGAAATCAAACATTCAGCAAGTACAAAGCAATCATTAGTTCATTCAAACACCACATCCGCCACAGCTTAAATTGGAGTCTAGGTGTCTGTAATTGATTGCACGTCTTCTTCTTAAGTTCATCCTGTGTCTGTCCAACAGTGTATTGGATGAAGACTATGTATTATCTAGGATGAACTCATTAGTATTAGAATTAACAACGGAAATCAAAACAGACTCACTTGATTTCTGGGATTGTGAACAATCACGCATACAGGATCCTAGTGTGGTCATTCACTTGACCTCACCTCGGAAAAACGGAGAGCCAACGAGATACACCCTCCGTGTATCTAGCGACCCGATGGCTAGTTCTCGTGGACTGGCAGGTGTAGGCATAGCACTTAGCATGAGGGCGGAACAAGCGCTATTAGAATGGATCCCGTAAACAGTCATCTATCTGCTGTTCGGCTAAACGGCTCGGTAAGGACGTCGTTGCCTTTTCGTCGTTTCTGCCTACGCTCCCACTGACTGCAGTTCGGATGAAGTGAAAGATGAATTTTACAGAAAGCTGTCTGAACTTCTTCAGAAAGCTAAACGTTCAGACATAGTACTCGTAGGAGGTGACTTTAATGCCCAGGTAGGTAGCCTAAACGAAACAGAAAGACATTTAGGTGGGTATTTTAGTATTCCGGCACAGCGAACAGATAATGGTGATCGTCTGCTGCAACTGTGCTCAAACAATCGTTTATTTTTAGCAAACACAAACTTTAAGCATAAGGAGAGACATTGTGTAATATGGCGACCCACTGCACCAAACCAACGATGGACTCAAATAGACCATATTGCCATCAGTCATCGTTGGAGAGGGTCAATAGAAGATTGTCGTTCATTCTGGAGTACCTGCTTGGACTCCGACCATACCCTAATACGAGCACGCATCTGCTTGCGCCTCACTGGACGCAAAAAAGCCACACTAAAAAGACCCATTAGAGCTGAATTGAGTAACGAGAAAAGCAAAAGTAGGTTCCAAGAACAACTGAGGTCACACTTAGGTAGTTCTGAAAACGAGGCTGGTCTAGATGTTGCTTGGAAAGTTATACAAGCAGCTGTGGAAACAGCAGTGACATCGATTAGTGATTTAAACCACAGGGTTACAAAGAACCAATGGATTTCTTCAAGCTCTATTGCACTGATGGATTCTCGTAAACTCATCCCATCAGGTTCTGACACACGATGAAGAGTGTAAAGAAATCAGATCTAGGTTAACCAAAAGTCTAAGGAACGACCATGAGCAGTGTTGGGCAACGAAAGCAAAAGAGGTGAAAAAGGCAGCGGCTATAGGGAACACAAGACAACTGTACAGACTGATAAAAGAAACTGGAATTAATAAGTCAAGTGTAAGTCAGACCATTTCGGAAAAAGACGACACTCCCATCTGCTCCCAGTCCAGACGTTTAGAACGATGGGTGGAACACTTTAAGGAGCAGTTTAGCTGACCTTCAGCTACTCTACAACTACCCTCCATTTCCAGATAGTGTGAATGGATCATTGAAGTAGGTCCCCCGACTCTATCTGAAGTTCAAAAGGCTATAGTTAATCTGAAACGAGGAAGAGTAGCTGGTCCAGATGAATTGACTCCAGAGGTCTTTAAGGATGGTGGTCCAATTTTAGCGACTAGGTTGACTAATATTTTAGCTAAAATCTGGGAGTTAGACGTTATCCCATCTAACTGGTCACAATCACTTATCGTCCCAATATTTAAGAAAGGGTCAAAATCATCCTGTGACAACCACAGAGGGATTAGTTTGACTAATATAGTATCTAAAATACTAGCCTCGATAATTATCGGACGCCTAACTAAGACTCGTGAACTGCAAACACGTGAAAATCAGGCTGGCTTCAGACCTGGTCGTGGCTGCATCGACCACATATTCACCATTCGTCAGGTTCTAGAACACAGGCATACTTACCAGCGTCCGACAATGGTGGTATTCCTTGACTTAAAAGCAGCGTTTGACTCTGTTGACCGAGAGGTTCTGTGGCAGTGTCTGTCATTGAAAGGCGTACCTCAGAAATACATAAACCTTGTGAAAGCTCTTTACTCGAACACTAATAGTCGAGTCAGAGCTTATGGCGAACTGTCATCCGCTTTTGCAACCTCAAGTGGTGTCCGTCAAGGCTGTCCACTTTCTCTATTTTTGTTTAATTTCATAATAGACATCCTGATGGAAATGACGCCCTCATCGACTGAATTTTTGGGCATTGATCTCCTACCAGGAGGTCCACTTATTGACTTAGAATACGCAGATGACATAGTCCTGTTTGGTGAAGATGCTGATGAAATGCAGAGTATTTTGGTAGCACTGAGTAACAATGCTAGAATGTTTGAGATGCGCTTCTCTCCCTCTAAATGCATGTTGTTTCTTCAGGACCGGTCTGCGTCAACACCTGAACTAAGGATAAGGAGTGAAGTAGTCGAACGCGTTGACAACTTCACTTATCTTGGAAGTCTGATCAGCTCTAATGGGTTGATGCCTGACGAAATCTCAGCACGGATTCGCAAAGCTCGTTTGGCCTTTGCCAACTTACGTCATCTATGGCGAAGGCGAGATATCCGTTTATCAATTAAGGGACGAGTATACTGCGCGGCAGCTCGCTCCGTTCTACTATACGGCTGTGAAACATGGCCCTTAAGAGTAGAAGATACTCGTAAGTTACTAGTATTTGATCACAGATGTCTTAGAAATATTGCTCGCATCTGCTGGGATCACCGGGTAAGTAATAGTGAAGTTAGACGCAGGGTATTAGGGGATGATGGTACATCAGTTGATGAGGTTATGAATCTTCATCGACTGAGATGGTTGGGCCACGTGTTACGTATGTCTGAACACCGATTACCACGACGTGCTATGCTGAATAGTGTTGGCGATGGTTGGAAGAAAGTTAGGGGCGGTTAATCCAAAACGTGGCATCAGTGCTTGAAATCACTAACTCCAGGTCTGAGCGATGTTGGTAGATACAAACTACTTGGTTGAGGTCCGCGTGACTGTCGTAACCAATAATTGGAGACTGTGTGTGACATGGCTCAGAATCGATCACAATGGCGTCAGTGTATACACTCTCTGTCTTCCTTCAAACTAAGAGATTAAAATCACTTCATATCTTTCTCTCTACGAAATAATTCTTTCTTCCTGTACTATATCCTTATACACAATCTTTCTTCTATATATTACCACCACTGAATTAACTACTTTTATGAATCCGGTGTTGATCTTGTTGTGCTAACGCGGTATGGCAACTTGGACCGATGCATATACGTGCCTGGTCCTACGTTGCAGCTGACTGACTGACTGACTGACTGAACAATCACCATGCCGGTTGAATACTGAAACTACTACCTAGAATATGAACCATAGACTATCCTCCCCCACGAAATAATGTCGGATCTTCATATCCTCAAGATATGAATAATGTGGTTTCATTTAAATCATCTTTCGCAATTTGACTAGAGTAAACATTGGAAGTGAATTTATGATAAGGACAAAAAACAGTTGATATGAAATTATCTGAATTGTAATCAAACTCTAACTCATTTAATACTCGTGCTTTGCATAGAACAAGTTTCTCACAAGAAACAAATGCATCATGAGGACAAATAATATTTGATATGACATCAAGATTTGATTCTTCTGAAATAGTTTCCTCGAATTTATTAAGAATGTCATTGCAGAGTAAAGGATCATTTAAAAAATCAGCATCAATTAAAACTACATCAGTTTTTCGATCATGATTAGGTTCATCCCAAATATTTTCACCAGATTTGTAAGAAATTTCATCAGAAATATGTGAATCATTAGGATAAATCATATCTGGTACAATAACATGAGAAATCTGATAGGTTGATTGATTAGTAATTGTTGTCTTGGAAGGATTCTGAGTTTCATTTAACTCAGAACTGCTATACGACTCTAAATTGTCTTTTGAAATCATTGATAAAGATAAATGATTATTATAAATACTCAGCTTATTAGGATCAGAATTACAAACTGAGTGAATATGTCCAATACCACCACATTTAAAGCACTTAGAATTATAAAATTTACATGAATTAAAAGAGTGGAACCTGCCACAGGACAAACATTGACCAAACTTGTGCCCATCTTCGTGAACTGCATTGCAACTCCTCAATGAATTATCTGCATAACCTTGAGTATGCACTGGGATAAGGTGACGTAATGTAGTGGAATTTTTTATATCATCATGAATCATTTTACGAAATCGCCCTTTACTGCATTCGAAATCTGTATACTTAGCATAGTCTAGAAGTAGTTCCCTGAGAGTTGTATAAGGAAGAGAAATGGACTTTTCCGGTAAAGCCAAAACTTTTAATAAGCTATATGCTTCTTTTCCGATGAATGTGAGAAAATGTGCCACAATATTAATATTCTCATCATCTTCCTTGGTCATAGCCCAGATTTCGAACCTTTCAAGGTAATCCTCATAAGCATCAAAATCCGAATGAATATCTAACTGTTCCATCGCAGGCCCCATCGCGACGCCAATATGATAATTAGGAGTAATTGAATTATAGTATGAACTAAGAATGGCAGAAATAACGTAATTGGATCAAGAAGTACTACACAAGCACTAACGAATGTAATGTATTTAGAATTCGAAATCAAACATTCAGCAAGTACAAAGCAATCATTAGTTCATTCAAACACCACAATAACTCGTCATTATCTAAAATGTATTTATTTGAATAATAACGCAGATAATGAGATTGACCAGATATCAGCTTACCTTATTAATTTAACTTTTTTTCTGAATATCAATGACATTCTCTTCGTTTTGTATCTGTATAATAACAAGATCAATGATTATAGCAAAAACGATTGATCATTTAAGTGTAAAATGAATAGTACTAACTCGAAGACTGAAAAAAACATCCGATACACCAGATACATAGTAAGGATTTTACTTTTACTCTTTATTTTCATTTAAAGATAGGATCCTTTTTTTCTTCAGTCATAATTTGTTTCTGATTCGAATGTTGAACGGCTTGCTAAAGTAAAAAAACACAACAAAAATCACATTATCAGTTTAGCGGTTGTAGAGACTGTTAGGTTTTTGATTGAGATCATGAGCCGATTGACGTTAGACCACTATTAAAATTCTGGAAGCACTGGACGGCCGTTTCGTCCTATTGTGGGACTCCTCAGCAGTGCGTATCCACGATCCAGTAGGTTAAGCGTTCGCGTGCTGGACTGAAGGGCCTGGGTTCGAATCCCGCGGGCAGTATCGTGGATGCTCACTGCTGAGGAGTCCCACAATAGGATGAAACGGCCGTCCAGTGCTTCCGCGTTTTCAATGGTGGTCTAACATCAATCCGTTCATGATCCCAATCAAAAAATCACATTTATAGAGAATGTCTGGCATTCGCGTGTACACTAATTTTCCATACCAGTAACAGTTTAGTTGTACTAAGAATGCTATAAAAACTGTTCCTAGCCGTAAATTAATAACATTCTGTATCTATAATCTTTAAACTATGTCTACTCACAGTTTAGACATTCATATTCATATTACTGTCATAATTAATTTGTAATTGTAATTAAATTGTTTGATAAAATTTAATTTGTGTATTTTCTATGGTCATCGTAATGGGAACACTTGGTAATAAGAAATATAATAATTTTACCAATTTAAATAATGATGCAACAGTTAGATTATCTTTAGAATTAAATATAATGAAGAGAAAACAGACTATAAAAGAAAAGAGACTAAATAACAAAAGATTAAAACGTGTCATTAAAACGTATCATTTTGAGAATTAGTTGGGATTTCATTCTGCTTCGTTTAATTTATGGTAAATAGATCTTGCCAAGATTTTATATTTAGTCAGTATTCGATCAAGTTATGCAACAAACTATTCGATCAGTTGCAATGTATTGCTTTTTATGTAAAACTGTGGTGTGGGTTACTTATATCTATATAAGTAGTATATAACGATAGTCAGACATAGAATGTATTTCAGCAAAAGATCGATAAGGAAAGAACGGAAACGGAACGCGACTGGTATGAAAATGCATGAACAATGGAATCTGAGACAATGGACTGGTATTTGCAAAAGGAACAGTGGAGTTTGTGACGATGGATCGGTATTTCGCAAATTAACTATGTATTAAATGGTTCTCAGATTTGAGTGAGATCCTATGCAATTTCGTGTCAAATACATTCGATTATCCCCCAGTCGTGTTCTGTTCACTACAATACAAAACCATTTTTCATGTATTGTTCTATAAGATGGTAAGATAATTGGTTTTCTCTTAAGAGATTTTGATTAGTTGCAATGTGGATTCTAAGGACAATATGCATTTCGTTATGGGAATAGTTGGTGACAATCAGAAGACATATATCCTGCGATAAAGTATTAGGGCATATCCTATCATGCAAGTGTTCTAACTGGCTATTTTTTTTATGCCTAATGAATTCGACAGATGACAATGAAATGTAAACCAAATTAATTCATAGGTTAGCCTAAGCCAGAAAGATCACGTGCTCGTGCCCATAAGCCACTCCAAGATCATACGGCGTGTAAGGTAAAGTTAGCAAGGGATAGCACTGGATGAAGCCTACTGTGGATCTAGTCAAGTTCTTAGTCTACGTGTCCTTATCAGCGTCCGAAGGAAAGATGTATACATACAAATCTTAGTTACCTAGTCATTCGCAGCCTTCTCGCTTGTATAACAGGTTGAGCAATCGTGTAGAAAGTATGTTAACCTGATGTTGATTTGGATGATAGAGGGACATGAAATTAATAATGAAATGTTTTTTCTTGGATAACAAATTTATGAGTTAAGAACCCTTGGAACTGCTAACTTCATTCAATTTGATTGTTAGGTTTTCTCGTATGTTTATGGATTTTCCTATCAATAATTCAGTCTGTTAGTTGAAGTCATTCTGAATTATATAAGTGACGGTGACAATATATTTATTGTGTTTGTTTCTACTGTGTTTTAGTTGAGGACGCAAAGTACAACCTAGTTTTTTTGGTTTGCAAATGATAAGCTAATCCAATGGTTATTTATGTCTAGGACTGCCTAGAATTAAAGTGAAAAGTCATCACCAATGAAGTCAAGTAATTTGAAAATGCCGCATCAATTCATCAGCAGATAAGAATTGGACTGTATTGCAAAATAATTAACTTTTGCAATGGCATTATGCCCGTTCAATTAAATAAATATTATTATCAGAAGGGATTTTTGTAGATATTATAGTAATTTCAATAGTTGATATCATGAAACAATTGAAGCTAGACCACCATGAAAAACCTGGAGTCACCGGCCAGCCATTTCGCCCTACTGTGAGACTCCTCAGCAGTGCGCATCCACGATTCGAACTCAGGACCTATCAGTCTCGCTCGCGAACGCTTGATCACTAGACCACTGAGCCGACATGCAATGATATCAGTGTCCAACTGCGATCAATCCACAAAATTGAGCTACACATACACCATTGTCATCAGTGAGTTACTATCTCACAACAGACCAGGTGGAACTTCACTGGTCAATGCTTTTCACTAAAATTCCAGGAAATACCTCTTGAAACCAGTCACTATTGAGCATATGCTGATTAGTATCACAAGGAGTTTTGTGGATATTGTAGTAATTTCAATAGCTGTGATCATGAGTCAATTGAAGCTAGACCATAATGGAAAACCTGGAAGCACTGGATGGTCGTTCAGTTCTATTATGGGACTCCTCTCAGTGCGCATCTATAACCTCGCCCGCCCGTCCGTCCCACAACAAAATGAAGCTGCCGTCTAGTGCTTCCGGATTTTTCATAATGGTCTAGCTTCAACTGACTCATAATCTCAACTATTGAAATCAAATAAATATTGTTGATATAATTTCACTTATACTCATTAGTATAGTACAGTACTGAAGAGTTCTCAATTAGAATAAAACAGTCATGTGCAATGCTCTTTGATTTTTAAGGGTTTTTTTCAATTTATATCATTCTGAATTAATGTATGGATAATGCACATAATGAAATGATGAAATCTTTCATCTTCCTAAACATTTCTTTCTAAAAAAGAAAACATACTTAATGTAAAACACAAAACAACACAAACACATTTATTTCTATTCCTTTCATCATATATTGAATCAAACACTTCGTTCTCAATATTGAGCATTGTATATATATGTTGTAACTTGTCAGTTGAATGCTACTTGTTATATCTGGTCGTCGCTGATTGTTATGTCGGAAACCCTTATCACTTATAGTCGGAACGAGGGACCTCTGCAATTCCTACGACGCGAAAGTAAGAACACAAAGACCTGTATAAGTGAAGATTTATTAACCCCAAAACACGACAACGACGACCTTAGTCGAAAATGCACTCATTTATATATTGATTGTATACCCATTTTGATTAATAATTGGGATGAAATCACATATATGAAAAATACTCAGTTATAATAAATCACATACAGAGCATAGTTCATGTCAATTAAATACAAAAATATCGTATATTATACAGAACAAAATATCATATGAGGAAAGAAAAGAGATACTACACTGAATAATCATCCCATTGGATCAGAAATGAAGTAATGTTGAACAAAGCTCATAATTTATACGAATATTCGTCAATATTGATCGCCGATTATAAAGAAGTGTGAAAATTATTATTTGAAATAATCTCAGCGATTGAAATTTAAAATAATTCCAACGTTTCGTCCAGCTAACTTGTTTGGACTTCTTTAAGTTAATAGTCAAAAGCTCATCATTATTAAGTCAATTGAATTTTGACTTTTCTTCCCATCTTATCAATATGTCATACTTTAGACAAATTTTATATTTCAGAATTATTTCATTATTCATTTCGAATAAGACATGATCATAATAAAATAAAAATAAACACTAGAATAAAATAAATCAATTTTGATTAGTTATAACATGATTTAATTAATTTTTTAAAATAGAATGTCAAATAGAATAAATAAACAATTATTATTATTTGTAACTTAATTGAATATTAAAAATGTTATTCCGAACCAAAAAATATTTAATTGATTAAAAGTTAAATAATTTATTTATTAAAATGGTTATTATAGAGTAATTGGGAATATTTCAATATTATGGCTCCCCCCGCATAAGCACCCTGGTGCAGCCGAGGGTGGGGAGAATCAGCTTTCTCTCTCTCGAAATGCTCTCATATGGCTGCATGTATACAGCCACTGCAAAGGAAGTCCTACTCATTGCTTTCTCGGGATGAGGGTGTGATATTTGTGAAATTGAGAGGACGAAAAGCGAATGTTGGTAGATATGAAGGAGTTGGATAACCCTGATTCCAAACCAATGATACACATGGGCTTCAGGATCCTAAGGGAACAAATGTCATACGAACGAATTATTGATCGCCGGCTACCATGAGATCGCCTTGTAGATCAGACCTTTAGGTTGAAGGCTCGCGGTGTGACCCCCTAAGAAAACTACCTGGTTCGGTTCGGACAACCGGACAGGATCCCAGCCTTCACACAAATCAAGTGACTTGTGTGGCGCATATTTATTCGATTCCTCTTTGTAACAATATTTATGTGTTCAAACAAATAGATAAATATTATATTTCTACTAATCATAAAATGATCATTTTAATTATTTTGAAATTAAATATTATTTAAAAAAAATAAAACAAAATGGACTTTCAAAAATGTGATCAATCTGATTTTTCGTAGTTATTTGAGTTAAGTTATTATCGAATTTGGTTAGAATTAGTAGACAGAGAGTTTTAATTATTTAACTATGCAGTCAAGGTTAATTATTTATAAAATTCTAATACGAATAACAAAACCTTGTATTATCTTTATAGCCTGTTGTGGATATTGAATCCCTAGAAAGATATTTACTTACCGACTATTTGGATTTTTATATTCCCACTTCAAATATTATCACTATAGAAGCTAAGCTTTATGTTTTACATGGATTAAAGACTCTATTTCCTTCTAGATGAGTAGCTCTTTAGGTACGTTGAATGTTCGACTTATTTTTACGGTCATTGTTGATATTTTTATACGACTGTAATGTTCTCTTGTTTTGTCATTACCAAACAAATGTTCCTGTCAAAATTTGTCTTTTGGAAGTGTTAGGTTTGAAGATTAACAAGTTCACTTAATTCGCGAACGAGAACGAGATTCAGTGACCAACGACCAGTAAGCTAACTATTGACGCGTCCCAGCCCGCTATCTAGAGAGAGAAGACCAAGCATGGAATGGACGTATATTCTCCAACAACCAGAAACGAGCAACCATTTTACAAGACAATTCTAAAACGTATATATATATATATATATATATATATATATATATATATATATATCGATATTGCCATGGGGCTTTTAAACATTTAATCGATAAGTTCGTCAATTGACTGCCATTGAAATATTTAAACATTTAATCGATAAATTCGTCAATCAACTATGTGCGTGGGTGGTAAGAAATGCCTACGTATACATCTGCATACAAGCTCCACAAGATAAAATTACAAACTATGAGTTTTTGGGGATCTATCGTGTCCAACATGAAGTAACTGGAGCCAAGAGAGAAATAATATTATGGTGTCAGAGGCAGAAAATATCGGCGTCAATTTAAGACACATTAGTAATATTTTGAGCATGAAATTATTATCAATCAACTGTTTCGCATTTTATAAACAGTATACATATGTATCTAGTTGACATTAATTACCAGATTGAATTATAAATAACTTGTAAAGTCATGCATTGAATCCTATCTAACATGATTTGTACAATAATACTTTGCCATTTATGCATAACAGAATTCATAGGAATTCACAAAAGTAAATCAAATAAAGCACAATTGTATGAACGAAGAGTATTCTTTTCAATAATTTCTCACCAGGTTCTACAATTATAAATCCAAATTAATTATCCATAAAATTGGCCGGATTTAAGACAGAGTACATCATTTGGAAATTGTAATATGTGAATCAAGGATTGCTGTTTATCATATCAAATCAAATCAGATCGTTAATGTTGGGGCTGACTAATATAAAGTGTTAACCTGAATCAGTTTATAAGTGAAATGAAATTGTGCGATAGATGATCAGAATAAGTGTGGTCAACATGGGGTGAAAGAGAAAATAATGGAATAACAATCGGAAATTACGTAATATGTAGAATAATATGAATTAGGTCAGATATAGTAGATTTAGTGGTGGATATTGAATAAATTCCTCAAAAAGGTCATCAAGTGTAATGATAATAATAATAATAATAACAATGATAAAGATGGTAATAACAGTGGTAAAGATAATAATAATAAGATGAGTTTGATTATAAACTAGTTGGCCCCAAAGTTGGCCAGGGTAAAAGGAGCGGCTGAACATACTTCTTTTCGATGCAAAGCTCTGGCTTTTTGATCCGAATAGCAATTGCTTCAGCCGTCTGTAGGACTCGCAGTCTGACGGAATTAGGTAGACTGCTGTTAACACGATAGATTATTGCAAAAGATTGCTCCATGTTGGCTGTATGTTCTGTCTGAACTAGATGGTCTAAGATGGAGCTGTTGACAGTCTTGACTACACCTTTGCTTAACCACACGGGGAGGTGCTCACGAGCCCGAATGTACAAATTCCAAGAACATCTGCCAATACAACTTGCTCCACAGGAGCAGTTGAATTGATAGATACAGTAGGAGGTGACTAGTCTAGGTAATTTATCTTTCAACCTCGGAGTGATTATCGGTCGTGTGGAGAACATTAGTTGTAATTTACCCGCATTAGAAGTCCTTTAAATAGATCTGCTTAACTTAAGTCTTAGCATTTCACTCGGTGCATCGCCAACTAGTTAATAATCAATTTTATAATATGGTGACGTGATTTGAATAATGTCCCAAACTCATCTTATTATTATTATCTTTACCACTGTTATTACCATCTTTATCATTGTTATTATTATTATTATTATCATTACACTTGATGACCTTTTTGAGGAATTTATTCAATATCCACCACTAAATCTACTATATCTGACCTAATTCATATTATTCTACATATTACGTAATTTCCGATTGTTATTCCATTATTTTCTCTTTCACCCCATGTTGACCACACTTATTCTGATCATCTATCGCACAATTTCATTTCACTTATAAACTGATTCAGGTTAACACTTTATATTAGTCAGCCCCAACATTAACGATCTGATTTGATTTGATATGATAAACAGCAATCCTTGATTCACATATTACAATTTCCAAATGATGTACTCTGTCTTAAATCCGGCCAATTTTATGGATAATTAATTTGGATTTATAATTGTAGAACCTGGTGAGAAATTATTGAAAAGAATACTCTTCGTTCATACAATTGTGTTTTTAATGTAATGGGAATTTTTCAGCGAGTAAATCAACTTACATCAAAGAATTGTTTGTATATTTTACTGTTCTTTAATGTAACTTAACCGAAATAAGTCACTGTTCAAGTAAATTCTTACTTTTCTATTCAAGTGAAATGATTCAGATAACTTGTAAGTATTGTATGTCAGTAAATAAATTTAAATACAAGTATGAATGTTTATAAACCAGTGATTTAATACGGTATTTGATATTAGACTTCAGTCAAAAAGAACCATATACTAATCATTGAGCAAGTAGGTTAACACAGACATTTTAATGTAAAATAAAACATCTGTTAAATATTAACACTTATCAGTTATTCTCACTAGAGTTTTTTTTGTTTTCCGTTTTGTTAAATCAATTTTGTTGTTATTCACCCTCCTCTTTTCATCTATCTCTTTTATTCATTGGTTACAACTATTCTTATGGATAGAGACGGTATGTGTGAATCGATAAAATTTTGGTACTATGTTAATTGATGATAACGTCAATAGTTGATTGATCAGTAGTCTTTATTAATCAGTTGAAATATGCCTTATGGAAATAGTTTTTGAACAGCTTAGACATGAAAACATTAGAATACTTTTAAACATTCTAAGAAATAAAATGTATCTAATGTAATAAAAGCCATGGATTTAGTCAGTGAGGTAAATCTTTTCCCTAAACACTGGTTATGATGCTTACAATTTCTGTAAGTTGCTTGTTAATATTCTAAATTATGTTGACATTATCTAGGATATAGCTTTCGGCTTGTTTGGAATTCATCAGCTAAATTTATTTGGATTCCAGTTTCCATATTCACATTCGGACTCGAACTCACTGTCAGTCACTTAAAAGTTGAACAGATTGTTCACTGAACTACTGGTTTTTCATTTCCGATTATTGAGACTTGTGATAAATGGTGTATCGACAAAATCCGCTTTTGATGAATATATGCCAATAAACGTTCGCGCGAGACCAAAGATCCTGGGTTCGAATCTTGCGTACACTATCGTGAATGCACACTGTTGAGATGTCCCATACGAAACAGTTGTTCAATACTTCTAGGTTTTCAACAATCGCTACAACCCCATACTGATAAAAACTAGTAGACTGTAGTCCTGAATTTTAACAGTAATGTTACGAACTGTTGAAATTTGTACAATAATCTCACTCAGTTTCCTAAAAATAATCGTACTAGTAATATAGGATTTTCCATTATTGTTCTTATATATATATATATATATATATATATATATATATATATATATATATATATATATAACAAGTAGTTAGTAAGTGAACAAACATCATAAATTACTATTTAAAACCATCGTATAGCTACGATAAAAAGTTTAAGAGAATATGTTTTTTTACTAAACTAAATATTTATTCTTACTTATTTTATGTCTCAATGGATGTTTATTGTTTCTGGGTATTTTTATGAATAATAGTCTATGCAAAAAATCATTTATAGCTATGCGATTATTCAGCTGACGTGTATTACTGTTTTTATTTTGCACATAACTATTTTGGCAGGTGGTACTTTCTTCTTTTTTGTTTGTTCAGTTTTTATGTTGTATTATTATTACAATGAGTTCATTAGCATGATAATTTTCTTTTTATTGTCCCATTTATATATGCAATGTAATTTCTTAGTATACATTGGGATTGTATGAATTTATATGCTTTTATTTTATAAATTAAAACAGTACTGTTTAAGAAACTTATAGCAAAGAAGCATTGGTAACAACAATTGTTATAATTAAGGAATGTTTATTTGTCTTTCATGTTCTATTAATACTGAAGAAAGTTTTACGTTGAACTTATAATCTGGGGAGGCTTTGTGTTCTTTCTTCGGCACTATTCGAACTTAACTATTAAAATTTGCAAATTTTTATGTATTACCTAATATCAATTCTTGAAAGTTCAAGAAAAGGTTACTGTGTTGAGTGATGTATGAAAGGCGCCTAGTAATAAGTAAAGTGAACTTAAGATAACACAATAAGTATGATTATAGATAGATATTTGAAGTCTTGCAAACAGAGAACAAGTAATACTTCATTAGGCACAAGGAATTCACTTTATTTTCTATCTTTCCACTTCACATCACTTCCAACAGAACAACATTCATTCATGAATGCAAACAAGAGTAGGAAAAGGTCAACAATATTATATTTAATATATCTACCATGAAATAATCAGGTATTAAGCATTAGTCTAACCGGAAACTTATATTATCAAATATGTTGCTAGTTCGCTTGTATAGATTCTCATTTACCTGATAATGATTTCATTTAATTCTAAATAATTTATTTACTTATTTCATGTAAATATGTGTACAAAAGAAAATACTTCTTCATGATATACGCAAAGTAAAAAGGAGTTTGTTGAAGTGTTGCATGCCGAGAATCCCATATTGTAATAAAATGTGATACTGAATAAAGCCATTATTATTATTATTACTATTATTAAAAAGAAAGGTAATTTATGTCCCGAAGAAGAGAAAATAATTTATTACTTCCTAACTGAACATTTTATCTTTAGTTTGAAAACATCATTTTGAGATGTAACTATAATTATCCGATTTAAAGGAAATCATTTGTTATTGTTTTGTTTTACATTTTAAAAAAAGAAGGACGAATAGTTCACACAAAAAAGAGAACAATCATATTTTCAGAAGGGGGTTTTGTGGAGATTTTTTAGAAATTTCAATAGTTAAAATCATGAGTCAATTGAAGCTAGACTACCATAGAAAACCTGGAAGCACTGGATGTCCGTTTCATCCTAGTACGGGACTCCTCAACAGCGCTCACCCACGATACCGTCCCTCTCTCGAGATTCGAATCCAGGACATATCAGTCTCGCGAGCGAGCGTTTAACCATTAAACCACTAAACCGGCCGGCATCCAACGGTGTTAATCTCTAACTTCAACCATTCCACGAAGTTGCGCCACCGCATACCATTATATTCATTGAGTTGATATCTCACAACAGGCCTAGTTGAACTTCGCTGGTAACGGCTTCTCACTAGAACTCCAGGAAATGCCTACTGAAGTCAGTCACTAGTAAGCAGATGATTATTATCAGAAGGGGGTTTGTGGAGATTTTTTGGAAATTTCAGTAGTTGGATGGCGGTTCAGCGGTCTAATGATTAAGACTGATAGATCCCGGGTTGGAATCTCGAGGGAGGGGCGGTATCGTGGGTGAGCACTGTTGAGGAGTCCCGTACTAGGATGAAACGGCAATCCAGTGCTTCCAGGTTTTCTATGGTGGTCTAGCTTCAATTGACTCTATTTCAACAATCATATTTGTAGAATATAGTAGAATCATTGTACTACGTTGCTTCCTGTTTAGCTTTACGTACAAGCTACTATGTATAATTGATTAAATTATGAATAACATTCTGTTGAAATTATTTTATATTGTTTGTTTGAATATTCTCATTGATGTTTAGGACTGCAATTGATCAGTCTCTTGTTGGTATATGTGCATCCTGTGCGCATTGCCTTAAGTCACAGGCATTATAAGCAAAGATGTGTCGTGGATAGCAGTGGAATCAAGGACGCGCGTTTTGTCGTATTTGGGACATGTCAGCTGGATGAACCTACATCCTAAATTTAATAATTTACTTCAAGACTCAGACCGTTCGCTTCGAATGCCAATAAGAGACTAATCAATTGCATTTTCAAACGTCAATGGGAAAATTCAAGCAAACAATACACAATGAATTTAAGCTTCATCTTATTACAAAAAAGACATATTAGTTAAATTCACAATAGCGTAATCGATTAATTAAAGAAAAGAAAGGTCTAAATCCACCTCCTCACTAAGATCGTCGAAGATAAGGTGCTGAGTCTTATTGAATGCAATCCATCTTTTCTAAAAAATATGTAAACGCATTGGCTTGTATATAGCTGAAGAGAAAGCAGAGGAATACTATGAATTCATTGTGTTCTATACATATAGTCGTTATTTCCTTGTTTAGATTTGTGAGGGGAACTAAATGTACGGGAAAACATTCTAAACTTCACTTCGTCTTGTAGTCTACTACTTTTATTTATATGCTACGTATTTCAGAAGTTTTCGTAGAAAATTTTATTACATTTACTGAACTCATTGACTAAGAAAAAATGGATGATATAGATAAGTAGTTATAAAAAGAATTTAATTTGATAAATAAGTCACCTAGTCGGTGCAGACATCGCGTTGTCAGTGGAGTTTATACTATTGATTACTATTGAATATATCAGATTCTATACAGAATTATTTTGTTTGTTCTGTCTAGGTTTATGACCTCTAGAAAATAACCATCTACTATACCAAATGAGATCAGGTCCAGGATATGTAGGTTATGGAGTAGGTACTATACATTTTAACTTGTGAGTTATATATTCTGCCTGATGTATTGTGCGACAATCATAAAATGATGTCAGCGAATGGCTGCTTTAAACCCGACATAGTTGGGCTGATTGAACCACAATATATAACACAATTAACGATTGCAGGCCTCGTAGACAGTCAAGTCATTTAATTGACCAGTATTCTAAGAGAAATCAACATAGTTTATAGTGTTTGTTTACAAATATGTAACATGATTTACTTCACAATTTTATTTAGATAATGTAAATTCATTTCTCCTTCTTAATTGTAAATATTTTCAGGTTGTGGTCAAAATTTTCACAAAAAATGCGCGTACAAAATACCCAACACATGTACTGGTATAAGTACCAGATCAAGTTTAACGAAACAATCCAGTTTTGAAATAAATAACCAATCATCATCCAATTTGTCAAAAAATACCGTAGGTTATTTTAGCTTATCTTTCATTTTAAAGCATATTTCTTTGTATTATTGCTTTTTCATCCATCTCTCATATTTATATCATTGAACAATGAGTATTTTGTCTAGCCATTTACAGTCATGCATTTTTAACCTGACTAACAAACTAACTCAAGAACTCAATGGTACTATGTTATTTATGAATATTTCAGGCCTAATTCTGTATAATACTGTAAGAGTGTATTAATGATACGTTCAGACTATTACAAATAGTTTTCACAGCAATTCTAGATGATTATTATTTATAATATAAAGTAAATACACCAACAGATTTGTAAATTTGTAATACTGATATTGCGTCATCATTTGCATTTGTTGAATTTATTCTTCACTGTCATAATTTTCCAAAAGATTCAGTTAAAACGTACAAATGTTAATTTGTCACCATATTTTTTTCTAATGAGCATTTAAACATCAGTAGGTTTCTGATGTATTCATCCTCCTTCTTTTCAATTTGCTCTTAGGTATACTAAATATTTTATTAGTACAAAACTAGATTTCATTATAATTATGAACTGTAGTTAAATTTCATGGTAGGTTTGGTATCAGTTAGTCTACCAAGGAGAAATGGACAACATTAACAACCCTACAGGAAATTTTATTTCAAGTTTTCAACTTTCTTGGTGAGCGTATTGTGTTACACTACTTAATCCAATAAAACCCAGTGGTAATCAATATCAAAACACTATGAATAAATATTTATAGGATCGTATATTTCTAGTATCATTTTAAATTATAGATGATGTTTTTCTATAAGATATAATCAATGAGAAGATACAAGTAAGCAACATCAAATAGAATATAAGATATAATCAGTTATTGAGATTTTTTATATTGTTGAAAATTAACTAAGTTCGAATTTACTATATAAAAAAGTTTACACAATGAATTTGAAACAAATTTGTAAAATTAAATAGATTCATACTACTTATATATATAAAATACCCTTGTGGGCCAGGGTAATTTTATATTGGTTTTCAGAAGAACCAGACACCGTCCAGACTTTCACATGACAACCCAAAAGTACAGCTCAACCCCGTTTAACAGGAGAGCCAGACACCGTCTAGGCTTGAATTTTATAAACCGAGCAGTACAGCTCAATCCCGCTTCACAGGGGAACCAGACACCGTATAGGCTTTAACTCTACAATCTGAATAGTACAGCTCAATCCTGTGGCGCAACCACACAGGTACCAAGCGCTCTGGTGGACCATTCGCACCATTCATATGCACATTCACATTCCTATCAATGATCGCATGAACCAATTATACACAGCACGAACAGGCCAAAGTTGACCTACTCCGCTTACATGACAGTCAAACTCATTAATGTTAGCAATGGCGACATACCTTACAATGTCCCACTGACGATGGCCCTCGAGAACCCTGAAAATCAGCCACCAGTATGAATGAAATCGGTTAACCAGCAAACCGATTTTGCGTTTGGACAGTCAGCAAAACTTGTCAAAGCAATGCCGAACTATCCACAATACCAATGGTGAACCTACAACTATACATAGCCATATAGATTATACTGCATACAACACATATGTAGGTTAGTAAGAGAAATAGCCCAGCCTGGATCGTTATGGCTTATATAATGCTTAAAACCCATTGTCTGGTGTCGGAATATTATAACTAGACCACCAAGATCATTTTGATCGCATTTGCGAAATTTTCATTTTTACGACTTTTGAGACCCCGAGTTAGGGGTAGTATCCATTATTATTATTATTATTATTATTATTATTATTATTATTATTATTATTACTATCTACTTCAATACCTTGAAATTTCATAAGTGAAAATGATAAGAAAATAACATACTTGTTTAGGAAGTAATGAAATCATTTGGCTCTAAATTCAAAAACATGGTAGGTAGTATTTGTTACCTAGAGATGTACGTAAAATAAAAAAGATATCTTGGAGAATCCTAAATGCGAGTCAAGAGTGAAAGAAATGAAATGTACCATATTTTGAAAGTTTCCCGTAAAATCGAAAAAAATACGCATTTTGAATCAATACTAATGGAGAAACACTTAAAAAAGAAAAAGAAATCCGAGAGAAAAGATTGTGTTATTTATTATTATTGTCATTTATTTAAACACAAACATCGGTACAAGGAGACACCAAACAGATATACGCGACATAAATCATTCGATTTATGTGAAGGGTGGGATACTGCCCGGGTGTCCAAACCGAACCGATTGGTATTCTTAGGGAGCCACATCTGGAGCCTTCGGCCTAAAGGTCTATTCTACAAGGCAATGAAGCAGCGTTATAAGATGCAGTCCTATGGTAGGCGGTGACCAACGATTGGTTTATACGCAATTTGTTCCCTCAAGATACTCGGGCCCATGTGCACCACTGGTTTGGAATCAGGGTTTTTCAACTCCCCTAGGTGGACTCTCCATGTCCACCAACCTGGTTAAAGCGCCAGACCTTTGCTTTTCGTCCTCTCAACGTCGTGAAAAACACTCCCGCCACGAGAAGGCAATGAGTAGGACTAGCCTGGGATAGGCTATATACGCGTGGCCATGTGAAAGCGGACTCTCCCCACTTGGCCGTACCAGTGCATTTGGGGGCAAAATGCAAGATAGTTACCAACTAATGTTTACATAATGTTGCAAATCAATTAAAGGTATTAAAATGTAAACCTCTGATACCTTGGTTCTACTCAAATCATTATTCCTGTTATTTTCAACCACCAAAATAATGTAGTTCTGTTGTTACACGTTGAGGTACTTTTACGTAGTTATGTAGCGTTGTGAAAAGTTGTTGATTTGATCATAAAAATAATTTTATAACAGTAACTGCAGTATTAATCATTTTGAAGTTGAAGTAATATAGATAAGTAATAAACTACATCAAGAAAACTTTAGGGGATATAAACGATTTATATGAATAAATTAATCAATAAATACTTTTTGGCATATGTGTATGGTAACTAAACCATCTAGATGGAATGTTTAATTAAACTGACTACAAAAAATTAAAATAAATCAAATATTAGTTGTGTTAGTATATATAAAGAATTTGAATTTGTTACAATTTGTTATAACTGAGCAGAGGCTAATGAAGCTTAATGCAAATAAGAAATCGAGACTGTAGACAGACATTTTATGCACCGACAATAAATCGATATCTGATCAACAACCATATGGAAAATATGCTGACTTATATCTCATTTACTTATTTGGTTTTATAGTCATATTTGATTATAATGAACTAGGTAATACTTGGCATAAACTAATCAGTTTACAATAACAGTAGACCAAACTACATTAAATAATAAATACAACTAAATACTGAGTTATATAATTTCCTCTTTCAGTATGTAAATGGCTTAATGATTTGATAATGACAGAATGAATACTTACAGTTCAAAAATGTTTGATGAAGAAAATTATGTATTTAAATGCAAACTACAGAGGACATTTGGAGATATATTCATCCTCCGTCCTGACAAAGCGGTTTCGTGTTTATCTAGCAATGATTTAAATGTGAGATGATACTCAACTTGTTTTATACTAGTATGGATGATGTGAGAAGAATCTTTTTTACTGACGCATGCTAGAAGTACAATTAAATCGAAGATTATTTATTTCTTAACTTTTATAGTTCTACATCTTCTTTGAATAAAGCAAATAATGTGAAAGTTATTAATCAGTCAGTAGTAGCCAATGTTATGTTGTCCAGTTGTTAGTGTAAATTACGATGTAACCACTATCTTAAATAACGTAGGAGCACATTGCGCAATATTAAAGGACTAATGTAATTAGTAAAGAAATCATGAGTCTAGGCTTTATATACGTTAGAATATGTCACTATGGTATATCTGTATTCTTGTGAAAGTTAGTGATTCCTTTGGAATATAAGTCCATAATCACATAGATTATAACCGAGCTATTCAGCATGCGATTACTTCTTTATAGAATTAACATGCTTAAAATAATCTATCACTTATTAATAACCAACTTTATGTTATCTGCCAAGTAATGATGAACAAATATATTATCTATGTGATGTAATTTATGAAAGGTTATGTATACTCGTCAAGTTTTCTAATAATTGTTTTGATAGCTGAGGTACTACTTAAATGTTATACATATTTATACCTGATAAAAGTAACTAACGAGTAAATTACAGACCAAGCTGTTTGTTTGCTTTTCAATTTTATAATATATTTGATATAATGGTTATTAATTAGGATAATAGACCAAATAATGTAAATTTCATGGGGAATTCATTTACCTAACATTAATATACACAAAAAGAGAGCAGGGTTCAAACTGGATTTAATAAACAACCTGGAATTTTTTAAAGTCAGCAATGAAAAAAAAAGATGTGTTAACAATGGCCAAAAAATTCACTGTAACGATATTGAGGGTGTACGACTGTGATCTAAATGAAGTGAACATCTACTTATTACTTGGAATTTAGTTTAGATTAAAAAATGGTGCTATCCAGAAGATCACAAAAAAACTGGAGTCATATATATGTAGTACATGCCTAGGTTTGATTCTGTGATTAGCCCAAGGTAATAACTTTTGTTGAGTTCCAAACTAAGACTGAACAAAAAAATCATTGTCTTTTTCAGTAGTTTTCAATATAAATAGTCTTTAAATTGAAGTCTGACTGTTAGTTCTAGAGCATGATGTTAATTATTTATATAATTCAATAACCTGAAGAAAATATAACATAATACATCAAAAAAATAACATTTTCGTCCTTGCGTAATGGTTTTATTATTTCTTCCTATACATCAATATAAAGTCATAACACACTGTTGAGACATTAACACTCCACTAAAATATCAATTTTTAGTGACATTCATATGAAGTTTCAGAAGGATTGTATGAAAAATGGATGATTTTTGAACAATCAAGTCAGTAAACTGTTGTGAAGAGAACTTTAATGGCTTTGATTCTTTAACCAATCACCGTCTTAACCGTTATTATATAAACCTCAACGATGTTTGAAATCGGCAATTACAGTTTGTTAGCGAATAACACAGATCACAAAGCTATAAGCACATCGAGCAAATTTGAAGTGGAGAGAAGAATAAGTATATGTGAGCAATCACATGGGCAAATTTATAATCAAATTGCATAATCTCTCAGCAAGGCAAAGGCAAAACAAGCTCATAAATATTTTAGGAGGAGGATGAACCATCGAGTGATATTTAAGCAATCAACATTTTAGCTAGAGTGTGTCATGTGCTCTAGTGATCATAACGGTACAAAGAAATATGCAAATTGTTACTATTCAAATAACATTGTCTGCTAAGTCTGTTATGTTAAGTAAAGGCTTAACCAAAATTAATCATAATCGAAATTGGTTGTAGGATAGTTGATATAAAACTTCTTATCCAGTAATCATTATTACAATGTTTTATTTTTAATCATAAATTCAAGGTCAATTACTGCAGGTGTTGGTGTATCTGTTATGATTGCTTGAATTTAAACTGCTTTTATTCTTAAAGATTACTAGTGTATTAATGTAGATGTGAAAAGATTCGAAGTCTTCTAAAAGTTAACATTCTTATTAACTATTGTCAAAATTGTTATCCGTAGTTTGTCAACTGTTCAACTTATTGAAATAAATGTCATAGAGCTTGCTCTTCAATGATTTACCGGTGAGATTATAATTTATGGACGACCATTGAGCGACGCTAAAGTGACCTTGCGAGTGTTTACCTAATAACTAGAACAAAATGAAGGTTATAAACTAGCGTGAGGAATTAGAATTATGATTTACAGTTGATTATTAGGATTAGGAATTAGATTTAGTGTTTTCATCATAAACTGACATCAGCTATAATCCCAAAACTCTATTTAGCCAATTGGATGAGTGGACTTTGCGCCAAAATCCGAAACTTGTAATCTTATTCCAGATTGTTTGGTCCATAAATTATAGTCTCACCAATTCACCACATTATTCACTAAAAAGATTGATCCTAATCTCAGTAGCATTATCTCATTTTAAAAATACACTTAGTTCATTAATTTGAAATACTGAAGTATCCATACCCTTTCAATTCATTCATCATATAAAAATCATAAGTTAATTCCTTTCTTTCTATTCAATATTAATGTATATTTCATATTCATTTATATATCTCTATAATAATGATAATAATATAATTCCAATTCTATTATTATAAATAAACATAGCCCTAAGCAAAATGGATTACTAGTAATTTGTTTATCTTTGTTTTCAGTTTATTAATTTGTTTCTCTTTTTGTTTTTCTCTCTATTATTTTATTTATTTTCTCGTTAAATAAAAAAGAAACCGAAAAATTGTTGTCCTTAAGGCAATAATCATATTTTGCAAGTTATTTAAATCTCATTAAAATTTCATTTTATTTTAAACAAAACTTATAAGATTTAATGAATAATTTGTGAATAATTTTTTTCAAAAGAGAAAAAAAAAAACAAAAAAGAAAATTGGCTTAAACATTTTCTTTTTTAATTATATACTTTGTATTGCATTTTTATATTGATTATTTGAATCTTCTCATTAATGATTAGAATTGTAATTGATCAACCAATTATTGGAATATGTGCGCCCTGTGTAGGTTATTTCAGTATTACTTTAAGTTATAAACATTATAAGCAAAGATGAATCAGCTGAATTAAATTTTATCCCATTGAACAAGCTAGTAGCTTTTTAAACTTAGTGTTATGATGGATAATGCGATAGTATTTGAAGCAAATTGTACTGGATTCAAGTCTCGGAGTGAATATAAATTCTGGGGTGTGGTAGGTACATCCAGCTGATGATTATCAAATAGAACGAAATGAGCTTGCTGGATTCCACTTATAGCCATCATCTATCTATGCTTATATACCTGTAGTTCCTAATAAGAATAATAATGTAAAGACTACAGTTTGTGATTTATTGTATTTAAAGGTTCTGATCTAGAAAAGGTTGACCTGTCAACATGACAAGTTACTCAATATAGTACTTTGAGAGATGCGAATTGCCCTGATAGGTTCGTAAATATGAGATGATGAGAAATCGCATGCTAGGATGAAACACTTCACTTTACTGATGCTGAAATCATCAGCTTATTTTATTTCAAAGACAGTTTTTATAAAATACATTATTATGATCTAATTTTGAAACATGAATGCCACTACTTAGTATGAAATACTTAAGAGACTCATGGAACTTATAAATATTTCATAAGTTTCATAAGTTCCTCAGGAATTTATAGAATGATGCTTCACTTGGTAAATCAGCCATTTCTGCTAAATAATCGTAGGAAACCCAACAGCTCAGTTTCACTTAATAATCTTATCTTACCGAACAAATTCCGAGATTAATTCTCAAATGTTATGTAGGTTTTATTCATTTTCATTCTACAATAAAGCATTTATTATTATTATTAAAATACATTTCTGTTTGTAATTAATGATAATGCAATGACGAATGTGTCGAATACTGGTAATCTTTTTTTTTAAAATTCTGTTATCAAATGTTTTAACAGATAATCAGTAACTATTTGAATTCCGTTAATAAATTAGCATCGATTTTCACTTAGCTTATAATCGGTTGACGTAAGATACAAAGTTTATTATCAATGATAATCTATCTTTATAACTAAAAGAGGATCATGTAAACAAAGCAACAAAATATCGTATAATATCGTATATCGACTAAGTATACCATTCGGTTGAAATTAAAAATACTGTTGAAAAAAATCACAACAACAACTAAATATTAAGAAATGTAGACAATAAAGTAATTTTTCATGAAATTAGTTCAATTGCTTTCAGATCAATTCTTCTTTATTGGATCCTATACATAGTTTATTTTATCTTTTGAATGTATAAATATAAAATATCTTTATACCTTTATACAAATACTACTATCTACCTAGTGTCTAGTCCTTGTTCTTATATAGATATCTTGATTACTAAGCTCAAAACACTATAAAATAAGAAAATAGACGAACGACAAATAAAGAAGAAACATTTCATTTGGTTTGTTTAAATTAATTTTGATCGTTATCACGTTCATGTTTCTAAGAATTTAGCATGTTATACGTGCGAAAATTATTATTAATTTGTTGCTTTATTATTATTTTTTTTACATCACTTAACTTTTTCATTATGGAAGTTGAAGGTCTGCTTTTTTTGTTGGAAAAAGTTAAATACGATAAGAATTTTTCGATAGTTGAAATCATGATTCAATTGAAGCTAGAGGTATTTCATGGTGGTTTTGCTTCAATCGACTCACGATCACAACTAATAAATTACTACAATCTCCACAAAACTCCTTTGGTTATAATCATCATATGCTCAATAGTAACTGTCCCCATGGGGTATTTCCTGGAGTTCTACTGAGAAACAGTGGAATTCAACCGGATCCGTTGGGAGATAGTAACTCACTGAAGACAATGGTGGATGTGTCATTCAATTTTGTGGATTAGTTGAAGCTAGACATTAACACCGTTGGATGCCAACTAACTCAGTGGTTTAGAGGTTAAGCGTTCTCGCACGCGAGACCAATAGGTTCTGGGTTCGAACCTCGCGAGGCGAGATCTTGGATGCGGACTGCTGAGAAGTCTCATACTAAAATGAAACGTCCGTCAAGTAATTCCAGGTTTTCCATGGTGGTCATGCGAATTCCTTAATTCAGAAATTTAAACAAAACGAAATATGTAATATTTACAGAATATCATGAATTAATTATATTTTTTTACTTTCTCTATCTACATACAGGATGACATGTTTAATTATCTTTAATTAATAGCATCAAATTAAGAAATTTAACTGGAAATTAAGGATGGATGAATTGCGTAAAATGTGGAAGTGTTCTTATGATTGTTCACTGTATTACGTCTAAATTGTTAAGATTATTTTATTAGTTAATATCATAACATTTTTTAAAAGTTAAGAAATTCGAGGTTAATGTATGAGGTCAATTCACTAAATTCTGACTTTATCGAGAAAATAAAGGAGATTAACAAATAGCCTAAGCAATTTAAAGTTAAATACTAACTCTTACTGGTTACAGACGTTAGATTTAAACCCTTTAATTCATTGGCTTTTGAGAATTTTAATAACATGGAATTGAACTATTTATTGATATGTTTGGATGGATTCATAAAATCTATTATGTGCCTCGTGTTCAGTAAGCGGCGTGCTATTGATGATGGAAAATAATTTAAAATTAACATTTATGGCTAAGTCATTAAACTAAAAATTCTTTAGATTATTGAGTTGCTAAGTGCCAATGACATTATATATATATATATATATATATATATATATATATATATATATATATAATCTTATGTTCCTACAGTAGTATAACACGATTGAATGTTTAAAATAATTGAAACACTGATGACGTTGTTCGACTAATTCTCTTTCGTTACATTTAAATGAAATTTCATGTTTACATTATAATTTTTCACTCAATACTTACAATATATTTGTTACCATTCACAATTCATATTTTGCTTGAGTAATTTTTTCTGGCTAGCGTTGTTTTAGTGAGTTAGTTTTCTACAGGATGGGGTCGCTAATCCCACGCCCAACCCTTCTCCTTTATCCGGGCTTGGGACAGGCAGTAGCCCCCGGAGGGACTCCTGGCGGAGTTCACAATTCATATACTATACGTTTATATTATCACTAATAAATTATAGCTATACTCTTCTTAATCCTACTTAACAATAATGTTTAATCATAAATATTAACTAATTTTTATCATCTAATGTAATGTATATTTTTGACAAAGTTTCCTACTTAAACGTGACTAAACACAAGTTAACTAGTATAAAGGAAAAAGAAAAAAACACACACGTATTTTGATTGATATGAACAGAAAAAGGAATAACAATTAACAAAGTAATATACAAGTTGACCCTTCTTATTTTTTTAAAATCACTATCTTTCAATGCTTTCTTTCTTTTTGTATTTTTCTCTGGTTTTTTTCTTCTTACAATAAAATTATAGACAAGATAAAAATTAATTGATTGATTGATGTGATAGACGATTGTGTTATCAATTATATTTAATAAAATAAAGTTTAAAAAAGAGCACAAAACTGGAAATTGAATTACGTGACGGTTCAAAAAAAATTGTAGTTGTTTATTTCTTTCTACATTTGTACTTCTTTGTGTAAGTATGGGAAAGAGTTAAAGCGATATAAAAAATTTGAAACTTCCCCTTCATGTTTTTTTTTTGTTTACATATTTTAAAATGTATAAAAATGAAAATGTAAAATGAGATGATATATATATTTTTGGACGTAATCCGAATGTGATGAACACAATGATTGAAATCACCAACATTCAATAGAAATTGATTGCATAATCTGAATATAATAATCTTGAAAGCTTCTATTTTTTAATCTTTATGGTCTTACACGGTAGTTGAAAAAGAATTATAACATAATGTTCCATACTAATCTTTGATGGGAAATTTTGAAGTAGTCATTATATATATATATGCAGTGATCACTTTTCATAAGATTACTTCTGTTGTTTCAAATCAAGAATTGACGTTAATTGAATAACCACTGAAACTAATAAGTATTGGATAGCTGTTGCCTTCTAGTATGGGACTTCTTATCAGTTTGAACTTTGGACCTTCAAGCCTCACCATAAAACACATGTTCAATATTTACCAACTATTAGTAATTATTTTACATAACCCAGTTCATAATGTGAAATCATAAATTTCAAGTCTCCAGAATAACCTATCCTAGAAAAGAATAATTCTGTCAGTTTTGTTTATTCATCATAGAGATAGAGTATTGGTTAAAATAATTAACAGATGGTCATATAGCATCTATTTTTAACTTTCTTATACTTACTTTGGTTAACACAACCAAATAGTATGATTGATTATTAAGTACATGGAGTCTTGTTTGGGTTATAAGTTGTACTATACTAATTAAATTATTGTATATATTACTAAGATACTTTGAAAATGCTTATCTCAGTAAGCATCTTGTAAACTTAGTATTTTATGTAGTAAAATGGTTAATAATTAATAAACATAACACTTCTTTTGGAATTATAACGGCCAAAATTTTTATATTTGATATGAACTGTATTTTTCTGGGTGGTTAAATGTATTTATCAATAGTTTGTTTTACAGCGTGATGACTGACAAATATCACTTTCCACAAAGTCTTTAGTGTAGTTGTTACATATTCTTTCTATAGTTTATTGACAAGAATGTCATTATCTGATTGTCTCCAATTCTGAGTATCAACAAAGATCTAACTATTTTCTTAGTGTTACAGGAATGTATTTCTTACATTTATTTACACTAGAAGTAAATAACTATGGTCTAGTTCAGAATAGTATGATACGCTAATATTAAGATTATCGTTTTGACTGAAACTGATAATATCATTTTTAACGAGTTAGGCATTAAGTAATTAAGAAAATATAATTTATACTGGATTTAAGCAAGCAGAATGGATGCGTTTCCAGCTTTCAGTTATTAGGCTTTATAAGAATACTGTTCGTTATATTTAAACATTTACAAACTATGTAGATATTTAAAAATAATGCCTCTTTGTTCCCAAAAACCTATACACAAGAAATGTGTGGACGAATTTCTCAAAACATCGAACATGATGCAATTCTTCATGAGCCCATACATTCGTTTAACCTAAATGTTAAGGATGATAAGTGATAATGATGAACGTTTGAAACAACCAAGTACTACTGCATATACAACGAACAATTGCTGTGAGGTTTCAATTCTCTGTGGGTGTCTATGATACTATATCGTAATGACTAGCCACTATAAGGATCACTTAGTACCAAATTATCAATATTATCGAATACCTGTTGTGAAAATAAAAGTTATTTTTGTATCATCTGTTGAACGAGTCTGCTTTATTTAAAGCAAACATCTTTCATAATCGTTGATTTTAATAAAGATCACTAGGGACTGTTTTAGGACTATTTATAAATTTTTCGCAGAACAGTTTTATATTTCAACCCATTAATCAATCAATCACAATACATCATAACTATTCTCATAGCACGCTCTTCAGAATTCAACTATTTCTAAAAAAATAAAGTAGTTATGGAGATTATTCAGTTTTAAGTTCACTGGCGAGATACTGGAAATCAGAAAGATCTGTTTCCAAACTTCTTAGCACTGGTCGTTTATAACTTTATCAAGTTTTAAAACTACAGCTTTTATGTTTCAGAGCAAGTGCAATTGCATTATATTTATTTACTGGAATCTAATGATCTACATTTCACACTGCAAGACACAGCTTTATCATTCTAAATAAAAATTGTTATTGTTTTGTCACTTAAAAACATAATTATAATATTAGTTTTGGCATTTTTACCATTAGCTATTTACAATCAATAATAATAAGTGTTTGATTAAAGATGAATCCTATTTAACAGCTGAACTCGAGACGTGCTTATAATCCTATTTAAGACCCATCTTCTGGATATATTTACATCACAGTGTCGATGTTTACAACGATGCTCGAGCCCAGTACTTTTTGAGTTGGGATTTGAAGTAGAAGATTCTACGTTCAAATTTCACTATGAACACCTACACTGGGATACAGATACACCTAACTGATGAGCACCGAATAGAAATTCTTGCTCATTATGAATTTCATTACTAACAATAATTCAGTCGTACTAAAACCTGTACTTACATCATTAGTTAATCGGTTGAAATGTCATGTAAAACCATCAATAGAAGTTGCTCGAGATGTCTATATTGTAAAAGTAGTAGTGCAGTGAACAAGAAAACCAGCGGGGACAATTGAATGCATTTATGCACAAAATTACAGAGCATCTCAAAAAAATCTGAGAACCATATAGTAAATGCTCAATTCGCAAAATATGCATCAATTGCCTTAAAATGACTCAGACTTCATTGTTCTCGTACTTTCATACAAATCGCATTATGTTTCAATTCTTTACTGTCCAATCCTCTTGTCTCTCTGCTGCCAAACATTCTTTTCCTGACTAACGTCATATACTACTTATATCGACATAAATAGCACACATCTTAGTAGTAGCAATAGTATTAGTGATAAATTTGGTTTAGCAATTAGTTTACTGGCTTTTAATAATCAATGAGCAAAAAATTTATCAACACAAAACATTAAAATAACATCCTGTTATTATACTACTTATAACTCATTAGTAAATATCCATGAATAAAAATAAAATAATTAATATGAGTTGATTTTATATCATTTACATCAAATATGAATGCAAGAAAACAAAATATACAATATGTTAATCTTAGAAGAGATGTTAATATAGCTGATAATGGGAAATACCTTTTTGTACATTAATTTAATCTATCCTAATTAACTTTTCTAATAATCTTTCTTTAACAGTTAGTATCAATTTACTAAATTATTCCGTTCAAAAATTCATTATTTGTATTAAGGAACAATAAATTATTATTATTATTATAAATGTAATTTGTTAATTAAGTTTCATTGATAATTAAAGCGTATAATATAAATTTTATTAAAGAAATCAATATGAAATTTTAACTTGTTTTACTATTTTAATGACAGAAAAAAAACAAAAAAATTTAAGCGAAAATATTGAAAATTCAAATAAACAAACAAATAAATAAACAAAAAGTTCATTATTTTCAATTTAGTGAACTAAATTTAATTTATACAAATATTCGTCAAGATTAGGACGAATAGTTTGATAGAAATTAGGCGTCGAGTATAGAGAAGTCATTATATGTGAAAATTATTATTTGAAATAATCTCAGCGATTGAAATTTAAAATAATTCCAACATTTCGTCCAGCTAACTTGTCTGGACTTCTTCAGGGTAGTAATCAAAATCCAGAAAAGAAAAAAACTTTCGTTATCAACTGAGATTATTAGTGCCAATCTTACAAAAAATATTGCTCAGTGACATGCTTTGATTTTGATTATTACCCCGAAGAAGTCCAGACAAGTTAGCTGGACGAAATGTTGGAATTATTTTAAATTTCAATCGCTGAGATTATTTCAAATAATAATTTTCACATATAATGATTAAATTAAATTACTTTTTATTTGATTTTTTTTCTAATAAATCAACTTTGTTTGTTTTTCTTTTTTAAGAAGTAAAATGTTGATGAGAAAAGATAGATTTTATTGAATTTCATAACATTATCGATATATACATATAATACCATCTTAATTTCTGTTATAACTTGTGGCCTGAGTGCCCTGGTAATGGATAACGCAATAATACAACCAATCACTGTGTAGTGAATTATCGATCGGACCAAGGACGGGTAAAACACGTACGAGAAGCCTGGAGTGCTGATTGGTCCTGCTTCCCGCCTAGTCCAGCCTGTTCAGTTCAGAACACCAATCTCAGCCTCTACAATATGAATCCTGTATTTCAAACATACTTGGTTTATATACCAATCAGACTACAACGTACCATAAAATAGAAAATAACATTTGTACAAAATTTGGCCAAATGTGGCTGTGAATGAGCGAGGCAGTGACTAATAGACAAGGCATAATTCAAGAATGGTAAAACGTATAATAATGGTTCATGGGTCAAAATTAAACCCATAATAAGAGAAATATGAATATGAACAGTTTAGTTATTTAACAATTATACGATAAAAATATACTCATAGTATTGGTCCATAAATGGATCCCAAAGTTACCAATCATTATGCTTATCGGGACCTAACAATTTCATGGTAAAGAAAGTTTATAGTTCATATAGATCATACCAGTGGCATTTGGATTCTTTGAAATAGATAGTTAACATATGAATTATTCATTGTATTTGTATTTCTAAACAAAAGCGATTTCTTAAACCTCAAAATAGTAGACATTTTACGTTTATCTGTATTAAATAAGGTTGGTTGACTAAGCTATCGGTTTGAGAATTTGTTTTGATTAATTCTTTACTTTAACTTGATGTTTGAACTAGTTTGGAGATTGAGTCTCTTATCATTTGTTTATTGATTGCTGAGTAAAATGGGAGTGGAGTCTATAAAAAACTCTTGGAATTTCTTCGTGTTTAAATTTACTTTTTAGATATTTCCTCAGAGTAATTTATGTCCGCAGTTATCTGCATTCATTTAAACATTTGAAGACATATTATTGTGTTTACATAAACCGAACCAAAGAGGACGGATTTCTTCTACGGTGCATTTTGTTTCACCGTTGATACAATCTGTCTTTGTGATATTTCTTTTTAATAATTTATCGTTTAGTTTGTAGAGATTTTGTGATTACAATTGATTGATCAATTACTATAGTCCTTAAATTTAGGATCATGTTTATATCTTAGATCATGTAAACATATTACATCTATAACAATTTATGTACCTAATAAATTTGTAAATAAATCACTCTATAATTAGTTTTCTTTATGAAGCCATACATTCAAATTCTGAACATGAATTGAAAACCCACGTAGTTTGATGAAGTATACTAAACGTCTTAAAACTGACATACATTGTAAGCGATGACAACTTCTTTCCTTTCTTTGATAAATTTTTAATACAATAAATGTGATTAATAGTATCATTGTCTATATGTCATCAGGGAAATTAGCAATTCAAACGGTGTTGTACAAAAATGAGTGCGTAATCTTGAAATTAAATTGATTGTAAAAATAGAAATTTCGCTTAAATTCTCCTCATCAGATCAGTGAGGAGTTTCAGAAGCAAATCTATTCAGTTTCTTTTTGTTAATTCAAGTGATTGATGTTTTTGAATGTATTAGCAAATTTTTGATTTAAAAAACGTTAAAAATGCCACTTTCATATAAACCATTTATCAAACAAGTTTTTTGATATAAGTTTTATAAGTTTTCTACAACTTATAAATGAATTTTACTGGGAACTTACACCATCTGATGGAGAAGTTTAAAGCTAATGTATTAGACAATAATCACCTTCTTGTTTGGGGCATAATGAAAATGTTCACGTAGAATTCAGTTTATAACTCGTGAATCTTAAAATGTCTTGGAGATTATTATCAGACCCCAATTCAATGACTCCAATATTTTACGTTCGTCACAGGACTCGAGTTAATGAATTTTTCTGTGTATACTGATGAGTAGTATGTCACTGAGCAATGTCGCTGAGCATCAATAATCTCAGTTGATAACGAAAGTTTTGTTTATGTAAACTGAGTACCAAGTGTATTATTTCTTACATAGAACAAACTTGCATGATAAAGATTTAAGTATAAGTTTTTTGTAATTGACTAAGTCTAATCACCTTCGATTTTTCTGTAGCATTTATAAATGCATTATATCTGAATTCTCTGACCAATATTTAGGCATACATTACCTACAGATTTTTCAATCTACTCATTTATTCACTGGGAATGAATGTAAATAAAGAATTATTAACTTTTATGTTATAAACTACTTATCTAATATCTGGTTATTATTGCACTCATTTACTTCGAGCCAAATTCTAAGTGTATGTGAGTGTGTGGCTAATGATACTACCTGATCCTGATCGTGTAGATGAAGCTGAGTTCATAACTGGGACTTATTGGCAGGAAATCAGACTTCATAACTAATAAGCGACTGTTCCGTGTTTGCTTAGTAAAGATTAGGACTAGAAAAGAATATGTTTTATTATGTACATACTTTGAAAGTGAAGTTCAATAAAACATAAATATAAGAAGGAAAATAGATACCGTTAAGACATGGTTACTCTGTTAACCAGTGATAAATTGTGTCAGGCTTTCTGGTCTTTAGAACTTGACATGTTTTATCAGTTGATTTCTTGATGTAATGTATCAACATTTTATTGAATGTTTTAGAAACATTCGTTAGTGGGATATGATGAATGGTGTACTGAATAGTACTTATAAGCAATGTAAGTCAGCCGAAATTACTCACTAGTAATGTCATTATTTGCACCTAAGAGTCAAGTAATTTGAACTGTTAAGGGGTTGAAGTTATCAATACACCAGAAATCGTAGACACATTCTCATGAAACTGAGACTTAAAAGATCTCATTAACTGTTTTTAACGGTGAAACATAATATCTAGTTTAAGTTTAATGCACAACTAACGGGGAATATATAACATAAAATATTAAATTGCGTCATACTTATATTGAAGAATAAAGATCAAATTTATGACTCAGTACTCGGTTTTTATTTCTTTGGTTGTTTCGACATATTTAATCTTGTAAAATTCGTAAGTTGATTTGATACGGTAAGTGCCTAAATAAAAGCTGATGAGTTCGGATTAGTCAAACATTATTCTGAATCTGTTTATTATTCGAAAATCAGCGCACAGGAATGTAATTTTTGATCCGCTTTTTGCTTCAAATAAATCAGCAACTGTCAAAAGTTATTGTTCTCGATTTCAAGGAGTCATAGACGTTTATTTAGGGTATCTGAAAAGAAAAATTGACAGTGCAAAGACAACTGCGTCAAAATCGTATAACCAGCTCGTTTCAGTCTAATTGATTGTTAGCAGATAAACTGAGGAACATTCTTTTTCCCATCAAGAATAACGTGGCCATGATATAATAGACATTTCAAATTTTAATGTTTGTTCTATACATTTGTAAATAATTCAGGTTCAGTCACATTCACTCCATGGAAATGAAGACCAATCTCTATCAGTTCAGTTTCAAAAAAATAAAACTCAACGATCTTTAGATACCGGTTTGGAAAGCAAGTCGGCTGATTTGAAAAGTAAGTATGCAAAATATGAACATTTTATGACATTGCGATTGTATAGAATAACGAATAAATAGTTAATTTTTGTTATAGCATACTTAAAATCTGTCAAGCAAATGCTTATTATTGTAGGATTTTTATTAGATTGAGATAATTTGTGCATTATGGACTATCCAGTAAAACGTATTCACCTGAGGGATTAATCATATTTCCCAACTGTAATATAAACAATGAAAGTTTATTGAACGTAGGGTCCAACCATGTCTGTTGTGAAATGATTATCCACCGCAGATAGTGGAAGGCGGTAGATAAATATCTTTAATTGAGTAAGGTTAGACATTAACACCAGTGGGTATTGACTTGGTGGTCTAGAAGTTAAGCATCCATGCATAAGACCGGGGACCTTGAGCTCAAATCTCAAACGCGGCTTATGGATGCACCATAGTCAGAAATTCCATGCTAGGACCAAACAGTCATCAATTAACTCAAGATTTTTAGCAATGGTCTAACCAAGATCACTTAATGATTTCAACGATGAGAATTTTACAATTTCCACAAATCCCTCCACATTGATTTCTTTTGATATTAAATTCATTGAGTAACAATTAGATTGTAATACAAGTTGCCTGACTATTAGATTATCCAAAACGTAGCTTATGCAATAAACTTAAGTCATAAATTTATATTATTGAAATTATAGATAATAGATTGACTGAATCATATAAATAGATACTGTTCCAGAAATATTTTAGTTGAAAAGGAAATTGTGTCTGTATAAAATTTATGTTAATAACCACAGATTCAATCTTTGTTATCAACTAAGAACCAAAATTCACTTGGTATTGTTTTACTTGTATCTTTCTACTGTTATTTAGGACTGAAATTGATCGGTCTCATGTTGGCATATATGCATCCTGTGCAGATTGTCTCGATATAGTCACAAGCTTTTTAAGCTATATCGAGGCAATCCACACAGGATGCACATATGTCAACATGAGACTAGTCAATTGCAGTCCTAAATAACAGTAGAAAGATACAAGTAAAACAATACCAAGTGAATTTAAACTTCACCCCATTACACAAGCAAGTAGCCATCAGGATTCAGTAGCAAAGTGGATAACGCGAAGGCATTTGAAGCGAACGGTACTGGATTCGAATCCAGGAGTGAACATCAACTCTGGGATGAAGGTACATCCAGCTGACGAGTGCCAAAGAGGACGAAACGTGCGTCGTTGATTCCACTGCTAGGGACTATCCATCCTTGCTTAAGAAATGAAATGTTTGAACTAATAGTACAAATGTAAAAGATTCATATATTTAAAAGGTATTTTGTTTAAAACAATTAATCTTTCATAAATGTGGGTAATGGAATGAAAGGAAAAAAGGGGTTTATCCAAGCTATACGATATATTAACTTGATATATTTCACAGAATCGGATCACACATTTACTTAATAGCATTTATAAATGAAAAATAAAGGTCAATTAGGTGAATTAAAAGATCAAAGAAAAACAAAGATAATAATAATAATAAAAACAATGTGTAAAACAACGTGTACCATACTACTTTGAATAATAAGTTCAATTTAAGTAAAAAATTATTTCTGAACACAATCGACATTAGAGTTAAACATTGAAATGGCTGGGGATTCAATGTTGAAATACATAATAAGATTGGTTCTTATTCACACTTGATAGTTTTGTATAGTAATTGTCTAAAGTAAATACTTTGTTTATTCATTGGATTATCTTGAAGTATTTATTCATTATCCATTATTATCGTGTTTCATCGTTATTTTAATACATCGTGGCTGCGTTGATCACATATTCACCATTCATCACGTTTTAGAACACATTCATACTTATCGACCTCCGACAGTGGTGGTATTTCTTGACTTAAAAGCAGCACTTGACTTCGTAAATCGCGAGATTGTGTGGCAGTATCTGTCATTGAAGAGCGTACGTCAGAAGTACATAAGCTTTGTGAAGGCTCTTTACTTGAACACTTTACTCATCTTGGAAGTTTGATTAGCCCTAATGGGTTGATGCCTGACGAAATCTCAGCACGGATTCGAAAAGCTCGTTTGGCCTTTGCCAACTTACGTCATCTATGGCGAAGGCGAGATATCCGTTTATCAATTAAGGAACGAGTATACTGCGCGGCAGCTCGCTCCGTTCTACTATACGGCTGTGAAACATGGCCCTTAAGAGTAGAAGATACTCGTAAGTTACTAGTATTTGATCACAGATGTCTTAGAAATATTGCTCGCATCTGCTGGGATCACCGGGTAAGTAATAGTGAAGTTAGACGCAGGGTATTAGGGGATGATGGTACATCAGTTGATGAGGTTATGAATCTTCATCGACTGAGATGGTTGGGCCACGTGTTGCGTATGCCTGAACACCGATTACCACGACGTGCTATGCTGAATAGTGTTGGCGATGGTTGGAAGAAAGTTAGGGGCGGTTAATCCAAAACGTGGCATCAGTGCTTGAAATCACTAACTCCAGGTCTGAGCGATGTTGGTAGATACAAACTACTTGATTGAGGTCCGCGTGACTGTCGTAACCAATAATTGGAGACTGTGTGTGACATGGCTCAGAATCGATCACAATGGCGTCAGTGTATACACTCTCTGTCTTCCTTCAAACTAAGAGATTAAAATCACTTCATATCTTTCTCTCTACGAAATAATTCTTTCTTCCTGTACTATATCCTTATACACAATCTTTCTTCTATATATTACCACCACTGAATTGACCATTTCTATGAATTCGATGTTCATCTCGCTGTGCTAATGCGGTATGGCAACTTGGACTGATGCATATATGTGCCTGGTCCTACGTTGTAGCTGACTGACTGACTGACTGATTTTAACACATTTTTCTATCACATTCATTATTCTGTACTATTGAAAAATGTAGAGTTTTCAACTCGATAAAAATATGAATGTATTATATACATCTTATAAATTTGTAAGATAATCCTTTAAAGTGTTCTACGTATATCATTCATTTTAATGTGCTTAGAATTTTAAGGAAATATCTTAAAATCTATTCATTAATACGTTGAAAAAAATATTGATATCTTTATTGAACAAAAAAAGATACTGATAATATCCTTAATTCTTGTGGGTTACTAACAGAAAAATACACTTCTAATATAAACAATATATATATATATATATATATATATATATATATATATATATATATATATATATATATAATCCAGATTGATTTTCATTACAGATACAATCAATGACCTGAACTCAAATCAAATTAAATTATAAAAAATTTAATAATAATAATAATAATTACTATTATGGAAAATCTGAATTCCAACATAAAAACAATGAAAGTAGTTCATCTATTCATTGTGAATACAAAATTTCTAACTATTATTTTTTTTACTGCTCAGTTAAACCATTTTTTTAATCAACATTTTACTATCAGTAAAGTAGTTATAAAAGACAGAGAGTGAGAGCAAAAAATGGAAACAGTGGAAAGACAAACACGATCGATAGAGACATGTTAGGGGAATTAGTAAAGAACACGAAAGTAGAAAAAAGTAATATTAATTTGCCTTTATTTATTTATTTTCACAGTGGTATATATATATATATATATATATATATATATATATATATAAATTCGACCCCCTTAGAAATATTAAGGTTGATTGAGAGAAAAAAAGATTAATGAGATAGATAGGTAGAAAATGAGCTCTATTCGATATCAATAATTCTGAAAGAGTGAATTGAGAGCCTGAGCAGGCGGATTAAAACAAAACACATCAATAAGATTAATTAATAGAGGCAAGCAAAAAACCATAAAAAAATTCGTCAGGTGATTAGAAGTAAACAAAAAACTCGGTTTTCATTTTTTTTTGAAATAAAAACAAAATAAAATAATGATAAATAAAGGCCAGTCAATGATGTAAAATATTAAATTTTTTTATGGCATAGAAACTTATATTTCTATCTCTTAACGATAAAAGACAGTGAAGGTTTTCGGGTATATAAGTTCATAAACATTTATTGATTTGATACTAGCTTTCTTCTTTTTTTAATAATAAACTGATAATCCCTTAAAATCAGAAATGACTGAGTTGATAATTATGTGGATATTTTAGATCAAGTTAAAGTATGGGTCTAATGATTTCATGTTTTCAATGATTCTTCAGCAGATGTTACTTAGTGATAAAAAAAACTAACTTCACATTAAAATGAAGTAGAATATATCTGTAAACAGTTCATGGATTTTAATTGAACGAATGTTCGATGATGTTTCACTAGGCAGTTTGGTATAAGCTTCATCAGAGAATTTTTATACGTACATTGCTAGCTAGTCACTTATAACCATTTCTTATTCAACAATCAAATGATTTGCAATTAAGTTATTCACATTCATTATGAAAAAAACAAGCTAGTTATTATCAGGGTTCAGTAACTAAGTGGATAATGCGATGTCATTTGAAGCGAACGGTACTGGATTCGAGTCTTGGAATGAACATCAATCCTGTAATGTGGCAGATATGCCCATCTGATGAGTCTCAAATAGAACGAAATTTACGTCCTGAATACCACCACAAGCGACCGTGGATTTATTTTTTATAATACTTGTGACTGAAGGTAATATCGAGGCAATCTGTCAAGGATGCTGTTAGGGTTGAAGCATTAGATAATTTCTGGGGTATTTTCTGAATATCCCAACAGATGTAAATATGCTAATCAGAGAGTAATCACTTGCAGTCCTAAATATCAATAGGAAGATAAACAATCAAAACAAAAGTGAATTTTAAAAAAACTGCCTGAATAATTTTCTAATTATTATTGTTGTTTTTCATATTTATGTAACTAGAGGTTATTTAACAAGCGGATAAACAAATTAAATTTAGTCAGTATGACATAATCAAGAAAACACTTTAAATCATTGAATGTTAAATCATTATAGCTTAAGCGAATTGTTAATCTATGTGTTGTATGCAAAATCAAGTGTGTGTAAAACAAAATTACCTACTGAATATCCACTACTTATTTCTAATATAAATAATGAGAAAAATTACTTACTTATCATGAAGTTGAATGTTGTTAACTGGAAAAAAACAACAAAAAAAGAGAAACGTGTTTTATCATTATGATATAGATCGCTTATATTCATGTTATTAACAAAAAACAAAAACAACATGACAAACTGTCACTATGGGGAAAATATTTTCTAGAATGTAAGCACTAAAATAAATTAACTTAATGAATCTTATTATGATTCAATGACTAGAAAAAAGAAACTTCCTAAGAAAATACCTATTTTCAACCTTCCTAATAAGACGACAATAATATTCATAATAATAATAATCATGTTCTTATAAGCTATACACTAATTAAACTCAAAGTTTGTTTCAATGTGAATATATCTCTTAAGTTATTTTATAAGCATTTTATTCATTCTGTTAGTTTACAAAGTAGAGATGGAATAAAAAATGTCTATGTACGTAAAGAAAGAAATATGAAGTGATTTTAGTCTTTTATAATATTAATAATTATAATTACAATGATCATTCGGCGAGACTATAATTTATGGACCAACCAATCAGGTATAAGAAAACAGATCTAAGGTTTTGGCGCGAAATTCACCCATCCATTTGGCTAAATAGAGTTTTAGCAATATAGCTTATATCGTTTCATGATGAAAACCCTAAATCTAATTCCTAACCTTAACCATCAATTATAAATCATAATTCTGATTCCTTACACTGGTTCTTGTTATTAGGTAAACACTCTCAAGGTCACTTTAGTGTCGCTCAATGGTCATCCATAAATTATAGCCTCACTGATCATTCACTCTTTTGGAAAGGTTCCTTCATTTAGAAATATTATTAATTATTAGAGATTATATTAAAGGTGATGATTCCTTTTTGTTTGTTTTATTTTGCTCGTTATAATTCGCTTCAATTGTGAATACGTTTGAGTGTTGAAAGCTGTCAATCATTTTAGATTATATTTTATATGTGATTATCTTACTAAATTTTATACAATCTGATATCTTTAATCCATTTTGTATATAATTGGATGAATAGATAAAATGCATATATATATATATATATATATATATATATATATATATATATATATATATATATATAGTTTAGTTGTTATACTGGAAAGATAAGGTGGTTATACGCTTTTAAATGTGAAACGTTTTACAAGTATCATGATCCCTTAATAAGATTATAAACTTCATGAAGAAAATTATTCATCCATTCATCTCTTGAGTTTATTGATTACATCTTATATACGTCAACTTTCAAAGAGCGAGATAGAAATGTTATTTTGTTTGTAAACTATTGTGTCTTATTTGTCATCATTCTCCTGACATGAAATGTTCCTAATAGATCTTGATATTATGTTGTGATGTTTCTTGTCTACTAAACAGAATAATGTTAGCTACAAAACCACTGAAGATCAGGGAGCCCCAGACAACTGTGTCGTCTTCATGTTGCTTACCTTAGATTAGAACAAAACACTCTTTTAGTGCCTCCTAGTTCTGACTGACTGTGCAAATGAGACTCGTTTATGATGTAAATTACAAAATTCGATTATCACAACAATCATCTACCAAAAAAAAATTTTATTTTCTACTTTCAATATGTGAATCTTTATGTAAGAGACGGAATTAAACTACATTACTTCTATTTTTTGGTCCCTCATGTCAACATTTTTACAAAGAATTTGTCAACAGCAACAGATTTGAATAATCACAGCATTTTCAAGAGTTTTAACATTGTGATGACAACTGACAATGAAACATACATATTACTTAAACTAAACAATCTGGAATTTAAAAAAACTGTCTTAAAATGTGCAGAAATAAAATGTCAGTTTTTTAAGCAGTTGTTTAGATTTCGTTAAAATTACAAAACGATCTTAGGCAACCATTCCAAACTAGGAAACATTAAACAAACGTTTCGTTGTAGTACGGGACTTTTCAGCAATGTACAACTACGACCCAATATCCGGGTTTGAACCCGAAACCATCAGTCTGGAACACAAATATTTAACCTCTATAGATCTGAGCCAGGATACAGTGGTGTATAAGTCTAACTTCAATCAGTCTATATTATTGCGCTGGACCGAAAGTTCTGGGTTCGATTCCCGGCTGTGTGGTCTTGAATGCACACTGCTGATAAGTCTCATATTTCGACAAACATAGCTGTTCATTGCTTCCTGGTCTCGGGTGATTATCTAGGTAAGATCGATTCGTGATTTCAACAAAATTCAAGTCTCCACAACCTTCTTCTGACAATGGTTTATATATTGATGCCTTGAAGTTGTATCTCATTTAATTTTGATTTTGTTTAAACTAATAAACAATATTTAGTTATAAGATAGACAAAATAAAGAAAAATGAAATTTGTTTTCTTTGTTTCTAATTTGTACATATTTCTAAGAATATTTGGTAAGATGGTGATTTATCGACGACCTTTGAGCAACGCTAAAAGATCTTGAGAATGTCTATGTACATACTTCGACTAAATGAAGGTTATAAACCACTGTGAGTAATTAGGATTAATATTTACAGTTGATAGTTAAAATAAAGAATAAGATTTACGGTTTTCATCACGAACTAACATCAACTATAATTCCAAAACTCTATTTAACCAAGTGAATGGATTACTTTCTAGCCAAAATTCAAAATTGTTATCGTAAACCTGATTACTTCGACCATAAATTAAATTGTCGCCGAATATATTATTTCTGTTCACTTCGAATAATAATAGTTTATGTTTATTCTCTTCCCCATTAAGTATTACTGTCATTATTTCTAAAATGTTTCTTAATTGTTATGTTTCATATTTTGTTTTATTTAGGGAAGTTATTGTGAAGACCATCTCAGAAATAATGTATTTCTTTGTGCCACAAGAACACCTATAAATTGGTTGAAAAAAAGATGTTTAAGAACATTTCCTCTGGAAACATTTTAATATGTTAAAAATAACGGTACATTACCAATGTAGACCTTAGTTTAAAACTACATGTATTTACTTAGATACATGTAAACTAAACTGTTGATTTAAGAAACGATGATGAGAAATAAGATCACAGTCTTACTGATAGATACCGAACAGATTAACACCATATTATTCAAATCAAAGGACAAAATGTACAGTTTATTTATCAATGTAGATATATCAATATAACAGTTATACATTTGATGTTTTTCTATCAAATCACGGTGTATTGTAGTGAACGAGAACACTAATGGAATCCATTGAATGTTCTACTCTCATATGTATTTAACATGGTGGAGATGGTGGAGAGCTGCAAAACCATCGAATGCATTCGAATACAAAATTACAGAGCATCTTAGTAAAATCTGTAAACCATACAGTAAATACTTAATTTGAAAAATGTTAATCAATTGTCCCAGATTTCATTGTTACTTCATTTCCACAGAAATGTCTTTCTGTTTTCATTGTCTTTTCTATGATTTTCTTAACCTCCTACCTCCCGGCATTTTACTTTTGACTGATGATACATACTACGTATATCTATCGACACAAGTAGCACACACCACAATTTTATATGTAATTGTTTTTTTTGAATTTTCACTATTCAAGCGAAAAATTAACATTTGTTTTGCTTTAATGTACAATCAATTTACAGATCGATAGTTTACTCAAGTAGATGTTCAGAGATATAACAGTTTGAAGTATTTTGTTAATGACGTTTTAGTGCATTGAGCTTGTCAGAAAATAATAAAATAAATTTTTTGATACTTGAGTCATTTTTAACATTCTCGCATCAAACTGTGATTATATTTTTATTTTGAATAACATATAGGTTGCTGTTCTGTAGTGTAAGAACACTGTAAGTTGATCATATGCTTCTAAAACCAAACAACGCTGTATCTTTAAATTGTCTATATTCATAATTATTTCAAATAGATAGACTCAAGACAGTTAACCATTCAGCATTCCAAGATTAAATGACTAATTTTCTATTTTCCTAAAAGATTTCATAAGGTAATCTTTCTATTTATATATAAACATTTGTAATATGTGATGGTGTTTGAAGCGAACTGTATTGGGTTCGAGTCCTCGAGTGAATATCAATTCTTGGATGCAGCTAAATCCAGCTGACGAGTCCCACATAGGACAAAACACGCATTCCAGATCCCTTTACTAGAAACTATCCATCTTTACTTATAATGCTAGTTGCTGAAGACAATAACGAGGCAATCCGCACAGGATACGCATATGCTTATAAGAGACTGATCAATTGCAATCCTAAACATTAATGGGACGATTCAAACAACCAATATACAAATGTATTATTTGTAATAGGGCATAAACTTACATTGTTTTTGAATCAGAATCATATTAACATTCTTATCATTTACCTTTTGTATTATTTTTTTTACAAAATTTCAGGTCACTTAAATCAAGAAGCTAATGATAATGATCTGAGGTAATTGAGTGTTGAATTAAAAAATGTTTCCAGTTATGTAAACTTGATGTTTTATTTTTAAAAATGTATCGTTTTAATTTTCGATTGTCTAAATGAAGCATTTCTAATTAGCTTACGTTTATTATGGAATACTTTGTACCAGTATTAACTGACTGTCGAATCCCAATCGTTTATTGTATGAAATTATGTAGCTAATATATTGATAAGATGCATTTTTCCTCACCCTGTTTTAAGTGTTTTCATCGTTTAAGACTGTCGATACTTTACTACACTGACTAAGGTGTTGATATTACACAATATAACATGTACATAAATAAAATCAGATTTTTATAAAATCTAAGCATTGAGACTAGGAATAACTTTAGAATTTCATTCGACAATATGGTCTGGGCTTTTTTAAGAAAATAAATAAACAATTTCTTTTTAAAATAAACACCAAAATGACCGAATATGAATAAGGTCCACAAGATAACTGTACTAACTGATTATCCGATAATAATATCTTGATATCAGATGGGTTTTGTAAATATCATAGTAATTTCAATGGTTAAGATCATGAGTCAGTTGAAGCTAGGCCACCATGGAAAACCTGAGAGCACTGGAAGGCCGTTTCGTCCTATTGTGGGACTCCTCAGCAGTGCGCATCCGCGACCTTGCCTGCTGCGAGATTCGAACCCAGGACCTACTGGTTTCGCGCGCGAGCAATTAACCACTAGACCATTGGGCCGGCATCCAACGGTATTAATGTCTAACTTCAACTAATCCACGAAATTGAGCGACACATCCACCATTGTCATCAGTGTGTTACTATCTCACAACAGACCTGGTTGAACTCCACTGGTTACTACTTCTCACTAGAACTCCAGGATATACCTCTTGAAACCAGTCACTAGTGAGCATATGTTGATTAATTTCGGATGGGTTTTGTGGATATTATGGTGATTTCAATGGTTTCCATGGTGGTCTAGCTTCAACTGACTCATGATCTTAACCATTAAAATAATATCTTGATTCTAAATTCACAATTCGATATAGTGTACGTACGTATATGAGTTATTTATTTTGAAATGTAGTGAAAATTGAGGTATGTATGTATGTATGTATGTATGTATGTACGAAAGAACCATCGAACATGTTTATGATCCTAGACAATAGTCATCAATTAAAATTGTCACAAATCAAACTTGTCATTATAATATAACCAAACCTCACAGTAAAGAAAATACAATCGAAATCAACAATACAGTGGTGTGAGCTACTTATATCCACATAAGTAGTATATAACGATAATCAAGAATAGAATGTATTTCAGTAGAAGTTCGAGAAAATTGGTATGAAAATTCAAAAACAATGAAATCTGAGACAATGGACTGATATTTGCAAAGGGAACAGTCATGTTTGAAACAATTGATTGATATTTTGGTGAGATGTTCTGTATATTTATGCTCAGATACATTTGATTGTCCCCACTCGTGTTGCCGTTCACTACAATATTTCAGTAAAGTGAGTAATGTATATTATAGAAGACAACTTGCATTTTAATCAAGTTTTCAACATATAACATGTAGGAAGCATTTCAATAGTGTAATGAGAAGCGGAAGGTTGTAAGAATTATGTGATGTATTTGTGTAATACATTTCAAACAATATAAGAAGCACATTCTAGAATTTCAGAAATTTCTTTTTTAAATAATAAGGACAATTTGAAATATATGTTCTTTTATAGTGGTAGGTGAGCATATTTTGAAATAAACTAACATATATTGTTTACATTAAAAGACTGAATTACTTTCACAAATGACTTATTCATCATTAAACTGTCAACTTTATTTACCAGTTTGTTGTTTTACATACTAACGGCATGTATTTGATTTTTTTCACCTTACTAAAGTTTACTTCTAGAATATGTACAGTAGTATACGTCTAGAAACTTAAGATTTCCCACGAAATTAAACAGTGTTTTAGTTCAAATTAAACTAAAGTGTTATCTAGATGTTATAGCAACTATCCTGTAATCGATTTCCGCTATGGTTAATTTTTATTAAGCACTTTTATTAACTTAATTAACAGACAATATTGTTTGAGGAGTAACAACTTATCTATTTCTTTGTAGTATTATGATCATTATCTTGTCTGTATAAACGTACACACTTGATCACATAACAGCCTACGCACATATCTCTCCCTAGCCAAAATGTTAATCGCTTAAATACCACTCTATGATTCATCCTTCTCCCCATGTTTTGTGTACTCAAATCCTATTATTAGCCTTTTTCATTCAATTTGATTATAAATTTGCTTCTGTATTCGCTCGCCGTACACACATTAGTCTTTCTACTCCAAATTCGATCTATTTACTTATAACTTTGTTGTCTGAGCTATCTGCTAGTAAACTGTAGTTGCCGCTTCTTATTGCTTTCTGATTTCAAACATCGTTGGGATTTATATAATAATGGTAGACATTGCATCTTTTTCCTAGAATAATAATGTAAAATTTACAGTGATCACAATCAGAAGCAGTTATATTATGATGAATGATTTTTTAGTATTTAAGATTATGAATAAATATCTATAATATGAAATAAGAGATTATGCACTTTTCAATTGTAGTATTGCATTTGTTTCTAGAGACTTTCATGATTTTCCAAATTAATAGTTTTTTTTTAAAAATGTGTTTACATTTTTGATGATTACCACGGGAAGTTTTCTGCATCTACCTTATACTATTGATGTTCTGAAAACTTATTACGTAAAGTCAGTTTCTCAGCGTTAAAACAACACATATTGTCTCAATATAGTAAGATAAATGAACAAATTTAACATATTTAGTCACCCAAACATTAAGAATAGCTTATGTGTCTCAGCTTGGTACATAAATCATTCGATAAATTTTACTGATCCAAACATTTTAGCTACATTGTCCATGAAACAAAATTAATTTAAAAGGTGGTTGGGGTTGTCAACAGGAAACTAATTTCAATCATCTTTTATTTAAACAAAGACCATGTAGTTTCTAGTTACTTAGACTAATGATCACATTTCAACTTGACCGGCGGAATTCGATCAGCACTAAAAAGGGACTGGCATATGTGTGATTAGTCACAGTTGATTGATTGATCAATTAAAAATATAAAATTGATTCAATGGCATGAGTTAATATTTACCTGGAAATATATTATTGTTACTATCTTCGTCGCTTAATCCTTCTAATCTCTCTATTACGTAATGAAAAAATCAGATATTATTTCTGTCAACGTTGCATTGATTTTAAATAATTATATTATCTTTAGTATTTGAAAAAAATACTTGCTTCAAGTTATTTTTTGTTACATCCTAATCAGTAGAAAAATTGTATTCTTGATATTTCGTGACTTAATGTAAGCCGCTTCTTCAATATGAAGTCAAGAAATATCAGAAATACAATTCTTCTACTCATTAGAATATAACAAAAAAAAAGATAATGTTTTGGAGCAATTTCGTGGATTAGTTGAAGTCCCACATTAACACCGTTTAATGCCGGCCGGCTCAGTGATTAATGGCTAAGCGCTCGCTCGCGAGACTGATAGGTCCTGTGGTTCGAATCTCGTTGGGACGGTATCGTGAATGCGCACTGCTGAAGAGTCCCATACTAGAACGAAAGGGCCATTCAGTATTACCAGGTTTTCCATGGTGGTCTAGCTTCAATTGACTCATGATTTCAACTAAAATCTTCACAAAACCCCTTCTGATATTTTTTTCTATTAATTTTCTACATAATGCTCAGTTTAATCGAAACAATCAAGTTAAAATTTGGCATTGATACCTACAAGTTTCCAAAAAAGTGTTTAAAAGAAATGCATAAGATATCATTTTATTTATTCACATTGTATCCATTTTAATTACTGTTCAATGGGAGTATATCTAAATAAATTTTTATGAGAATATATTCAAACTGGCTTAATGATCTATTTACTGATAATTTACAATGTAACATTATTTTTGATTTATTTTTAAAGATTTTATTATTTACTAAACAGTATTCGTAATTCTTTAATTTTATGTACTGACAAATTTTGGATACATACATTAACAGTAGGTGTCACCTCGATCTGTTCAATTATTCTGTTGACAAGCCTTAATCGATTCATTTTTCAATGATTAGGTTATATATTTTGTTTGTTGTTGATCATTACATACAATGAAAGTAGCTTCAACATACCTTACATAATGCACCAATCCACCGATCACTCGTTCAAGCTTAGTCTTTTCAAGGTTAACCATGAATATATCTGCTAGGATAGGACTAAGCGGTCTTTCCATCACTGCACTATTAGTTTGACAGTAGATGACAGTATATTGACGGACATCATCTACTGTCAAACTAATAGTGCAGTGATGGGAAGACCGCTTAGTCCTATCCTAGCAGATATATTCATGGTTAACCTTGAAAAGACTAAGCTTGAACGAGTGATCGGTGGATTGGTGCATTATGTAAGGTATGTTGAAGCTACTTTCATTGTATGTAATGATCAACAACAAACAAAATATATATTAAATCTTTTCAACGATTAGGTTATAATTAATTTCAATAAAACCAGAAGACATTTACATTTTGGATTAATTAATTAATTTCCGTTCATTTACGTATTCATATACTTAAATGTGCTTGCTAAAAAGATCTAGTTTACATTAAAACAATTTAATTGTTAATCAAAATGTAGATAGAAATCATTAACTAACTGGTTGATTATCAGATTATTGATAAAGTCATCATGATCACAGTTTTGGTTTCCGAATTGATTTATTTATCACTGAAAATTTCTTTCAGTTCAACTATAAATTAGATGTTTAACATTGATGTGTTTAAATGGCAAACAATCCGTTAGGTTTGTTAGTTGCATCTCAAAGAAGTTATGTTTAGGTGTATCTGCTCTCTTCTTTTCAAATTTGATTATTCAATATATGTGGATCACTAATTGCTTCATAAAGCAGGGAATTCAAGATATCAGGGCATCGGAATAAGCCTAATTTCATTCAGATCCCAGCCGAAAATCTGATTTAATCATTTACCAATTTTGTACCTCATCATAATCACTTTTAAAATATGTAGTGTAATTTAGATATGGACTTAACATATTTCGTTCAAAATACAGCTTTTAATAATGATTGTAAGAAAGTACTTTTCATAATCTATGAACTGAAGAGATTGCGTAGTTGAAATACTCTTATTTTTTCAAAACGAAAGTGTGCTGTGTAATCGTTTTTTTATTTTAATAATTTTATAACGATTACTTACTTACTCCTGTTACCCCTCGTGGAGGAGCTTGGGCCACACACTGGTATTCTCTGACTAATTGTGTTCTGTATAATTCTTTCTAATTGTTTTCAATTGCTTCTCATCCTTTTGATGTCCACTTGGAATTCTCGACTCAGTGTATAAATATCGTATTAAAACTGAAACGTTTCAATCCTTTTATTTTTAGTAATACAACAATCCAAAGGTATAAGACAATTATTAAAATTGGTCAAATTCAACCAATTAATACATCGCCTCTTAGAAAAAGTAGTATACTACTAGGTAAACCATTATGGAGTCAACAAGTTATTGAAAAACCACTTGAAGTTCCACATACATTTGAATTGAGACGAAGTGCTAAACCTATTGTTTGTCAAAATTGTCATCGTTTATTACATGGATTATTTCGTCAAGGTTTACAGTGTAAAGGTTAGTTATTTAAATGACCTATAAAGTATATTGTAAATAACATAAAAACGGACATATTTGTTTAATAAGTTTATCCATTTGGAGCAAATTCATAAATGATGCCTAAAGGAAAAATGATATTAATATTTTGGACATTTTTCACATTGACCGAGTTCTTTTGATATAGGAAACACATATTATCACATTTTTTTATAATAAACAAATGAATAGTGATAGTTTATTTCTTCCTAGTTTGTAACTTAAAAAAAATTAAACATCCACAATTCTATACACTTTTGAACCCGTAATCCTCAGATTTCATCACGTACTGACCATCGCCCGTTCGTATTTTGCCAACGTCGATATGCAAGAAAGAATAAGATTTGGCTTTAAAAGAGAGGTTTTATTACCCAATATACGACAGTGTGATAGATAGAAGTCACACTGTACAGAATATCGGAGAAGACAGTGTTAGTTCCATGTATTGACACTTTGAAAAGGTGACAATTATTGTTGTTTTTGTGGCAATCGTACAACACCTTCAAATTCACTCTTTATTTTTTAAACTGTGGTTTGATGAAATGCTGAATTTCTAGTGTTATCCTTCGCCTAATTTATTTATCAAATAAGCAAATTACGTGCAGAGAAAATATGATTTTCAATAAGCTTGTCTCGAAATACAGTTAAGGAATAAATTTTCTGGAAACATAATATCAGTTTTTCAGGATTTTGTTATTAGACCGTAGTTAATTGGTAGTGTAGTAGTAACAATTATAATATTCATGTTGTTATTGGTATTAATAATAATCGTAGTGTTATTAATATGTGAATTGTTCAGCATGCAGTTATTTAACAGCGTGAGCATCTCATTTACACATGAAATTAGTGGCTGCCTGGACAGCCAGGTGATAACGTTTCAGTCTGTGAAACCTAGTGATTCATGTTTGAATCCGTCATGCAGTATCGGTTCCTTCAGTATTGCATCGTAATGACGATTTTCAAGTAGCATGAGACCCAAGTTCAGAGCTACCCACCTACCACCACCAAGCCCATTACATCAAATATATATCTATATATAATTACATATTTTGGTGATATATATGTAAAATGTACTGTATTTTTATTTTGGTACTTAGCCATTTAATTCCTATTCAGAAACAGTTATTTTAAAGCACACTATCTTCAATGTTTAATTCTGAAAATGTCATTTTATATTATCTGATTATTTTATCGCTTATAAGTAAACTGACAAACATATTTTTGCTTCGTTCATTTATTTAAAAATAGACTGTAAATTATGGGTACATAAGAAATGCGCCACATCGATACCGAACAATTGTGATGGTGAACAATTTTCTCAAGAAGATAATCCTATCAAAGGTCCATATGACGGTTTGATTTTTCTAATGTTCTGTACTTTATAAAAATATGTGTTTGTCCATTAACGTTTTTAGTTACATTTCACAGAAGTTATTATTAGGTGATATCTGCTCTTTTCTTTCCAAATTTGATAATTCATTATAATATGTCGATCGTTAAACGAAGCATTGATGATGCTGTAATGATAAACCGATAATCATCATACACTTTTAATGAAAGTCAGTAGCTTTTTTTACATAATTTAGTATTTATGCAGTCAGCTGCAGTTTTGATTGACAATCGTTCAACTCTAGTCCTCACTTATTGAAGAATTGTATAGATAGATTAATACAGCATACTTGGTGACCTGATGAATATCTGGGCTCCCGGTTCCTGATATCTGGATATTTCAACAAATTATCCGTTTTCTTGTTTGTTTTAACACATCATTATGCTTATTAGTCTCATAAACTATTCAGGTGAGCTTGTGATAAGTTTACGACATTTCACTGTACAATTTACCAAAAAGTACAATCAGAGACATCAAGGTTGCTGTTTATATGCATCGAAAAGAATGTACATTATTCAGATGTCGATTCCTCAACTGCTAACATCCAACTGGCGACCCTCAATATTTATTGCAAAGATCGATTAAGAAATAAGAAAAGGAGACCTGTTGAAATACATTGTGCTGAGAATCCAATATTGTACCAAAAATATAATATTGAATAAAGCCATTAATAATAATAATATCTATAATAGACAAATGGCTTAAGCGAAGATTTTCATCAGTCACTTTTGAATTTGTACACTTATTTCCAATCCATTTAAATGATTTTTAAAAATCCATTTCTTACTTACTTACGCCGGTTACTCTCAATAGAGCATAGGCCGCCGACCTGCATTCTCCAACCCAATCTATCCTGAACCTTCCTTTCTAGTTCTACCCAATTTTCGTTCATTATTCTCATGTCTGTCTTCATTTCTCGACGTAATGTGTTGTTTTGTCTTCTTCTTCTTCATTGACCTTGAGGATTTCATTCCCGGGCTTGTCTTGTGACGCAGTTGGGTGCTTTCCTCAATGTGCGTCCTATCCACCTCCAGTGTTTCTACCTGATTTCTTTCTCTACTGGAATCTGGTTTGTTCTCTCCCACAGTAGGTTGTTGTTGATAGAGTCTGACCAACGGATCCGAAGTATTTTGCGTACACAACTGTTAACAAACACTTGTATTTTCTGAATGATGGCTTTTGTAGTTCTCCAGGTTTCCCCCCCATACAGTAGAACTGTCTTGACATTTCTATTGAAAATTATGGATACACCGTGAAATGATTGTTCGTTATGTACGATATATTTTTATGTTGTTTCTTTTAATTTAATATCTATACTTTTTCTATAAGTAGCATAGAACGATTGTAGAAAAAAATACCATTTTACATAAATTAGTTAATAATGATATGAAATAATGATGATAATAATAAAGATAAATTTACTAATATATCAGTAGAATTAATCGAAATTAATCTATGCTAGCTTCTTACTGGATACAGATATTAAATATTAGTGATTAATAGGAATTTTTTTAAAAAGAAAAATAACTAATTTATGTATTAAATAATATGACTTTTTAATAGCTGAGTTCATAAGCCTGTTAATCCTCGAGCAAGAACATAGGCCGTTCACTAAGAATGTCTATAGAACTCTGTCTTGGACGATCCTTTCCAGTTGTTTCCAGTTGCTTTTTGTCCTTTTGTTGTCTGCTTCCAATTTCAGATGCAATGTATTCTTTGGTCTTCCTCTTTTCCGTTTCCCACCTGTAGCTCTTCTAGAGTTCCTAAGCTATTCCCAAGCCCGGGGTTAGCCATCACATCTAGAGAAAAAACTTTGCTAAAAAAACGCTAACCAGATGTCATATATTAGTCATACTAAAGATCAGTTATAAGTGAAATAGATGTGTGTACATTAACAGGAATGGTAAAATTATTAATATTATTTATTAAATAATTCAATCGGTAAGTTTGAGGTAATCAATATGGGTTGAATATTTCAGTTTGAAATTTAGCTTATGTAGTTCAAGTATCAGTGTAGTGGTATTTATGGTGATATTTTCACTATTTATAGTAATGATTATCTATAAAATCTAGATCACAACCATGATCAAAAGAAGTGTGATAGCAAGTGTTTTCAATGTATATGGGTCTTTATGGACTTATTATTATCTCTATCCTATAGAACATAAGATTTGACCTAATTGTTGAGATATATCTTAAACTATTAAACTATTTTCTCATATTTTTATCTAGCCTTTCATAAACCATGCTGGTAGATGTTCACTCATTCGTTGGTTAAGTTATCTGGTAGTAGTTGGCCTCCTCAATCTACATTTACAAATTCATCTGCTCCTGTAGAGATAACTATATCAGGAGTACTACCAGGAAACTTAACTAGCGAATGAGTCAACATCTACCGGTATGATTTATGAAGGGTCGAATAAAAACAATACACAGTTCCATTTTCTCATATGTCATGTGTATTAATAAATTTGATTAAAATTTTTCATATCTGATTAAAACCATCAACATATTTTTATTAAATATTGAATTAAATATGTCAATTTAATGAATCTAATTGATATTATTAAATGAAGTAATCAATCATACAGAAATCTAATGAGATATGAATACTTTAATCATAAAAAGGATAATTGTAGATTATTAAATGAGAGAATTCACTTTATGAAACCAGAAAAGATAATCAGAATTTATGTTCACCTAACTATTCTAATCAGAGAGTAGTTTTGTGGTAATTTAATAGTTGAATTCATGAGTCAATTGAAGCTAGATCACCATGAAAAACCTGGAAGCACTGGACGGTCATTCAGTCCTATTGTAGGACTCCTCCACAATCATGCCCCCTCAAGAGATTCGAACCACAGGACCTATCAATTGATTGACTACTGAGTTGACTAATGACATTTATCTAACCCTATAATAATGATCGAATTCTATTGCACAAATAGGAATAGATAAAGATGACATTGTCCACTAATCGATAATGCACCAGTTATAGACAATTTAACTCATTAGACTGGAGTTTTGATAAAAACTTTTAATATAAGATGAAGGTTGTAGAAACCTTTCAGTTTCAACTAATATAGTGCTTGTAAGCAAATAAATGACTTCTGGAGGTAACACTGGTTTTACGAAAATAGTAAAAAAAGTAAGAGTTGTTGTGTTGTATTTACAGTGATAAAAATAACCACAATAATAGGCCATAATCAAACAGCTTTATCTCAAGTTTATTAGCTTAAAGTTTAAGGGTCTCTTCTCATTTGTCTATCAAGTTCAGATTGGTAGGTTTAATGACTCAAGATTACATGTAATATTTATAGCTTAAGTATTTAGCATTAACTTATTGAAATATGTTTAGTGGTTTGATTTACCTTGAGTCATGATACAGCTTTTCTATTCTTAGTCTAATCTTTTCAGTACACCTTAGGAAAATTAGTTCCTCACCTTCCATTTCATTACGATTTGTACTCCCTCATATGATATTTTCTTATTCATAGTTATAAATTTATCTTTCGTATTTTACATGTTATTCTCCTTAATAATAATAGTACCAATAATAGTAATAATAATAATAATAGTAGTAGTACCAATAATAGTAATAATGATAATAATAGTACCAATAGTAGTAGTAATGATAATAGTAGTACCAATAAAGGCAATAATAATTGTCATTCTATTCACACTGAACACAACATAACAATACCTATTTTATATCAAAAGTTTTACATAAAAATTTCAATTTATTGATCTGAACTAAAATAATAAATGGTAAGCGAACAATGTTAATTTCAATTAGATCATGATTAGGATTAAGATGTATTCCAACTTACAACTAGCCTTTATATACATAAATGTAATCTACAAAAAAAAATTAAATTGGTCCATGAGCCAGTAATAATAATGAAATAGATTACATAAGTAGGTGTAATAAGTGTAATGTACAAAATTATAATAAAATAATTGGTATATTAATAGTGATATAAATAACAGAAGCTTGAACGTTTCAATAATTATTAAGTAGGTCATAACTTGGAAAAAGTAAATAGTGAATTATTAGTCATTAAAAAAATATTAATGTTGTCTAGTAAGAGATGTGCAAATACATAAACAGTGAATGAAGATATATGAAAGAAGTGAAGAAGAACAAATAAATGAAGGTATGTGAAACTAATAAAGTCATCTATTAAATTTTATCAGGTCATGGAAGGGATATGCGGTGTTATATCCTTAACTCATACGATTACCGCGAATACGATTGCCAAATTTAGATATACGGACTTATACGACCAACAAATGACACATAAACCTGAACGTACAGCTTAGAGTCCCAATTGGTTCTTTTACATGCCTGTTAACACCAATCTCAGCCTACGGGATATGAATCATATATTTCAAACATATTCGGTTTATGTACAAGCCAAACAGACCACATCACATCAGAAATAGAAAATAACATTTGTAAAAGATCAAGCCAAAAGGTGGCTGTGATTGAGGGTGACTGAAATTAACAAATTGGTATAACTTAAGGACAGTAAATCGTATAATATTTGTCTATAGATCAAAATAAAGCTTATAGTAAGAGAAATATGAGTATACATAAACTAGTTACTTAATAGTTATACATTAAGAATATACATATAATTATTGTTCATATATAGATCTCAACATTTACCTTTGATTATCTTCGTAGGAATATAATATGGGGTCTAAAAGTTCTAGAAAACTCGTTCTGAACACAATAAATTTATTGTCTCGAACCTTCCCATATTTAGACATATGTAAAGGACGGAGAGGAATCCTGTCGGGAAAGTGTGAAAGTATGCAGCAAATCACTCGAAACGATTTAGTTTCATCATCATATCACCTCTGCCGGCCAATGATGATCCTTGTTCCATCATTTCCCAACCACATAGGATGATATTCAGTTATTCGTTGGTTAAATTATTTGGTGGAACATCTGGCATAGTTTCCTCCTCAGGTCAGTTACATTAGTGAATATACAAAAGGGTGGAATCAAGTAAATTATCCTCTGTTTGACTACATACACCAGTGATCAACTGGAAAATGACAAACTAGGATTAGCTGCCCCACAAGTCATGTAGAGCGTACTAAGAGCACACCGGTCATCTCTGTACTAATTTATACTTTTTACATATTATGACCAGTTATGTGATCTATTTTATTTTTATCGTTAACTCAGCAATTGCCTTGATTGATTTAATGTTTTTTATATATGGATATAAGTATTACTGTATGTCAAGGTAAATACTAGTGAAAATGTAACTGAAAAATGTACTATTCACTAATCAAATTTACAGGATTGAAACGTTTATTCTTGAAAATACACTATGATACAAGGAGAAAGAATTAGTTCGTAGAAAGAAAGATATAATGTAATTTTAATCTCTCTGTTTAAGGGAAGACAAAGAGTGTAAGCACCCACGCGATTGTAATAGATTCTCAGCTATGTCATCTAGAGTCTCTAAACTTTGGTCATGATAGTCGCGCGGACCCCAATCAAATAGTCTGCATCTACCAACATGACTAAGACTAGAAGTTAGTGACTTCAATAACTGATGTCACGTTTTGGTTTGGCCGCCCCTAACTTTCATCCGCCTCCAAATTACTTATTAGAAATAAATAATGGTTAAAATAGAATTATTTTATGATGAACAATTTGCAAATTTTATATCTTATTCAAATCAATTCGAAGTTATGCAACTGGATATTTTTTTATATCCTGTAACATTCATCTACAAATTCTGCTTAGCATCTTCACTGAAATTTATGACCTGTATGAGGAATCCAAATTCTGTTGTTGTGTGCAATACCAAATGATTAGAATTTTTATTTCGGAATTATTTAGAAGACTATTTCTATCCTAAGCTTAACAGATAAGTCCTGGGTTTAAATCCCACGGGCGGAATCGTAGATGCGCACTGCTAAAGAGTCCCACAATATGACGAAACGATCGTCCAGTGCTTCCAGGTTTTCCATGATGGTCCAGTTTCAATCGGTTCATAAATCCAACTATTAAATTAATAAAATCTGCACAAAACACTTTTCTGAAAATAAAATTATATCAACATATTATATTTTTAATAGTTGAGACGATGAGTTGATTGAAGTTAGACCACCATGAAAAACGTGGGAGCACTGGACGGTCGTTTAGTCCTATTGTAGGACTCCTCAGTAATGCGCATCCACGATCACGCCCCCCCCCCCACGAGATTCGAACCACAGGACCTATCAGTCTCGCGGGTGAACGCTTAACCTCTAGACCATTGACTCGGCCGGCATCCAACGGTGTTAATGTCTAACTTCAACTAATCCACGAAATCGAGTGACACATCCACCATTGTCATCAGTGAGTTACTATCTCACAACAGATTTAGTTAAACTTCACTGTTCACTGATTCTCATTCGAATTCTAGGAAATACCTTTTGAAACCAGTCACTAATGAGTATATGATGATTATTATCAGAACTAGTTTTGTAGATATTATAGTAATTTTAATAGTTGACATCATTAGTCTCACAATAAGATGAAACAACCATCTAGTGCTTTTAAGTTTTCCATGGTGGTCTAGTTTCAATTGACTCATGATCTCACCTATTAAAATTACCATAATATCTAAAAAACTTCCTTCAGCTATTATAGTCTTTTATCTAACATTATCTATTTACAATGTTACATGTTTATTTCATTGAATATTTTTTATCTACGATTGTTAAAAGTTACTTTTTTCATTAAAAACAAATATGTATCACTTTCTTTCTTCATGTAATCAATTTTAAATAAGGTAAAAGTTATTTTCATTTTCCTTAAGCTTATAATATTTATCAGCTGATAAATCAAAGATTTCTCTCATGAATATTAACTTCTAATTGTAAGGATATTTTATTAAATAAATAGGATCATATCTCAGATATTATTCTAATCTAATATTGAACATAATTGTTTGTTGTTGTTGCTGTTGTTGTTTTTGTATTTTTATTATTGTTGCTAACTACTTTTTTTCCATATTTTTTAAAAAAAATTATTCTTCAAATAAATCAGTCAACTACTAATAATCAGTTATAAAATATCTTTATTTATTTTTTCAAAAATTGAAAAAGTCAATTAAGCATGCATCAGTAAAGTATTCTAATAAATTTTTATGCTTAATAAAGCAGATTAAATTGTTTGAATTTGTATATTTCGATGAAAAAAACCTCTTCTCAATTGTACGATCGCATATTGATCACGTTTGCATGGTTGCATGAATGTATCTGAGAGAAAGAGAGTATTCGGCAGACAGAGAGAAAATATAGATTGAGTAAATACCAGATGTCTTGTTTTGCTATTTTTTATATCAGTTTATCATTTTGAAGATGTGTCTAGGATTTAACAAAAAAATGCGAATTACTCAAATTTATCCATAATTTTAAATAACTATTATTATAATTATTTAAATTAGATTTATGTTATAGACTCCAACTGAAATGCAAATGTTATCTGTTGTATATAAAATTAAGGATTTTAGATAACGTGCTCCTGTATCTTCTTAGTATGAAACTTGTCACAAGTGGCTACCCACTAATCATTCAGAGAGTGAATCTAAGACTGTCAAACATCATAATAAGCATAGGCAAAGAGTTCCAAAAAGCTGTTTAGTGTTACTTAGTTTAAAATATTGAGCGAATTTTTCACCGGAAACATTTTATACTAAAAATGAAGTCGTTATATAATATGGAAAAATAAGTTAAGGATAGAGTTAATGAATTAAAAGATAATTAGTCTTTAAAGCATAAAAAATTTAAGTGGAATGAAATTGATTTCACCTGTCAGTTATTGCTTAAATTGATAAAGCAATATTTGTTTTCTAGAATATGAAACCATTGACTTACTTCTTGTAATGGAGCATTAGCCGACAACCAGCACTCTCCATCCAACCCTGTTCTGGGCAATTCTTTCCAGTTGTTATTCATTCTTTTCATGTATGCTTCAATTTCCCAACGTAATGTATTCTTTGATCTAACTTTTTTCCGTTTCCCTTCACGATTCTAGGTAGTAAGCGCTTGCCTTGTGATGCACTTTAAGGATTTCCGTAATGTATAACCTATCCACTTCCAGCATGTTTTCACAATTGCTTCTTCAGTCGGAAGTTGATTTTTTTTCTCTTCCATAGTAGGTTGTTGTTGGTGGTATTCGACCAACGGACGTTGAGTATATTATGTAGACAATTGTTTATAAATACTTTTACATTTTGATGATGGTTGTTTCAGCCCCACACAGAAGGACTATTTTGACGTTCGTATTGAAGATTCTCACGTTGATATGTTGTTTGTGTGGCCACCGAAAATTTCATTATATTCATACAACCTTATTTTGATATGATTAGTGATGATGATAACCTAACTTCTCTTACTTTGTATAACTAGTTTCTTGACAATAAACGCATACGTATAAATCTACACTACTATTGTATCTCTCTCCTTATTATAATTATCTTATTCATTTCTGATTACAACATTTAATTCAAGTGCATCAATCAACAATACATATCAGAATACCCGTCTATGCTAATAAGTTTATTGATTTAATCTTTAACCTATTTTATAGTTGATGAGGAGTATTGGAATACCTATGATAAATTTATTTTATCCTATAAATATTATTATCTATGCTTTATTGACATTCTGGCCAGTATCATTGAATATACGTAGCATTTAGTAATTTGGTACAATATTATGTTAATAAGAGAAAGAAATGATAACTAACAGCTTATATCGTAGTATAGTTATTCCTTTATTGAATATTAGTATGGAGATATGAAACGTTAATCTAATTTTCTGTTTGCCATGTGACTTGTTAAGTTATAATAATCAAGAAAAAGATATGTTATATCCTGGAGCTAATCTAATGGGGAAAAATACTTGTATAAAAAGAAAATCAGGAGAATTCAGCAAAGAAAATATTCTTTTTGGCGAAATTACTTACGTAGTTTATGGTAAATATATTCAGTTCACATTGAAAACAGAAAAGGATGAAAATTTCATTTTCTTAATGTCCGGTCGAAAAGGTCAGATGGTTCTTTACAGAGATCTATGTATAAAAAACTGACCTTGAATGGTCAGTATATTAATTTACGTATCTGGGTCCCATTGTGTCGAAAGTGAAACTTTATTCACTTCAACTTTGACAGATACTCATTTGAAATGACTATCCACCTAGATTTGTTGATAAGAACATAACACCAAGACAGCATCTTGAAAAAGCATCGACAGTTTAAAAAAACTTTCTATGAATATCGGTTTTAAAGGATATACTTCTGCTGAGCTCTTAAATAAAAGGATTCCAAAATCCCTGAGTAAGACATTCTATGCAGTTAAGCTCTGTATCATATTACCAAACTGTCCTACCATTCATGAATGTGCTCTGGATAAACTTTCACTTTGAGCGACATTGATGTGCATGTAAAAATTTACTTACTGCTGTGGGGCAGGTTACATTGACCACACAAGGCGATCACTTTCTAAACGCATCTCAAACCATTACTCAAGGTGGCTTTTAAATGGAGAATGCAACACAAACACCAGTTAAATTCAAGAGCATCAAGTCAACTCTGGAAACATCGCTCCAAAGAAGCCTTCTTTTTAAATTATCTACACAATCAAATGAATTGGATCAAAGGGAGATCGAATCAAAAACTTATGCACTGGTGAGGTGTTAGTGATACACCAAATCAACCCCAGACTCTGAGTACAGAACCGGTAACTCTAAAACCTGTAAGTACTGGACGGCAGTATCTGTCTGGTGCGAGATACCTCAACAGTGCTCAAACATGCTACGGGATCTCGTCACAGTGGTCTAGAGGTTAAGCATTTGTGTGTGATACTCCTAGTCTTAGGTTTGATTCACAGTTACGAGGCAGGGATGCATACTATTGAGAAGCTTGATATTAAAACTAAACGGTCGTCCAGTGCATTCTGGTTTTCATCGGTTATCCAACTTAGATCGATCGTGGTTTCAGTGAAATATTTTGAACTGTTAACGAATATACTTAACCATTTAATTTTTGCCTTTTCTACTTTCTCCTCAGTTATTTTACGGATATAAATTGTACAAAGACTCAATATCTATAAACAGGTCTATAACAGTATCAAGAACGTAGTTATATAGAACTGATGACTATCTTTTATTTGATACATTCCATTTGAGGTTTACTATGAGTTAAGTAACTTAAAGGTGAAGTTTTGAATCTTTTGCCTAAGTATCGCATGCTTGAAATTCTATAGAAACTATAATTCTACTTACAGTAGTAAACGCATCACACAAATAATGATAATAAATAAAATAATACTGTCATTAAGAGTAAAATATGCATCCTAGCCTTTCTAGATTTTAGATTTATAAATGCATGTCAACTTTGTAATCTATTGTATACATTCTATAGAAAGGCTTTCATTTCCCATTTTATCATTTTTTTTAGTTTCATCTTCGACACTGATATACATTGTATGTTACCAGAAAACAGCTGATTCTCTTTCAAAACTTTTGAATCACATACACCATTTAACTCTCCTTCATTATTATTAATGGCTTTATTCAATATTATATTTTTGGTACAATATTGGATTCTCAGCACAATGTATTTCAACAGGTCTCCTTTTCTTATTTCTTAATCGATCTTTGCAATAAATATTGAGGGTCGCCAGTTGGATGTTAGCAGTTGAGGAATCGACATCTGAATAATGTACATTCTTTTCGATGCATATAAACAGCAACCTTGATGTCTCTGATTGTACTTTTTGGTAAATTGTACAGTGAAATGTCGTAAACTTATCACAAGCTCACCTGAATAGTTTATGAGACTAATAAGCATAATGATGTGTTAAAACAAACAAGAAAACGGATAATTTGTTGAAATATCCAGATATCTGGAAATAGGTAACCCAGATATTCAAGCAAGCCACCTTTATTTTATTAAATATAATTGAATAATTCGGTTTATTCATCTAAGTATCTCTTTTTAAATAATAATACCAATCATATTGGTTACCACTAACTAAAACATTTCTGGTTTATATCATTCATACGTAAAAATAAATAATAAATAACAAATATTCTATGATAGTTATGTAACAAACTGACAAAAACAATAGCATTTTTCTTTTCATTTATTCACAATGATGAATTTGTATTAAATTTTATTCTATTCTATATTCATAACAAACAATCTTCGAAACCAATGAATTGATGATAATAGTGATACCTGTAAAATTGTTACATAATACAAACAATAATGTAAAATAAGATAAAACATGAAGAATGATGTCCTAGAATACAAATAATTAATAGAAAATACTAAAGAAAACAAATTTGGTGATTCATTTATTTACTTACTTACGCCTGTAGATAGACGTTAGTAGACTGATATTAATGGTATTCTATAAGCTATATTGTTACAATATTCTGAAGCGGCTGGATGTACTGAAGTATTTATGAAGACTTTATATCATTTAATTAATAATATCAAATCTAAAACAGAAAGTACAAACAGTGAATATAGCCGATATACGTTGAAGATCAAGAGAGCAAGTGAACGGAATAATTTAATTGAACCATGTTTTTGTAAAATCTAAAAAAAGCTCAACGATTAAGATATGTAAGTGTTACACTCGCGTAAAGATTTTTGTCGACTAGGTCTAACCATTCTGAATAATGAAATATGAATGTAGAATATTCTTTTAAGAAATCTACATCTTGTTAAACATTTATGAGTACAAGTTTAAGGTTACATGAAAATCATGTTCAAGGTAAATGTATATTTTAGAATAAGCGATATACCTGTATGATTCTTAATAAAATGTGTTTTGTCAAAGTTGTTTTTAGAAAGAAGTAGCCGAATATTCAAATAAAAAATGTTTACTCTTCAACTCATTTTTGCATTGTTTGTTTAAATCTTCCCATTGATGTTTAAGACTGTAATTGATCAATCTTATATTGGCATATATAAATCTTTTGCACATTTCCCCGGTATTGACTTGAGTCACAAGCATTATCAGTAAAAATGGATGGTGTCTAGGAGTGGAATCTAGAATGCACGTTTTGTCCTATTTAGGACTCGTAAGCTGGATGTACCTGTGTCCGAGTTAATGTTCACTCAAAGACTTTAACCTAATACCATTCGCTTCAACAAACAGTACTAAAATGAATAAAAACTTTACCCCATTGCACAAGTTAGTGGCTATCAGAACTCAGTAGCTAGGTGGATTATATGATGGCGTTTGAAACGAACAATAATGGGACCGAATGCCAGAATGAACATCAACGCTAAGATGTAGATAATTCCAGTCGACGAGTCCCAATCAGGATGAAACGTGCGTCCTGGATTCCCCTGCTAGCCACCATTCATCTTTATTTATAAAGCTTGGTTCTTTGATTTATTTCAAAATGATTAAATGGTTCTTAAATGAAAAATATTGGATGAAATATTTATATCTACAAATGTTTGATTAGATTCATTTTAATGCCTTAATTACTGGTTATTTATATCAAGTCACAACATTAAGCATGAAATAAATAAGAGATTTCAGTTAGTAAAATAACATGATTTTAAGTTGAGTCTTTGAATGAACATACTTTTAAATGAATACTATAAATTTATCATATAAAGTTATCCATGAACTTTATATAAATATCATCGTTCTTTTTGAAATAGATTTTAGTGAGGCCTCTTTATTTTGTCGTCATTTCGATTGGACGATGTTGTCAACGGGCTTTCCATATTAGTGGCCCAGCATCTGACTCCAGTTTGATCGTAGGAATGATTGTTATTGAATGACAGCTGTCGAAATGTATATATCGCCTATCCTCGTATAAAATCATTGACTTAAATCGCGTTAGTCAATAACGGAATTAAATCAGGTAACGATAATGGATTTTTGAATACATATATTTTGTACATGAAGCGAATTGAACAGAGCGAAGCGAAACGACGAGCAGTGAAGATGGCGGGTAAGCCAACTCCCTTTAGTCAAGCGTTAATCAATATTTATAGGCACACAAAAGTAAGTTACAGACATGTGGGAGTAATGGGATAAGAAGTGTACACACACATATGCGCTCATATAAAAACAGTCAATGTTGATAAGCGAATAATTAACAAGGTCTGAATGTGACTCAAGTAGAATGAATAAATTGGTTTGTCCGAAAGCTAGAACAAGGTATATGGGCTTAACACAATAACCGACACCACAGAATCATTTAATCATATTTCATTACTTGAAAAAAAAACTTCTTATGGCAACTCGTATGATTTCCAATAAATTAGTTTCTTTTCTTAGTAAAGAGAGATATCTTGCCAAGGTCAACTACCTTTTTTAAATACTTATATTTCATTAAAATGCTGATCATGAAAATGTTTTAATACATAGTTCTAGTAAATTCCATTATTTAGTTTAAGTATTTAGTTAAAACAAGTGAGGTTATTATGAAAATCATTTAAAATTCTATGATGAATTATCAATATACTTTAAATAATGAGTTGAATAAGTTCAATCATTTGTTTTAGTGGTTTATACTTTTAATCAGTGAAAGCACGAAAATAAATATTTTTAACATATGAATCAAATAATTTGAATTATGAAAAAACTAAAGGTTATCATATCGATTGAAGTTAGATATTAACACCGTTGGATGCTGACTCAGTGATCTAGAGGTTAAGTGTTCGAACGCGAAACCGGTGGTCTAATGTTCACATCCCACGTATGGGATCGCTGATACGCATTGCTGAGGAGATTCATACTAGAATGAAACGAACATCCAGTGCTTTCAGGTTTTCAATAAGTGGTCTAGCTTAGACTGACTCATGAAATGAACTATTAAATTATCATATAATTCCTACTGGTGACTTTCTTTAAATTGAGAAACCTTGAAAGTATAGTTTAAAAAACAAGATTTAAAATGTATATTTATGACTAAACTTCCACATATTTAATAATGACAGGTTTATCTCATTAGTTTTAAAGGGAAATTTCTCCGTATGTCGTAGAGAAAGTGTTTGTTTATTGATATAGTTCAATTGTAAAGTGTTCATTTTGAACTTAAAGCTCTTGATTCACAAATCTCATGTCATTTCAGGTTGTCTAATCTTTTGGCATTACAAGGTGTAGGATTCTACAGTATTTTTTCAATGTTGTATGATATTATTGAATGTTTTTATGGATGCTTGAGTGCTTATCATTGCTCAACTTATTTTTCGTGTTGAAGTTCTTATAACACTGTGCCTATGTAGCATCTATTGGACTCTGATAATTATATTCTACAAACAAAAGTGGACCATGAAGTGTTCACATACAACATGATACATTCAGTTGTGTACATCCGTTATGTTAACAAAAAGTAAAGTTCGTTCTTTATGATCGCCTGTTACTGACGAGATCTCATTTTATGCGGTCCTCAAGTATACTTATGAAGAAATTCCATTAAAACATAATGTCTAAATGAAGATGAAGTTTGGAAACCTTAAAGTACCTAGAGTATTTACAAAGATGTGTACTTTCTTCTCATTTTGTCATCTATTTTATCATCTATTTTGGTATCATAAAAAAATCAAAATAGCATAAGCTAGATCTTGACCGAAATAAAAATGTTTAAGTTTTTATTTCATTTTGAGTAGATTAAACCGTTGAGGCTAAATGAGGTTAAATATTAATTAGCCTAACATCATTTGACAGTAAAAATAAAATATCCTATTTTTGGATAGAAAAAGCATAAATGATCAGGTTTCGGTGTTTTGACAAGTAGATTTTTCTGTGATTTTAATGATTTAGAAAAACATCATAAAGTTACCATCAAAAGACTGAAAAGTAGCCAAATACCAGTCTTCTGAAGTTTGCGAAAGCCGTTGCTATCATGCGTTAAAAACCTGACTTATGTGTTCAAAAGGAGATGGTTATTAATCTTTCCTTGCCTTGGTGACAAATATACCTACGCTGCATCTTTAATTTTTTTCTTTTTCTTTAAACTCTCTCCTGTATTTATTACATCGTTAAGTTTTATTTCAACTATCTTCCACATTGATAATCTTATTTTATCAACTGAGCTCTATTCATTTTATTCCTATCAATGTTTACTCATTATATAATCACTTGTTTCTAGCCGTTTGAACAGTTGTCACAATCAATGTTGTAGAATGTTCTTTCACATAAGGTATATGTTTACAATATTCAGTCTATTAAATTTATTTACACCCTAGCCATACTAATATGTCTTCAATATAACTTTCAACAAACCCTCTCATGTAAGTACTTTAAACCCACTATGTAATAATGATTTTAAATATCACAAGTTATAAGCAGCTGACGAGAACCTACGAAATAAAATGAATTCATGCTATTCTGCTAGAATGTTTGTTCTTGCTCTTTTCAAAATGATAAAGGAAACTATGTGTATAAAACGAATTGTCTCAGAATTGTGGAACAGTTGTTATCATAAACATAATAGTTAAATAAATATTCATGGACCTAGTATGTATTCATTTTTCAATCTCTTAACGAAAGTATTACATAGTGTGTTTATATCAGAGAGAGCAAGTGTATGCTTTATCTAAACTTTATGTTACTTAAAAACTCATATCAGTGCAGTCAATGGGGATTATAATATTTATACTGGTGGTTTGTAGAGATATATCTTCAATTCAAAGATGGTTTTTCCAGTGTATTGATATCAGCAAGAAAAATCATAAAAGAACAAATTTGTTTCATTCTACCTTAAAAGTTTTCATTATACCTCTTAAATTTGAAAGTAATTGAACTTAGGACTTTCATTTGAATCAGTGAGTAAGGTACTTACACAATAATCAATGATCATGCGGTTTGAAAGTCAGTCAATGTTGAAAAGCTCTAATACAGGAAAAAACAAACTTTTCACAATTTTTTAAAATATTCTAATGGTTTTTCAACCAATTTCGATTTATGATAACAAGTTTCTATAGGTATATTCACAGTCAACTATGTATAACACGTTTGAAGAGACCTATCCCATATACCGTATAAGTCTAAAAAATTAATCAATAAACCTATATAAATATACTTTATCAGATTTCCTTATACTATATATCTTTTAGGTCACCGATAAATAATTAAAAGCTAAATGATCTATTAAAGATTGATCTGAATATTAACAATAGTGAATATATACAATAATATATTTTTACTATCAACAATGAATATACAGGTCATAATAATGCCAAGAGATAAATCATCATCATCATCATAAGTTTATAGATTATTCCACATTATGAATAAACGGATTATATATATTTGGAACATTTAAGAAATTTACTTTTGATATGTTCCCTAATTTAATACTTAACAAAGACCATGTGATTTTGTTTATTGTATAAGACGTTTGCATTCTTTTTACTGGGCTACCATTATAAGTGTTTATTACTTTTATTCAACAAAAAAAGAAAGAAACAAACTAATAATTACATTACCTTGAATGATCTTCAATAGAATTTTTATACTTTCCTTTACATTATGGTATAAGAGCTCAAATTCATCATATTACTGCTGATTCATTCATGATTTGCTTTACTCTAAATGGTTATTTATTGTACACTACTCATTTCATTTTTCAAATGGTTGCTATGATTACCTTCTTAATGCAGTCTCTTTTTTTTAATAAATTATTGATGGTCATATTTAAACGAGATTCATGGAATTTGATCATTAAACGCATGTCTAATTTCTTATGGGAGTATCAGATTTTTCAAGGTTACATATACGCCTTGCTCATGAGTGTCAACTAAGATGAAACCAAAGTTGAGGATTTCTTGCTGACTATTCTCAGTCACCTAATATCAAGTATGCAGAGTTAAGACATTTCGACTAGTCCCAAACATCGCAAATTTATTGACAGAAATCTATCAGAATATAGTGTTAAAAACAAAGATGAAGATTTTAGTAATTTCAATAGTTGAAATCATAAGTCAATCGAAGCATTGATTTTAACTAATTATATTATCTGTAGTATTTGAAAAAAATACTTGCTTCAAATTGTTTTTTTGTTACATCCTAATCAGTAGAAAAATTGTATTCTTGATATTTCGTGACTTAATGTAAGCCGCTTCTTCAATATGAAGTCAAGAAGTATCAGAAATACAATTCTTCTACTCATTAGAATATAACAAAAAAAAGATAATGTTTTGGAGCAATTTCGTGGATTAGTTGAAGTTAGACATTAACACTGTTGGATGTCGGCCGGCTCAGTGATTAATGGTTAAGCGCTTGTGTTTCGAATCCCGCGGAGGGCGGGATCGTGGATGCACACTGCTGAAGAGTCCCATACTAGGACGAAACGGCCGTCAAGTGCTTCCAAGTATTCCATGGTGATCTAGCTTCAATTGACTCATGATTTCAATTATTGAAAAAGGATATTAGTTAAGAATAAATGATCAATAAATTTAATACAAAGTCATGCGTAGTTCTAAATTTATACTTGTAATTTTAGATCAATTTAGAAAAGTTTCATGTTTGAATTTACTTATTGTCTCAGTCATTCAGTGATTGTTTCAAATATTGTAAGATTAAGATAAATCAAACAGATTATGTCTAGTCAAAATGTATTACACAACCACACAATACAACAATTGTAGATGCACGTTGTCTAACAGATAAATTTAAATAAAAGAAATCATTATTTATTCCTTCAACAAAGCCAGAACTATCTTTACAATAATAATGTAAAAAACGTAAGTTTTATAAAGTCGGAAAAAAACTACACCAATCAAACAATAGTTATTTATAAGTGTTCAATGATCACAATGCTGTCGTTGAGTACTTTGTTTTTAAAGTTTTGCAACAAGCCATAGGATATTAAAGCTGTATGTTATATATGATGTTATTCATCTTATGTTAATAATATAACTCTTGAGAAATAGTAAATCACTTGAGTAGCATTTTATAAACCTTTCAATTGATATATCTTGACAAGAATAATGAATGCTAACTGTTGGGATCCATTTGTGGACTAATACTTTACATATAGTTTAATTGCATAACTGTTAAGTAACTAAACTATGCATATTTATGTTCCCCATATTATAAACTTTATTTTGACTCGTAGAATAATATCATAATATTTACTGTTCTTGAGTTATGCCCAATTTATTCATTACAGTCTCCCACATTCATAGCCACTTTTAGTTAAATCTTGTACAAATGTTGTTTTCTAATTTGTGGTGCGATGTGGTCTGTTTGGTTTGTATATAAGCCCAGCATGTTTGAAATACATGATTCATATCGCAGAGGTTGAGATTGATGTTCTGGACTTAACAGACGAGGCTAGGCAGGAAGAAGGACCGATAAAGACTCTAGACTGCTTGTACAGGTTTACGCGTCATTGGTCCGGTCGATAATTCACTGTTCTCTAATTGGCGGTATCATTACGTCACATATTGATAGAGGCACTACGCCACAAGTTATAACATCAACTAACATTAGTTTACAATATCTGAATTTAGCAATTATTCTAATGAATTACCTAGATCAATTTTCAAATTTCATTGGTGTTTCTAGTTAACAAAATGACTCAATGAATAAACTTAGTGTAACTGATTTACTTGATATTGTGTTACTTGAAACTTCCCATTGATATTAAGGACTGCGATTGATCAGTCTCTTACTGGTATATGTGCATACTGGGCGTATTGCCTCGATATTGCCTTAATTTACAAACATTATAAGGAATGATGGATAGTGGCTAGCAGTGGAATCCAGGACACGCGTTTCGTCCTATTTGGGATTCGTCAGCTGAATGTACCTGCATCTCAGAGTTGATGTTCACTCTGGGACTCGAACCCAGTACCGTCCGCTTCAAACGCCATCGCGTTATCCACTTAGCTACTGAGTCCTGATAGCCACTTGCTTGTGCAATCGGGTGAAGTTTAATTTACTTGATATTGTTTTACTTGAATCTTCCCATTGGTGTATAGGACTGCAATTGATCAGTCTCTTATTGGCATATGCGAATACTATGCGTATTTTCGTAATATTGCCTTAATTTACAAACATTATACGCAAAGATGAATAGTGGATAGCAGTGGAATCCAGGACGCGCTTTCGAGTTCCAAAGTGAACACCAACTCTGAGATGCAGGTATATCCAGCTGACGAGTCTCAAATAGGACGAAACGCGCGTCCTGGATTCCACTACTAGCCACTATCCATCTTTGTTTAATGTAACTGTTTCATAATTGAAGTAAATGTCGATGAAAAAGAAAACTAAGGTTCTGTATCAAAAGATATATTAAACATACTTTCATAATAAATTGTGATCTTTTTAAGGAAAAGAGATAAAAAACATCACAAAAATGTTATTAATTACAACATTGTTTCTTAGCTGCACAACTCCTTATCTTTTGCTATAGATACACAGTCAAGAAATCCCTCCGCACTATCAATAACAACATTGTTAGGAGTACAAGATCCAACGACATTATCATCACCATTATCATCCACATCATCGTCATCAAGTGGACCAAGTAAATTTAAAAAACGTTTATTTCTTCGTGGACAGACAGTTAGTGCTATTAATTCTCAAACTACAAATGAACAACAACAACAACTGGAAACACCGTCAATCGATCAAAAACACAACAGATTTTTACATACAACACAAAGACAAGTAACTGAAGAAAATCTATGTTCACCATCAAAAAATGAACTGACAGAAATTCAACCGCATTTTGTAGAGCTTAGTAAGATAATTTAAAAAATTCATTTTTTCATAGTTCACATCATTAGCTCATTTCAATCCTATCGCCATTGAATACTACAAAGTACTGGATAGTTATTTTGTTCTACTATGAGACACTCTTTTTGATGGAGTTTTGTTCTCTGAGTTGGATGGTTTGGTCGTGGAGCTTTCATCGTTCTTCTGAACGACATCATCAGCACAAACTTCAGATAGAAGTGAAGTGTTCGAATTTCTCCATATGCGTTTGACAGCTTGTTCTGTGCACCTCAATGTTGATTGGTTCTTATTGACCTTAAATTTGTCATTGTTTACTTTTTTGTCTTGGTTTTGTCTCCTATTGGTTTGATTCTTGTTTCTATATTTGTGCATAAGTTTCTTGATTGGTTGATAAATCGGATCGATTTCAATGTGTTTGTTGATTGCTGATTGCCCTGAGTGCCAGGCTTCTAAAAATTCTCTTGTGTATTTAGAATTTCCTCTGTCCACGATTTCCACATTTTTCCAATCGAATGTGTGTCCGCAGTTGTCCACATGTATTGATATAAGTGAGGAGATATCATGCCGTTTGATTGCTAATTGATGTTCATGTAGGCGCAGGTGAAGGGGGCGTCCGCTTTGTCCGATGTAGTGTTTGTCGCAGTGATTTTGTCGGTTTGTGTGCCACACTACAGTCAATCCTATGCAAACCAAAGGATGAACTAACAAAAGAAGATAAGTCGAACATCAACTACAAAATAAATTGTGTCAACTGCGACAAACACTACATCGGACAAAGCGGACGCCCCCTTCACCTGCGCCTACATGAACATCAATTAGCAATCAAACGGCATGATATCTCCTCACTTATATCAATACATGTGGACAACTGCGGACACACATTCGATTGGAAAAATGTGGAAATCGTGGACAGAGGAAATTCTAAATACACAAGAGAATTTTTAGAAGCCTGGCACTCAGGGCAATCAGCAATCAACAAACACATTGAAATCGATCCGATTTATCAACCAATCAAGAAACTTATGCACAAATATAGAAACAAGAATCAAACCAATAGGAGACAAAACCAAGACAAAAAAGTAAACAATGACAAATTTAAGGTCAATAAGAACCAATCAACATTGAGGTGCACAGAACAAGCTGTCAAACGCATATGGAGAAATTCGAACACTTCACTTCTATCTGAAGTTTGTGCTGATGATGTCGTTCAGAAGAACGATGAAAGCTCCACGACCAAACCATCCAACTCAGAGAACAAAACTCCATCAAAATCATCCACCTGAGCTACAAATCTTCTCCACTATGAGACACTCTAAATGGCCGTCTGTGATCCCACCAGGACTATGGAGCTGTCATAAAATGGTTTACATGACTAAGTTTAATTAATACATAGAATAATAATATTAATAAATAAATTAAACCTCCACCGTGGTTTGTCAAAACATAAAGATATATATGGCCAAGATATAGAAAAGGAACTGTATGAAAACGAGTAAATAATTGCAAAGTGATTGGTAGTTGATCTAATATTAGTTCAGACATTTCGATGTTCCTTAAATTAACCATTAAAAACAGAAGGATTCAGCATATATACATATAGAACAAGTGAGAGAACAATATAATAGAATCTGAAGTTAAATTTATACTCTAAAAAATAACCTTTAAGAAGTGAATGAAATTCATTTCCCAATGATATCATTTACTAAATCTACACAATCGTACAGATGATGAGTTGTGTAATATATTAGTCTATAAAGAAAAGAGAGATTACGTAACAAAACGTTCAGAGGCACCCAGTACTATAAGTGTAATAGTACCTAAATAATAAATTTTATCGTTGGGCAAACGTCTCTCCACAGAATTGCTTTCAATTCTTCTTTATTGACAGAAATGGATTTTTTGTTAGTTGAACACTTAATTTTAAGTAGTCTACATCTTCCATATACTGATTAATTGAAATTTTCACTTTCAGCATCAAAATTATTATCCTCATCAAATTCTTCCACTGTTAATAAATTAATTCAATCAACTGATTTAAAAACTATTCAGTCAACAATTGAAGAACGTAAAGCACATTTCCGTGCACGACATCAAATTAAGCAATTATGTGAACCAGATATGAAATTTAATGGTTTAGTTAAATCAGCTGATACCGATCCACAGAGCAGTGAAAGTGTCTATCAAACAACTCATTTACAAATGGATTTACATAACTTATCAACTGATTTAAGGAGTTCAATTGAAAGACCTTTGGTAAAGGTTAATCCATTGTTATGGTAAGAATTTGATTGTTTTACTGCCTAATCATTAATAAAATGCTTAATTCATTAAAGAGATTTTTAGAGGTTATTCAATCTGGTGTTTGTATCATTAACCAATCTAACAAGATAATTATTGTAAGCAAACTAATATGCGACTCTTTGTTAACACGTACCTACTATCTCAGTATGGACAGAACCCATAATCTTCAGGCTTTGTGGCAATCATAGTACAATGGACTGGCCTCTTGTAACCGACGTTTCCAATTTCATTCTGCTTGTGTAATTGTATGAACACCATCCATAGTCAATAGGGATGACTTTTTCACTCTTGGAATGTTTGGAACCTGTTATTCACAGTTTCTCACTAGGACATTAACAAAAATTCTTCAAATTAGTAGCAACATTATTGTTATAAGTATAAAAAGGTTATTAGGAATATTGAGGTTATAGTTTACATCAGAGGCTGACTTTAACTGGGCAACCTCTAAACGTTATGAAGAAATGAATAGCTGTTTTTTTGTACCTTCTAGGTATACCACTAAATAACGTCAATCATGAGGTACTATCAATATCAACTTTTCGGTTTCATCGGTTAGATTAAATTAAACTCAATAGTAGCTAACCGTTTCACTGATTTAACGCTGTCCAATAATTAAACACTAGACCTAGACAAATTGTTTTCTCTTGATAAATTACAGAGTACAGATGGTCAGTGGCGTTTTAAACAACTCAGTGGTTATATTTCAGTAAACCAAATGAGTGATGTTGATTTAAATCTCACAATGTGCGTTAGTTTCATCAATATTATTGGTATATCTAATTAATGAATTCCAAATGACAAGGAATCTAGCGTTGACGTTTTCCAACGATTATTCGTAACCGCACAATATTGTGTCATTTGGAATATCGATCACATCTTAAATTGATCGATCGAATTTAATTATCACTAAGATCTAGACAAACATAACATTAGTTACTACTCAGTAATTAATCAAAATAAGTGGCAATAAGCAAAACAACTGTAAGGAAATGGGTTTAATTTGTGTTGATGCAATGTAATTGAACTAATCAGTATACTGAATGCTTGAACCTAATTGCACCCACTTCAATATATACTGCCGACTAGTATGACCAAATATCACAAATAAAATGTACGTATTTGATAACAACACAACTAAAATAACCGATTATATCACTGAATTAAAATAAAGAGAATTCAGTGAAGATTTTCTTTTCTATGAAATCATTTGCTCAAGCTGTACATTCGTATTTATAGTTGTGTGGTGAATATATGTCTATAAAAGGATAGAAAATATTGTATCATAAAGTGATCTAAGGAATCGGATCGAAGGGAGATCGAACAAAAAACGTATGCACTGGTGAGGCGTTGGTGATCCACCAACTTAAAACTCTGAATGCTAAAACGATACTTCCAGCCTGTCATCCTTCCTTGACCCCGATTCCCTTTTGTAGTACGGTTTGGGTTATTATTATTATTTGATTTTTTAAATTAGTGTTTTGTAATTTTAAACCGTAATCACTTTTTATTATCACGACCTTTATGTTTTTCGTTTTTCCTCATATCTGTCAATTGAACAATTATCTTTAATAATTCTGACCTATAAATTAATTTCATCCTTATATTCTTCTCTACTAACTCTGCCTGTGGCTCTTCTAGATTTACTGCTGGTCCCAAACCCACACGAAAAAGGAGAGTAAGGTATGGGGTCGGCAACTTCATCCCGTAGAAAAAGCCTTGCTAAAAAACGTCAACCAGATTAAACAAATTAAAGTACTTAAACTCTGTCCTCCGAGTTAAGGGAGAGTTATCACGTCTCACCATGAAAGCCAAAATTCTTCGGAAGTTACGAGACCGATGCTCCTTCTAACAGCCAGAGCGACAATTAATGTAGGTGCATGAAACATCCCGACGATGTTTGAGACTGAGAGAACCAGTCAAATAGCAGTAGAAATGAGGAGATATAATGTGACAGTTCTCGGAATCACCGAAACCCTTTGGACCCAAGCTGGACAGCAAAGGCTAGATACGGAAGATATGCTGCTGTACTCCGATCACGAAAAAGAAAATGCTCTACACACTCAGGGAGTTGCTCTGATGCTATCCAAAGAAGCTCGTAATGCACTCATAGAATGAGAACCACACGGGTCTTGGATCATCAAAGCATCCTTCAAAACAAAGAAGGAGGGAATCATGATGAATATTGTCGAGTGTTATGCACCAACCAATGAGAGCAACGACGAAAATAAGGATCAGTTTCATGTGAGGCTGCAACCAATCATAGCAAGGCGCTCAAGAAAGGATCTCATCATCTTAATGAGAGACCTAAACGCCAAAGTCGGAATAAACAAGACCGGATAGGGATATATCATGGGATGACGTGGACTGGGAAAAAGAAACGAAAATGGTGAGAGATTTGCAAACCTAAGTGCATTCAACAAATTGGTTATAGGTAGAACAATGTTCCCACACAAACACATACATAAAGTTATATGTGTTCCACCGGATCACACTACACAGAACCAGATCGACCATCTTTACATCAATAAAAAATTCAGAAGGACAATGGAAGACATAAGAACCAGGAGAGGAGTTGATGTTGCTTCAGATCCCCACCTGGTTGCAGCCAAGATGAAAGTAAAGCTAAAGAAACACTGGACAACTGGGGAAACAGCAGTGCAAAGGTTCCATACACCTTTCCTACGAGAAACTGACAAACTCAACGAATTCAAGATAATTCTCAACAACAGATTCCAGGCCTTACAGTAAACTCTTGGATAGACCAGCTTCATTGAATACACCGGATGTCGAAGCAGCACAAACAGACCTTCCTACCAATGTCACTCCACAAACGACGGAAGAAATCAGGATGGTCATCAAACAAATCAAGAGTGACAATGCGGCAGGACCTGACAATATATCGGCTGAAGCTCTGAAGTCAGACGTAGAAGTAACTACTTGAATGCTTCATGTTCTATTCAGGAAGCTTTGAAGCAATAACAAGTGTCGATGGACTAGGAAGTAGGACACCTCATCAAGAAAGGAAACATCAGCAAGTGTGAGAACTACAGTGGTATCACACTACTGTCAGCATCAGAAAAGGTTTTCAATAGTATTGCTGAACTGTATGAAAGACTTAGTAGACACTCAGCTTCGAGATAACCAGGCTGGATTCCGTAAATATCAGTCGTGCACAGGCCAAATCGTGACACTAAGGATCATCGTTGACCAATCAGTTGAGTGAAACTTGTCACTATACATCAACTTAATTGACTATGAGAAGGCGCTTGACAGTGTGGATAGGAGAACATTGTGGAAACTTTCTCGACACTATGGTGTACCTGAGAAGATCGTCAATATCATAGAGAATTCCTCCGACGGACTACACTGAAAAATGGTGCATGGAGGAAAGCTGACAGGTGCATTCAAAGTGAGTAGCGGAGTCAGACAAGGCTGTCTACTCTCTCCCGTTCTGCATAACATTAGTAGGGCAGATTGATACGCATGTGTTCATTGTAAAGAAACTAGTCATACAATATCAAAATAGGATTGTATGAATATAATAAAATTATTGGTGACTACACAAACAACATATCAACGTGAGAATCTTCAATACGAACGTCAAGACAGTTCTACTGTATGGGGCTGAAATAACCATCATCAAAATGTAAAAGTATTTATCAACAATCGTCTACGTAAGATACTCAATGTCCTTTTGCTGGAAACCATCAGCAACTTCTCACTGTGGGAGAGGACAAATTAGCTTCCGGCTGAAGAGGAAATTAGGAAAAGATTTTGAAAGTGGATAGGATATACGTTGAGGAGATCCTTAAAGTACATCACAAGGCAAGCGCCTACTACCTAGAATCGTGAAGGGAAACGGAAAAGAGGAAGTGGAAAGAATACACCACACCGAGGATTTGATGCAGACATGGAAAGGATGAATAGAAACTGGAGAGAACTGGAACGGATTGTTCAGGATAGGGTTGAATGAGGAACGCTGGTAGACGGCCTATGCTCTTCGACGAGAGGTAACAGGCGTAAATAAGTAAATAGGTATTCCTCTCTAGTCCCTTTTAATTATTACTCAACCTCATTCGACAACTAGAAGCTCAAATCAATTCAAGATGTAATCTTTTCCATCCATCTATAGACATATATTTACCACACGACTATAAATATATACATAATAATGACATAGATTTGAAAATGCTGAAGTGGTTGGTAAATTCAATATAAGTTTCAAGTTACGATGAAAGTTTACTCTGAACATTGTACTATCATTTAAAGATGGTATTATAGAATTATTTGCTCACAAATATGTTGTTAATGAAATAGACACTTAAATTCACTTGGTATTGTTTACTTGAATCTTCACATCGATGATTAGGACTGCAATTGATCCAGTCACTTTTAGGCATATGTGCATACTGTGCATATTGCCTCGATATAGCCTTAATTAATAGCCTTAAATAATACTACATGAATTTAAATTTCATCCCATTGCATAAGCAAGTGGCTATCAGGATAGCGTTTTAATTAAACAGTACTAGGTTCGATTCTCCGAGTGAACATCAACTCTGAGCTGCAGATACATTCAGCTGACGAGTCTCGAATGGGATGAAACACCCGTCTTGGATTCCACTGAAATAGATATTGGTTTTGATTTTTTTTAAAGAAAATAAAACAAAAAAAACTTCATTTTAATTAAAATTTGCCAATAAGAATAGTATGTTATAGAATAAATAAACATTTGGGTTTTTTTTTGTTTCATTCTTTATCAATGCAAGCATTAATCATTTTATAATGATTGATTTTGGTTCAGTAATTGTTTACATTTCAAATACTTAATTTTTCTAAAATATTTATTAATTTTCCAATATCATAAACATTGATGTATTTTAATAGAGTTTATAATTTTACAATCATTAATTATGCTTATTATTATTTTATTATTTTTAAATTGAATTATAGTGGACAACGAAATATTCCATTAATGCGTGTAGTTCAATCAGTTCGTCATACTAAACGTTCTGGAAGTAGTTTAATCATTAGAGAAACTTGGATGGTTCATAGAACTAATAAGGATCCAGTTGTAAGTAAACGAATGTCATTATTACGTTCATATATATATATATATATATATATATATCAGAAGGGGTTTTCTGGAGATTGTAATAACTTCAATAGTTGAGACCATGAGTTAATTGAAGCTAGACTACCACGGAAAACCTGGAAGCACTGGACGGCCGTTTTGTCCTATTGTGGGACTCCTTAGAAGTGCGCATCCACAGTCTCCTCCACCGCGAGATTCGAACCCAGGATCTATCAGTCTCGCACCAGGCGCTTAACCAACTAGACCACTGAGCCAGCATACAATGATGTTAATGTCTAACTTCAACTAATCGACGAAATTGAGCGACACATCCACCATTGTCATCAGTGAGTTTTTATCTCACAACTGACCCGGATGAACTCCACCGGTCACAGCTTCTTAGGATATGCTTCTTGAAGCCAGTCACTAGTGATCATATGTTGATTAGTTTCAGGAGTTTTGTGGAGATTGTAGTAATTTTAAAAGTTGAGATCATGGCGCGATATATATATAGATATATATATTATTTGTAGAATAAGCAATATTACAGGCTTCTGCTTCTAAACTCATGGAAATATGCCTACTATTCATATCTATTTTAACATTAGTTTATGTTTTTTGACTATCAGTGATATATCACTTAATCTTAATTTTTCTAGTTTGGAATCTCTAAATTACTTGTTTAACAATTATAAATGACTAACTTATAAAATAATTGGTTCAACATCAAATTATATATTGCAATTTCTGCAATAAAATGTCCAGTTCTACATAAAAATGATTATTCAATGTTGTTTGAAGTAAACGGCACTGGGTTTATGTCCCCGAATAAACATCAACTCTGTGATACAGGCACATCCAGATGACAAGTCCTAAATGAAATGAAATGTGCGTCCTGGATTCCACTGCTAGCCACCATCCATTTTTATTTTAAAAAGAAATGCCTAAACACGTTTTCCAACAATTTTTAATATCCGGAGATAGTTTAATAACTAAATTCATATAGATTAAAATATCTAATACAAGTATTTTAAGGTCTGTTCATCAACATTACTGGTGTAACAACGAGCTGATTTTAAATAGCTCTTTTTAATTATATACTCTAATCTGTTACGTCATTTCATAACATAGATTTGTAGATAGAAAAGTTGATATTCACTTCATAGTTTTTACACGATTACTAGGACTTTTTATTTTTATCAATAATATTGTTAATTATGCTTATTAAACAAAAACAAACTAATCTCTATTCTAGTTATAAGCGAAGATAGATAGTGGCTAGCAGTTGGATCTACGATGCTCGTTTCGTCCTATTTGGGACTCGTCAACTGGATATAACGTGTGTTCTGGATTCCATTGCTAGCCACTATCCATCATTCCTCATAATGCTTATGAATTAAGGCGACATTGAGGCAATACGCACAGTATGCACATATGCCAATAAGAGACTGGATCAATTGCAGTCCTAAACATCAATGGGAAGATTCAAGTAAACAATATCAAGTGAATCTCTATTCTAGTTGTTGAAACTCAGCTGACTGTTATTTTATTTATTTTGCTCTAACTTCTCAAGTTGTTTAAAATATATATATTATCTTTGTAATTGAACATTCCAGATAACTGTCTTGAGTGAATTATCAAAATTTATATGTCATGTTCTTAGTTTATTTTAAGGTTCTTATTGGAACATATAAAGCATGCTTTTAAGATGGATATTTCCAGGAATTGATTACGTTAAGAAACGAGGACTGTGAAAACATAATGATAAAGATTATATGATTTAGTCATATAATGTATATGACTACTACACAAGTTTATATAACTTCTACAAGATATTCATAAATTAAGAACTGGAATAAAACGGACAAACTAATAACTCGTAATGTGAATAGAATAATGTAGTTCAAATAATTAAATTTTATTTTATTGACTAAAAATAATGGTCTCCAAGGAACAAGATGAAGTGCTTCCTCGAATAATCAGCAGTACAAAATCTAAGAGGATTGAAGAGATTTTTAAAGGTATATATTCAAATACGAAAAAACAAAATACGGTCATCTTAATGATATGCTTATGGTATAGTGAAAATAAGGAATAAACAGTTTTTTTCTGTGAACCAAATCCTGATTTTATGCCATGGTTACTGAAAGCTTGTTGTTCTGCAGATTTATTAATAAAAATAGTGTTTCAGATTTAGATTATATAAAATACATTTTGTCTAAGTAAATATCAATTCAGACAGCGAACTGTTTGAATAGCACATACATAGTTTATCCACATTCCCGCTTCCTAAGAGGAGTTATGTGATCTCAGATGCTCAACCCGTCATCATAATAATTTATAGTCAAAGACTCCACTATTTAGTTATTCAACCTATGACAGATCCCTTATAAAATTTAATTAGAATTTAGGCAAAATCATTGTGGAATTATTATTTCTTACAGTCCTTAAGATGATTCATGTTGAAAAGTTCCAACCAGTATAAAATTTAAACTGAAATCTTCCTGTAGACTGTTTCTAATCACGTACTATCATAATAAATTTCCGAAATACACAGTTAATGAATAGAATTCCATCATACACAATGTAGTATATATAGCAACATAGTATTCATTACAATCTAATAATTAATTACTGTAACTTAATGAATAAGTAAATCAGACAAATATTCATTTAGAAATTCCCTCTTCTTTTTTCAAATTTAAATAAACGTTTCTTACTTTAATGTATCCGTATAAAGATTCTGTCTACATAATATTTATTTTAACTCCGAATAGGTAAACACTTCAGCTTAATTAATACTGTAGTAAATAATTACGTGACAAAGTGAAACTATTCTATTATTTTATTGATAAGAGTAACTTATTCAAGTTAAACAGTCGTCTTTTTTTTCCATTGACAAATGAATATATGTTTAATAGGCTTTTATTAAAATGAAAAGAATAAAAATTTGAGAAAAAAGACAGAAACGTAAAGAGAAGTTGATTATTATTTAGAATAAACCATAGTCTATTTATTTTTTAAATGTGATTTAGTATGCAATGTGATTTCTATAATATTACGTCATCTACACAAGAATAATATTTTGAATTCGTTTTGTTGATTGAGAAATACAAATCAACTGAAATGATTTGTAAGCTTATTGTGAACGGATAATTAGATAGGGATAACCAATTTATTATTTGATGGAAAATTACATAAAATGTGAAAAACATACATTAAATACTTCATTTGCAAATCTTTCAACATTTGTCTCAAACTTCATTGTTCCTTCATTGAGATCATTTTCTATTTACATTCCTGTACTCTTCAATTCAATCTTTGTAATCTTCTACTGCTAGGCTTTCCATACCCGATTGATGTTATATACTACATATATCAATAGACATAAGTAGCATACACTATAAGGTTACTTAAGTATATTAATCTTTGAATGTTAATTTTTATTTATTCTTTGTTTTTGTATAGAGCCATGAATAATCAATTTGTTCATCCACTTGACTTTCTACCAAATTTTCTGTATCCTTTATTAATATATATATCTTAGCATTTTGTGTGGAGAAAATAAAAGCCATTCTTTTACCTCTTTCATTAATCACTTATTTTCTTTCAAGATTATACTCAGAATTTGATTTTAGTATATTAAGGTCAAATCTTAATTAACTTGTTCCGGTTTTATTACTCATTAAGAGTATACTTTGATCAATAGATCATTTAACATTGATTTATACAAGAATCACCATGAAGATAATTGCATGAATGAATATATCACATGGATTAATATTAAAAATTTAGTCAATAAACATTTAATCTCAGCAATCATAAATCTACAAGCGATTACATTTACAACTTACATAGGTAATATAACAACTGACAGTTGTCTCTAGACATTATTCATTTGAATAGAATAAGTTTACAAAGAACCTACTAAGCAATTACAGATTGATTTCAAAAGAAATATGATAAATAAAAATTTATTGTATGTAAACTGAACTTATTAATTTCTTGGATTATTTGTATAATATACTGCCTATACCTACAAATAGGTATTGTCACTAATTGTATCTTTTTATTGTTAGACAAACTATTTCATCCTAATTAAGACCAACAGAAGTATAATATGTTAAGAATAGAGAATTAAATATTAACAGCAACAATCATAAATTCTTTAGATAAACAATTAGTCTCGTAATTCAATAATGTTATGAAGACGTTTCAGCTCAGAAAATCCCATTCTTAAATGACATCATTTTCTTACGTTTTACAATCCTATTTATAAATAGTTTCTACATACTGTAGTCTACAATAAAATAAAGATGTGCTACAAAATTTTCAGTGGTAGTCGAACGTATTCATGTATTGAATGTAGAAGTCTGTAAAAATGAATTAGTGTTGTACTGTTTTTAATAAGTAGTCTATATATAGAAAGGTATTATTACAAAGTAGTTAAGGCTATCTAATGTTTTCAGTAATTGGATGAAATGAGTGTTCCATTAATAAGTAAAAGGGATTAAAAATTATCAAGAGAATGAGTTATGCAATCGTTACAAAAGTAATAAGAAATAATAACCTATACAATAAATACAAAAGACAACTGTTTACTTTCTAACAAAAGTGGAGGCAAAGAATAAGATGATAATTAGCACTTACAATTTGTAAAATGAAAAGAGTGAGGTGCTAAAACCATAGAAGAATAAAAGATTGAATATAAATCATTTAGAACGGAAAAGTCTGATTTGAAATAGTAACTTACTGTAGTTTTGGTTTTCCACAAATTGTTTCAACCAAAGCTTCTTTAACCTAGTTGTTTAAATTTCGTAGATGATCTTGAACATTGGTCCCTGTAGTGGCATGTGACCAGCCTATATGAATTGTGTCAATTAAACGTATTACAAAATGACAATATCATTCAGGATATATACAGGCCAATAAAAACTGATAGCAATTCAATTCTCATTATCAATAACAAAATAATACAAACCCTGATAAACAGGAAGAGAGTTGACAAACTATAGATGCTGTTTTCTACATGTCTTTAGTTATGTCATTAATTCACAGGTTTATTGACACTCGATCATCAATGAATTAAAATTACGTAATCTGTCACTGATTACTAAAGCTTGATAAACTTTATTATGACTCTAATTTTCAACAATTTCTTTTCGTCTTAGTAATAATATGGCTTATTGATACATGTATGTTGTGGTTGCTTACTCAATTTAAACTCACAATGGTTTCACTTCATTAGTATGTACTTTTGGTTATATATATGATATATTAAGCAATATGACAAGTTTTATTAGCTTGAAATCGATCATAAGTGTGTTGAAGGATCAGTATGCAGAATAAAATATTAGTCATATCAACCCCTATATTTCAATGAATCTTTTACTTTGAAAATATCTTTTTTTGTTTTATTATACCTCATGAATGAAACAATTTCCACAACCCATAAACTGATAATTACCATGTGCTCACTAGTGACTAGCTTCGTGAGAAAATTCTCGGAGTTCTAGTGAGAAGCCGTGATCAGTGGAGCTAATCCATATCAGGTAAAGACAGGTATTTACCTCAGCAAAATGGAAGAAGGTCGCACAATTTCGTAGATTGGGTAAGGTTAGACATTGACACCACTGGATGCCGGCTCAGTGGTCCAGTAGGCTAAGAGTTCGCGTGCGAGACCGAAGGCACTGAGTTCGAGTCCCGCGAGCGGGATCGTGGATGCCCACTGCCAAAGAGTCCCACAATAGGACGAAACGGCCTTGCAGTGCTTCCGGGTTTTCAATAGTGGTCTAACATCGATCGGTTCATGATCTTGATCAGAAACAATAATTGTAATCTTAGCAGATACATTATGGATCATAAGTTTATTAATAAGTTTTTGAGTTGAAATTTCTACTGTTTCACAAATATTATCCATTACCTGAATAGTGTATTTTTATGACTAACATCAGCTGCGCATAGATAATCCCTTCACATCGATTTTATACATTTTCATTCTTACATTTATTGTTATAGTTGCGTCGACATTTTTGGCGTCTTGGGACTAAATCAATAACAATGTTTTATCATGAGAAAACAAACCGTTATTTCAAGGTAAGTTGTATTCTTATTCACTAGCTTATCATTAATATATATATATATATATATATATATATATATATATATATACAATACCTTCTAAAAATTATGATGATAACTTCCTAACATATAAATTAATATGTCACTTAGAACGTTTCGACATATTTATTGAATAGTTACACGCTTTAGAATTATGATCTTGTTCGATGAACTTTAAAAAGTGGAACAATAATGTAACATAACTATCATGAGATTAGAAACAATTCGATAATCTGTATTTTTTTTTCAATTTTAGATCAAGTAGACACGAAAGTCTTTAAGCTTATATAAAACTTTATAGACAAAGAATTAGGAAGGTGATCTAGTATTAAATGCTTAATTTTTGATAATACATTCAAATTCAAATCTGAATCTAAAATCTGAAGTAATTTATATGCAAATCTTTTAGAGATTCTTATTTTAGCTTTCAGAATATTGACGAACTCCACAATAATACATTATCTTTTACACAAAGTTGTTGTACATTACAGTCTTTGTCGTACGAAGTATCACCCAACACCATCAGAATAGTTACTTTGACTTTAACCCCTAGGTAAAAATGACAAAGGCTAGAATTTAATGGTTACTTTTGTGTCTGTATATAGATAACTTCTGTGATGAAGAACAGAAAGAATCATCATCTGGATTTCTAAGGTTACTCAAATGCATCTTGTCTTGCAAGCACTAAGTTTTAAATACAAGTTGGATTTAGTTGAATGAGGCTTTTGGAAGTTGGTTTAACTTGTAGGTAGTATTTGTAATAGTTAGCTCACTAGTGACTTCCTTCATAATTTTCTCATAGTTCTAGTGATATACTTAGCCAGTGGAGTTCAAACATTTCATAAGTGAAACAACTATCATTTATGACAATAGCTAATTATCAAGACATAGCTCAGGTCAATATATACTGAAATCATACCATTGAACTTTTATCCAAATGAACTTAATGATTGAATGTTCTCTACGAGACTTGAAGGTTCTGAATTCAATGCTTAGCAAAATTTTGGATGACTTACGTTAAGTCATGAAACGTCAGAAATACAATTTTCTATTTATTAAGATATCACAAATATATATTTATTGTTAACTTTCTATCCCATTCTCAACTGATTGAAACTATCCAGTCCAACCTTGGCATTGATACTTACAAACTTACTAATTTGAATTACTTTAATTAAATCCTGAAACTTAATTTTATGGCAAAAATATTGAATTAATTCTTAAACTAAAATATCCATTACTAATGATCTTTTAATGAGAACAACTATTTATGACTAAACGACTATCTTGACTTTGTATGAAATGGTTTATGCATAAATTTGGCTTTTGGGTAAATAAAAAATACCTTTATTTGCTGAACAATTGGGTTATACATTTATTGATAGAATGTGTATCAAGAATTCTAGTTTGTTAAGAAATCACCGTTCAGTCACGCTACACATGTTAATTTTAAAACTAATCAACTATATACACTGTTGCATTCACTGTGTGGTATTGTATATTTCAAGAAGCGACTGTATCCTCAAGACTTGTTCAATCTGAGGCATAAAGCATTTCACCAAACAAATATTCCAAGTAAATAATTTCATTATTTACATAAGATAAGAAACCGGAAGCTATGAAAATCTCAGAAGTCATATTGATTTCTGTAGGAGGATGTTATGAATATAGATTGGATGAAGCTAATGAGCCACTGTATGATTTTTTGCAATGTTTAATCAAAGAAATTTCAGGGATCGTTGTTTTTGTGTAGTTATATTGGAAAAATTATTTTAAAATTATACAAATCATAAAACACCCATATCCAATCAAAACTGGATGTTTCCCATGGGTAACACCAATAACATCTCATATGGGAATGGCTTGCAATAAATTAAATAAATATTCTAATAAAAAAGCGTACACCCGGATATATTAATTATATACTTTCTAATAGCACTTAAATCAACCACTATTTATTTCATACTTATGATCATACCATTAGCATTTATTGTGATAGGTACAGAAAAAGTAACCACAGTTGGTTTTGTATCAGCTACATAGATACAAATTATTACTAGTTGATCCATAAATTTACAACTGATTGATCATTGAGTAGTTATCAGTGTTATGTATGTCAAGCCCTTCTTCGCGCTGACAGAATTCCGTCAATCAAGTTGTAATGTAGCCGCTAGTCCAAATGATTCGACGTCGCGTACGCTATATTAAAATGCAAGGTGATTGTTAGGGATATAATCCTCAGAAATCCTTCCTTGAATTAGGTTTCGTATTATTTTTTACTGGTTAATAAGGTGTATCTATAATTTTAAGGAAACTAATGCTCCCTGGTGGATTCAGTCCTGTCACCCAGATTCACAATCAAAGACGTTACCACAGAGCCATCTGAATAGAACTGACCTCGTAAAGGACTGAGATGTATTGCTAGTTGACTGTAAGACTGAGTGACACGAGATTGAATCCACCAAGTACAGGTACACCTTACTGACGAGTGACAAATAACACGAAACTAAAGTTAAGGATGGTTTTCTGTCAAATACTTCCAACCACCATCTTACACCATACATATGTCTTTGTATCTATCTTTTATCTTATCTGTAAATTGACTTCCTATCATCTAGTACTTTGAGTTGATTGCTGTCAACAAATAATCCTATTTTATTCAGACCATTCTGTTAAACATTGTGAACAAATCATTATGGATATAACTGATTTTTTTTCATAGCTCTTCCTGTAGTTGTTGCAATCGTGAAGATAGAAAACAGGTTGTTTTTAAAAAACACATTTGTTTTTGTTACTGATATACAGAATGTAACTTGGTAAACTTATTGTTATTAAATAATGGACTGAACTATTTATATTCTTTATATATATATATATATATATATATCATGTTTCATTGTTTAATTAAAGAGAACATACATTTTAATGATGATGTGTTTATCACAATTTATTATTACAACATGCTCTTGTTTAAACAACAGTTTTTTTTCGAGACAAACAACTTGCTTTATTCTTCTCTTTTACTTATAAAATGATTAGGATAATTAGTAAAAAAAATTTTCCATATCGTAGTTTCTTTGATAGTATAGTGAAAACTAAAATAAAATCATTGCAAGTCATAAATCACAAGTATAGGAGAAAATTGTGATTGTTGAACTTTCTTAGCTTACATTGTGAACTGATCTTAATTGTAAAATCATTGAAAACTCGAAAGCTGTAGATAGATGTTTCATATTAGTATGAAAGTCCTTAGAGGTGCATGTTCATGATCCCATAAAAAAACCAGGATTGCAAGTCCTGAGTTCAGTAGTCTCGATAAACTCTCTACATTAAAAATAGTTATGTACTCACCAAGGATAATAGAAAATGGTTGTGCAAGACTACGAACTGACTGAAGTTAGACATATGCATCATTGGATGTCTGTGTAGCGGTCAAGGAGTTGATTGCTCTCCTCTGGATTAATGATCTAAAGTTGGAGACAATGTGGGGTCGTGATTTTATCTAGCTAAGAAGTCCTATAATAGTATAAAACAGTTGTCCAGTGCTTCTGAAATTACATCGGTTGTCTAACTATGATCAACTCATGATGCAAATTATGAGAGTTATGGATTACTTAGCAGTCTACAGTATCAGTAAAAGTAATTTCTATTTTAACTCTAACTTGTATCTTATATAAAAATTCACCTACAAAAATTCTCACAAGTTACTTCACAATCAAATCATCAAACTGATCAACTGCTAAGTCTGAAATTATGAACTATTCAATTCTTAGTACGTGATTAGTTCAAATCACTAACTCTCTGATGTCCAAGTTAGTATAAATTATTGGCACCGATTAATCATCGAGTAGTAACCAGTATTGTGTTTGTCTAACATTTAATGCTAACTGAATTTCATTGACCGAATTATAATGTAGCTATAAGTGTAAATGACCTGACATTGCTTGTACTATATTTAAATATTAGGTATTTAGAAGTAGTATACTTTGTAACTTTCATAACAATAGAGGATGTTATTTTTGTGTTAACTCTTAATTTTAACATGTATTACCAAATTATTGTGTGAATACTAGTTAAACGTGTACAGCATTTGATCCCGGATCAGTGTTTATGTTCCCAGTTGCGGGGTGGTAGTTGAAAACTAATGAAGATTTCCACACTAGAATGAAACAGCTGTCCGATGCTTTTACATCTCCAGTGTTGTTTAACTTAGATGGGTTCGCAATCTAAATAAAATTTAGCAATCTCTTCAACCCTACTCTAACAATCTTAATTAGCTAGATAAAAGGATAATTCAGTGACAAGTTTCGCAGTTAGAATGAAGTTATCAGTAACTTTTTACATGTACTATAGTGGTACTTTTCGTTACTGATATGAAATGGCTGTTAAGATGTCAACACTTTAAGGGATTAACTCATGTTATCAAACGGTTGAATTAATCGCAATATACAACTTTTTTTTAATAGTTGCGCTACCCAGTTATTACTGTATAGCTTACTTGAATTTGGTTACCATAAAATATATTTCTTAAATATTTGTTAAGTAAACACAAGATTACATTTTTGTTAATATAGTAATTTTTATAGCATTTTTATGAATGATATTTAAACAAAATGTACAACAATAAAAAGTAACTTTAAGCAAAAATGAATAGTAGCTAACAGTGGAATCCAGAACGTTATCCACTTATCTACTGATTCCTGATAATCACTTGCTTGTGCGATGGGGTAAATTAAAAGGTGGCTTTATTTATGGTCAAAGTATCTAAAATACTGTGATTAAAGAACATATCTTAATGTATGAAAGTTTAGAATAAAAGATTTTTAATACTTTATTTATTGTACTATGAGGAACGTTTTAAACTTGACAGTTATATTTAACAATATTGAATTCTCGTTGAAAATTCCAAGAATTCATTTATTATTTATCATCGAACTACTTCACAATGTTTCATTGAGTTTTCTCCTTATAGATCCACCAACATAACATTCCTTGATTGAATTTCAATGTTTATTTTAGTTAGATTACAGTTATCTGCAACGAATTTAGTGTTCAATAAATATTTCATATCCATCACTATCGGGAAATTTTTTTCCATTCCTTGAATGAATGAATGCTGACTAGTGTAGTGTAATGTTTTTCTAAAGATTTCATTTCAAGAGTTAGGAGTTATCTACAACTATCTGTTATGTTTATGTCACTGTCGTGTACATTAAAATACAGAATGAAAAGTTATACCTTAATTACAATCTCGAAGGGAAATTATATTTATATAATTTATTCACTAAAGTAATGAGAAAAATGGACAAAAATACTGAATACAACACACCCATTGAATATTGAAGATCTCACCACTAACGTCATCTATGTTATTATTCTCAACTTTATTTAGCAATCACTAAACAAACAAACATACACTTTCAAAATTTCTATTAAACGTATACAAGATAAGATGTCTTCACTATACATATAGTGGCTTCGTTATTTGTCTTTTGTTTTAATTGATATAATCAAAGTATATTAATGAATATAATGAAATATGCTGCTTTCCATTTCTTGTTTTTTTTCATAGGAACTTAATTTAAACGATATCATTTGCTTGGAACCAGCTGGTACAAATCCTTATCCATGGTGTCATCCAAACACTTCTCAGGCTAGTACTACGACTACTACTACTACAATAGCCACAACAAATAATTGTTCAAATACTATTAATAAAAATATAAATGAATGTGAAACTCGTTTAAAATCGTTAAATCTCAATGAGTTCACAACAAAGTTAATTAAAAATAATAATAATAACGGTATGAAATTAGATAATTCACTTATTATACCGGATCACGTGTTTGAATTACGTTGTGTTGATGATTTAATTTATTATGTTGGTCAGTTAGGTTATATGGAAAGTCTAGATAATGAAAATGATTCTTCATTATTGTTTAAATTACATTCTCGGCGTAAATCACATTTTCCAGCATTACCATCAGCTGTATCTTATGTACGTAAAGCTTCTGCTCCACTTTATGGTTTAGTATATTTACCTGAACCACCACCACAACCACCGCTATCATCATCATTATTGACTACAAATATAAAATCATCTAATTTCTTAAAAGTTGATTTATCTCAATGCATGAAAACTCAAATGACTGGTAATTGTATACAAGAAAATTCTATAAGTGATGGTTGTTATCGTGCAGCGATTCTCCCACCGCCCCCAGGAACTGGTTTAGATTTAGCAAAACATTTAGAAACAGCTATACGTCAATCAATGTTACCTTTAACTTCAAGAACAAGTTCACAGAAAAATACTACAATCAACAATGTAAATTATCAATCTACAAAAACAATTCAACAACAAGGAGATAAAGAAATCTTGGAACAAACTCATGAAACACAAGAATCCATGACTTCATCAATTACAAATAATAAATTTATTATACCAAAACTTGTAACAATTAATTCACCATTATGTAAAGATCCAGTCAACATATCAGAGTGTTCACAAACTTGTAACAAAGAAATTGATGTAAAAACTATGGAAATATCAGATTTAGAAAAAGCTGAAGAAGATGATGATGGTACAGGTAAGAGTTAAACTATTTCTTAATAGGGATTGTTAAAGTTTATATATATATATATATATATATATATATATATATATATATATATATATATATATATATATATATATATATATATATATATATATATTACTAAGCAATCGGGATAAAATAGACGAAATACAGTTGACTGCAACATGAACACCTATTGATTAATAATAAATAAAAGACATGAAACTGAACATCCAATCCCATCTGTATCGCCCGTAATATAACTCCAACAACAAAGGATATTTGATTTTTTTTAGTAATTTATTATATTTGATTCTATTGCCAATTTCTTTGAATATTATAATATAATAACTCAATACCCAAATGTTCACCAACAATATATATCTCAGAAATGTTAATTTACTGAATGAATACATTTAATGTTTATAACAAACAAAATGATTAATGAATCCATAGCCATATCCAGGATCTTAGTCATTTATTAACTGAAGTATAATAACAATATAAAGTAGATATACAGATAAACTCTTACATATGTCACGGTTTGAATATATTATACAATAAATTACTTAAATATTTTTCATGCCTAAAATCAAAGTTTGAATTTGATTAAATAAGCGTTCAGTAGAGATTTTAAATCTTATTTTTCTCTGATAAATTATAATTATTTAATAGTTGAATTCATGAGTCGATTGAAGCTAAACCGTCATAAAAAACCTGGAAGCATTAGACGGCATTAACACCGTTGGATACAGGCTCAGTGGTTTAGTAGTTAGGTCCTGGTTTTGAAGCTGGCGAGGCGGAATCGTGGATGCACGCTGTTGAGGAGCCCCATACTAGGACGAAACGGCCACCCATTGCTTACAGGTTTTCCATGGTGGTTCGTTTCAATTAACTCATGAATTTAACTATTAAATTTGTTATTATGAAATAAATTTATACGAATATTAAACGGTTGGAAAAATTATAGATTTTCGTAAGTTTGGAAACATTTCATGATTAAAACCATTCATAACCAATTAGCTTAAACCATTGGCTTTTACTTTGATAGCTTCGAACTACCTAAAATGAAACATAATACACCGTAACATCGAATTACTAAGATGTAAGTGAACCCAGCTGAAAAATTTAAAATAAAACAAGATTTGCGACTTTGATTCTATTTTTAGCCATTATTCCAGTCGATTAAAAAATTACTTTGATCCTGAGTGCATAGAATTTGATAATCACTATGAAATACAGAATGACATACAATATATATTTTTAAAAATAGATCAGTAAGGATGACGTCGCCAATTAAATGGGTTTTTTGTTTCAACGAATAGCTTAAAAAGTACTTTATTTTGATATCAGATTTCAATATACCTTATGTATCACATAACTATGTACATAGTATTAAATTTATAGAAATTTTAAATTTATACAAAACTATGAGAAACATCAAATGAACTCAAGAATCATGAATTATTACCAAGATAGAGGAAAATTTTCATTCGACTAGTTTCCAGAAACGTGATCGTTATTTATTCCATTAAATTATTGGCCTATGGAAACAAAGAAGTACAGAATTCTGATATGACCTTCTTCAAGAGTATTTAGGAAAATAAAACACAAAAAAATAATTCAGTGAATAATTGTTTTCGATAGGTTTTTCTTCGAGCTCAGTTCTAAATCCATAATCAATGTATTATACTATATAAAATTATTTGATAAGATCTATTGCTGAACTCAAACTGTGGAAAGATAACATCAGATTACATCACTGCTGTTAAGTAGCTACTTATCAGTATTCGTCACTTTTTATATACAAAAAGAAAAAGCTAAATTCTCGTATGCACTACCACACTTTAAAAACTCAGTCAGTCAGTCAGTAACAACGTGGAACTTCGTACGTACGTACATCAGTTCGAGTTGCCATACCACATTAGCACATGAATTTAGTTATCGATTCAAATCCCATAGTGGTAGAGGTACTGAAAGTATAAGTAGAGATAGGGGACATTAAGGTTTGATGATGTTATTAAAGGAGTATAGTCCAGTGGAATAAATTGGGAAAGAAAATAAAGGACATGAAGAATTCAGAAGATTAGAGTTTGAGAGAACACAAAGAGTGGATGCACCTGCGCCATTGCAAACGATTTTGAGCCATGTCATTCAAGGTCTCTAACCATCGGTTGCTATCGTCTCGCGGTCCCCAACCAGGTAGTCTACACCTACCAACATGACTCAGTCCACTTGTCAGTGACTTCATGGATTTGTGCCATGTTTTGGTCTGGCCGCCCCTAGCTTTCTTCCAACCTACTCCTACACCATAAAACAGCACGTCGGGGCAGTCGGTGGTCGGGCATGCGCAACACATGTCCCAGCCATCTCAAATGATTAAGTTTCACTACTTCCTCAATTGATTTACCATCCTTACCTAGTACCCGTTTCCTAACAACTGAGTTACTTACTCGGTGGTCCCAGGATATACGAGGAATGTTTCGAAGACATCTATGGTCAAATACTAGTAACCTACGAATATCCTCTACTCTTACCGTCCATGTTTCACTGCCATAAAGTAGGACGGAACGAACTGCTGCGCAGTAAACACGTCCTTTGGTTGATAGACGGATATCTCGACTACGCCACAAATGACGCAAGTTGGCAAAAGCTAGTCGAGCCTTTTGTATCCGTGCTGAGATTTCATCATACACCAAACCACAAGGGCTGATGAGACTTCCGAGATAAGTGAAACGGTCGACACGCTCAACTACTTCACTCCCTATTACTAGTTCGGGTGTCGACGCAACCCAATCCTGAATTAACATTTTGCATTTCGAGGGAGAGAATCGCATGCCGAACAGGCTTGCATTGTTGCTTAGAGTGGTCAGCAGACTTTGCATTCTGTCAGCGTCTTCACTAAATAGAACTATGTCATCGGCATATTCTAAGTCAACAAGTGGATCTCCCGGTAGAAGTTCAACTCCTGGAAATTTAGATGAGGAAAGTGTCATCTCTAAAAGGACGTCAACGACAAAGTTAAACAAGAATGGAGAGAGTGGACAGCCCTGACGAACACCACTTGAGGTAATCAATTCTGATGACAGTTCACCATAAGCTCTCACTCGACCAGTTGTGTTCGAGTAGAGAGCCTTTATAAGGTTGACGTACTTCTTTGGTACTCCCTTCAGTGACAAACATTGCCATAGAACCTTACGATCAACAGAGTCAAATGCCGCCTTAAGGTCGAGAAATACTACCATTGTGGGACGTCTGAATGTGTGTCTATGTTCTAGGACCTGACGTAATGTGAATATTTGATCAATACAACCACGTCCAGGTCGAAAACCAGCCTGGTTTTCTCTAGTCTGCTCTTCACGAGCTTTGGTTAGACGTCGAAGTATTATTGAAGCTAATATTTTAGACACTATATTAGTCAAACTAATTCCTCTGTGATTGTCACAGGAGGACTTTTGTCCTTTCTTATAGACTGGTACAATCAGTGATTGAGACCAGTCAGATGGGATTACGTCCAGTTCCCAGATTCTACCTAAGACCTCAGTCAATCTCGCTGCTAATACTGGACCGCCATCCTTAAAAATCTCAGGGGTAAACCTGTCAGGGCCTGCTGCTCTCCCACGCTTCAGATTTCCTATAGCTTTTTCAACTTCGTCAAGAGTCGGAGGACTTACATCAACTTGCCATTCAGGTCGACTGGGGATCGTGGGAAACCGAAGTATGGCTGAAGGCCAGTTGAACTGATCCCTAAAGTGTTCTGCCCATCGATCCAATCTCCTGGATTGAGAATGAATAATATGTCCATCTTTCTCTAACATAGTTTCGCTAACAGTTGGCTTCCTAATACCGGTTTCCTTAACAAGTCTGAACAGTTGCCTGCTATTACCTATTGCCGCTGCCTTTTCCATCTCTCTTGCTTTCGCTACCCACCACTGTTCACGATCTTTGCGTAGGCTTCTAGTCAGCTTACGCTTAAGCTGACTCCGCTCTTCGTTATGTTCAGAGCCAGATGGAATGAGTCTTCGAGCATCTATCAGTGCGGTAGATGCTGCTGAGATCCAGTGTTTCTCGCTAACCTTATGGTTCAGCGTACTTGCAGACATCACTGCTGTTTCTACAGCTTTTCGGATGTCATTCCATGCTGCCTCGGGGTGGGTATCACTTACATGGCTGCCTAACTGTTTTTCTAGATGTTCCTGAAATATACTCTTAGCTTGACTATCATTAAGTAGGACCCTAAGGGGTTTCCTTGCAGCATGTTTCCTACGTCCAGTAAGACGTAGACAAATACGCGCTCGCACTAGAGCATGATCTGAGTCTAAGCATGTGCTCCAGAATGAGCGACAGTCTTCTATCGAGCCCCTCCATCGGTGGCTGATAGCGATGTGATCTATTTGGGTCCAGCGTTGAGACGAATTAGGGGGTCGCCATGTCAAAAGATGTTTTTCCTTATGCTTAAAGTTAGTGTTTGCAAGAAACAGGCAGTTATCTGAGCATAGCTGCAACAGACGGTCGCCGTTATCTGTTCTTTGAACCGCGACACCATAAGATCCACCCAGGTGTCTCTTCCTTTCGTATAGTTTACCTACTTGAGCATTAAAGTCACCAGCCACTATTACTACATCTGAACGCCTAGCTTTTCGGAGAAGGTCGGAAAGCTTTCTGTAAAACTCATCTTTTACATCATCTGAGCTGCAGTCAGTGGGAGAGTAGGCAGAGACGACGAAGAGGCAACGACGAGTGTCCCTATCTTTTCGAGTCCCTACTGTCCCGTTTAGTCAGACAGCACACAAACGACTGTCTACTGGGATCCAGTCTAAGAGAGCTAGTTCTGCCCTAGGACTCAGTGCTATACCTACGCCAGCGAGGCCACGGGATGCAGCATCAGGGCTTCCAGATACATGAAGCGTAAATCCAGTTGGTTCGTTACTTTGACATGGTGCAGTCAAATGAATGACACTACTAGGATCCTGTGTGCGCGTTTCGGAGACGCAGCACACATGGATGGAGCGAGATTCTAAAGTCTTAGCTAAGGAAGCCTGTTGCCCTATTTGGCACAGTGTTCGGACGTTGAAAGCTCCTACGTGTAGTTTGGAGCGTGGTTTCAGGAGACCAGGAATAACATTCCGCGTACTCTAATCGTTTACACTAGTGGGGCGAGGTGATAAAGAAACGCGAGAAGGGTTACTTGTGGAGATAAGAGAGTTATTAGGAGGTGTAGGAAGGATTTGAATGTGACCAACTTGGTCTCGTGTGCTGTTACGGGTATGAGGGCTGATATCACTTCCCGGTTGCCCACACCGTGGAAGGGTATTTCTTGAGGGACCTGAAAAGGAAATCGGATTAGTGTTGGTCTTAGCGACCTGAGTGCGTGACCGCAGAGCCCAAGGGACAACTGCTTGAGGCCGGTCGCGCACGGCCTTTTTGTGGGAGGTTTTTAATGTGTTAGCTCCGTTCTTCAAAGGGCCTTACCGCCGGAGACGGAAATCCGTGGGGTAAGGTGAGGTGTGGCATTTTTAGGGTCAACCTTTTCTAACCCCTTCCTTCCTTGTGAGAAGGCAGCATCGCTGCAGATGCTGGTTGTTCGAGGGAAACACCTTACTGCTGTCACACCTCTGTACAGTCAGCAGTACGACTTCGCCCTCAGACCTTGAGTTGCTGCTTTTAGTCTTACCGTTCTCCAATCGACCTGCCTGGCATGGTAGAACCTGCAGGAACTTGAGTTTCAGCCAATATAGCTCGGTTGGGTCATCACGATAGGCAAGCCCGACCACCACGTCAAGGTAGCAGCTACGGTCGGGTCTTTAAAACTATAAGACTTGTCATCAGATAGTGACTATGAGACATTATCACTTAGCTAATCGGGCCACAACTGACCATCGGTACGACAGAAATCTTCAGTTAGTTGATTAATGAGTAGTACCAATGTTCTTTTTGTCTAGTCCTTCAGTGATAGTCAAATTCTGTCGGTTGGTATTCTTACGATATGGTTTTCGAAATAGAATCTTTCTAGAAAAAATTTTGGGTCGGTAAAATTTATCAGTCTAAACCAAATCTTGTATACAAATTAATGTTTATTGATAAATTGTTCCACTGGCCACTAAAAGCATGTCATACAAAATAATATGGCCATTCACTTTTGTTATTCAGTACTCGGGTAAAACACACGCTGTGAATCAATTTGTAAGTTTATTATTGAAGACTTGCCCGTAATATTTAAACTAAAAAATATAAACGTTCTTTTCAGAAAAGCAAACATTTTCATACTTATTTGGAAATATTTTAACATATCTATTAATTTCAGGGGATTTGTGGAGATTGCAGTATGTTTAAAGTTGAATTCACAAGATAGATCACCATTGAAAACCTGGAAGAACTGGACGGCCGTATCACCCTAGTATGAGACTCCCTAGCAGTGCACACGCAAGACTCGAACATTGGACCTAAGGCCTTCTAAAATGTTTGTTCACTCAAATGCTAGTTATTCATTTAAAAATCACTAACCTGATCGATTACTGTTAGCTGACCGAGTTTTAAGAATTTAGCTTGTAGTGGTAAACCTACTCATTAAATATAAAGTAGTGTAAATCTACACTAAAAATTTCAAAAATATGATTTAAATATCTGTTATCATTAACGCATGAAATATTTCATCCACTTTATGCTGATTATAAAGCCGAAATTAATGCAACTGTTTCTAGATTAACAGTAATGTAATTCAGTGCTAAAAGAAAAGCGATTTCGTTAGATTTCAACAAAATTTCTGCGGAATATACATTGCAGAACTGATAATCTCTTCAAAAATAATGATAACCAGAAAACACAAATAAGAGTGTATGCTAAATTCGGTACATCATAGGTAATAGCTTAACTGATTACAACTATGTGTGGTTAATGTTAAAAAGGTTCTATTTTGCCATCTCGCAGAAGAATATAGAAAGCCGGTAATATGTGAAGAATATACATCATGTCTTGAGTTCATCAAACAGATAGATGAATAGTGTCTCTATATTTATTATAACTTATAAAGATATTGCCTTCAAACTGGTAGAGCATCGTTTGGTGTACTTGAAATTTTATATATATATATATTAAATGTGATGAGCTCAAGACATGATGTAAAGCTGAGCGATAATGACGCGCTTCGATATATGTTATGATTTCACACCAACATCATACATTCTATAAGTATAAGATGAGCTTATCAGGTCTACTCTGTGATTTAGTTTATCGCTAGATTATCAGTATCTATGGAACTTGCGTAGAACTACTCAAATAAATAATAATTGTGTATTTATAAGTGAATAATTCTAACGTAGATTTTATAAAATTTTATAAAATTCCGACTGGGTGTAATGAATTGTTCAGTCGAATTCTCTGGTAGTTAAACATTTACATACGGCTGATATAAAGGGTTAATTGTACGATATTCATCTTATATAAAGTTGTTGATATACAGAAGTGTTCAAAACTCACAAACTATAACAAAACAAATATTCAATTCTTTCTGACCTTTAAGGATTGTTTGATTAATGTCAGTCAATGATAGACCTATTCCCCCTTTAAAAATCTATTCATTTAGGTACTAATCAACTTATTTTTAGCATTTTTAACTAGGATTGTCTACACAATGTATAACTGACCGCTTTAAAATGAAACTAACTATTAAATAAGTCAAAATTAGCTCATATTGACGATTTCTATTCCATTTTTGTCGTTTTATTTACAGGTAGTTCAATAAGTGCTTTTATTGAAAGTAAACAACCTAGTGATAATGTAAGTCCATACTATTTTTTTCTTTCGTTATATTTTATTCTCTTTTCTTGCTCCTTCCATATATATAGTAAATTGATTTGTTTATAGTTAATAAGAGTATCATCTTATAATAAACATTTATATGAATTCATAGTATAAATACGGCCTAATAGCTGATCCATTCAATATTTTACGAGTGAATCCAAACGTTGATAACTCGTAATTCCTTTGTAAGTTGAGCTAATAAATTTATTCATTGTGCAGTGAACCAGGATACCACTGAGGACAATAGAACGTACTTGAACACGTAATTACAGAGCATCTCAATAAAATCTAAGAGCCATACAGTAAATGCTTAATTTGCAAAATATCTATCAGTTGTCTTAAAATGACTCAGACTTCATTGTTTTTGCATTTTCATACAAATTACATTCTGTTTCCATTCTTTAATGTCCGATCCTCTTGTCTCTCTGCTGCCAGACATTCTATGTCTGACTAACGTCATATACTATTTATGTCGATATAAGTAGCACACACCGCAATTGTATCAGATTACTTGATTTATCTGATATTATTTTCTTCATCTCTACTTCAATTTAAATTAATGTCTCACTTTTCTACTTCTTGTTAAATTAATTCCAACTCCTTGATTGGCTTAAACTATATGGAAATACTTCTGATCAACACTTTTATCAGTATTTAATGAACAGTTAACTCGAAGTTTAACAATATTCTCTATATTGTTTTACATATGACTATCAACTACTTATAAGTAGGCGATGTATCAGTGTTAATTAGTTGTTGCAAATCATTATCAGCAGGAATCAATAACCATTTCTGCCAAACAATAAATTACACCTCACTGGTTGTATTCACTGTTGAGTCTGCCAGCTTAGCTACTGTGTACGATAAGCGATCGATTGCTCACACATAATTTGTTTTATGGTCGAGATACCGCATTTTGATTAGTTACTCAATATAATAAAACCATCAGAATTTATCATCCAAATCTTAGAAGTAATTAAGGACCACTAATGTTTTCCTAGTAAGTCCAGAGTTATTTATAAATCCTAGACACTTTTCTTCTTAATTCAAAGAGTTTTTCCATAATCTAGACAGCCGACTTAGATGTAAATTTAAAGCGGTGATTTGTAAATCATTTACCAATTCTTCAGTTTCGATTAAGTCCTCTCTCAGGTAAGTTTTTTTCAGTCACTAATCTTACGGTTTTTACACTAAAACGTCATAAGATCAAACATTCTAGACCATGTAATATGGTCACCTACAAAGTTAAATGCTTTGAACTAACTGAGGGTTACAGCGAACGAAGTGAATAATTAACACATTTGCGGGTTCAAATAGATATATTAATTGATTTAACATTTTCACTTATTTAAAATTAAGTTTACGAGTAATTTTTTCGAAAATGTTTATCCTGTTATTATTCATTTTCGGCCTTTTGAATTTCATTAAAGGTAGTTGGGAGATGCCAACTTCTGTGTCCTTCTAATAAAACTTCAGATTATTGGGCAGAACAGTTTTTTATGCTTGTTTGTGAGTCATTTAAAAACGAATAAGCACCTAAAACCCATGTAAAAATTTGAACTAAACTCAACTGACAAACTCCTAGTTCAATATTCTGAAGATAGATCGGATCAAATTCACCTGGAACTTGATTCTTATTTCAACGTCATATACTATATGTTTTTTAAAAAAAAAACTCATTTACCAGCTATCTCGTATAGCATAACTGTGAAAAAATCGATGTCGATTAAGTATTTCTTACTAATGTATGCACATATTATACCTAATTTCTTAATTTCTTGTTATCGTGATCATGCATATTGCAACAAACATTTCTGACCAACATATATATTTATTCATATAAGTTTGTTCGATGAGAAAAAGAATGTTTTAATTAGTGACACGATTATGAAATTAAGCCCGAGCTAGAAAAATAATCAATTATTTCAGAAACATTTATCTTTTCATGAAAAAAAACAACAAACAACGTAATACTTCATTGATCAATAGTCAAGGACATCATTCCTATATACTCTCAACCACAAGTCAATCAGTGCTTAAGCTCCCAAAATATCAGATCGATGATAGAGAATGAAAAAGCAAAAACGTGAAACGAATAACATTAATATGTTGTGAGTTACTAAAAATAAGGAATAAGATTAAAATAAATAAAATACTTGGAATTTAGATAAAAACATAAATTTGATACTGATGAGTGGTAGTTACCGGCATTCTGGCCTAAAATCGTCAACTAATGGTCTTAGAAGTACGACACACGATTTAAAAAACCTACATCTATACATAGTTTAACCGAAAATTGATAGATTCATGAGTTGGTGGCATACTATTATTTGTTTTCTTTTAAAAAAATACAATACAATGATAATCAGAGTACCAGAGTTAGGTAGTTGGTGATTGAGTATTTTTTACAATTGTTTAATACCTACCCGATTGTTAAAGACTTACAACATAATCAGTTAAAGTGCTTGCCTTGTCTGTTACTCTACTCATAGTATTGGTCTTGCTTATCCAATGCTGTCATCGATGGTCAGATATTTATGACCAATACATGTTTTATGTATTTAGTGGTTGATTATTAAAAAATAAAAATCCATGCAATCCTATGCTCATTCTTCAAAAGACATCTAGTTAATTCGCTTTCATGGTTGGTGGAATGAGCTTTATTGAGTCACTGTAAATAAACAACTTCTACACGATAAAGTGCCCTCCAATTACACAAAAGTTACTTTTAAGAGAATTAATATATTATAACTATACACTGAAAGATGGTAATTTTTCATTGGTTTTCATGAGAATCAGACATCATTCAGGCTGCCTTCAACCTGAAGAACACAGCTCATTTCTGCTGCACAGCTTTTCAGATACCAAAAACCCTAATGGATAATATTAATTTATTTGGGAAAGATGAGTTTATTTAATTGGTATTAAGTTGAACATTTTATGGTCCCTCAAACAGAAGTTGATGGATCAGGGTTGGGACTTCAACTGTATTGACCATTGGGCCACTATCCTATTTCCTAACGAATACCTAAGATAAAATTCCCATTAGTTATTGGAATCAATATAAATTGTTGTCATAACTACATTGTAATGACACTGCCTCTCTGTTGTAATTTGCGTCATAGTTGAAATTATTTGTTTAGTCATCCGTCTTCAGAAGATAATTTTTTGTTAGCTAACATAAGAAAAAAATGTGTATATAAACCACTTATTCTTACATTATATCAGTATTAAGTAAAACACGTCCCATATGCATGTATAACATACGAACTGAGTATTTACCAAAAGTATGTTTTGTTAGTCAAATGATGGCCATTTTAAAGATGACGTTGCAAATAGTTGTCCAAATGTTTTAACGAAAACATTCACGCTACAAGTCTATGGCTTGTAGATCACCAACATAGATGATCTATGTGGAATGATTGGGAACCTATTCAGTTCAGTGAGAATGGTATGACCGAAAGCTAACGTCGAAATCACACGTGAATCACCCCTTCGTCGTATCAAGGTACTATGGATGCTTTGAAGACCATACAACACAAAGAACATTATTACGGAAATATATTAGTAAGAATGAGTACAGAGAAGATAGGTGAGATCACCACCACATCGGCCAGTCCATGGCATACAACTGACTGATGCGCGTTGGTTATCCTTGACTTTGACAGGGATCACTGATCTGTTCGATATTCAGTGTCTCAACTGCCGAATTATTTGGCTATGGCTCAGTGACATTTCACTGTCCCTACAGACTATTCTCATATCAACAGCTTTTGTACCGAGAAACTAAAATCTGATCTGCTAGGCTATTTCAAAGCACATTTACAAGTTCATGTACTTCTACAGACATAAATACAATATCACTTGGAAGATGTATTCCAAAACGATAAATAGTATGGCAGATCAAAGAAAACTGGTAGGTTGATCCTCAGCTTTGTCATTGGATATTTTATGATTTCAACTTTCTGCTCTTTCAACGAATTAATTCTTCAAATTTCTGTTAACTTATTCGAATAAAATTAAACTGAAACATCATTGTATTGTTGAAACATCAAAAGTAATCATTCTGTATATCTGGGTTATTCTTTTGCTAAATCACTTTGATTTACTATTCATTTCAACCTCTAAAGTTGCCTATTAACTTTGGTTTCTGATTAAGAAATTTTCTAGATTTTATCTATTGAAATATTTATACATGTATACCCATGAAATTGAGTTTATTGAAAACTTCATTTTTATGAAATTTAAAATAAAAATAATTTTAACGAAATTATTAATTGTTAACTGTACAGTTGATAATTAGTCAAAAGGAGATCATGGTAAATGATAAAAATGGTTTTACTATTATTCATGAATATAGAAATGTTGATTAACTAAGTAACAGGATGTTTGGTTTTCGAATAACATATAACTTGGTAACATGATTAAGGATAGCCTACAAGAAACTTTGGGTTTAGTTTTAATATTTTTTGGGACGCTTCAATAAGGTTCACCTGTAATTTTAAGTTAGGTCACTTAGGCCACTTGCCACAATGGAACTTAATCGACAGAATTCCATCAGCATTAAGAACGATAATGATATACATGAAATTAGTTAATACTCAATGATCAACCAATTATGTACACATAAATCTCAATGAAATTTTATCACATCAGGTTATCATAATTAAAGTACGGTGAACTAGTAAACTTTTAGTTGGCAACTTGACGCTTACATTATCTATTCTACTAATGTAAAATACCAAAACACAAATAGTGAAATTCATAATTGTTGTGATAAAAAGTGTCGATTTTAATGGAATACACTTTGAAATCAATTCTAAATAAAAACAGAGCAAATGAATTGATAAAAAAAGGCTCTAGAATTATTTTAATACGTTAACGCGGTATCCTTATGTATTTCATTATAGATTATTTTTCTATTTTCCGTATTTACTAATTTTTTGACAGGTCCAAGCATTGTATGAAATATTTCCAGATGAAGTTTTAGGCTCTGGACAATTCGGTATTGTTTATGGAGGTAGGTTGAAAAAAGTTGCAAATATCCTTAAAGAACAACATTGTAATAGTAATTCCTTTTTTCTATACAAACTATAATCTTATCATCAATGTACTCATCCTTACCAGTTTTTGAATTAGTAATAAGTGTACGGGGTTCGAGATTATTGAATTTTATTCTTTGGGTTGTGAATCAACCGTAGTTGGACAGCTATTTTAAACCAGTAAGTACTGGACAAATATTTCGTCCTTGAATCGCTGGATAATTATTTTATTCTAGTATGGGATTATTCGGCGTTGCACATTCACGACCCTACTAGAGTTGCTAACCTATTGATTCAAAGTTTAAGCTCTGATCGTGGGGCCAAAAAGCCTTAGGTTCGATCTCCAGTAAGGTTGTGAAGGAGCCCTATTCAACAGTTCAGTGCTTCTTGGTTTTCAATGGTTCTTCAACAAATATGAGCTCGTGATGTAAAACTTCAGATTTAATAATACCCTTAATTCTTCTTAATAATAAAATATCCTAGTTATTTCTAAGTTGTTTAAAGGCTAGATACACAATAAAAATTTACATTTTGTTGTACTGCAACTAATATACTATATTTTAAAGACCCATGTGAACAAATAACTCAGACTTATGCTTCACTAAATCTATATTATATTGCAGGAATTTAGTGAATGCCATGAATTCAGTAAGACACACATGGTCTCAAATACATCAGAAATCATATGGACATAAATCCCATCAAATCAAAGATAGAATTAATAGCCTTGCTAAACTATATTTGTTGTGTAACACTGATATTAATATATATATATATACAGAATAACCGATTATATGTAATTATAATTGGTTTAGTATTTTTAATACATACAAATATATGAATGAATATACAGTTTTTGAATTATTCAGTTCCACATCGAGTGATAAATTATCATTATGATGAGAGTTTGTGGTGATAAAATTGTATCCTTATTACCTGGTAAAATCATAAGTTATTAGATTTTCGGTAACTTTCAGCTTACACATATATATTAAATAGTTTTCTGTATTGAATGGTTAGATAATGGATTATTCATTGGTTTTCTGGGAATTATCATTAAGATATACTTCAAGAATGATATTATCCAGAAAGGTAATGAGAATTTCATATTTAGATTATTTAGACTAGAGAATGTATCAATCTCATGATCATCCGTTTGAGCTATTTTTTAAAAAAATCTTTACAATGATCGCCAGATTGTACTTTTATTATAGTGAAATGTTTACAAAGTGATTATACAAAATAAAATATATGACAGTTACTGGTCATAAATAGACTGTACAACTAATAAACAAACATTTGACAATACAATTTACGAGGATGTGCCTGAAATATTTAAAATTGCTGAGATAACTTGTTGACTACTTAACAACTTTATAATTTGATTCTGTTGTTAACCTGAAACCATATGACATAATATAGTCCAATCTATGTCAAGTCACTTGAACTAGTGGACAGACTTCAATTTAATCAATGGAATTAGATCAGTACTAAGGTTTAGACAGAAATAACATTGGTTACTACTTAGTTGGTTATACACGATGTGGAACCTAACACAAACATTCATCACTTCAAGTTACTACATCACATTGGTACAACGATATGCCACAGTAGTACTATAAACGGTAACAGTATTAGCAGTAATAGAAAACATTAGAAATATGATATTAGCAAAATTGATTATTTTTAATAAATTACACTGAAGTGCATGAACCCTGCATGATGTACACATCAAAATATATAAACTAGTTTTTAGTCAATAGATAGTTATGCACATAAATATTTGTTGTAACTTTTATATACTAATTTAAAAACGATTTTTTGTTTAAGAATAATAGCGAGGTAATATCTAATTTAGAAAACAATAATAATGGTATTTATATATGTTTACAACAGTTGGATGTTATTACTGCTGACGGTTTTTGAGGTCAGAAGAACCACTATTTGTTTATCATAATAACTCATATGAGTATCTTTTTTATAGTTATAAAACAAATCTAGAATAAATTGCAAAACAGTAGACTGTCAAATTGAGTAAATGATTAATTTTGGCTGTTATTACATTGACTTTCTTTAAGTTGGTAGGTTTATAACTCAATATTCGTTTACTACATTACTATAACTACAACGAAATTCGAGACCCAAAGATGGTGGATTCAACTATATAATAATTCAAACGTTTCATAATGTCAAGATGAATCAGTCATTCAGTGATTCCTGGTTATCTGATAAATATCAGTCTTTAAGTATATATATATAGGTGTAATCATATCATTGATAAATTATCCATTTTTCATAGGTATACATCGTAAGACGAAACGTGAAGTGGCCATTAAAGTCATTGACAAATTACGATTCCCTACTAAAAGAGAGGCACAACTAAAGAATGAAGTATCCATTCTGCGTGTAAGTATTTAATAATAATAATTTTATGATAAAATTATATAATACTATTTAATAAGTTAGTAAATACATTCAAAGTAATGATTATACTGATTTTCGTTTTTGTCTAGTTGTGATAAGATGTCTTGTAGCTAAAGCACTTATTTTCTAACTAGTAGTTTGTAAGTTCAATCCTGACTCAAGTTATTTTAGTGTGAAAAACTGGTCGAAAGTACCAGCCTTCAAAGCAAGTCTATGACTTAAAACATTTACTGGGGAGATGAGTCTCATTTCTGGACATAAAATAAGCATGATTAAAATCCACAACATCAATGTGTTAGACATGGACTTTATTGACCATGCACAAATCTATGAGATTGGATATTGATTACTAAGCTTACTTATTGACCGCTAAGTGAAAAAAAATTCTATCAATTCATAACTGTGACAAGCATGAAAACACTATTTATTATGCACTAAAACTTCATGATTTGAACGAATGAATGGATGAACTAAACTACTCTCGATAGGTAATATCCAATGATACTATTTGATCGATTGACAGGCATGTCCTCAATAAACTGATATCAGAAAACAAAATAGCTGTTAAGTAAAAACAGGTTTCCTATGTGATAAATGCTTATCTAGAAAACATTAATACAAAATAAGTATGATTACATATTGTAAAAACGATCGGATGTCAATTATGTGAGTCATTTACTTTCCAACGAATTAAGATCTTTTTCATTATATCAACACTGAACTAAATTGATTCAGTATTCCACTCAATCAACAAAGAAAAAATGTTTCATCACATTTTTAGGTAGGTAGAACAGATTTACAGTTGCTAACAAGCCGGGAAATCTGATAAGAATAACTTTGGGGAATATTCATAATTATAAGTATAGTAACGATGGTATATGGTAGTAGATGAGTTAAACGGCCAAGATTTTGAGTTCTGTTTTTAGCTAATACTGTTACAACTTGTATAACAGGTGTCATGTATGGAGATAAAAATTCTCGATAGGTACTAGCACAACTTATATATATAAACTATCTTCATTGTTTAAAAATAGTATGCACCATTTACAGTAACGTAATTACAATTTAAAAGCTGGTAATCTACAGATTGACCACCAGGTCAATGGTTCAACGTGACCTTCATTGTGACTTGACTATAGCCTCAATTAAGAATTTAAGTAAATGATAAAATTTGTAAAGTCATCAAGTACTTTACAGATTGCAAATATCTTTTTCTCTAAGTCAAAATATTTGAAAATCCATTCTGTACAGCATATTCTTAAAATTAAAATCAAGGTTAGTCTGCCAAGGGCAAATGAATAACTACATGATCAACTCGATGCCAATCAGTAACTTAGCCCATTTTCGCAGCAATTAACTGCGAAGTTAACACAAATATTGGTTTGAGCTACATACAACTGTCATTATCCAACAGGTCAAAAGTGCGGCTTAAAACCGAGTACACAAAAACTGTATATGGTGAAGAAGACATAAAAGCTAGCTTAGAGTAACATTTGTCATGAGAAATTTGACGGATACTACGCAGCTATCTCGATCGAAGTACAGTAAAATTTGAACCAGTGGAATGCACAATGTTCAGTACCAAAATGTTCGGAAAAATGGTGTTGATCTTACTGCATTTGTTCATTTACCACAACTAATTATTTGCATCACAATTGGGAATGACCCAGTTGCTGATCTGAAATCAATTATTTCATTCTCGTGATTACAAAATAGTATATCTTCCTTATAAATTGAATGATGTATATCTCAAAAATATTGCATAAGTGACAACTTCCTTTCCTGGTAATTTGACATCTTGATTTTTGGATGACAAGTCGTTAGTAGAGTGACGAAGTTACTCAAAATATTTATATGGACATATAAAGCAAGACATATATGCAGTGATTTCGGGTTTTAATGAACATAACTTAGTTTTTTATGTAACGGCCAGTGATGTAAACCTCGAAATGAAGGACATCACCGAGTTACATATGAGGAAATGTATGAACTACCGATGATAAGTTGTGACTGAAGCTCAACCATAACAGGTATGATGCAAGTATCGCCGATGATAGGTGCGCAATATCGCGAACTGACTGAGGTACAAATGCAAATTGTCGGGTTCGAACAACGTATTTATCATGAAGGGCATGTTGAATCCTTATTTTCGTCAGTATCTGCTGCCATCCGTTCCCATGCTAAAAATATAGGAGTCCAGTGGCTTTTCAGCAGTTATCTATATTTGTTAAGGCATACAGACAATCTATATTCGACTTCGATACTCGTGATGTCCTGAAGCAGTTAATCTCTATTCATGATTTTGCTTTTCTCTAGATTTAATCACATGTTAGAGGATGTTAAACGTTTTATTGATTGTTGTTTTATAGAATCTTAATCACCCCGGAGTGGTAAATCTTGAAAGAATGTTCGAAACACCAAAGCGCGTAAGTTATCGGAATTTTGAGCGCCATTGTGACAAATTTCTAACAGATAGCAAATATATATATTTACCGATTTTATGTGCACTGCATGTGAATATCTTAATATGTAGAGTCACGTGAATAAGATGAACAATCGGAACTACGGAGGGAGGGTAACCATGAAACAATCCTATCCTGGTTATAAGTTCTGCATTTGAGCACTAAACATGAACTCAATATTAACGAATAAACACCAATGGCAACAATGACATCACTTACTCATAATAAAATTTTGGCTCCTAATATGATTGATATTTCTACAGTGAGTATGCACTCAGTAAATCTAAACACTAGAAGTTCAGGAATACTATAGGCTGAAGTAAAAGTATACTGCGCATATTACTATCAAAAGACATATTTCTCGAGTATTTATAGAAATCTATGTTGTTCGGTTCAAAACTTACACATGGCTGAACAGATAAATTTAGCAGGCAGTCAAGACAGAATGCGTTTGTTTGATACTTATAATCGATGAGACATTAGAGATTCTACAAATAATTAGACATTGTTTTAAGTATGGTTGTTGGTCTTGAATCTGCTTTGTGACGCAAACCTTAACCCCTTCTACCTATTAGTTTGAGCGACCACGCGGCAATGTAACTCGTGGTCATCTAACTGGAGTGAGCTGATAAACCGGCTTTGGTTCCTTAATGTACTCATTTATTCTCTTAAGTGACTTACTCGAGGTCACGAAGCGTCAGAAAATATAATTTGTTTAACTTATCGTAATCAGTTCACTAACAGGGCGTGTTTGGACGTTTTATTCTTCAGGTATTTGTGGTAATGGAAAAACTAGCAGGTGACATGCTGGAAATGATCCTTGGATCGCCACAAGGTCGACTGACAGAAAGAGTTACGAAGTACCTGGTGACGCAAATACTAGTTGCTTTGCGATATCTCCACCTACGAAGCATAGTACACTGTGATCTCAAGCCAGAAAATGTCCTACTGGCTATACCACCCAACACAGATGTGAATAATATGGGACTGCCGGAAGTTTCTCAGGTAAGATGTGTTAGGATCCTCGGATAACACTTATGCCATTCAAAAATGGCAGCATAAGTAAAACATACGTCACAGTGGTGAGCAGTTGATTACACCGACCGTGATTAATACGGCCACTCAAATGTCATCCAATGCAGCACAAATGCCACTTCGTTTCACTCCACAGAAACAAGACCGCCATCGTGTTCTTGCGCAACCGAATATCACCTAGTGTCAAAAGAGCAGGAAATCGCTCTCCTCGAAACTTAACTCCCACCCCATTTTTTTATTTACAGAGTGTAGCCCGACAGTTCCCCCAGATCAAGCTGTGCGACTTCGGATTTGCAAGGATTATAGGCGACAAGTCTTTCAGACGATCGCTGGTTGGCACACCAGCCTACCTAGGTAAGTTTAGAACTTAAGTCGTAATAAAAGACGATCATAAAGATGTGAGAAAAGATCACGGGACTATGTAGATGATATAACACTCCACTTTTCATTTCAGCTCCTGAAGTACTGAAAAACCGTGGATACAACCGAGGGATCGATATGTGGTCTGTTGGAGTGATACTTTATGTAAGGTAAATCAGATTATGTCGAATCTAGCTAACGTGCCTGAAATTGGTAGTCTTAGTGGGACATTTCCGTTTAATGAAGAAGAGGATATAACCGAGCAGATAGAAAATGCCGAATTTATGTATCCAAGTGACCCGTGGGACAGTATATCTGAAGACGGTAAGACCCACTTTAGGAAATATATGTATTTTTATAAGCCATACATCTAATTACACATTTGCTGCAAGTACGTCTACGAAACCGATTCTCCGTTGAGAGAAGCCTCAACCACATTTGGATGCAGGTAAGCTCATTAGTAACTAAAAGCGATTTAATTTACGGAGGTATAAGTACATGCTAGCTAAACTCTTAACCTGAAATAGAATTACTTGATTTCTAAAACTGAGCTTTATCGTTTTGACAGGACTACATATGTTGGTGCGACTTACGTCGGTTGGAAGCCACACTCTCAAACGAAAGTCGGTTTCTTACTGCAAGTGCAGATGATGCGCGGTGGGAAAGATATCGTGAAAAGTGGAACGGCGAGATTGATGCAGAACCAAGGAACCGTGTTTCCGATCAGACGTTACACGAGCTTCCTACATGGAGGGAACTCGCTTGGAGAACAGACATACATTTTTAGCCCATATACTTGCAGCCAAACGAACTTGTACGAAACCCATTGTGATGTAATAAAAAAAACTTTTTTAATGATTGGTTTGTGACACTTGTGCATAATGGACAGGCCGAGTGAGACAAAAAGATAGCACAATGGAAATGTGAAACAAATTAGAGTTCAACTAAATGTATTACGAGGAATTAAGTTCATAAATCAATTTTAGCGATAACCGGTGTAATATTGACTCATTGTTGGCGCTGGCGGAGCGGCAGCAGTTGGGACTCCACCTGGAGGAGCTCCGCCAACTGGGATAGTACCATATCCAGATGGATAAGTAGAATACCCAGGGTAATAGCTTGCATAAGGATTTGCGGCTGGTGTTTGTGGTGTTACTGTTGCAGTTGGAGCACTTGGAACGCTGCTGGATACGCTACCGGACACAGCCGAAGGCTGTTGCTGTTGTTGCCACGCGTTAAATTGTTGTGCAGCAACCATCGCTGCATCATACTTTCCAGCTCCTTGAGTACTTCCTGTAGCGCCTTGAGGAGCACCATAGTAGTAGGAGGCATAAGCTGCTGCAGTCGGTGTCGAATGGTCAGATGTGGCAGTAGTGGTGGCGGCGGAAGAAACTGCTGGCGCGGCTGTCTGTTGAGTTAGTTGGGGTTTGTCAGCAACAGCTGAGGCATATAGTGACTGTTGGGTGGTACCAGTGGTGGGTGCACATCGACTAACCGTTGCGGATGGTTGAGCAGTTTGCGACCCGTATGTACCATATCCGTACCCATAGTTGTAAGCGCCATAAGATTGGCTAACGGGAGGGGCGTTTGCATTACTACTTCCATCAGGTTTTGTATTCTGAGTAGAATAACCATACCCGTAACTTTGTGGTTGAGCTTGCTGAAAAAAAAATTAACAAGCTTCATGAACGAGATAGAAAGAAAAACGTTATCAGGGCAAGGATGAGCATTCTTCAAACGTTAGTAAGCGAACGGCATTGGTAATCATCATAATATAGTTAAAAGGAAGTTTTGTCTTATCATAATATCAGGTTTAATAATGGTTTAGAATGGGTCATTTTATAATTTACCTGGATCGATGTTGCAGTCTGTTGTACTTGAGGTTGTGGTCGATTAGTTGATTGTGATGGTGGGTTATAAGTAGTGCTCTGTACGGGGGCAGCTGGAGGGATCGGTTGGGAAGCAGGGGGTCCAACATCGAACCGACTGCGCCCAGCTCTAGGACCTCCAGGAGGATTAGATGGTTGGATAGTTGCTTTTTGATTACCATTAGAAGTAAATCCGCCTGGATAACTGGATCCCAAAGCATAGTTATTATATGCATTTGTCTGGGAAGGAGCATTGGTTTCTGGTTTGGCATCAAAACGTGATTGTCTAGGAACGGGAGGAACATTGGTAGCAGGGGGGTGATTGTCGGAATAGCGAGCAGCACCAGATGCATACAAGCTAGAACTATCTGTACTTGAATGTTCATTCTGTGACATGGTTGTTTTATCAGGATCATTGGTACCATAGGCATGAGATCCTCCAAAAGGACCACCTGAATTTTGTTGCATTCCAGTTCTTCCGGATCTGTCTGTTGCCATACCTCCACTGTAAGGATCTGAGCCAGGGTTTGTGAAATTACCCTGATCACCAGTATACGAGTTAGGATAACTAGAAGCAGAATTAGGATTCCCATATGAAGGGAGATTCCCTCGATTGTAACCACCACCAGGAGCATTTTGATATCCTGCTGGACCACCGGAGAACGGGGGATTGCCTCTTTGGTAGGCGGAATAACTACCACCAGAAGGCTTTTGCAATGCATTTGCGTTGTAAGGACCTGGTCCGCCAAAACGTCTGTTTCGATAATCATCATTTGGTGGCCCTGGATATTGCTCCTCAGCTGGGTTTTGATAACCTTCCGCACCACCGTATATATTATACTGTTGGCTATCATCGGAAAATCCGCCAATCATATCACGATCAGGTTGAGTACCACCACGACCGGAAACGGGTGCGTTGCGGCCCAGTTGACTACGATCAACACCCCTGTCAGCATTAGCTGCACGTCCTGGAGCGATTGCCCCACGTCCCATTGACGTTCCACCACCACGACCGGGGGCTCCACGAGATCCCTGCATTTGGACACCGCGGCCACCACTTCCGTACCCTCCTCTAAAGCCTCCACTCATTGGACCACCTGAAATATATATGAAGAGACATAAATAGGGGGCGAAATAATAGAAACGTGTTGCAGCATAATCAAAGGGATAACGTACCTTCATATGGTGGCTGAGAAAGTGAGGCTTCGTTCATATCATAGGCGTTGCCAATTGGCTCTCCATCACCTGCATTACCATCAAAGCGACTGTACATTGGGTCACTTGGTCCACCATAACCTGGGTTTCCCCGGTCCATTGAACCACGATAGGCGCCCCGTCCAGCACGTGAATCAAAATTCGGTACCGGGAACCCGCCTCTTGCAGGACCGCTCCTCATCATGCCACCGCGAGAACTGTCGAAACCTCCGAATCCACCCGGGCCAGACATCCCACTTGGAAACGGTCCGCGATTCGGAGCCCCGAAACGACCACTAGGAGGACCACCACCATACCTCCCACTGGGCTGACGACCAAACGATTCTCGGTCGCTATCTGGAAAAACGCAGAGGAAAATGAAGAGTTACGAAGAGACTGAATAAGTAATGAATCTTAAGCTATTATTAACAGCTGTCACTTACTTCGATCGAAGCGATCTCCCTCACGGCTACGATCACGGGAGGCATTGTAACCACCTCTGAAAGATAAAGAGAAATTGTTGAGGAGCCTGGAACCACTAAATCACATCACGTTTACTCCTAACCATATTAATTTTTACCTGTAGTCACGGCGACCACGATCATCGTTCCGGCGATTAGGAGAGCTTCGGAAGTCATCACGTCGTCCACGTGGCATGTCACGACCACGATCCCGGCTATCCCGTCCACGGAAACGTGAATTGCGTGAGTCATCCCGGTCACGATTCCCACCGTCCCAACGCTGGCGCTTTTCCGGTGGTTGCCTGTTTGCCTGTCCTTCTTGGTTGTATTGAGCAACTAGGACTTTTACATCATCCAGACCAAGTTCGGTAAAGATAACCTCATCAAAAACGCTAGAGGGATCTTCAGATACAGGTCTAGGAATTCCAAAATTTGCTGAAAGAGAAAAATTATTCCTACTGACTTAGCTGGAACGTGAAATCGTTTACAAGGAAAAAATCTAAAACAGCACAACATATTTATTTACATTCCAACAACTGATTAGTAATCAGTCGCTAGGTTTACTTATGATTGACGAAATGTAACCTGACGATTTAGTAGTAAAGAACCATGTTTTGTTTTTCCGGGTAGCATACTGTGAACGATTAACAAATGCTTGTTTTCTGGTAACAGTACGTACAGTTTGTTAAGATCATTTTGTAACTGTCGCAGTGTGATGAGTCTATTGACTTTTTATGGTTAGAAAGATTTGAGGGAAATTTAGCTATCGTTTACTGCAGAAATAAAAGATTCCACATTTTATTGATATACTTAAAGGGGTGGGTGAATACAGTCAAATCAGATTTTACTGTGATTTCAACTGTCATTAAAAAGGACACAAAATACCGACCCTACGGTACATTAAGCTATGGCTAGTTTTGATTGGTCAGAACCTGGATGGGAAACAAATACAAATACTCAACATGAATAAACATTTTAAAATAATTGAGAAACCCATAATTACTCGCAGTCTAGAGAAAGAAATCAGCAAGTTTGACTCTGACCGCCATTTTTAGTGAACGCTATGAATTCGAAAACACAAGGTCAGATGACGGACTCATGGCAGCTCAGTCAGTTAGTCAACTACAACATAAGACCAGGCAGCTGTTATCTCTTGATGCGAGTAACTATAGGTTATACAAAAACAAATAACTAGCTGAGACTTATCTTCAAACTACCAGGCATTCCAGATTGTATCTGTTCATACAATTGCATTCCTATGATGGAAACTTCGAAGATTAACTATCGAAAGAACTGTATTCCTTTCTAAATAGATACATATTTACATACTACCAATTACAGAACGATTATTGTTCCAACAAATACTAAATGAATGCAAACAAATTTGTAAGCACTTAAGTATTCATCAAAATAGTACAATAGGATTTACCAATTAGTAGACCCAAGTATAAAATAGAACGCAGATTCATTAAAAGTAAATCCAAGGAAAACTTGCAGGACTTTATACCACCATTTCCAACAAAGAAAACTACCTTTCATCTCGAGAACTGCAGTTTCAGGCACTTCTTTGCCCTCCTCTTTTTCCCGTTGGGCAATTCGCCGCCTGAATTCTTCGTCAGTAGGAACGATAACAATGGCCTTTCGCTTGAAACCTTCAAATGGACGCATTTTACGGCGCTGTGCTGACGGGTACACATTTGTCTGTGATTAGGTTCAGGAGATGGAACCGAGCGAATGAGAGAAAAAACGAAGTTATATCAGTGCCACCACCAGGAATAGATAATTGTGCGCATTTGTACGATGGACCAAATCCAGTTGCAAGGTACATACCAAAAATGCAAAGCAAGTAAGGTACCTTGCATGTAAATTCGGACAAAATTATACATGTTCATTAACATGTACTTCGCCAAATCAGTCTATTGCAGCAGAACCAATCCAAGAAAACCATCATTAGAGCAAACTGATCAAGAACATCGGTACATTTAATCTGAACAACTGTTCGATCAGTGCTCATATGGGGTGTCTTAGAACGGAGACCACTGAATACATTTTAACAAATGAAATATTTAGTTCATAAACACAAACTGATAATTAACAATAAAAACAAACTTGTAATACATAATGGTAGGGAATTTAATACCTTAAAATACATTACAGAAAACTAAAATTGTTTACGATTAACCCCTACGACTCGTCTACTAATTTAACGTATTGAAATCCCTTCGGAATACTATAACTCTAGAAAACCTACTGATACTAGTACATTAGTGTTTATAAGAAATAACTGACCTGATCCAAAATGTAATTACGACGGCGCATACACGCCATACTGATAAGTGTATTTAAACACTTCGTTGATTTGTCAATCAAAACATCCCATCTCCCGTGATAATTACGTTGTCGTGCAATGCCCATTACCTAAAATAAAAAATTGTATTAGTTTTGTATACACAAGTGGATAAATCCACATGTTTACTTGGTTAGGACTTACTTTCATTTTATCTAAAATAAGGTTGGTTCCTAGTATATTATATTGCTTTTCACGATGCTCTGTTTTCTGTTGCTCAGCAAAATACGTTTTTCCTGCTCCCGGTAGTCCTACCATCATAATCACTTCACATTCAGACTTTGATTGAGGTGGGCAGCGACCATGTACGCGACATGATAGGGGTAAACAATTTATTTGTTGCCAAGATAAAGGATCATCTGGAAAATTAAATAAATTCACAATCTTTAATACACACAAGAACAAAGTAAACGAGTGTTACGGAGCAGGATTTTACGCCTCAATGAAAGGATTTTTCATCGGTGAAGGGAAAATGGTGGTTATCCACAGATGACACCTTGTGCCTGAGTCATCACTGCTCACAAGATCGAACTATCGACGAATTCAGCTGATTGACTGAAGACCAACGATGAGACTACTAGCCTGTGTAGGTTTTTTTATCGTAAGATAACATGCCTGAATTATTAGCGTTAACAGAAAAACCTACACAATTAACTGTCATCAACGACTGGCCAATTGCAATTTTATGGATCGTTTATTTTCTGACGTCTAGGTCGTAACTGTTAGGCCTAATCGTACTGGAAAGTCCACTTAATACGTCCTGAAGGATGGATGAGTCTATTAGTACATGTAAATTAACGAAAAACCTAGTAAACTAAACAGTTTGTCTATCACACGTAGTCACTAATTGAAGAAAACCCAGTAGACGCTTACAAGAGAAAATAGCTAATAATTATCTTTTTGCTATTATCAGCAACCTTCCCACGATGGCGAAGATTGATTAACTGACTTAAAGTATTCCTTGAAAACGAGAGAGCTAGATTTATAAACTTTACCTGATGTTTACACAGTAAACGTACAGTATAGTATTTCTATTCGGATGTAGGTCGGAGTTATTCCACATTAACTCGCTGGCAGATTGTACCACGAATTCACCCATTTAATTATCAATGCTTATAGACAGGAAGCATCTACTTTTATCTTTAGGTATCCTAGTTGATAGTGATCAGTGGATACAAATCGAACCACTTAGGATAGGGAAAGCCTAATTGCAGAATCCTATACTTGCAATGTCTTGAATTAACTCACATTTTAGAATTGATGAGAAGTACTTTTTATTTTTAATATGAAAAACATGTGTATTTTAGTATCACCGATCGTAAACTAAGTTAGTTAGCGGTGTATACTGTTACCCATAAAACTTATGGTGAGACTAAGAATGGTGTATAACTTCGAGGTGGAATTGACGCACAAACCAAAAAAGCCAGAAATTAGGACTGAATTAAATCTTTTGGCATGGAACTATCGGGTCTGGCTATCTGAGAATTGTTTGCTTCCCGTGGACACTTGAATTATATCAGTGTGTTCCTGATTACCGGACAATACAACTAGTAGAGAACTGCGTCTCAACCTAGCACATAAATTCAGATAGTTTTGCAATCTACATCCGGATCATAAACGTGGTCATTCATTCATTAATGTCCACATTGTTGCTCACGGCAATCCAGACTTAACCTTTGTCAGAGCTTTTAAATAGGACTCATATCTATAAGCGAACCTGCCGGTTTAGGGAACGGATGTTATTTTTGACATACCTAAAGGAAACTATGGAACGGAGAACAGTGAATGCAACCAAGTTTTTAAAATACTTAGACTGACGAACTATACAGCGATTTTTACCCACAAAAAGGACCTGTCTTGCTGGTAAACGCGAGTCTTAGCACCTACTCAAGTTTGAATGACTAGGAAGTACACCTGGGTATCAAACAACAAGTGGAATGAATGAGTACATGAATTCGTGGCATTTATCAGATACATAAACCGCTAAAACTAAAGATCGGGCGTAGTGTGTAGCAACATCCTGCAGACTATCAATTAAACTTCACAACCAAACCTCTAATGTTAATCACATAATTTTCTGTGACCGGATGTTTAGTTATTTGAGAACAAAATTAAACGACTGAAGCTTACCAGATGGAATATTAGGACTAAACCAAGGAGACTGACTTTCTTGTCCGAAGTTGCAGGCGAACTCAACGTTCTTCACGTAGACGTGTGGGAACAAAGCACAACGTTCTCCTAACTGCGACTTTTGAACACGGAAGCACTCCCCTTGGTCCACACCATTAACACTAAACCTTAACAGAGCTTCAACATTTGTCCATTCCTGAAGCATGAGATAAATACACAACTTACGATGAAAGCACCAACGACATCACCTTCTCCGAATGTACAACCGTAGTCAGTAAACTTGTTGTTTGTAGACTTTTTTCCTGTACCTCCATAGCCAAAAGACTGAGGCTCTTCACCAAGAGTGAAATCTGTGTCTTCTGTAGACCAGCCAACTCGTAGTACATGAGTTGCCCCGCCGACCAAACTATCATAGTTTTCAACAGGGAGATTTTTCACTACTCGTACTTCGAAAAATGACTAGGACATAAGCGAAACATTAACATTTACCTTCCCAGATATTGAGCCATAGTTTGCTCTTGCTCCAGCCCACATTAGTGAGAAACCACCCTCTGTCAGAGGTTTTGCCTGAGAGCCGGTAGCATCGATTATGAGGTTTAAATCACAATTGTAAGTGTCTAAGAAGACAGATACGTTTTCTTCCCAATTATCTGGTTCCGGAACCATTCTTGATTTGACCTGAGGAGACCTGGAACGTCTACGGGGTGACCTGCGAGAGTCTCTGTCTCGAGATCTAGATCTTCGGCGGGGGGAATGTGATGGTGAGCGCCTACGCTTGAGGTTCTCTTGGTCTGGTTTTTGATGTTGATCACCTGGACTACTATCCTTTTCATTTGTTAACTAACAAAATTACAAACGGACATGAATCACTTACCCCGTTCTCACACCCACGCTGTGGGGACACGTTAGGGCTTGAATCCAGCACATCACGTCCTGAGTTTTGACTCGGTTGCCTCGATAGATTTGTAGACGCCAAGTGGGGTTGTTCTTCAGCATCTAATGATTAAGACATATGATTTGACGAACCTACCTGCGGGTTGCTTTTTGTCAAAATTAGGCGACGCCGATTTGAGAGCATCATTCAGGCGATCCATTAAAATTTGCTTTGTCCCGAAAGTATTGAGACCACGCCTACCCAACTCGGCTCTCAACTCTGGTACCTTCAGCTTAGACACATCGATGTCCTCACTCATCATTAAATGGCGAAAATATGGTGAGTGCGGACAAACAAATTTCAAACAATGTTCCAATACTCTGAAACTTGGTAAGTTCAGGAACGAATTTTAGAAAATGAAATTCAGTCTTATTTTTACCCTCCCTTAAACTTAATTAAGCTCATTGTTCTACTTCTGAGGGATCGTTGTTTTTCACACACAATGTCATACAGACTTTGTTGAGCATCATGAATAATATCCGTCCTGTATATCTTAACGTAGATATCTATGCTGACTTTTGCTCATTATCAATCATACCACGCACTTTTTTGTTTTATATTCTGCTTGATACGTTTTGTGAAGGGAATTTTGTTTACTCAACTTTAACTTCGAAAAGAATAACTGCTGAAGTAGATTAGGCTGTTATTTTTCAATTGGATGGGAAGACTTGATGTGAAATTTCTGATGAGTGGTACTAGAAAACATTCGCTCAACTTATGCCCTCAAATATTGTTAAAATCGGCTTTTGAACTGGGTACGGTATCCACCAATTCCCTCTTGACATACGAGGTTAAAGAACCTCCACTCATTTCATCAAGTCTTCATGACGAAGGGATGAGCACTTCGGAAAACAGGCTCAGTATCAGGTTAATGTGGCTTTGTAAAATTTGATGTCAAGACATCAGACAACACTCACTCCAGAGCAGTTACTCATTAATAATGACAAACCACCAGATTCATCAGGAACTCTGACAATGAAAACCCAGATGTGTGAAGAAGTGTGGAGGCATGAAATGTAAAGATAAAAGAGATTTGTGGGACATTTCTTACTTCCAAATGAAGTGCGGAATTTGTTCCTGAAGTTCCAAACTAGCCCTCAAGTCAGTATTCCAGCTAATACGAATTATAAAACATTGGCTTGAACAAAACATTTGAAAGAAGAGAAAAGGTAAGGTAAAGCCAACCCACCCCTCACAAATTGTTATACGTTGTGACCGCCGATTAGAGGGCAGTGAATTATCGATCGAACCAAGGAAGCGCAAAACACGCGCGAGCAACCTATAGTTCTGATTGGTCCTGCTTTCCGCCTAGCCTGGCCAGTTAAGTCCAGAACGCCAATCTCAGCCTCTGAAATATGAATCGTGGATTTCAAACATACTCGATTTATGTACCAAACAAGCAGACCACAACGTACGATAAAATAGAAAATAACATTTGTACAAAATTTGGCCAAATGTGGCTGTGAACGTAGGAGGTAGTGTTTAATAAACAGGGAATAATTCAAGAATGGAAAATCGTATAATAACAGTTCATAGGTTAAAGTCAAGCTTATGATAAGAGAGACATGAATATGAATAGTTCAGTTAATTAACAATTGTATGACAAAATTATACGTATAGTATTGGTCCACAAATGGATCCGTTCTACTTTAAGCACACCTTGTTGGAATACCCTACCATAAAAATAACCATGTTACACAACCATAGTATCCAGGTATGAGGTCGGATGTCTTATCGTACACTGTTACAGAAGGAAATGATTGAATAAATTATGGGGTTCTGAACAGAACGATAGGTTATTTGAAACACATTAGGATTAGGGCTTGTGAAGTACTGGAAGATATAGGAGCATAAAAATGTAAGAGCTATCCTACTTATGTAAGATGACAGGTAGAACGATAAGATTCCGGTGAGCTAATAAGATGCGCAATGTGAAAATTGCTAGATTGACAGAAAGTAAACTATAATAAATCCGAAAAGCTCCCCAGTATATGTTTCTTGTGGCCAACTACCTTATCGTTTTAAGACTACTCACTAGATAGAACTCAAGTCACGTGTGTATTACGGTTGTGTGAGGTAGCTTTCCAGGTCGAAATTTTGCAGGAAATTTTTTGTTTATGTGTCAGTAGGCAGTACAGTGGTATTGAGGCATCCTTAATCTGTCCAATACTTTATAAAAGAGAACTTATCTCGACCTGGGTTAACGCCTCGACACTATAAGCTAACTGATTTAACCTCGAGGTTAGATATTCATGAGTCCAAATTGGGACTAACGGCCTTGAACAGAGAGACAAAAACTATTCTTTCACCTGGTTGACTGACAAGCGAGAGGGCGAGAGAGTGATGAGTGAACTGGATGAAACTTCCCCACACATACATTCCATGTGGGAATGCCTCTCCATCTTATCTGACATTCAACGCTGTTTCTACTGCTATTTTTGTTCACGTATGTTAGTTTCATATTTCTTCATTCGTTGGTTGTTATCTGATTGTTCTTTTTATTGATTCTGAAGTTGTTAATCCCATGATGCTACCAGGGGTTAAAACCTGTTTCACTTTGTTTTACTTAGCGTAGGATTCTGGCGTTTAAGATTCTGGATTACTGCACTGTGATTTGCTCTGTGTAAACTAAGTGATTTTATCTTATTGCAGTGAGTGAAACGCTTTCTCCATTTGTTAACAACCTTTACTATTGACAAGAAACTAGTTGTGTGACTCTTAGATTCCTCATATTGCTATGATTGTTCACGTTTTAGGCGAATCGAATAAATATATTCTCTATTTTTAAAGCTGTCCACGTCATTATACGAAAATTATTGGTATTTGTCGTCTTTTGATATACTTGTTTTAGGAAGTACGTCACTGAAAGATCGGTAGCGGTAAATAATTCCCCAAAATCAAATAGCTCTGTAAGTTTTCGACATTTGATGCTGACCACAGTTTTAGTGGACTCATCTAGCTGAAGGCGCTCGGTCAAGCATCCGCACCAGATCACGTGTGGGAACGCCGTGCTCAACATCTGCCGCAATCGCTAGCCAGATTAGTGCATACGATCCTCGATATATTGATAGCTTATCAAATATATCTCCGATCTCCTCGCTTCTGTCTTTTGATTTTACTTGGTGGGTGAGCTCCATATTAGAAAGTGTTACTGGTTAAAGCGTTGTCAAACTCCGAATACCTGTGGCATCTTCATTGGTGAGCCCGACGTGATTTGGTACGCCAAATTGCAAACTGTGAGTCTGTCCATTTTTGTGATTTCATGTATCATTGTCTTATTTCAATTTTTTTATACATTGTGATATTTTTCCCGTGTTTTTAGGTACATATATATTTCCCACTCGTTCAGTTTCGTACTTGATATATTACTATGACTGAACAGATACCTAAAGTATTTAAGTTAAAGACTGTGTTACCACCTTCTTTCCAACTTATGCCTTTCTGGCCAGACAACATCGAAGCTTGGTTTTGCTACGCAGAAGCCGACTTCTACGAGCACGGTGTAAACGATACACGTGCACAATTCCTCGCAGCAGTCAAGGCACTACCGCGCGAATTCAACAGGTACGTAACACCTAGTATGTTTACTAGTGATGTTTCTGACCCATACCAAACGTTAAAACAGGCCATTCTCAAACGCGGAGATCTAACCGATCGGCAAAGGTTAGACCAACTCCTTAACAACATCGACCTGTAACACGGCTCTGCCACAGACAAGTTGCAAAAAATGCGAGAAGTTATAGGCCAAAGAGGCTTCGATGATGGCCTATTCAAACAGCTTTTCTTATCAAAACGTCCTCATCAGGTGCAAGCTGTGCTGGTCTTGTTCCAAAACAACGCCGTAGACGAGCTGGCTGCATCTGCCGACCGCATCCTTGAAATCACTAGATCTTCTAACGCCGAGGTTTTTTCTGTCAAAGAAAAGCCTCAAACCACCCAGAATGACATAACAGAATTATGTCATACACTTACTCGTTATCTCGAACTCCGTAACGACCGTAAACGGTCACACATTCTAAGAAGAAGTACATTACGTAGGTGATCTGCCTCTAGACCTCGAGAGACGGATAATCCTGACTGGTGCTGGTATCATAACCAGTATGGAAAGTCCGCCAGAAATTGCAGAAAACCCTGCAATTTTCCCAACGAGAAATCGGTCGACGCGAAGAACGTTTCGGGAAACTTCTAAGCCGGCACGGATTAATGGCAACCGTAGCCGGCGAACACAGCCGTCTTTTATATGTCACTGATGTGATAACGAGAGTTTGCTACCTCGTCAATACTGCCGCAGAAGTTAGCGTTCTCTCAGCGAATTCCAACGACCGGCTTCACGAATCGGTTTTAAATCTACAGGCGGCAAACGGAAAGCCTATCGCTACGTATGGAAAAAGGTATGTTTATCTTAACGTGGGTTTACGCAAACACATTCACTGGATCTTTGTTGTTGAGGATGTTTCTATGCCAATCATTGGTATGGACCTTCTACAGCACCACAACTTAATCATCGGTACGCACAAACGGAGGCTAGTAGACGGAAGTACTAATGTTTCTGTTTGCCTGACTTCTTTTTCTGGTTGCAGGTTATCTCCAGTCACTATTAAGCACACTATAGACCCCTTCTATCAACCACTACTCGATAAGTATCCTGGCATTTACCAATCGCAACCGAAATTGCCGTGTGTAACCAGCAACGTTACACATCGCATCACGACTACAGGACCACCTGTATTCTCTAAAGCACGCTGACTGGCACCCGAGAAGTTAAGATTGGCGAAAAACGAATTCAACCATATGCTAGACTTAGGAATCATACAACCGTCAAATAGCCCATGGTCCCTAAAAAGGACAGCAACGACTGGTGTCCAACTGGTGATTATCGGCGATTGAATGCAAAGACCATTCCCGATCGTTACCTGTTGCCCCACACTCACGATTTGACAGCTACTTTGAAAGGTGCAATTGTCTTTTCGAAAATTGACTTGGTTAAAGCGTATAACCAAATTCCTATGGCCACTGAAGACATTCCGAAAACCGCTATTATAACGCCCTTCGGACTCGATGAATTTTTGCGAATGCCTTTCGGTCTAAGAAACGCGGCACAGACTTTTAAAAGGTTCATAGATGACGTTTTTTGAGGTCTCAACTTCGTACATGCGTATGTTGATGACTGCTTAATAGCAAGTCCGGACAGAGAATCACATCTCCAGCATCTGGACCTTGTTTTCGACCGACTACGAAAACATGGCATCACTGTAAACATCCAGAAATGCCAAATCGGAACCGACTCCTTAGGCTTCTTAGGACACACTATAGATGCACAAGGTATCCGACCCCTTAGAACAAAAGTGGCGGCCATTCTGGATTACCCAGAACCGACCACCATCAAGCAATTGCGCACGTTTAACTGTCTGGTAAGTTTTTATAGACGATTCATACCAAAATGCGCGTTACTTATCAAACCACTTAACGACCAACTTCGTGGAAATGAGAAATCCATCAATCTGGATGACACTGCACGAAAAGCATTCTCCACGGTTAAGGAACGTATCGCTCAAGGAACAATGCTTGCTCATCAGGACCCTGAGGCGCCCATTAGTATCGCAGTTGACGCATCCGACTCAGCGATCGGAGCAGTCTTACAACAATGGGTTAACCACTCCTGGCAACCTTTAGCATTTTTTTCTAGACGGTTGCTAGACACTGAATCGAGGTACAGCACATTCGGTAGGGAACTCCTAGCTATGTATTGTGCTGTCCGGCATTTTCAACACTATATCGAAGGCCGTGAATTCACCCTTTTTATCGACCATAAACCACTTGCTTTCTCCTTAAGCTCATCTTCAGACAAGTACTCACCACGTGAGTCTCGACAACTGGACTACATTTCGCAGTTTACTCCAGATATTCGACACATTTCTGGAGCAAACAATGTAGTTGCAGACGCCTTGTCTCGTATAAATTCCTTGAACAGTTCCCAAGGAATCGACCTTTTAAAACTCGCCCAACTTCAAAGAGAAGACAGTGATCTTCAGCACGAGTTGGTCTCAACAACACTTAAACTGCGCATTAAACAGATGGAAACAGGTAAGGAAACCTTACTTTGTGACACATCTACAGGTAGGGATCGCCCAATCGTGCCGAAGCATTATCGACGCAACGTCTTCAATACGTTGCACAAACTTTCTCATCCAGGTGTTCGTGCAACCATCAAGCTTAGGACAGAACGGTTTTGCTGGCCTGGTATGAATAAAGACGTGAGGGAGTGGGCACGCTCCTGTGTAAGCTGCCAGAAATCTAAGGTTATTAAACACAACAAATGTCCCTTACGCTCATTTAAAACTCCGGATGCTCTCTTCGACCATGTTCATTTGGATTTGGTAGGACCTTTACCACACTCAAATAGATATTCTTATCTTTTAACCTGCGTAGACCGTTTTACTCGATGGCCAGAAGCAGTACTCATCAAAAACATTGCTGCTGAAACAGTAGCCCGCACCTTAGTCGAACGATGGGCAGAAAACTTCGGCTGCCCATCAGTCATCACTACAGATCGTGGACGTCAGTTTGAATCTGAACTTTTCCGGTGTCTAACCGCAAAATTAAGAATCACTCGCTTCCGAACGACAGCCTACCACTCACATGCAAACGGGTTGGTAGAAAATTTTCATCGACAACTAAAAGCGTCACTATCTGCCGCGAACATTTCTCAGTTGACTGACGCTCTCCCACTCGTCTTACTAGGCATACGCAATGCAGTGAAAGCTGACATTGGTTACACTGCGTCTCAACTTGTTTACGATACGACCCTTCGACTTCCAGGAGAATTCGTGGATCCTTCATCCTCTTCGATGGACATGGATCTAACCCCCTACGCGAACAGGCTTACAAACGCAATGCGTTCAGTTAAACCTGTTTCCACTCGACCACAATCAAATGATGTTTTCGTTCAACCTGACTTACTACATAGTACACACGTTTTCGTGCGTCGAGACTCGTATCGACGACCTCTCGAATCAACATATGAAGGACCTTTCAAAGTTCTTCAACGTGAATCTAAGTAATATATAATCGATAAGAACGGAACCAACGAAATCATCAGCATTGATCGCCTCAAAGCAGCGTATTTAGAAGGAAATCCTATTCACGTCGATTTTCCTTTAATACAATCGCACGACACAACTCCTGCCCTTATAATACCTCAATCGACAGCCGACACACACGTTGATACTTCGGAAGTATCCGAAAATAAATTTAAAACAACTCGTTCTGGAAGAAGAGTAAGATTTCCAGAACACTTGAACGATTACTGCACGTAAGACACAAGTTTACATTTTATATCCTCTCGATTTTCCCTCGTACTATATATAATTTCTTTTTTTTTCAAAAAAAAAACCCGAATTCAATATGCCTATATATTTTTATTTTTTATTTCAAAAAACAAAAAAACGATATTACAAAAATCTTTTTTTTACGCTATTACGTGAACATGAGTTTATTTTCCTTTTTTCGCCCGTTTTGTGTTCTCACGCCCGTACGAGTGTATTCCGACATGCACTTACATATTTTTTTCTTTTCCAGGACGGCTGGAAGAGGAGATAAAAAGAACGATGAAGTTGCGAGAAACGAAAATCTTCATTGTACCTTTTTTTACCATATTGTACACCATGGTTCCTTATAGTAAGGAAAGACGACCAGACGCTGCTAAACATAGCAAGCTATCAAAAGAGTGTTTACCAACGAAAAACTCGTTGGGTTTAAACTTCTGGCTGGCCACGTCTTAGGGTCACCACTACCCCAATAGGGGGGAGTGATCTGTAGCGGTAAATAATTCCCCAAAATCAAATAGCTCTGTAAGTTTTCGACATTTGATGCTGACCACAGTTTTAGTGGACTCATCTAGCTGAAGGCGCTCGGTCAAGCATCCGCACCAGATCACGTGTGGGAACGCCGTGCTCAACATCTGCCGCAATCGCTAGCCAGATTAGTGCATACGATCCTCGATATATTGATAGCTTATCAAATATATCTCCGATCTCCTCGCTTCTGTCTTTTGATTTTACTTGGTGGGTGAGCTCCATATTAGAAAGTGTTACTGGTTAAAGCGTTGTCAAACTCCGAATACCTGGCATCTTCAATCCAAAAACACGGAAATGGTGGAGTTCTAGGAATTCTGGACTTTTCGGAGTAAGATATTTATTACTTCAAGCGATAAGTTAAAGAACAGGTGCAAATCATCTGGAAAAATGAATAAGTTTTGTTGATATGACTTAGATCTTGATGTGAAGTGTAGTGTCAGTGGTTTGACGTACATAAATCAAGCACATAATTGAAAGAAGCAAAGGTGTGCAGCATAAAGGTTTTCCCGATCAATAGACTTCAGGTAGCTTGAAATTACTAAGCGCTTATTGCAATCGATTAATTTTATTGTCACGAAGAGATACCAAATTACTAAAATTAACTCCATAACATCTACACCTCAACCACTAACTAGTGATGTTGTGGGTGGTAGTGTCTTCGCTTCATTGCTTTTTACTATCTACATCTACAATATATTCAGGTGCTTCAAGATGACTTAAGTCATCTATAAGACTAACATTTGCTATGTACTCAGTATTATGAAAACGATTCAGCATGAACTCAACAAGGCAGATAACTAATAGAAGCGCAGGAACTTAGAACTCAGCACAGAGAAATGCGGCTGGCCATTTTTTGGAGATACGTTTGTTAAAATAAATCTAACACTGCCCAAACTCAAATGACCAACTGATCTTGGAGCACATTATTCTCATTTTCTCGACTTTATTGAACGTATCTCCAATAAGGCACATAAAATGCGGAAATCGCCAAGCTTCATTCTCCTCAACTTCTTTCAAAATGAATCTAGAATCATCCATCACAAGATATGTGTAGGACCTTCAAGATAAAGCATTCACGGTAAAAGTTTGAAAATATACAGACTAAAACCTTGGGAAAACTTCCTCCTTAAGTATGCATTAATATGGAACACTCTTCCCTCCAAAATATGCATGACAGATGGATTATATACGTTCGTAAGAATTCTTGATGAAACCTTCGCTTACACTAATCTAGCACGTGCGAACACATCTGCGCCCTATTGAGACATCGTAGGCCCTCTTCATGTCTGAACCATATAAGACTCTCATTTTAGTTTACTTTTCTCCTTTGTAGTTGTATTAGATATATCTTCGTCGCTATATGTCCCTCCATAATTTTTACTTAAAGTAAATAGATAAATCACTGAACCTACCGATACAACTCAACTGTAGTTAGTTACAAGGGACGCTCCTTATTATCCTAAGTAGTCGTCAAGAAAGTCCCGCACTCTCCTGCCTACTGCCAGTGGACTTGCACCTACGGAGCCTTTAACCGATTAGGAAAGCACAAAACACCATCAAATCCAAGTTAATGTGAGCTTTTTTCTGTCTATTTTTTTATCAGCTTTCTACTTTCACATACACTATGTTGACTTACCATCAGTTTTATTTCATTACCCATTGCTTTGTTTATAGTTAATATGTTCCTACACGTTTACGCCTACTTCGGTAAACATTTATTTTAAATTATACCCTTCTTAACGGTTGTATTTTGTTTGGAAACCTATGATATATGCTATCGTCATTTAAATCACTGCATCGATGACTTACCCACATTTCATAGTTTGTAAAATGGTACTTATGGAAATGGTATTTTCCAACATCAAAAAAGGAGGAAAATGAAGTTACTCAACAAGTATAGAGCTAACACAGAAATTACCCATAAAAAGGTCGTGTGTGACCGACCCCAAGCAGCTGTCCCTTGGGCACTGCGGTCACGCTCTCAAATCACTGTGACTGTAGTGAACAAAACACTAGTGGGGGACAATCGATTGTATTTAACAACAAATTACAGAACTAGTTACTAAAATCCAACAACCGTATATTAAATGCTCGATTTGCAAAATTGTTCATCAATTGTCTCAAATAACTCAGAATCCCTTTGTTCTTGCATTTTCATACAAATTGCATTCTTCCTTCATTCTTCATTGTTCGATCTTCTCGTCTCTCTGCAGCCAGACATTCTGTTCAGTACTCACGTCATGTACTACTTATGTCCACATTAGTAGCACATATCACACGACCACCTCTAATCCAGTTTCCTTTTCAGGTACCTCCAGCAGAACCCTTCCACGGTGTGGGCAACCGGGGAGTGATAACCGCCGTCATACCTCTAACAGCTGACTGGCTGACTTCATTTTAAGATGTGAGATAAGAAATAATCTATCTTTATCAGAAAGTCTGAGACTTCAGAGACACTTTCGATGGGAAACGCTGAGTAATAGATCACCATTTTGGTTCGTACGTCTGTGGAATTATGGCCTACGTCGTTACTAGTATTATTATGATAACAGACCCAATTCTAAAACTGTAGATATGTTATGGTGTGACTAACTAATCTATAAGGTATTAAATGGAAGTCATATGATGGTCTACACTGACTCGCCCTATTGTATGAATCACCAATATATGATAGATAACATATTTAGGCTGAAGACAGAACAATATTTACATAAATAAAAGGGATAAGTTACGCAAGAATGATTGCGCCCGAATGTTCCCGCGTTCTCCATTGTTAACCTTCTCCTCGTATTGGTCATTGAATATAATTTTTCATTAATTATATACTCCGCTTCAAGGGTCGTGTGGTCACGGTCTAATGTCACTACACGTCTACTCCAAGTTTTAGCTGGCGACAACACTGGTAAAGTAGTCCTAAAACAAGGACGGATACAAGCCCACCCACACTACGTTCACTACTTTTTGGATGTATAAGACCCAGAAACTTGTTTGCCTCACTTGGTACGTATTGTAATTAGAAAGATCATAGAAGACGGAGGAGGTTATCACAACGAACCAGATCCAGGTCGTGAAACTGATCACTACAGTCCAGACAATTTGGACAGGTCTGTAGGTACCAGTGGAATTTCGTTGCCGAATCAACCAGATGCAACCAACTAAAAGCCTGGCTCAAAGGGACCCAAGCTCCCGATTATGGGGAAAATGTTACCTATTTTTGGGAAATTTTGGGGAAACGGCACTAAAACTCCAAAATTTCCCTAGACCTGGAGAAATTCCCCAAAATTTCCACAAAGTTGGGAGCTTGGGGACTCCCAGGGACATGGGAAGAAAATAATCCTACACACATATTGCACATGAATAGTCGCTTGTTTTATGTTCAGGGCAGATATGGTTGTTCATAATCAGTGCAATCGTTCATAGATGTCCCTAGTCGAAAACCAAAACATTTTAAGTTGGCTCCTGAGAGTATTAATATGCTAAGGAATAAACTAGCCCAAGAATCTGTGTTAACTTATTCAGACTCCAATTTTCCGCCCTCTTCAATGATAGCCGCTGCAGACAAAGCAGTGCATGCGATCAATAAACTGGTCGTAAACGCCTTACAACCGATTAGTCATTTCTTAAAATAACTCTCTCCCACTGAGACGAGATAATTTACTTTCGGACGAGAGCTTCTCGAATTGTACCTAGTCATCAAGAGCTTACAAAACATGATGGGATGCAAGGGATTCGTAGTTTACATGGGATATAAATCACCAACAAATGGATTAAAAGCTCGAGTTCATAAATATTTCTCCTAAGAAATCCTGCACCTCTAATCCATGTCTCAGTTCACTAAAGACATACGGCGTGTAAATGGTTAGAACTGTAGTGAGGTGTCGAGTCGCTATTGACTATGAACACCACTACAAGAAGACTACGTACCGATTAACCAATAAGATCCCCGTAGGCCAATATCAGAAGGCAGATGATGGCTGTAGTCGAGATGTATTTGTTGGCGATCTCGCGGTATCGAAAGAATACCGAGATCGTGCCAAAGGAATACAAGCGTATTTACTAACCGAATTCGTACAAGCTCAAAGTCAACGGGAGAGAGTGATTGTGTAATGGCTGTCATTAGCACAGTTAAACAAACGAGCACAGTAAAACAATCACTGGTACAATTGGTTATAATAATAATTGTTTTCATTGAACCAATCGCGTTCTGTTGACAAAAGTAGGTCACTACAGAACAATCGGGCAGCTGATTGATTCCCAAGACAAGATATGAGTGATATTTGTATGATTTATGGTCTAGTTCGTTATTAGTACTGCCGTAATGATAGAGCTAATCTTGGAATTGTAGATTTGTCATTATGTAATAACCTAATCTAATAGATCTTACATGGCCGTCCCATCATTGTTTACCCTCACTCGTCGTATCGTAAGAATAAGCAATATAACGTCTAGCTCTTTTGAAGAACACATTTGGGCTAAAGATGGAATAATATATTCAAGTGAATAAAGCCAAGTAATACAAAATGACCACGGCTGAGCCATGCCATTCGATTGAATGAATGTTCTCGTGTTCCCCTTTGTTGGCTTTTATCTGTATTAAATGTTGAATATATTTTTTCCAAGTTATCTCATATTTAGCTTTGAAGATTGTGTGACTAGGACCTTTAGCACCATATATTTTTCAATCGACGAGTTGGGAAGATCACGAAATGCAGCACCAAAATTCAGCAAAAAATTCGTCACAGACTATAGGCTAATATCGACAAATTAATTTACTGCGATATGATCAGAGCTACGCCTTGACCGTTAGTCTCTAAACATATAAAAAAATAAATATTTAATAATTTCCACACCTTGTCTCATACTGGCTCAAACGCCGCCATCAAACCAATAAATAATGGATGTATGTGGAGTGTGTGCAAGTGAGTTCGAGAGTGTTCAAAGTGCTGACAGCAAAAGATAAACTATCATGTGAATTTATTCACCAAAGTTTCTTTACAGGCAGATTCACGTGAAGGTGCCACAAGTATTTGGAGTTTGACAACACTCTAACCAGTAACATCTATAATCGAACCAAACCAGTGAGGTCAGAAGTCAGAAGCGAAGAAGCTCGAAAATATATTTGATAGAGTATTGGCTTGTCGAAAAGTGACTAGTTCAAACTGGTAAGCGGCTGTAGGAGAAATGAAGCACCGAGTTTTCACTCGTGATCTGGTGCGGATGCATGACCGAGAGCCTTCAGCAGGCTGTCTATTTAAGGAAAATTAAAAGTTCCCGGCTGATGCATTGTATCGCTGCAATACATGTACTACCTAAGCAACTACTGAACTAGTATACTTAAGACTTTCTTTTATCACATGTTTGTTCTTTACATCTAATGTTACTATTTATATCAAGTTGATCATGTCTGTAAACTGGCGTGAATTCTGTTGTAGATCACCAACGTAGATGATCTATGTCGAAATGATCGGAGGCTTACTCGGGTTAGACGTGAGTGGTGTGACAAACTAGCTAACGTCAAAGTCACACTTCGTGGTCTACACCTTACGTGGATTACCCCATTGACATATCAAGGTATTATAGATGCTTTGAAGACTGGACAACACAGAGGACGTTATTACAGAAATGTATTAGTTAAAGTAGATACAAACGAAGGTGAGACCACTGCATGGGCCATTCCATGGCGTACGATTAACTGATGAGCGTTGGTTGTCCTTGACATTGACGAGGATCGATGATTTGTTCGATATCCAATGACCCAACTACCGGATGATTTGGCTAGGGCTCAGTGGAATTTCGCTAGCCCTACACTGTAATTGTTATTTTCAGAATATATTATTATTATCATCATTATTACTATTAAAAGTTTTCTGCTACTATATGCTGACGTGACGTATGTTGAGTGAAGAAATCTCGTAAACATTGTCTCATCATATTAGTCGATTTAGAAGCCACAATAACAGCTGGATAGGTTAGGCTGACCTGTAAAATTCACGTTATTATAACGATGTTAGGCGACCTCTCTGTCATGGTCTGTTATGATCTTCCTGAATCGTCAATGGAATGGTTAGTTTCAGCAATGGCAGGAAGGTGAAACAAAATAAGATAGGTAGAATTAGAAGCGACTTAACCTTACCTATTGCAGACGCCTCTAGATTTCGACAAGCCAGAAACCGAAACGACTTATGCAAATCATCACTGTGAAGATTGAAGTCTAGTCGAGTCAAGAAGGAATGGTGAGGAGTTTTAGCGTATATCAAAGTCACACTTTGATGTAAAGCCTAACCTGGATTGCCCTGCTTGGTATCCAGGTGCTGTAGCTTTTTTAATGATTGTATAAAATAAACATAATGTGGCCAAAATGCTTATTATGGGAGAAAAATAGGAAAGTACTTTTCACAGACGCCGCCACATGCCCCAGTCCATAGCCTGGACCTGATTAATTCCCTTTGACTATCCCTAATCTTAATGGTTTTCTGTAATTTACGTTTAGTGATCTTCTGTCTATTGTAGAAATAGTTCACGTCGATTGATGATCTGACTAATATTCGATTACATACTAATAGTCCTACATATATTTTTAATAGGTTTGATATTTTAACCATCAGATGTCGGATCTCTAGTTTAACGCTTACTACGGTCAAAGTTCAGTGAGAGAATATAGAAGAATGAAATTACCTGGTCACACGGAAATGAACTAGATCAAAACCAGTCAAGACAGAACATAATATATCTACCGTAGTAATACAATAAAGGACGTTTCTGGTTGTTAACTTGGTCTTCTGTACTTTGCCCTCGTGAGAAATTACGGTCCCTAAGAACCAAAGTCCTGTGTTGGTAATTCTTATTAAGGTCCTTCAGATAATTGAATGTATTGGTTAACTTAAAGTATACAGCTAAGCCAATGAGGAATAAGAAAAGTCATTATTACTTACTTACACCTGTTACTTCCGATGGAGCATAGGCCGCCTACCAGCATTCTCCAACCCACCCTGTCTTGTGCCTTGCTTTCTAGTTCTATCCAATTGTTGTACATTCTTCTCATGTCTGTCTCCATTTCGAGACGTAAGGTGTTCTTTGGTCTTCCTCTTTTCCTTTGTCCCTGAGGATCCAATGTGAGGGCTTGCCTTGTGACAGATGGATGCTTTCTTTAATGTGTGTTCTATCCACTTCCAGCGCTTCATCCTGATTTCTTCCTCAGCTGGAATCTGAATGGTTCAGTATATCAGTCAGTCAGCTGCAACGTAGGACCAGGCACGTATATGCATCGGTCCAAGTTGCCATACCGCATTAGCACAACAAGATGAACACCGGATTCATAGGAGTAGTTAATTCAGTGGTGGTAATATATAGAAGAAAGAGTGTGTATAAGGAGATAGTACAGGAAGATAGAATTAGTTCCTAGACAGATATGAAGCGATTTTAATCTCTTAATTTAAGGAAGACAGAGAGTGTATACACCGACTCCATTGTGATCGATTCTGAGCCATGTCACCAAGAGTCTCCAACCATTGGTTACGATAGTCACGCGGACCCCAACCAGGCAGTCTGAATCTCCCGACATGGCTCAGACCAGAAGTTAGTGACTTCAAGCACTGATGCCACGTTTTGGTTTGGCCGCCCCTAACTTTCTTCCAACCATATCCAACACTAGTCAGCATTGCGCGTCGTGGTAATCGGTGTTCAGGCATACGCAACACGTGGCCCAACCATCTCAGTCGATCAAGATTCATAACCTCATCAACTGACTTACCATCATTCGCTAATACCCTGGGTCTAACCTCACTATTACTTACCCGGTGATCCCAGCAGATGCGAGCAATATTTCTAAGGCACCTGTGGTCAAATACTAGTAACTTACGAATATCTTCCACTCTTAAAGGCCATGTTTCGCAGCCGTATAGAAGGACGGAACGAACTGCCGCGCAGTATACGCGTCCCTTAATTGGTAGACGGATATCTCGCCTTCGCCATAGATGACGTAAGCTGGCAAAGTCCAAGCGAGCTTTTCGAATCCGTGCTGAGATTTCGTCAGACACCAACCCATTAGGGCTGATCAGACTTCCAAGATAAGTGAAGTTGTCAACGCGTTCGACTACTTCACCCCCTATCCTTAGTTCAGGTGTTGATGCAGACCAGTCCTGAAGCAACAACTTGCATTTAGAGGGAGAAAAGCGCATCCCAAACATTCGGGCATTGTTGCTCAGTGCTAACAAAAGACTCTGCATTTCATCAGCGTCTTCACCAAACAGGACTATGTCATCTGCGTATTCTAAGTCAATAAGTGGACCTCTTGGTAGGAGATCAATACCCGAGAAGTCAGTCGATGAGAGCGTTATTTCCATCAGGATGTCTATGATAAAGTTAAACACAAAAGGAGAAAGTGGACAGCCTTGACGGACGCCAGTTGAGGTTGCGAAAGCAGATGACAGTTCGCCATAAGCTCTGACTCGACTAGTAGTGTTCGAGTAAAGAGCTTTCACAAGGTTTATGTATTTCTGAGGTACGCCTTTCAATGACAGACACTGCCACAGAACCTCTCGGTCAACAGAGTCAAACGCTGCTTTTAAGTCAAGGAATACTACCATTGTCGGACGCTGGTAAGTATGCCTGTGTTCTAGAACCTGACGAATGGTGAATATGTGGTCGATGCAGCCACGACCAGGTCTGAAGCCAGCCTGATTTTCACGTGTTTGCAGTTCACGAGTCTTAGTTAGACGTCCGAAAATTATCGAAGCTAGTATTTTAGATACTATATTAGTCAAACTAATCCCTCTGTGGTTGTCACAAGATGATTTTGACCCTTTCTTAAATATTGGGACGATAAGTGATTGTGACCAGTTAGATGGAATAACGTCTAACTCCCAGATTTTAGCTAAAATATTAGTCAACCTAATCGCTAAAACTAGACCACCATCCTTAAAGACCTCTGGGGCCAATCCATCTGGACCAGCTGCCATTCCTCGTTTCAGATTAACTATAGCCTTTTGAACTTCAGATAGAGTCGGGGGACCTACTTCAATGATCCATTCACACTGTCTGGGAATAGAGGGTAGTTGTAGAGTAGCTGAAGGCCAGCTAAACTGCTCCTTAAAGTGTTCCGCCCATCGTTCTAAGCGTCTGGACTGGGAGCAGATGAGAGTGTCGTCTTTTTCCGAAATGGTCTGACTTACACTTGATTTATTAATTCCAGTTTCTTTTATTAGTCTGTAGAGTTGTCTTGTGTTCCCTATAGCCACCGCCTTTTCCATGTCTTTTGCTTTCGTTGCCCACCACTGTTCACGATCATTCTTTAGACTTTTGCTTAATCTAGATTTGATTTCTTTACGCTCTTCATCGTATTCAAAACCTGATGGGATGAGTTTGCGAGAATCTATCAGTGTAATAGACCTTGACGAAATCCATTGGTTTTTTGTAACCATTTGGTTTAAATCACTGGTAGATGTCACTGCTGTTTCCACAGCTGCTTGTATAACTTTCCAAGCAACATCTGGGTCAGTCTCGTTTTCAGAACTACCTAAGTGTGACCTCAGTTGTTCTTGGAACCTACTTTTGGCTTTCTCATTACTCAATTCGTTTCTAATGAGTCTTTTTTGTGTGGCTCTTTTGCGTCCAGTGAGGCGCAAGCAGATGCGTGCTCGTACTAGGGCATGGTCGGAGTCCAAGCAAATACTCCAGAATGAGCGACAATCTTCTATTGACCCTCTCCAACGATGACTGATGGCAATATGGTCTATTTGAGTCCATCGTTGTTTTGGTGCAGTGGGTCGCCATATTACACAATGTCTCTCCTTATGCTTAAAGTTTGTGTTTGCTAAAAATAAACGATTGTTTGAGCACAGTTGCAGCAGACGATCACCATTATCTGTTCGCTGTGCCGGAATACTAAAATACCCACCTAAATGTCTTTCTGTTTCGTTTAAGCTACCTACCTGGGCATTAAAGTCGCCTGCTATGAGTACTATGTCTGAACGTTTAGCTTTCTGAAGAAGTTCAGACAGCTTTCTGTAAAATTCATCTTTCAATTCATCCGAACTGCAGTCAGTGGGAGCGTAGGCAGAAACGATGAAAAGGCAACGACGTGTGTCCCTATCCTTCCGAGTTCTTACGGAGCCGTTTAGCCGAACAGCGCATAGACGACTGTTAACGGGGATCCACTCTAATAGCGCTTGTTCCGCCCTCATGCTAAGTGCTATGCCTACACCTGCCAGTCCACGAGAACTAGCCATCGGATCGCCAGATACACGGAGGGTGTATCTCGTTGGCTCTCCGTTTTGCCGAGGTGAGGTCAAGTGAATGACCACACTAGGATCCTGTATGCGTGTTTCGGAGACACAGCATACATCAATGGTACGAGATTCTAAGGTTTTAGCCAAGGATGCCTGCTGACCGATTTGACATAGTGTGCGTACGTTGAAGGCTCCAATGTGTAGTTTGGAGCGAGGTTTCAGTAGACTGGGACAGCGTTTTGCGCACTAGAATCGTTGGCTATGGTGATACTTGAGGAAGAAACCAAAGGAGGAAGTTTAGGTTTTAAAGTCGATGTAGGAGGAATAATAGGAATTGAAGAGGGAGGTTGATTATGAATACAGTGGTCTTGCCTGCTTCGGTTTGGGCACCCGGGCAGTATCACAGCCCTCACACAAATCAATTGAGATTCGTGTGGCGCATATGTATTTGGTGCCTCCTGGTACCAATACCTATGTGTTAAAATAAATAAATAAACAGTGGTCTTGAGTGCTGTTAGAGGTATGAGGGCGGTTATCACTTCCCGGTTGCCCACACCATGGAAGGGTTCTTCTGGAGGTACCTGAAAAGGAAATTGGATTAGAGTTGGTCATAGTGACCTGAGAGCGTGACCGCAGTGCCCAAGGGACAGCTGCTTGAGGTCGGTCACACACGACCTTTTTATGAGTGATTTTTGTGTTAGCTCCGTACTTGTTGAGTCCTTACCGCCGGAGACGGATATCCGTGGGATAAGGCGAGGTGTGCACTTTTAGGGTCCACCTTCTCTAACCCCACCCCTCCTTGTGGGAAGGCAGCATCGCTGTCATGCTTGTTGTCTGAAGGAAACACCTTACTGCTGTCACACCTCTGTACAGTCAGCAGTACAACTTCGCCCTCGGACCTTGGATTTGTTGCTTTTAGTCTTACCGCTCTTCAACCGACCTGTCTGGCATGGTAGGACCTTGAGGAACGGTTGTTCCAGCCAGTATAGCTCAGTTGCTTCATCACGATAGGCAAGCCCGACCACCACGTCAAGGTAGCAACAACGGTCAGGAGCAACAACGGTCAGTATATATATATATATATATATATATATATATATATATATATATATATATATATATATATATATATATATATATATATATATATATATAAGCAGTCATACACTTGGTTCTGTTTAGCCCACTCAATAGCAGGTTTGAGGCTTGTGTATAGAAAGTTTGTGTATCAGTATCAGTCCTATGAAGTGAAGTGTAACTTGAAGGTCTACACAGTATTTTCACAATATACTCCCGTTACTCTGACCAATAAACAAAAGGCGGAAGACGACAACGCAGTTAAAATAGTAGAAATTATATATACCTGGCGAGAAATACTACAAATATTATACAATTAAAGGATCCTGATATAACTGCATAAACAATGTCAAGAATTGGAAATATATACAGTTGTAGTATTCGTATTAAATGGCGATCCCATCGCAATTTATTTCGTGGATAGTTCAAATCACAATTACGACATGTCCAGTTGTGTTCATATAGTTCTATCTGCCTTAAATTGTACTATTCTGGAAATCCTTAGTTAGCTCATCAATTCTACTTCTATTCTTCACTATATTATATTAACCGAGTTACAAAATGTGTTCAAATTCCTGACACTATCATATGAATCACAGTTTTTCAGAAATGTTAAGTCCTAATGATCGTATAAGTAAGTGGTTTTAGGTTTCATTTTGAAATAGGTTCTAAAAGCTCCAAGAGAACAAATTTGGACGTATGTTTGTTATGCCTAATATTATACACTATCTATTTCAATACCAATTAGAATTTTAGTTATAATATAAAAAGATATGCTACTTTCAAAATAAAACAATATGGTTTATTTACAAAATATCACAACCTAGGGAAGTAGTTAGATTTCTGACAGTTTAAAAGGATATACAAAACTTCCAGACGAAACTGTAAGAAACCAGTATCACATTCATTAAATAAATGATAAAGAACTAAGTTTGTTAGTTGATAGCTTTCAGTATCCAAAACAGAAAACTTAGAAAAAATTCTTTTTTATAAGTCTATTATCAATCTGTGCATTCGTACATATATGATAACTTGAAGGTTATATGTACAGAATTAATAATACACTATAATCTAAAATAAAAGTACTCTAGTTCAAATGAACATTAGTTTATATGAATTACTTAACTAACAATAATGACAGTGACTTTTTTATATTAACATTTAAGGAAACAAATATCAGATAAATTGTAATTGAATCCTTAATAAATCAATGTATGAATCTTATTTTAAAACGAATCGATTGTATCTGATTAATACCAAGGTCTAGATTACGTGGAATTGACTATAAATTTGCTTAGTATAAATATGTGGTTAGTAATGGAATTCAGAACTCGTGTTTCATTCTATTTGGGATTCTTCATGACATAAAACTAAAAGTATATGAAGTTGTAAATTACCTCTCATTGTAATGACAAATCAAATAAATTACCAGAATTTTAATTTCAATCAAATATTCAATAGAAAATTTTACACTGCAAGGTAAGTGATAATTACCAGCAAGCACAGAACAATGTAATTGAAATATTTCTCTGTTTATTACAAACGAAATTCATGATCTTCATTAACATTAAATTACGCATTAAATGATCTTTTGGGATTTTTTAGTGGGACATTGTTAGAAAACTTTAAAATAATTCGAACCCCTTTCAGAGTACTTTCATCAGTAATTAACTGAAATAACATTATATTATATTCTATATAAATTATCTTTTCTAGAGTTATAATCGAATAACATCAGGCATTTTGTCAGGGTTTAGCTAATAATTGAAAAAAATTGTAAAAATTGTGGTACTAGGAGTTTGTGAGAACTTTTTTCCTTTATCAAGCTTCAAGTGAAACAAATATTTTGTACAATGATTAAACCTATATAAGTGTACTACGGAATTTCGACTTAAACGTTTATAAAGTACTCTATTCACAAATGGATATAAAAATCTCAAGTTCCATTCCATGCAGAGTTGTAGTTGAAGGGTTTCAAAATAAAAACGGAGAATTTTCCCAATTCTCTAAACTAAATTCAAATAAAATCCTGATTTAAATACTGATTAACCTTAACACATTTATAGTTTAAGTTCACATTATGTGCAGATGCTTGAATACAAGGATGTGTTCATTTTAAAGAGTTTATCATTGATAGATTGAATGTTTATTCTCAACAAATTAAGCATATCACTTTTGTAAAACTTTTAAAAAATAATGGGTTCAACATGATTTTGTATTCTATATTAATTTCAAACAAATTAAAACAAACATTGCTGAAGGTTCAGAATTTTCAACAACTGATTTCATAAATAAACTCTTGTAGATAGGTATATGTATTGGTGATTTGTAGGATCTTTATTTTTTTCTAAAGTTAAATGAATTCAATTGATTTTGTATTATTTGTTTGAATCTCCTCACTGATGTTTAGGACTGAAATTAATCAGTTTGTTATTGAAATATGTGCATCCTGTCCAGATTACCTCGATATTGCTTTAAGTCCCAGAGTGAACATGAACTCTGGGATGCAAGTATATCTAGCTAACGAGTTTTAAATAGAACGAAATACCCATCCTGGATTCCACTGATCCCACTAACACCATCCATATCTTATTATAATGCATGTCACTTAAGGCAATATCGAGACAATCGGTATATAATGTACATAAGCTAATAAGAGACTGATCGATTGCATTCCTGAACATCAATTAGAAGATTCAAACAACCGATACAAAACGAATTAAACTTTACCCCATTTCACGCCATTATTGGCTATATATACTAAGTGGATTTAAACCTCACCCCATTGAACAAGCTAGTAGCTATCGAGACTCAGTAGCTAAGTTGGTAAAGTGATAGAGTTTAAAAGCGAACGGTACTGAGTCCTAGTCTCAGGGTGGACATCAACTTTGAGATGCAGATACACCCGGCTGATGTGTCACAAATAGAACGGAACTCGCGTCCTGTATTTCACTGCTAGCCATAATCTATCTTTGCTTAAATGAGTTCATTTTATTAAATCGAAAGATTTTCTATGTTGACTGAGTAATTATTAAGGTGCTTTTCTTAAATCTACAGTTCACAAAATTTTATTTTAAATTTTAGACCAATTATCAATTTAAGTCAGTGGTGGATGTATTGCTCAATTTTGTGGATTAGTTGAAGTTAGACATTAACACCGTTGGATGCCGGCCGGCTCAGTGGTCTAGACGTTAAGCGCTCGCGCGAGAGACTGATAGGTCTTGAGTTCGAACCTTGTGAGGCGTGATTGTGGATGAGCACTTCTGAGGAGACTATAGCAACTCACGTTCAATTGAGTTTGCTCTCACCTAATTCGGTTAAGCCCTTTTATTAACTTATTAAACGGACAAAGTCACCTGCACTACAATAACTTATTGTATCCTTATTACTGTTGCGAATGTATGTACCTTTATTATTGTTATCCTTGTATGAATATGTATGCTCGGCAAGCCTTACTGACTACGCATTTATTCACGCTACTAGCTTTACTATTAACCGCTTAATTGACTTGATGATTCATTAATTTCACTATGTATATATATGTCCATGTTATTCATATTCATGACTCGCTCGCTCGTTCATTCACTCGCTCGATCGCTCGCTCTTGCCCTTGCTCTCTCTCGCCCGCTCGCTTGCCTGTTTGCCTTTCGGCACAACTATTTCATGCTTGCTTAACGCATCTGTAATTTTGGATATCTGTGTGTGGTCCCTTAATAAACGTAATTAACGCTTCGTATTCGCCTTCTGATTAATATACCGTTGGCGCATTATTTGGTGACGGTTACCGAGACGAACTGTATACGGAGTTTAAGGAATATATCGAACACTGACCACCACAAGTCCCACAGTGGGACGAAACAGCCGTCGAGTGCTTACAGGGTTTTCCACGGTGGTCTAGCTTCAATTGATCCATGATCTCAACGATTAAAATTAAGTCAATATCAGTTGCAAATTAAATAAAAGCAGGCATATGTACTTTTACAAAAAGCAATATTTAAAATTACTTCAAAATTTCTAGTGTTTTTCCTTTTTCTAAAATTTCTTGATAAAATCAACATAGAAATTAATTAATTATGTTGAATTTACTCTTGTGTATAGTAACAAATTTATTTTAAAAGTGTCAAATGAAAAGGAAATCAATCTAAATAGAAAAACAACAACAAAAACACTCGATCTGATTATCTATCATATATTTAAAGCATTTGATTAATATCCTTTATTGTCCATTTCTATTCACTTGTAAAACTAATCTTTACTGTTAAGATTCTGTAGTTTTCCAATGAATATTATGCTGAATAATTTTAAATATAGTTGTTTTCTTATAAGATATCTAAAGTTACTCAATGAATTCAGGGTGAAGTGTCATAGTATTCAAACAAAACTAGACAGATTACACGGTGTTTCTAGGTAAAATGGTAAAATTCACGTTGAAACTTCATATTTTAGTTTCCGCTTGGATCACTCTGATTATCTATATATCATCTAGAGTTGAAACGCAAATTTGTTTAGTTTTTGACAATAAAGCTTCTCATACACCCACCTTCTTCCACATACTTGATTGGAAATACATACTGATACATATTGATATAATCTGATTTCAAGTCATAAGATTTTACTTCGCAAAGAATGTTTGACTGAGGTAATAAGAAATCTATGGCAACATTGAATAAATGGCCTTTTAACAAATAACATTTCTCAGTGTAAGGCTGTAAATTGAGATAATGGATTAATGAGTTTTAAACCACTATTGGAAACCTGGAAGCACTGGTTTGGCTGAAGTTAGACTGAGACTAAGCGTTTGCATGTGATACCAAAGGTCCTGGGTTCAAGTCCCGTAAGCGGGATCGTGGATGCTCACTGCTGGGGAGTCCCAAAATAAGACGAAACGGCCATCCATTACTTCCAGATTTTCAATGGTGGTCTAGCTTAAATCAACTCATGATCTTAATCAAAAACATTTCATCACGACACTATGTTCATAAATTTGGGTGTGCAAGTTACGATAAATTTTATATTAAGAATTTTTTTATGAAACTATTGTGGTATGGGCTACATATGCGGACAGAGATAAGTAATATGTAGCAGGAATTGGAAGTGGAATACTTACCAGCAGAAGATTGAAATAAAGAAGAGAAAGGAAAACAGAGAGCAATCGGACTAACAACAAAATTAGAAGAATGATGGAGTATTTAAAGGACAACTGAAGGAAAATGTGCAGATGATGTATTTAATTTATGACTTCCAGATTTTACCAAGACACTGTGTAATTTGCAGAAAACACAAAAAAATACATGTAGCTAAAAATATATATAATATCAAGTCATAGTGAAACTAATGAACAATGAGAGTTTTACTATACAACTGCGTTAGATTATTTGCCAAAAACTATACTAGAAAGTTAGGTATTTCTTCCTTGCTGGAATATTCAAAATATGCTATTGATATATAGATAATATCCACCATATATTGATCCTATTCAATGTACTATTGAAAACCAGAGAGCACTAGACAACTGTTTTTTCTTAGTATGGAATTCCCGAGTAGTGGGCGCTCACAACATCACCAAGGGCCGAACTCGTGAACCTTCAGATCACATGGCAAATATTTCATCTTTATAATCAACAAGCCGACGTCCAAAGGTACAATTCCAACTGCAGCTATTTTCCGATAAAACACATCGACCATCTAATACCATTACTGATAACTGTCTCACTTCCAACATTTCTGAACTCTACGAGCCATGATTCCTGAATACAACTTCAGGGATATCTTGAAGTAGGCCATTACATGCATTGCTAAGGAATCCGATACTAAAACAGAATAGTTATCCTATGCTTCCTAGTTTTCAAAGATATGCCAAATTAGATCAATTCATGATGAATACTCTTTTAAAAAATTAAGCCGATCTTGAAAAAGCACTTATAAATATCATTTACATAGCTAGAACTTCCCATGATTTTTCTGCTACCTTTTTAGTTTAGAAAAAATGTAAATAATACCATGGTCAAACGATAAAATTATCAAAATCATGATTATTAGTGACAGTTTATACGGTCCCATGAATGTGACCCACACATACATTCAACGCATTCTTAAGATCGTCAAGTGAAAACAAATGTTTAATCATCAAATTTCAGAGTCGTCAGAATAGATGAATACTAATTCACTGTTTGTTAGAATACCAAACTATGATGTATATATTACAAGTATCTAGGAAAATGTTTTAAATTTAAATAATGGTTACTAATCAATAATATTTTCCACTAAATTTTAAATAAAATTCACTAGGTATTGTTTAGCTTGCATTTTCCCATTGAGTTTTTAAGACTGCAATTGATCAGTCTGTTATTGGTATATGTGCATACTGTACGTATGCCTCGATATTGCTTTAATTCACAAGCTTTTATAAGCAAAGATGAATAGTGGCTATCAATCGAATCCAGAACGCGTGTTTCATCCTATTTGGGACTCGTCAGCTGGATGTACCTGCATCTCAGAGTTGATGTTCCACTGCTAACCACTATCCATCTTTGCTTTCAAATAAAATATTTTAGATACAATTATAGTTACTAAACATTCTTCATTTGTGCTAATTTACTTAACGATTATTATTACTAACATTCTAAGATCTGTATTTAGACTATTATTTAAATTATTTAATTCATGATTAATCGTTCTGTCGTTATATTACATGTCAGTTTAATATTTATTTTTATGAACCAATTATAATTTAGTAATTCAAGGTTATTGGTTAAATTTTTATTTTCCCTAATGAAGAAAATCGGCCCAATCGATTATTTTCACGAATTATGTTATCCGAATGGATAGAATATATATATGAACGAATCTATTTTATATAATGAAAATCAAGTTTATATAATGAAACTTTTTGAAATTAGAAAATTTTTTAAAAAATGTATCCCGAATCTAATGTCTCAATATAATCAGAAGGGATTTTGTGGACATTTTTAATAACTTCCACTAATTCAATATAAACTTTTTAAAATGTTTAAATAATAGGAATGAATCAATATGAAAAGACAAAATGTTCGAACACTTTCATTAATTGTAGTAACATTTACTTATTTATTACTTGGTGCAGCTATATTTGATGCATTAGAATCAGAATTTGAAATAAGTGAAGATGTACGTTTAAAAGAGAATGCTGAAAATTTACGAATTAAATATAATATAACGTATGATGATTTTGAAAGAATTACACAATTAGGTATACAAATGAAACCATATAAAGCAGGCACGCAATGGAAATTTGCTGGAGCCTTTTATTTTTCAACAACCGTTATAACTACTATAGGTAAGTTTATAATGTTTTTTATAATTGAAATTTTGTTTAATATTACTCAGATTTTGTTATTGTACATGTTCGATAATAAATTTTATGTAAACGTTATGATGTTAAAGATAAAGTATTAAGGTATAGTAAGAAGATTCTTCTGGTAATCAGCTATTAATAATGATCTCACTGTAGAGTAAAATTAATTAAGTAGCAGTTATAGTATTAGAGTGCACTTTACCAAACGCACTAACGAATGATATGCTTTGAATGCACGAAACATCAGTTATTGACATTATGAACAAAATGCTTTATGTATGTCATAATCTTCGAAAATTAACAATGAGTTCTGGTAAATCATTTATTTAATCTTCAAAAGGTTAATTCGGTGAAAATATTAGTTCACTAACTGTATAGTTAACTTTATATTAAAAATATAACTTTGAGGCTAAATATAGCAACAATGATAATTCATTTGCAGGTTATCTATTAAAAAGTCCCATGGTATCGTGAAAGTAATCATATTCAGTGGTAAGAAACTGTTTCAGAAAAAGGATCATATTTGGTCTGTTGATTCAGTGACTGAAATTCTTTCTGAAAGTTTTGTTTTTTATATCTGGATGACTTAATTATAAAGTTTTTGTTATCTTTCTAAACACTGTCATAGGCCCTAACTTCAGATAGAAATGATTCACTATAATTTCTCTACAACTGAATAACAGCTTGTTTTAATGATGCAGAAATTGACTCATGATCTCAACAACTGAAATTATGTTGTCATTTTTGAATATTTATTTTAATTGTTATTCCCATTTTTTATTTACTGAAAGATTTTAATATTTCTGTTGATTTATGAGTGATCTGAGTGTCACACTTATGAAAATTCCCTAGTTTTCTCTGTTTTCTCTGCCCAATATTTTTACATTTTCATTGTTGAGTTTATCTCCGTAATTTTCCTTATTTATTTATATGATAGAAAGTATTCGTTGCCGTTTAACAACTAGCTGGTATTCGAATAAACTCAAACGGATAGGACGGCCACCTTGTTCAAAGTAATACTTATCGCATTAGTTGTAGTTTGTCCTGACGAGGTTATTTTATTTGTCCTACATTTTTGTTGTGTTCTTTGGCTTAAGTAATATTAACCGAAATGATATGGTCGGGTTGTGCAATACACATACTTCTGGAAGCCTTAACAACCTATTTGTGATCCCAGTAATATTCATCATGTAGGCTGTGATTACCGTTTGCTAATTCGCGCTGTTGATTTTGTACTTGTTGATGGTTTTGATAAGCATTTCTTGATGTAGTTTTGTGGCTTATAGAGTCTAAGGAGTTAAAAAAGGAAATTCTTTTATAATATTAATATACTCCGCTTTAAAAAATCCCATCTGTTTTTACGTGATCCGCTAATTTCATATTACCAATAAAAGGTTCTAAAGTTATAATAATCGGATTTATTATCAATCTCTAAAATCTATTGTTTTTTGAATAGTATACTTCAAAAGTACCGATTGATCATACTTTCATATCCAATGCTGTGTTTCATTCAAATAAACAGATATGCATCAGTAGTCTTTTAGTATTAAATGGAATTTTTGTTTACTTCTGTCATTGTATATTAGTGTTAAATGTGCTGTTATTTACTTACTAAATTACTTACTTACGCCTGTTACTTCCAATGAAGCATAGGCTGCCTACCATCATTCTTCAAACCACTTTGTTCTCGGCCTTCCTTTCCAGTTCTATCCAACTGTTGTTCGTTCTTCTCATGTCTGTCTCCATTTTGAGACGTAAGGTGTTCTTTGGTCTTCCTCTTTTCCTTTGTCCCTGCGGATTCCATGTGAGGGCTAGTCTTGTGACATAGTTGGGTTCTTTCCTCAATGAATGTCCTATCCACTTCCAGCTCTTCATCCTGATTTCTTACTCCACTGGGATCTGATTTGTTCTCTCCCACAGTAGGTTGTTGCTGATAGTGTCTGGCCAACGGATCCGAAGTATTTTGCGTAGACAGTTGTTAATAAATACTTATATCTTCTGGATGATGGCTTTCGTAGTTTTCCAGGTTTCCGCCCCGTACAGTAGGACTGTCTTGACATTTGTGCTGAAAATTCTGGCATTGGTGTTGGTTGACAGTTGTTTTGAGTTCCAGACGTTCTTTAATTGTAAATATGCTGCTATCGCTTGGCCGATCCGCGCCGTCACATCTGCATCAGGTCCGCCGTGTTCATCGATGATGCTGGTGCTGTTATTTATTTACTTAAATTGTTTATTGTGGTTAGTATTGTTTAGCGATGTTGTTTTCCATGGGATGCGGTTACTGACCCTATGCCAAACCCTCTTACTTTACCTGAGCTTGGGACCGGCAGTAACCCTAGAAGAATTACTGGCGTAGTTTACATGTGCTGTAACTGAATTGATTGAATTAGGTAGTGACAAAAAATTAAACTTTATTTAGCTACAAGTAATAACTTAAGTAGTTTGTGAAGAGTATTTAATTCGCAGTTAATGTTTTCTATGATGTAATTACTATCATTTGGAAAAGTATTCAAAAGTAGCTGGTTAGGACTTCACATCATCGACCTTATACAGGAATGAACTCAAGCTATTGAACTATTATGATAAGTATGGCACCATTGAGCTATTAAGTTTAAAAATGACAAAATAATTGGCCTGATTTCAATACTAAGAGAACTTTTGAAAGAAACAGTCGACCCTGTACATATGAATATTTATAAATATAATAAAATATAACTATCAGTGTACTTCTCTTATAGCAGTCCAAACGATAATGATTAAGTAAATCAAATTTACAATTTATTTACTGAACTAATCTTCCAATTTCCATCAAACCTAGAGACTATTAGATGTAATGAGATCACCGATCAGCTAACTGACTAGTTATTGTTTCAACTGACAGAAGTGAATGATAACTAGTTATAATTTTTTCCCCATCTTAAATTATTTAGTAAATAATAAGTAATCTATAGTTATACCATTTTTGTTAAACATTTTGCACATAAATAACAACTTTAATTCCTCACTTTATGTGCACATTCTCTTAGTTGGCCATCGGTTTTATTTTTAGACATCTTAGTTTACAGATGGTGGTCATTCTTGCGAATGGATTGACGATTTAGTCTGTTGATAGAGGAATTATAACATTCGGAGAGTTGGTGATTTAGTAAACTAAAGCATGCGAAGTTAAAAAGGACAAAATTTGTCAACAGGATTACATACTTTTTACGGCATTAAAAAAATCATTCGTTTCATTTTATGATTAAAATTGATCCGTACAAAAGAATGAAAAGTTTTTTGAGTTCTAGATAGGATCAGCTGATATACTGCGAGAAAATCTTTGTATGACTAATGAACCTTATATCTCATTCAATGTTCAAATTGTTCGGTGAATACAAAGCTGAACTTTATCAAGAGTATATTGTTGATAATGTCAGAAATATGGTTTAAACTTTGTTTATCTTATATTTTGTTTACTGAAACTCTAATTGAAAACTTGGGAAAATAATCAATTGACTATAATTAATAATTTTCCCCGTAGTGTTTGAAACAATAATGTTTCTGAGATTGATCGTATTTTTCGGATATTTGTCTGCAAACCTGTCACCATGAACTACCTTAAGTAACTTAATCAGAAGTTATTTCATAAAGAGAGAGAAAGCAACTTCATAGCTTGTTAGACGGATCTACTTTTTAAGTGATTGTGTGGTGTATGCTAGTTATGCCAACAATCATAAGTAATATGTAACACCAATCAGAAGTGCAATGCATGGCAGCAGAAGGTTAAGGAGATCGAGTTGAAGAGAATAGAAAGAGAAACACAAAGGAATTGTGAATTGGAAAAATCATACAGAATGTGATGGACAAATGATGGAAATTTCCAAATGAAGCACTCATCGTATGATTTACATATTTTATGTAGATATTCTGTAAATTTCTGCAGAACAGTAAGCTGGTTGTCCCCAACTGAGTGATCATTCATTACAATTGCACAAAATCTATGATCAAACAGGTTAACATGCGATAAGGACCTTATCTTAAATTCACTTTCAAGACTGAAAAATATTTCACCCTGAAATATACTTTATTTTGCTATGGATTAAAAGCGCAAAAAGCCATCTGGTTTGACAATGAAACGTAAACACAATAAAATTTCAACTTCATCTTGAAATAAATTCACTTGGTGTTGTTTTACTTGTATCTTCCCATTGTTATTTAGGACTGCAATTGATCAGTCTCATGTTAGCATACGTGCATCCTGTGCGGATTGCCTCGATATAGCCTTAAGTCACAAGCTTTTTTAAGCAAAGATGGATAGTGACTAGCAGTGTAATCCCGGACGCGCGTTTCGTCCTATTTGGCACTCGTCAGCTGGATGTACCTGCATCCCAGAGTTGATGTTAACTCCGGTACTCGAACCCAGTACCGTTCGCTTCAAACACTATCGCGTTATCCACGTAGCTACTGAGTCCTGGTAGCCACCTGTTTGCGCAATGGGATGAAGTTTAAATTCACTTGGTGTTGTTTTATTTGTATCTTCCCAGTGTTATTTAGGACTGCAACATGAGACTGATCAACTGCACCACACAAGTCACTTGATTTGTGTGTCAGCTGTGATACCGCCTGGGTGTCCAGACCGAAGTTGGTGGTTTTCTTGGGGGGGGCCACACCCCGAACCTTCGACCTAAAGATCTGATCCACAAGGCAGTGGAGCAACGTTAAGAAATACAGTCCCATGGTAGACGGTGACTAACAATTGGTTCATACGCCATGTATTCCTTCAGGATCTTAAAGCCCATGTGCACGATTGGTTTGGAATCACAGTGTTTCAACACCTCTAGGTGTATCCTCCATATCCACCAACCCAGTTAAAGTGTCGAACATTCGCTATTCGTCCTGTCAATTTCGCAAACAACACCCCTACCGCGAGAATCTAGTAAGTAGGACTTCCTTGGCAGTGGCTGTATGCACATAGCCATGTGAGAGCATTTCGAGAGGGAGAGCTAACTCTCCCTACCCTCGGCCGTACCAGAGCATCTGGGAGTAAAATAACTCCAACGTTTCGTCCAGCATACTTGTCTAAATTTATCCAGGGTAATAATCAAAATCATTAAAGAAATATATAACGTTTAACTATCAAATCAAATCTATGCAGTGGATATTCAATCATATTTGGATGTTGACTTGAATATATATAATAAAATGAGTCAGGTACATGCGAATCATATGAAAAGTTCACAATGTGAAAATAAATTACCGAACGAATTGTGTGCATGTGTATGCATGTTTAAGATTGAGTTATTATTAGCTGAAAATTGGTGTTAATGTTTTTTCAACCTTCAACTTTCACTTTTATTTTATTTTATTTATTCCTTCATATTATTCTGTTTACTAAAGTCAACATCGAAATATGATTGGATTAGCACAGTATAGATTTGATTTGATTGTCAAACACTATATATTTCCTTGATGATTTTGATCATTACCCTGAAGAAGCCCAGGCAAGTTTGCTGGACGAAACACTCGAACTATTCCAAATTACAATCACGGAGGTTATTTCATATATAATTTTCACATATAATGACTTCACTGTACTCGGTGCCCAATTTTTGTCAAACTATTCGTCCTAATATTGACTAATATTCGTATAAATCTATTTAATAATAACAAATTTAACAGTTGAATTCATGAATCAATTGAAGCTAGATCACCATGGAAAATCTGGAAGCACTGGAGAGCCATTTCATTCTAGTATGGGACTCCTCAGCAGTGCGCATCTACTATATCGTCTCACGAAATTCGAACCCAGGACCTACTATTCTCGCGTGCGAACGCTTAACCTCTAGACCACTGAGCCGACCGGCCTCCAAAGGTGTTAACGTCTAACTCCAACCAATCTACGAAATCGCGCCACCGTATGTCATTGTCTTCAATGAGTTACTATCTCACAACAAACCCGGTTAAACTCCGCTGGTCACTACTTCTCATTAGAACTCCAGGAAATACCTCTTGCAGACCGTCACTAGTGAGCATACGATGAAGTTAGTTTCAATTGACTCATTAGTTCAACTAATAAATTACTATAATATCCACGAAACTGCTCTCTGGATATGATAAGAGATTTTACAATTTTCAACAATCAATTATAATATTCTTGGGAATACACAAAAACAATTGTTAAAATATGGGATAAGAGTAAACAAAATATCAGTGGGGGAAAAAAGTAGGAGAGCTGAAGCTTTATTTATCTTAAAATCCTAGTAAAAGCCCTAGAATAATTTCAATAGGGTACAACCACTATAATAATCATAATAATGATAATAATGACAATTACACCACAATTATTAATTTATTTACACATTTCTTGTTATCAATAAAAAACCCCAAATGTTTCAAATGTTTGAAACAGATGTATAAATGATGTTTTATGATTTGTTCTTTTTCTATTTCTCGTTTATATGTGCGCGTATGCTCCTTTTATATTATCCCTTGGTTGATAATTAGATTTTCAGTTGTATGATTTGACCATATGCTTGTATTAGTAAATGCAAGCTGATGTAAATAATGAATAGTTTGAGTTAAGTAGAAATGATATATATGAATAATTGGTAGAAAAAAATGACGATCAACTGTTTTTAAGTAGTATATATTACTTGTATTTTAAAATATGTTTTCAGTAAACGTTAAATAAACGTTTATAAAGGCATAAAATAACCAATAGTTAGCTGTTGTAAGATAGAGCTATTATTTAATACACATCATATTAGGTGGTGTTTACTTCCATGAAGAGCCATTTATCTCTAGGTTGAACAGATATAACAGTTTGGAGGCAAATTATGTGATAGCAATAAAGGTAAGTGTCAGCAATGTATGATATATATATATATATATATATATATATATATATATATATATATATTACCTGACTATGATCAAAAACTTCATGGAACCTAACTATATTTTCATTTAGTGATGGGTAGGAATGTTAAAAATATTTCCCAGCCATATTAATCACTGAATTGTTAAACCGTCATCAAGTATCTAGAAATGTTCGCGTTTACTTTTAAAACTTCGTAACTGGTGAAATTCATTTTGTATTGGTTGTTTGAATCTTCTAATTGATGTTCAGGAATGCAATCGATCAGTCTCTTATTAGCTTATGTACATTATATACCGATTGTCTCGATATTGCCTTAAGTGACATGCATTATAATAAGATATGGATGGTGTTAGTGGGATCAGTGGAATTCAGGATGGGTATTTCGTTCTATTTGGAACTTGTTAGCTGGATGTACTTTCGTCATAGAGTTCACAATAGTGATATGAGTAGTTATATGGAAAACAACTGACATTTGAATATGATTCTTTACACCTCTAACCCACTAGTCGAATTTAATTTATTTTTTTCAATTTTGCTGCTTTGCCTTCCTCTTTTTTTTCAACTAAGATCTAACAGAATTTACTCATAAATAAATTGATAAAATTCACATTTGGTTTCGTTTTAAAGTTGACTTTCTACACTTTCTTTTGAATGTTTTCATAACAGTTGAAGATTTCTTCACTTATTTGCCTGAATTAAAAAATCATTGATGACTGATGGCTAACATTTGATTATCGATAAGCAAATAGTAGTTTTGTACTGGATACTATTTACCAGAATCATCTTTATATATGAATGACAGAATTTAGTAGGAACTCAAACTTTCATCTGGTTACAGACAGTATGTTCTCATTTTAAACCTACCCTGGTAATACTAGCTTATTATCCAGAGTGATGAGGTTTCGAATTGTTTTCACATTATTTTCTTTATTATCCTTGTCTCCTCTTACCCTTCATTTCTAGTCTAGTTGACCTTTTATTTTTATATATAAATATTCTTAACAAGTATATGTATGATCAGATTGTTCGAAATGTATTGTGCTAATATATCACATAGGTATGACAATCTTCGTTTTCTTATTACACTACCGAAATTTATCAAACGAACCACTTGCTTCAAACAATAATAAAGATGTAGAATTATTTATTTTAATGGATAAACCATGAAATTTTGTGAAAAGAGATGGTCGAATAAAATTTAATTTTATCGAATAATAAATATAAATATAGCTTTTTGGTCTATGTAGAAAAATTTTAAATATACAATGTTGCTAATACTTATGTAATTCCATTACATGTTGCATTGTAGTGTATGCGACTAATGTTGACGGATATATGTAGTATATATCACTAGTCGAAAATCAAATGCCTGACAACATAAGGTTGAAAAGATCGAAGAGAAGAGAATAAGAACATAGAATGATTGATATGAAAATGAAAGGATAATAAATTCTGAGACAACTGATGAGGGATTTGCAAATGATGTATTTACTGTATTATGTTTAGGTTTTACTAAGAGATTTTGTAATTTTGTATTCAACTACATTTAGTTGTCCTCATTTGTATTCTTGTTCACTACAGTATCACTTGGAGTACAGTTATTTTTTCACTACCTGATCCAAATTAATCATTAATGCCTTTTAATTATCAGATATCTATAGTTTTTTCTTAATGGAAATCTAATCTTACTATCTGAATATGTGGTCGATAATTGGATTATTATGTAATTAATTGATATTTGTGTTATTTTATCAAACAAATAATAATAAGAAGAAAGTAATTATCAAACATCTAGAATTTTTAATGAGCGGAGTACATGAATACATGTGTATGACAATAAAGTAATACTGAACTATTTAACTTTTTCCATAAATCAAAATGGGGTTTTGTGAATATTGTAGTCATTTTTAATAGTTGAATTCATGAGTCAATTAAATCTAGACCCCCCCTCATGGGAAACCTAGAACCACTGGACAGACATTTCATCCTAGTATAGAACTCCCCAGTAGTACATATTCACGAAGCTATTCAATGCTTCCAAGTTTTTCATGGTGGTCTAGCTTTGATCAATTCATGAAATCAACTTTTCTATAAATATTGGGTTGATTTTTATTCAATCATATCAAGAAAAAAGGTATGGAATTATTTCCTTTTTTGATTATTTGCATATATACACTGAAAAAAAGCAGTAACAGTTATCATATGTTATAATATATATGACTAAATGGACAAATAAATCCAGGGTATAAACTTAGATTTGTTGTCCAAAATGTAGTGACACAAATGTCATAAACCTACTATTTTTGTTTTTTTTAAAAAAACGAATTTCATTGGTTATGTTTAATATTATTACTGGAAACCTATCTCATCCTAATAAATTTGATTGTGAAAAATAGTCAGTTATTTCAATCATTTCCATTTATTGCCTGTTCTCTATATTATAAGTGACTGGATCAACTTTTTAGAATTATTATTACTATTATTGAACCTAGAACTGATAGATTATTAAACAGTTTTACACATGTCTAAATTACACTTTGTCTGTCTATCTATCCATCTACCTGTCTATCTATTCGTTTTTATTGATATAGGCAGGAAGAATAATACACTATAACCTCATACCAGATATTGTATTTCTGATTTACTGATGATGACGATTATTGTTATACATCATTAAACAGTGTTTTGATCTCATATTATCTTCTTACTTATTTAAATTATATAATAAATTTTGAAATTGATGAAATGGGAAAACAAGTACTAAACAAACTAACAACTTTGAAGTATTCATGGTTGAAGTAATTTCTGATACAAATATGTTTTACATTGATTGTTATTAGAATTTACAATTTCCGATTGCTTAAGTAAATGTTAGTCCCATTTAAAAAAGAAGCATTCCAGTATTTCACCTCAAATCATCTTGACACATCTGTATGTGGAATACCTGAGATATTAATCAGGTTTATGCTGCTCACTAAATAGAAGAAATTTTATCACCTGTAAACTAACCCATATTTATTATTAATGATGCGAAACAATGTCAACTACCATTCTTTTTTATTCCATATCTACTAAAACGTCTTCTGCATTTAAAGAAAAGTGATATTGATCTGACCACTCGACTTAAAGGTTCTTGGTTTGACCGAATGTTTGTTTATTGTGGAACATATTGTTATAGAGTACATATTTAAGGTAAAACAGATGATCGCTGACACTAGTTTTTAATAGTTCCTTAAAGTTTTGTTGAGACTAAGTTCCCTGAGCTGGGTAGATGATAGAACTAGCTGTTAGCTACATATGAAGAAGTTGTCATAACTCACTTCTATATACAGTTTATGCTGATGATATTGTCTAGAAAGTCAATGAAAGCTTCAAATAAAAGCCACTCTGCTCAGATAATGTAATTTAAGTGAAAGTTTTCTCTTGAGCCGTAAATCTTATTTACCATCTCATACGTTCTTCAGCTGATGACAGCAGTTGCTGAAACTTACTTCCTAATAATTATTCTGTTAAAAATGTCCATAAACGTAATGTACTCATGTAACAGATGTGTAATCATTCCCATTTCGTGGTTGGTTCGCTACAAACACTTCACTTTACAATTTCTGAGGTATTTTCCGTGAAAAGCCAGTATTAGTAAGTTTGTTCACTACTAGTATCCCTCTTCATAAAAACCTCATTGTAGTTGATAGTAAATCATTATGATGACTGATGATTTCTTCTGAGTCGGTATGAAAGCATAGACAATACAAAACGAAATTCCTTGCTTCGTATTATTTTTCATTACCATTCGATTACTATCAACTATTGTCTTTGGTTAATTAGTTTTTTGAGGAACACACTGAAAAATCATGTGCTCAATAGTGACTGGCTTCAAGATGGATCTCCTGGGATTCTAGTGGAAAGCCGTGACCAGCGAAGTCTAATCCGCGTCGGATAGAGACAGGTATCTACTTCAGACAATGGATGAATGGTTGCGCAAGATCACAGATCGATTGAAGCTAGACATTAACGGCGTTGGATGCCGGCTCAGTGGTCTGGAGATCATGCGTTCACAAGTCCCACATGCGAGATTGTGGATGTTCACTACTGAGGGGTCCCATACTAGGACGAAACGGCCATCGAGTGCTTCCAGGTTTCCTATAGTGGCCTTTTTGTAATCTAAATCAGCTAACATTCATAATTAACAACTATTGCAGTACAAATCATCCTCAGAGAGTTGATGATTTGTCTGAAGTTATATCATGCATATTACATCATTCACCTGAAGAATTGAATTACTTACTTACTTACTTACGCCTGTTACTCCCAATGGAGCATAGGCCGCCGACCAGCATTCTCCAACCCACTCTGTCCTGAGCCTTCTTTTCTAGTTCCATCCAATTCTTGTTCATTTTTCTCATATCTATCTCCATTTCTCGGAGTAATGTATTCTTTGGTCTTCCACTCCTCCTTCGGCCTTGAGGATTCCATATGAGGGCTTGTCTTGTGACGCAGTTCGGTGCTTTCCTCAATGTGTGTCCTATCCACTTCCAGCTCTTCTTCCTGATTTCTTCCTCCACTGGGATCTGATTTGTTCCCTCCCACAGTAGGTTGTTGCTAATAGTGTCCGGCCAGCGGATCTGAAGTATTTTGCGTAGACAACTGTTAATAAACACCTGTATCTTCTGGATGATGGATTTCGTAGTTTTCCAGGTTTCCGCCCCATACAGTAGAACTGTCTTGACATTTGTATTGAAAATTCTGACTTTGGTGTTGGTTGCCAATTGTTTTGAGTTCCAGATATTCTTCAGTTGTAAATATGCTGCTCTTGCTTTGCCAATCCGTGCCTTCACATCTGCATCAGATCCACCGTGTTCATCGATGATACTGCCCAAATATGTAAAGGTTTTTACATCTTCCAAAGCTTCTCCGTCAATTGTGATTGGATTGGTACATGTTGTGTTGTATCGAAGAATCTTGCTTTTCCCTTTGTGTATATTGAGACCTATTGCTGCTGAGGCTGCAGCTACACTGGTTGTCTTCTCCTGCATTTGTTGTTGTGTGTGCGATAGAAGAGCCAGATCATCTGCGAAGTCTAGATCATCCAACTGCATCCTAGCTATCCACTGTATCCCGTGCTTCCCGTGCTCCCTCCGCCTGGAGCCCCTTTCCGGGGGCTACTGCCGGTCCCAAGCCCGGATAAAGGAGGAGGGTTGGGCATGGGGTTAGCGACCCCATCCCGTAGAAAACTAACTCGCTAAAAAAACGCTAACCAGAAGAATTGAATTACTTTACAATTAAAGTATAAACAGCTATAGGTATTTCAAATCTCTTACTTTGGTCATTTGTTTTTCAGCATAATTTTATATATATTTAACATTATATGTTAGCCAGATAATAATTTGTAATATTATCCTATTGATTAGTTATCAAGTTAGCAATCCCTAAATTATTACTTATTTGTGTCTGTGTATAAATCTACTAGAGAGGAATATAATTGTTCTGTATGAAGACTTGTTAACTCAGACAAATTGAATAACATAGAAATCTTTTACAAGCAAAGATGGTTGGTGGCTAGCAGTGGAATCGATGACGCGCGTCTTATCCTATTTAGGAACACCAAATGAATAAAAATCTTTTGTTCGTTTTTCTATATGTTAGATGGAGTGTCAAATTCATATTTTAGTTATAGGAATTAATGTCAAATATTTTCGCTACACTAATTATCCTTTCTGTGAATATTTCTATATGATCAACACTTGTTTTTTCCCAATTAAAGTAAAATAAATATGGTTTTAGTACTGATAGACTTGTAGTCTATTAACTTGTTTCTTTAAAACCATATCGATTGAAGGCTTTCTGATATTTGCATCATAGTAAGAAGAAGATTCATTAATTAGGATAATAGCTACTAGTAAAATCCATAATCCGTTTTGTACTACTTGGTATTTTGTCAGCTGTATGTATATGAGAAACGGTGTAGATGTTTCTGAAATTTAAATCTTGTATCCTGGTTCCCATTTCTATCCACCGTCAAAAATGATAACTATTTTTTAAACTATTATTATTATCGACCTTATTGGTAACTCGGACTGATCACTTCAGTCGTGAATTTCAACCATACAACTAATGACAGAGGATCTACTCAGTTTATTGGAAAATATTATCTTGGATATGTTATTTTGTACAAAAATGCATTCCATACTCTATTACTTCAACAATATTTTGAAATAATTGTTTTCCTGAGTTACAATTTTGGAAAAGATAACATATAATTTATTGTTGAACGGTTGTCGTAAGGCTTTTGGAATAAATCTTCTATCCGTATGATTAAATGGTGCTTTCTATAGTTTGCTTCAACTAGTCAGTGTTGAAAACAATAAATTTTCAGCATTCGCATACGTTGCGCAACATGGATATAATAGATATATTATAGCTTGTGTAATGCAATCGTTAAAATACATCACTCAGTAATTTGGTACATTTGAGCTTGATGTTCAGTGACTGAAGAAAAGCGATCACATTACAAATACTAGTCTGTCAATAAGCAGCAATTGTGAATTTACTTCAGATCATTTCCCTCATATATTTAGCACAGGATTATGAGTTAGCTTTTCACTAATACTTTTTAATCGACTGATGTTAATTATTAGTAGACATAATAAAAACAGCCTTTATAAATTTATAGTAAATAACCTAAAGTAGGGTAAGCATACTGGGAAGCTTAAATTGGTGGAAGCCATTTAGAGGTAGAACGCTATGAATCAAACATGTGATCTTTTATTCAAGGTTGTCTGTCTGTAACAATTTAATCTCGTATATATATATATATATATATATATATATATATATATATATATATATATATATATATATATATATATATATATATATAACTTAATAATATGTATTATGTTTGTTAAAAAGAACGTTTGTGGGACAATTCAAAATCTCGTTGATTTTCATTACTGGAAATCCGCCTACATATAACAGCTATTTATGAAACTGAACGGTCACACAGGATGATAACTGTAAGTTTGAAAATATGTAGATCACGAAGGTCTAGAGTAGGAGTCTTTGGGTAACTAGTTTTCTACGCACTGAGTTGAAGAAAAAAACTTATAACTAGATTTCAGTTTTTATTTAATTTAGTGCCAAGTTATTCGTTTTGATTGAACCAACTATCGATTTAAGCTAATTTAATAGAATTGAAAGCTTGAATAATCTATCTTATGGAGAATCTAACTGTGATATCGACTTATCAAGTAAGTAGTAAGTACCGGACATTTATTTCTTTCTACAACTACTTTGTGAAGCGTCAGTGCTGAAGTCATTTTATAGTGGAAATTATTTACTAAATTGTAAAAATAACTAAGCAAATATTAGTTACTTTATTCTGAATAGGGTTGGCTAGCAAAGTAATATATACTAAGTGAACCTTTATAAATGGAACCATATGTATTTGCCCATCACAAATAGTTTTATTTCTATCCGACTGAAATGAATATTTATAGTAGAGTTACAGTAAACAGTGATTACATCTTAGAATTTACTGTTTATTTGAATTTAATTTTTATCCTGAAGAACTAGTCCTGTAAATGTTTCTGTAAAAAACGACTCAAGTTACGAGATGAGTCTTCAATATAAAAATTACCACAATCAACTCATCCTAATTTGTAGACACAATTCTGTATTGACGTAACGGGGATTTTTTCCTTTATGAGAACTAAAACATTTCACAAGGTGTTGGTTGTTTCTTAGTATGCTTTGACTCTGTGTTATTTTAAGACTCTTTGGAGTTCTGCTGTTGTACCATAGCGGTATAGTAAAACTACAGTACCAATCCATGGTATTTCATTCGAATTATTTTAGCAGTGAAACGTCTCGTTTTATTGAACTTTTAATGATCCTAATAGGAAAATAATTAAATCGTAAGATGTTAATTATATACTGTTCATTTTGTTTAATCTGTCCAGGTGTGATAATCTTATTTATTCTTCTAAAGAGATTTAAGACCAGAGAGATTTTGCACTGAATGGATGTACTGAATTGAATTCTATATAAGGATTTGAATGCGTTGGCTATCGGTATACGGTTAGATTTAGAGATGAACTTAGATTTCTTTTAACTAAGCTATCTAAAAATAGTAGCTTACCGTGTTAATTTTTATTCTTGCTCATAAATTTAATGTGAGATAAGAGTGTATTGATCAATTTAGAAAAAAATATCTCAGGTGAGTATTTTTCTACTGCAACAAAAGTATCATCTACATATCTGAACCAAATTCGTAGTTTAATCCCACTGGAAAACTATTAATAACAATTTACCCAATACTTAACTTATTTGAAATTATCAAGTTGAACTCTGATATTGACACCTATAAATTAATTTTATTTACAGTCCGAATCGGAAACTAAAAAATGACCAGTGCAAATAACTACAGATTACCGGTTCAATGTTGCCATAATTGGCTTATATTTATCTTATTACAACTGTTAGGTCATTTACCTAGCTACCTATTTAAAACAAAACGTTAGAATACTATCATGTTAAATACCTCAGAGAAAATTTTTTGTACAGTCCTTCTCGTTAGGATTCGTTCAATGATTGTAGCCAATAGTAGATCTTAGGTGAGATGACAAAAATGTCACTTAAAATGGCAAAAATGTATCTATTCTTTATCTTTTTTTTCAGATTTGAAGTCCCGATATTATTTCATGATTTGTTTCTCATGTTATTTTCATTCTTTTTAAAAACTCTTTTGATTATATTCAAGATAGTTGTTGGAAAGAGAGTGAAGGATACGGATTTCGTTCTTTTTAAAACTTATCAGCTGAATAAATCTACCTTCCAGTGTCGATGTTTACACTAGCATTTGAATCCTGTAACACAGGTACAGAACGATGACAAAGACTAGATGGATTGTCAACTTGTAGCTATAAACACTTTTCCAACATTCATTCAAGAAGTTTATATGTCAATGAACATGAGTAAAATTTTATTTTAGGTACTAGTGATAATCGAATATAAGTATTGACATATTCTTTCATGTTTCGTTTTTTCCGATTGACTATGTTAGTTATCTCAAATTCATTATTGAATTTATTAGTTTTCTCTATTTATAGTCATGTGAAGTGTATAAACTTAGGATGATGAATATTTATATCAGATTCAAAGTTATTTTTCTTTTAATAACTGACTGAGTGATTCAAATTTCTTAGTAAATTACAATTTTTTTTTGTTTTTTTGATTAGCTCTCAATTTTTTAGAAAATCAATTATTTTATTTTTTTTGTTTATTTTTTCACATGGTTACATTATCATTTTTTTTTTCTTATTTTATAGGTTATGGTCATAGTACACCGAAAACATTTGGTGGTAAAATATTTTGTATGTGTTATGCTCTACCTGGTATACCATTATGTCTTATTATGTTTCAAAGTATTGGTGAACGTATGAATACAATTATTACATATTTATTAAAAAAATCAAATCTTATGTGTAAAATAAATAAACTTATTTCACAAACACATTTAATGATTGTTAGTTTTACAATTGGTTCAATTGTATTGACTATTGGTGCAATAGTATTTTCACGTTATGAAGATTGGGATTATTTAGATTCATTTTATTATTGTTTTATAACATTAACTACAATTGGTTTTGGTGATTTTGTTGCATTACAACGTAATAATTCATTAGCTAAACGTCCGGATTATGTTGCATTTAGTTTAATATTTATATTATTTGGTTTAACTGTTGTTAGTTCTGTTATGAATTTATTAGTTTTAAGATTTTTAACAATGAATACTGAAGATGAAAAACGTGATCAATTAGAAGCAGCTGTACACGCACAAGAATTACAACGCTTACGTGGTGATGTAATATGTGCTGATAAACAAAATGAATTACAAACATCATTATTAACACAACAATTACAAGGAGATAATTATGAAAGAAAACAATTAAATGATTATAGTAATTATAATCATTCAATATATCAACAAAATATCAATCATAATCTTATTAATTGTAATCATATGTCATTATCAAATTCAAATTGTTTCATAAAAACGGGACCATCAATAAGAACATCACCACCACCACCATCATCAGCATCAGCAACAACAACAATGGCAATGACGTCAACAGTCAATAGTTGTTTACATATTAATCATCATACTGATACTTATCATATTAATTCAAAAAATGAAAATTTAACTAAATTTAAATTTTGTTTAATTTGTTTAAAAAAGTTTCATCCATTATCACAATCATTAGCATCATTAACATCACCGGGTATTTTAAATTCATCTTTGAATACAATGAATGATAATTCACATGAAAATATGTTAAATAAACCAATATCTACAAATAAAACCACTGCTAGTACTAGTATTACCTATATTAATGATAATAATAATAATAGCGATAATAATAATAATAATCCATTCTTAATAAACTGTGTAACCGGTTGTCAGAATGAACAGTCGACTGTACGTCATCCAATTCTAATCTATGATGAAATCTCGCAACAAATTTCTTCTAATTTACATAAAGACAATTGTTCAGATGAATTAATGACTTCATCAAATTTTCTTCGATATGATCTATCATGTAGAAATCGTTACATCTATCCAGATTGTATAAATTCATATCGTTATAATCCATATCATTCTTTTCAAGATTCTAAATATTCTCCGTTAATAATACAACAATGTTCAGTTGATGATTGTAACTGTACAAATGAAAAACTACGAAACCATCAGTATTTCATTTCTCCTAAAGAATATTTAGTAAATAATCGGCAACCAGAAATTACAGAAGGAAATGAAACTATTGAAAGTGATAATCTGTCCGAAAATAAGAGTAGTTCGTTTAATGATATCGATTTAATCCAACCTCATTTTCATCCGATGTCTGCTTTTAAACCACATACTTATGAGTTCACTTCACCGGGTCATTTCAGTTTGCCTGGTAGGCATGAAAATACTAATGAGGTAATGTCTACACCAGTACATTCCTCATTAGTTGCTCATGTTTTAAAATCTCATAAGCATAACTTTAATAATCAATATGTTCTACCTCCAAGACAGTCTTTAAACAGTCAACCACCATTATTATCAAGAGGTGAGACGATACATCCATTGTTATCTTTATCAACGCATCATCATATGGATGTACTCAAATCTAATCAGCCATTAATAAATCCGTTTCCATTAGAAATTTTAAATTCACGATCAAATGAAATTGAAATAGACCTTAACTCAGTTCCATATTTTCAATGCAAAAGATATCCTAGAATTCATCAGGAACAACAGATGCAAAGGAATGAAGTGAATGATTATGGTGAAGAAAGCGTTGATTTTGACAAAGAATATATTAACAAGCGTCATAACCCACATCATTATCATGATGATATATTACTAACAAATGATGCAAGTAGCATAGATGATGAGATAAAATTTTCTGCCGATTCATCAATCTTTGAAGTCAGTCAGCCGGTGTCTACAAAGAGATCTGCTTCTGTTTGAAGAAATGGAGGACAGTTCACTCAAATAAATATTTAATCATAATATTTTCATGTAAAAAATTATACTATTGACATTATGGAATGTGAACATGATAACTAGATATCTTTTTATGATTTTATGTAAATGTTACATTTTAAAATAAACTATTAAGCTTTCAGGTTAGACAATATATTATTCTCAGAATAAAATTTATTATAATCAATTTTTATTGATGAGTTGGGTTAAGTATCAAGTATACCGTATTGTAATGTACATTAAAATTGTATCAGTATAGGGTTGTGGAGATCATTAAGCTTTTGATTGAGATAATGAACTGATTGTTGTTAGACCGCCATTGAAAACCTGGAAGCACTAGAGGACTGTTTCGTCCTATTGTGGGACTACTCAGCAATGCGCATCCACGATCCGAATCCTTCGAGCAGCCACAGAAAAATGTTTCTTTTTTATTCATTAACGATTGAACTCACTTTTACCGTACTTGATGAAGATTGATTAATCTGTTATAACTCGTCGTTTGTGTCCTTTGTTCTTGGTTTTCACCCCATCGCCAATTGTCGTAACTTGTGACCTGTATGCCCTGTTAATGTATAACGTAACGATACCGCCAATTAGAGAGCAGCGAATTATCGATCGGACCAGTGACGCATAAAACCCGTGAGAGCAGTCTATAGTACTTACCGGTCCTGCTTCCTGCCCTGCCCAGCCAGTTAAGTCCAGAACACCAATCTCAGCCTCTGCGGTATGAATCATTTATTTCAAACATCCTGGGTTTATATACCAATCAAACAGACCACATAGTATCATAAAATAGCAAACAACATTTGTACAAGATTCGGCCAAGTGTGTCTGTGAATGAGGGAGGTAGTGAATAATAGACAGGGCATAATTCAAGAATGGTAAATCGTATAATAATATTTCATAGGCCAAGATAAAGCTCATAATAAGAGGGATATGAATATGAATAGTTTAGTTATTTAACAATCATACGTTAAAAATATATGCTTAGTATTTGTCCATAAATTGATCCCAAGAGTTACTATTTATTATGCTTATCGGGACATAACATAATCAAAATGAACTTTTACCCATCCAATGAGTTTTTTGTAAAAAGCTTGATAGGTTGTGCGGGTTTCTTCAAAAATGATCGTAATATGATTGTATCTATAAGTTGTTAATTGTGTAAATGTGAACACACGTGCAAAATTAATACAACTTTAGCTATAATACTTTTAGTAATTTAAAAGAGATAGATTCAGCTATAACTAATCTTCTTCAAATTACATCGTAAACATTTGTTAAAACAAGATTATAAGTTTAGGTTAGTGATTGGCAAATTATTATTTTCAAATCTTATTCACTCAAGTTTTTTTCTTTTTCGAATTTATTCTTTGTCTATATTTAATAATATAAACAAGCCAATTATGAATGACGTAAGCAGTCAAAATAATTTATGAATCAAGTAAATTCTCTTGGCATGATGTTTTGTATATAAATAGCGTTCATCACCATTATTTGAAATGATAACATTAGCAGCAACATAAAAGAAACATTGATTGTTAGCTTAGAAATTTCTAGAAGTTTAATGGCATTCATGTTTATCAACAGTTAATAAACATATGGACGTTGACTCAAACTACCGTTAAATCGGATATGTTAATAAATATTAATGGAAAATATCAATTACATTAAGATCGTTAAAGTTAACCACTTTCAAAAATGTTGACATAATCTGAGGACAAGTTTTAAACTGAAGGTAGGATCACAAGATCAAGTGACTCATTATCGTGACACACTTCATTTAATATCGTCGTAAGTAATCAATAGAAAGCTATGAAACTAAGTTAGATTATAGTTGATATAATTCAGTAAGACATATCTATGATTTTGAATGAAATGATGCTTTCACATGATTTAAAACCATATCATCCAGTGTTACAACCCCTGTGGTGTACCCAGGTGTAAAATATCCTAAAATAGAAATATGATGTTCTTACTGATTGTTCATTCAATAGTAGTTAATGCCATATTTGTTCATTATTTAGTTCAGATCAAATTCTCTTAATCAACCTACATGCATATTTTTTTAAAAGATTCACGATAGTACTTTTTAACAATATGTTATAACGGTTGGATTTCCATGTTTACACGTATGGGACGTTAATCTGCCTTAGACAAATATTTACACTAGATCCCCTCCAGTGTCTATTCCACAGGACGTCAACACAACTCAGATCAAGAACATGTGATTAGCCTGACTAGGACGTAAATATATTTCCACACTAAAACCCGATACAATCCAACAACAATGAACAATCAATAATAATAAGGATAGGAGAATATATAACTGATATGACATCTGTCAGACTATTTACATGTCTGACTAAGCAGACAACCAATCATTATCATTCTCGCCCACATATCATAATATACCCTATTTAGTTAACGACAGTTATCAAAAATCCCTCATTTGAAACCAAATAATAACATACATTTTTACAAAACCTAACTGAACGCCAAGTGAAGTAGTGAAGACTTAGATAAATATAAAAAATAAACCATTAATTTGACTTGTATCCATATGTATATATTTGTGAATATTTTTTCTTATAAATTTCTTTAGAAACAAAACTCATACCTTGAGCTGTATATTGTCATTCATCCAAGACCTGTAGTCTTGTTACTTTTGTTCTTTATCTACATAAATGCAATTTGATAATGATTTATCTTAGCTAGAGTTATTAAAAGTGGTCTAAGGTGTTCTCCAACTCAAAGGATTTATTACCTCAAAAATATTTGACAACTGATTTACTGTATGAGCTCGAATGTCAATATAAATTAGTCTTGATAAACATTTATCATTTATTTATGAAATAACATAATATACTAGAATGTGTAATCTTTTTAACTGATTCATTACAGTATCACGGTTGTATTTCATTACAAGAATTTCTTAATAAGTAATTATATGGGATTAAGTATATTTATTATTATTGTAGGAAGCAATTTCCTACAGGTGTAACTCTAAGCTATTCTCTAGACTGTCGAGCATAGAGTCTTGGTTTAGCCAAAGTCAGAACAAGTAAGCTATTTGGCTTGATAAACTTTATCTGTTTCTAAAACATAAATTAACACCTTGTATTGTTTTACTTGAATCTCCCCATTGATGTTTAGGACTGAAATTGATCAGTCTCTTATTGGTATATGTGCATACTGTGCGTATGCCTCGATATTGCTTTAATTTACAAGCATTATAAGCAAATATGGATAGTGGCTAACAGTGGAATCCAAGACGTGTGTTTCGTCCCATTTGAGACTCGTTAGAGTGAATATTAACTCTGAGATGCAGGTACACCCAGCTGACGACTCCCAAATAGGACGAAACGCGCGTCCTGGATTCCACTGCTAGCCACTATCCATCATTGCTTATAATAAATTAAAACCGTTAATATACAAAATAATCAGTACAGTCTATTAATACAGAGAAAAACAGAGACATGAATAACATACCGAACAGTAACTAGAGCATAGGAAAAATGAGTCAACAAGGCAAATATTATTTTATAATGAACATAAAATTGTGATTGGTGAATAAACAAGACATAGTCATACAAGGTCAAAGAAAGTTAATGTGGTGGTGTGCGCTTCACTTTATCATTGATGTGTTGGTTTATCGATCATACTTTACAATTATTATCACTATTATTATTATTATTATCATTATTATCATTAATATTATTATTATCATCATTATTATTTATCCAGCCGGATTTACCATTCAAAGTTAGAATAATCATTAACGGTAGACTCTGCCTAAGGAATAATTTAAGTTTCTGTCTAAAATGAAATAAAAAAAAACAACCAATAATGATTTGAGAGGAAATCGGTTTCAAATTGTAAGTCAAATAATATGGAAGATTGACTAAGTTTTACGTCGAAGTTGATTATTAACTTTTGCATGGAAAAATAGCTAATCTGTTTTATCATCAGTTTTAAATTAAAGATGAATAATTTATGATATAACAGTGGTGTTCAGTGAATAACCACAATACATTACTGATGTAAAAACTCCGTTACAGATTAGTTGTGTATATAAGTAACGCTGAAATTTATCACTTTGAAAAGACAGCCTTCCTGTATACTTAGTGTTTGAATTAATTTTCTTCAGACATATTTGCGCTCATTAAATTGAACAAAGGTTTGAGAAAGGTGACATGATTTCCTTTTATTCCTCTAGTTTCTGATCAGCTGCTGACAACCTATGATATTTTAAAATTAACATTATCCATGGAAATTACCATAATTATACTAGTAAAGTTGAGTATATGTAAATATTAAGTATCATAGTAATGATCCAAATAATGTTAATACTGTTGAAAGAAAAAAAGCATACTGAAAACAAATACAACATACAGAAAGTTTGAGAAAATCGAGAAAGTTGAAAAAAGGTCGTAAAATTAAAGAATTAGCTGAATACATAGTAAAAAAGTTAAGATTAATAGTAACTAAGAATACCATGGATTGAGATAAATCGGTTAAAAATAAACTATGAATTTGAAAGATTTTCAAATGATCCAATAGAAATAAGCGAATGATTGAAAGAAATGGTGAAATAAAATAAGGATAATAGTACCACAGTAAGGAAAGGTATAACACAATTACTTTTTGAACATACAAATTCGATCTGTGGCAATTCATTACTATGGTTTTATCAAATTATATATGACCAGAGTTCGATTATGTACTAACTATGTTGGAAAGTTTAAAATTATCAGCTGGACATTCAATGTTTGCGGAAGTTGTGGCGACAACTAACAATTAAAATTTGTTAAATGAGAAATGACTAATATCAGTGAAGAATATAATGAATAAAGCTGTTTGAGATTGGAAGGAATAACTTCCAGTCATAATGAGACAATCAATAATGTGAAATTCATGCACATTAAATTATCAAACTTCAAATTTCTTATGCCACTGTAAAAGTGTCATTTGTCAAGAAAGTAAATATGTATCATTAGCAAGGTTTGATTTGATAATTTCGAATAAATTGAACATTGGGAAAATTGTTATAAATAAATTGATTTATTTGTAATATCCCAGTGAGTAGAAAAATTAAATTTTCTGACGTTTCGTGGTTTAGTGTAAGTCACTTCTTCAGAGGATAAATAACCAAATTAAAATTAATCCAAGTTTAAATAGTACAATAGAACAATAACTTTAATTTGGTTATTTATTCTCTGAAGAAGTGGCTTACGCTAATTCACGAAACGTCAGAAATTTTAATTTTTCTACTCATTGGGATATTACAAACATATTGTTTATTCAAAAAAGTAAATGGCTCACATTAAATATGGTTGTTTTGGACACATACATATTCAATGTACAAAGTCAGTCTTACTTCAAACAACTTGATGGCTTGGTCGTGCAACCCGAGTTATTTCGTAAGACGTGAAAACTATACATTAGCACTTCATTTGTAAGTTTTCACTTAACAGTCTCAAACTTCATCGTCTTTTATTGCTATTACAATTATTCTCTGTTTACATTACTGTTCTCTTAGATTCGATCCTCTCAACCTTCTGCTGACCTGCATTCCACTTCTGATTGATATTACATACTACTGATATCGACAGATATAAGCAGCAAACACCACACAACAACAACAACAACAACAACAACTACTACTACTACTACTACTACTACTACTACTACTACAAGAAAATCCTCGAGTTGTAGACTCAAGGTAAAGATTTCGTAATCTGACAAATCATTATCAGTCATTTAAGAACTATTATAACTCGAAAATGGCTATTATTATGTATTACATTCAATAAAACTGAACTTCAATGATGTGATTGTTGAAAAATCCAACTGTAAACTAAATTACTCAATTATTCATCTTAAAAGTTTACTTTAAAAAAATTAAAGCAAAAAAATTTTTTTCTCAAATTGATAAATACAATAAACAGAAATATAAAAATACTTTAAATTATTTAATATACTTTGCGCATTTCCGTTTTTAAGATATAAACTACTAATCTTCTATCGCTTTTCTCTTTTCCTTCTTTTTCTTCCTCTTCTTCATCTTCTACTTTAAGTAAGTATCAATTTACAATTTGATGAATATTTTAAAAGCTTGTTATTCCCCAATGATCAAAGCTGTTTAAGTATCCAGATAATAATAACCTTAATTTTTAATATATTTTCTACAAATTCTAATTGTTGGACAATTTTAGACAACTAAAAACAAAGAAACAAAACTCATTTTGAGATACAAATATTTATTTTTTTTTTCTTAGTTAAGTAGTGTATGAAGGTCATTGTTGTTGATATTAATTGAACGATTATTACTAATCAGGATAGAATGGATAAGGAATTTATTGTAGTTTAAAAGATTTTAGCAATATGAATTCATAAATTTACATATGATCAATAACAGGATCTTTATTCTTTTGAACGGGACTTGTATACAATGATTTGAGTGTTACAATACAAACCTGGATAAATTCTGTTGATAGTTTATTATCTTAAATTATTTTATTAGTTTAGAAAGAAAATACCATTGCCTATCAATGGCTACATTTGTTATGATAGTCTTTCAAGTTATTAATTTAACAGATAACCTACCTTTTAATTAGTTTGAAACTTTTCACCAATAAATCAGTTAAATTCACATATTTTATGTTTGATGTTGACTATGAGCCTTTTACCGGTGATAGGAATCTTTAAAGTGATTTTCAAACTGATTTTCCGTCTTATAAGCAAAGATGAACAGTGACTAGCAGTGGAAGTTGGGATACGTGTTTTTTTCGATTTAGGAATTGTCAGCTGATAATCCACACAGGATATACACATGTCAATAAATGACTGATCAAATGCAGTCCTTAACATGAATGGGAAGATTTAAGCAGACAATACAAGAATGAATTGGAACTTAACCCCGTTAAGAAAACTAGTGACTGTCAGGAATCAGTAGCTAAGTGGATAACGCGATGGCGTTTGAAGCGAGCGGTACTGGGTTCGAGTCCCGGAGTAAATATCAACTCTGATACAGACACATCCAGCTGACGAGTCCCAAATAGGACGTAAGGCAATTATAATGCTTTTGACTTAAGGTAAACTGTACAGGATGCACATACGCCAATAAGAGACTGATCGGTTGCAGTTCTGAACATCAATGAGAAGATTTGAACAACCAAAACAAAAATGAGTTGTATCTCGGTTTGTTAATAATCATTACAATGATGTCTTGTTGATCTTGGCAAAAAAACACAACATTATGTTTCTTGTGATATTCGAACTCATATTGGTTGATTAGTATCTTTTATTCTGAAATGATAAAACTAATGACTGATAGTCATGTCATAAGTTACACCCAATATTATTCTCATTAGACATTGTTAACTGAAAATAAAAAATGAAACCTAGTTTTCTTTTATAATAAAAGGCAATCCAATTTGCATAAAATCATAATAAAGTAATATCTATATACATGATCATCGAACATAATTAATTATAACATGCAATTTATTTTCTTTATTCTTTATAAACAATGAAATGAATATCTGCTTTCTATCTTTTCTGATTTTGTTTTTTTCTTCTCAACAGGTAAACGTTGTTTAAGTAAAAAGTCTATTTCGATGGCAACATACCTAATTCTCATTTTTTTAAAATTTTTTATTATAATTCAAAAATATTTGGAACATTAACATTTGGATATGATTAAATGATATTTTCAGAAGGGATTTTATGGAGATTTTTGTAATTTCAATGGTTGAAAGCACGAGTCGATTAAAGCTACACCATCATGGAAAAGCTGAAAGCACTGGACGGTCGTTTCGCCCTTGTATGGAATTTCTCAGCAGTGCGTATCTACGATCTCGCCCTCCCCCGCGAGATTCGAACCCAAGGCCCGGCATCGTGGATGAGCACTGCTGAGGAGTCCTATACTAGTGTAGTGAACACGAACACGGGTGGGGAACAATCGAATGTATTTAAACACAAAATTACAGGACTTGTTAATAAAATCAAACAATCATATAGTAAATGCTTAATTTGCAAAATGTCCATCAATTGTCTCAAAATGACTCAGACTTCATTGTTCTTGCATTTTCACACAAATTACATTGTTTCCATTCCTTACTGTTTGGTCTTTTTGTCTCTCTGCTGCCAGACATAGTGTTCACGACAAACATCATATACTACTTTTGTCTACATAAGTAGCACACACCACACTAGGACGAAATGGCAGTCCAGTGATTCCAGGGTTTCCATAATGGTCTAGGTTCAATTGGCTCATGATTTCAATCAAATGATATTTGTTCCTTGATACAAACTATTAGTTCAAGTAATATTAATGTATGAAGGTTTGTGATGATCAGTATTATTTTTAACTATATATGTACAGGCGGCCTGCTTGAATATCTGGGCTACCTGTTTCTGCCATCTAGTTATCTGTTTTTTTTTCATTTTGTTTTAACCTCTCATTATGTCCATTAATCGCATAACATATACAGGCGCGTTTATGAAAAGCCTACAACCTTTCACTGCACAAGTTACAAAAAACTACAATAAAAGACATCGTGGTGGTTGGCAATATGCGTTGAAGTGAATGAACATTAATCGTATGTCGATTCCCGAGTTGCTAAATTCTAACTGCCGATCATTAATTAACAAGATAGACTATCTTTGATTCCTACTATGTCAAAATATGTATCGTAATTGTGGTGTCATCACAATTCAAGAATCTTGGTTAATGATTTACAGGACGACTGCCTAGTATCCCTACGTGATTTCAAAACTTATCGTCAGGATCGATCAGACGATAAAAAGAGGTGTGGCGGCGGTGTAGTTACTTTTGTAAACGTGAACTGCTGTCGATCTACGTTCGCGTGCTTCGAGTTTTCAAATGACTTTATCGACTGTCTAACTCTAAGATGCCGTCCAAAACATCTGAATAAATACAAATATGTTTATGTTACCATTATCTATGTGACCCCAGACTACACATCATCTGCGCTGTCTGTCTTCGCTGTTACTGCCTTCAGTGATTCACTTTCGGTTGTATGTGGTGATTTCAATTCATGTGACTGTAGCTTCCTTACATCGCTAGGTCACCAAAATGTAGTAGAATTTCCAATTCGGTTGGATGCTCATTTAGACTTCGTTTTCATTAATGATGTAGGTATATATGTGACTCGTATAAGTGCCCCATTGTACATCTCGGATCACTGCATAATTCGTGTTTTACCTAAAGTATATGCAAAGCATGGGAAGAGTACACTCTTAAATCAAACCAAGAAAGTCAAATATAGGAATTACTCAGAAGAAAATATCCGAAATCTGAAAAACATGTTTCATACGATTAACTGGGAATTATTTACAGATGACTCACTGGAAATCACTTCTGATGTTATTACTTGTTACCTTAAATTCTGTTTTGATATTTGTTGTCCCACTGAAACTATTTTTGTAAGTTTTGATCGACTTACATCTTCACAACTAAAACGACTACGGAGGGTGAAAGAAAGAATGTACAAAAAGAAAACTCTAGTGAAGTTCGTAAGCTAAATGGTTTGGTAAACCTCGAGATTAGTCGTCTCAGCACTATGTTGGCTCAAAAACTCTTGTCTTTTAAAAACTCTTCAAGTATGTGGAAACTCTTTAAAGAACTTACAGGTGATAGAAAGATTAGGACCGATAACCAGCTGAATGTTTGTGACTTAAATAAGTCTTCTGTACGTCAGTCATCTGATGTGATGCTCCATTTATTCACGGGTTTAAAAAATAGCTGTGTTCCTAGTTTCACTGAAACTGATGTCCGAAAATGTCTCCAGTCACTAAATTCATCCCGATGTTTGGGATCTTTAACAGATCCTTCTCTTCTAATCTCATACCAAGAATGTGGAGAAAGATGAAGATAATCCCTTTGTCCAAAAAAGCATCTGGTGATAAGAATGTAAAATTCAGACCTATTGCAAAAACTTCACCCTTCCTCAAAACAATTGAAAAAATTATTAACACTTTCACTTCAGCCTGCGATAAAAGAGCACATTGACCAGTATCAGTTTGCTTACAGATGCAAAAGAATCACCTTAGATGCTGTTGCTTTTCTGAATCATAATATAGTGTTCAACCTAGATAACGGTTAGAAGTATGTTCGATGCGCTTTCCTGGACTATACTTCTGCTTTTGATTCTATATCAAGACATCGTTTACTTAACAAGTTAATCAGCGTCAACACTGACAGCTGGATAACCAACTGGCTATGTTTCTACCTCTCTGGAAGGGAACAGTACACAGTGTTTGGAGGAAAGTGTTCAGAGTCTCTAGTGTCTTATGAAGGTGTACCACAAGGAGCTGTTCTTTCACCTCTTCTTTTCTCTTTTTTCTGCATGATCTGCCATCTTCCACAGTAAACACTTTTATGAAATATGCAGATGATCTCACTGTTTGTATGCCTATCTCTTCCTCTTTACATTCTATAGAAATGAGTTTTTATCTCGTATTGATAGTTGTTCTGTTGCTAATGGTCTCATACTTAATCCGTCTAAATGTCAAGCTGTTAACTTTAGCATGAAACATGAACGGCATTTAAACACCATTTTGAGATCCCATGACGCTTGTGCCATTGCCGACTCATTGATAAACAGTGTCGACGGTCAATTATCCTGGTGTTACCTTTTCCTCTGATCTCTCTTGGTCTTCTCACGTTTCATTGCATGCTCTTGGGACCACTCGTCATTTACTCCTACAATTTTTCAATTCTTGCATATTACTTATTATTCTTTACTGTTCTCCATTATTCTTACCCGGGCTTTTGAGAAAAGACTTTGCTGTACTGTGGAGAGTGCTGAAGGCAGTTAGCAAGGTATGCGGTGAATTTTTCGAGATCACAATTATTATGGTTGTGGATAGACATTTAAAGTCATGCAAACTCCTGGCAGGTATTATTTTATCAGTTACTAACCATCCCCTTCACTCATATCTTTCTCCTTGTATATCTTCTGGTAGAACGAAACGAAATTACATTAAAATCCATGCACGCAAGCAAAAGTATAAAAGTTCTATAATACCATACCTAGCAAATATACTCTGTGACGAACAGGTTGTTAGAGTTAACCTAGTCAATAATCTGCATTCTTAACTTGTATCTCATTTGGAATGTTGTAAAGCTTTTTTCAGAGTTTTTTTACTAACCGTTATTTTTGTTTATTTTTTTTTCTGTAAAAGAAACTTGTTGAAATATTTTTTGTGCTGAGAATTCTATACTGTACCAAAATATAATATTGAATAAAGCCATAAATACATAAATAAATAATATATATAACCGATTATAATGTATTTTACCTTAATAGACTTAGAAATTGTTGATTTTAAGTATATCTGCTATCTTTAGAGATATCACTGAATTTTGGATAGTTCAGTATTAGCTTCTCAGATTGTTGTCTAGGGTGACGCCTGCTCAAAATCTACAGGGATTATCAGCTTGTCAGGATTCCAGGCATGTTTTGCAGATGAGTATTATTTGATGCGGAAAACAGTAAATCAACAATCTAACATTAATAGATGTTGATAGTGAATTAAATAATAGGACATAACTTCATTTGCTTTATTCATTAGATTCTACTACAGTAAACAAACGCTATTTTAAATCTACATTAGATTTTTTTAAATATATGAGAACTGTATTTGTTAGCTCAGTATATGCTCAAAAGTTTCTATGTGAAATCCACAAGGTAATCAATAAAAATTTCATTTTTTCATTCATTTCACAACAGAAACAGGCTTTAGAAACAAATCTCATGTTTTATAATTTCCATATATTTGTAAGATAGTAAAAATACGAAGAAAAACACCAGAAATGAAAAAAAGTCAGTTCAAACTATATTAAGTATGTAAGTAGAGATAGATAGAGGGTAACAGTGAAATTCAGGATGTGTATCCCATTAGAATGCAAGTACATTCAACTAACAGGTCAAAAAGAGGAGTAGTTGCGTGGTTTGAACTTCACAATTAACTATTATTGCGATACTTATAACTTAATGGAAATAACGAGGGAATGTGTTCCAGATAAACATATGTCAAGAGAGACGCATCAAGATTCAAACCTTGACATCAATGACAAAAAGATGCAACACATACAAATAAATAACGTTTCACGTAGAGTTACTGATCAATACGGCGTATTAGTTACAATGAGATTTATAAGACTAGACAGATTTACTGAATTTAGACTTGTACACCATTGTATTCTAACTCAGTAGTCTAGAAATTGAGCGTTCCCGCAAGCGCTGCTAAGAAGACTCATACTGGAACAACACAGCAATCCAGTAATTCTGGATTTTAATTGGTTACCTAACTTAACTCTATTCGTGATCTCAATAAAAATTGAGAAGTGTGGGACAGTTTATTTTAAACATTGCTTTAAAATACAGGTTGGGTAATTTAATTACCGAATTCGTTCCCATATCAACTTGTCAGTTCATTTATCTTTTTCTCGTAACTGAAAAAAACACTTCTCAAAACCTAATTTGTTTCCTTTCATTGTCTACTTATAGTTGTCAAGAAACTCATTCCACATTTTACTAGATTAATAATTGTCATGATGCTAAACTTATGCAAGTACTATATTTAATGATACATGAAATAAAATCTAAAGTATTTCAACAAAAATTCAAATAGTAAACATAGAGAAAACGAATGAAATTCACTCGTTTGTGTTTTATTTTATATTCAATATTACGAAGAAATAAGTTTTTTTTTCCACAAAATTAAAATGACTCAATTATCTTTGACTAGAAGAATCAGTATAAGAATTTATTCACAAAACCCCTTCTGATAATAATCAACATGTGCTCACTAGTGACTGGCTTCAAGAGGTATATCCTGGAGTTCTAGTGAGAAGTGGTGACCAGTGGAGTCTAACCAGGTCTGTTGTGAGATAGTAACTCACTGAAGACAATGGTGGATGTGTCGCTGAATTTCGTGGATTAGTTGAAGTTAGACATTAACACCGTTGGATACTGGCCGGCTCAGTGGTCTAGTGGTTAAGTGCTCGCGCGCGAAACAAATAGGTCCTGGGTTCGAATCTCGTAGGGGGCGAGGTCGTGGATGCGTACTGCTGAGGAGTTCCATAATAGGACGAAACAGCCGTCCAGGGCTTTCGGGTTTTTCATGGTGGTCTAGCTTCAACTGATTCATGATCTTAACTAATAAAATTTTGTGTTTTGTTGTACTAAGAAACATCCTGATAAAATAGTCTTAAAAGGAATTTGAACTGGTGCCTACCGCCCTAAACTCTAGTACATCAACGCTGAACTACTGCTTCATGATAATCATAAACTGTGATGTAGGATTAACTTGTTAATTTGTTCATTTTCCCACTAATGTAAATTTGATCCATCTGCTCAGTAGACATATACATCAACAGCGAATAATTAAAATCCAGTCTTGAATATAAAGCGAGTGGAAATGCAAGCACTTATTGACATATTATTTCTTATTATAATGAAAATGCTATTCATAAAAACCTTTCCTGAAAGAGAAATCTAAACAGCTTATTACTTCACATTAAATGATAGGTGAAAAATATACCAAAATTTAATGAAACAAATAAGTAGTTTATATATACAGAAAAGTAGATCAGAATTCCTGGGATGAAATTATTATTTTCAATGTAAAGATATTCATAATGAAATTCACTTGGTATTGTTCACTTGGATCTTCCCATAGATGGTTAGGACTGTAACTGATCAGTCTCTTATTGACATAGATGCGTACTACGCGAATTGTGTCGATATTGTCTTAATTCATAAGTATTATAAGCAAAGATGGATGATGGCTAGCAGTCGAATCCAGTGAATGCGTTTTGTCCTATTCAAACAAATAATACCAAATGGATTTAAACTTCACCCCACTGAACAAGCAGGTGGCTGTCAGGACTCAGTAGTTAAATGGATAATGCGATGTCATTTGAAGCAAACGGTAGTGGTTTCGTGTCCTGGAGTGACATATCAACTCTGAGATGTAGGTACATCCAACTGATGAGTCCCAAATAGGATGAAATGCGTGTTCTGAATTTCACTACTCTACCCCCTATCTATCTTTGCCGATATTCGAAATCAGTTTCAAATAATATTATTTCTCTTGAAAACAATAATTTATATATTTTATTTAGTTAAGATAGATTAATTAAACGAACATTGTTTAATCCTTTCGCTATGATTATGAGAAAAAAACAAAACAATTAATCTTTTATGTATTTTGTAAAATACGGATTATCTAATTTCTTTGCTTATTTTGTTTATTCTTATTACAACAAAGTAAAAATTCATTAATTTCTTTATTAAATAATTCATTATTGTTGATTGATACTAGAGAATACAGGTAAGGACAATCGAATGTATTTGAGTTCAGAATTACAGAATATCTTAATAAAATCTGAGAACCATATATTAAATACTTCATTTAAATAATATCAACCAATTGTCTCGGACTTCACTGTTTTTTCGCTTCCACACCAATCGTTCTTTGTTCTTGTTCTTTTTTCTTTGATCTTCTTAACGTTCTACTTTCAGGCATTCCACTTTCGATTGATGATACTTACTAATTATATGTATCGACATCAGTAGCACACACCACACTATCATTGAGTAATTTCAGTACTGATTATAAAAATAGGAACTTGTATACTACTTTAGATCAGAAAAATTATGGTAATCAGCGAAACTGAAGATTTTTTATTTAGTCCTATTCCGAATTTGTCAGCTGATATTCACGTTGAGACTTAAATTCCGTTTCCTCCGCTTCAAACACTGACATATTATTCATTGAACCACTGAGTTAAGATTGCTTCAAAGAATGCACATATGCTAACTAAGATCAATTCGGTCATAAATATTAACACCAGAGTAATTCAAACGCTGATTAATCATGCAGAAAATTGGAATAGTTTAAGTAAATCAAACTTGGATTCTACTGTTTTCAATACAGTCAGCATATATAACCTCAAGACATAGCCAGCAAATGTCATTTTTACCACATTGTAATGTAACTTTTTGTAGGAATTTATAATTAAATGGATTTATTAAAATATAAATGAGTATAAACATTATTTTAATTTTAATAGTTAAGATCATGAGTCAATTGAAGCTAGACCACCATGGGAAACCTGGAAGCACTACACGGCCGTTTCGTCCTACTGTGGGACTTCTCAGCAAAGCGCATCTAAGATCCCGCCCCACGAGATTCGAACACAGGACTAATCAGTCTCGTGCGCAGTGCTTAACTGTTAAACCACTAAGCCAGCCGGCATCCAACGGTGTTAATATTTAATTTCAACCAATCTACGGAATTTAGCGACACATCTATCATTGTCTTCAGTGAGTTACTATCTCACAACAGACCTGGTTGAACTCCACTAGTCAATGCTTCTCAGTAGAACTCCAGGAAATACATCTTGGAGACTGTCACTAGAGAACATATGTTGATTTTTTATGTGGATATTATAGTAATTTTAATAGTTGAGATCATGAGTCCCATAATAAAACAAAACAGCCGTTCAGTGCTTCCAGGTTTTCCATGGTGTTCTAGCTTCAATTGACTCATGATCTCAACTATTAAAATTACTATAATATCTACAATACCCCTTCTGATATTCAATAAAGTTTACAATGTGTTTAAACTAAGTAGGAAACATGAGTAATTTCAAGAATTTGTTAATTTCACCCCTTCACAAAGATTTCAAAATATTTAATCCTTTTGTACACATAATTGTCTGCATGTAATGTGTGGATTAATGCTTACATGTCACGAAATTGATTGAGTTATTAGGAAGGATTAGATCGAGCGATGAAGTTTCATTTTAATTAGTTTTTCATCATGGTTCTACACTAATATGTATATATGATTTACAATGGTGAAGTAATACTCATCGAGTAGATACGTTACGTAATAATTACATAATGACATATTGATTATAAACTAACATTGAGTAATAATAATAAAGAGAATCAAAAGAACAAAAGTAATTATTCGAAAATCAAGTACTTGCTACGTTGTATAATATATATATATATATATATATATATATATATATATATATATATATTAGTGTAAAACTATGATGAAAAACTAATTGAAATGAAATTTCTCCGCTCGATTCGTCCCTTCTTTATTTACCAAATGTTAAAACGGGAATTTTCAGTATATTGAATGAGTTGTGTTGCATATAAGTTTGTAGAGTGTACACAGAGAGAAAGAGAGAAAAATTGTTTTGCTAACATAATTTAATAATGCCTAATGTTGTTGATATATGTTTTAATTTTGAAATTCCCAAGACTTCTGAATACATGGTATCTTAATGTATAAGAAATGAACTGTGAACTCAACTTACAGAGGTTTATTTCATTTCAGGATACTTACTTTTACTTTGAGGACAGAATGATGCATATATCAAATTCTGATCATTTTAATAACAGAAGGGGTTTTGTGGAGATTAAGATCATGAGTCAGTTTTCGCTTTTACAAATTATCATTTGAATTTGATTGATTGTCATTATTTGTAGAACTTCTTGTTTTGACTAGTTATGAAGTTTATCAGTATCTCCATTTTACACATTTCTTCACATAGCATTGGCTTTAAAATTCAATTTTGCCGAAGTTGATTTTTTCAAGGAGAGCATTTCTAGTTCATAATTACCAATACAATAACAAATAGCTCAGCTAAACTTGAATTGTTAGTTTTACAAGGTACTTGTTATGTTTGTATATTGTCTATTTAATTTAATGTCACTCAACTTTTAAATTAGTTTGTTATGTAACAATATTGTTTATCCGATTTCTTAAGTGCATTCCTGTTTGTGTGTACTTTATTATTTTAGTCCATAATATGATATATCTTGGGTTCTTACTTGACATCAAAAAATATAATACAAAATGCAACATGAAACACTATACACTTAATGCATTTGAAGAATTCTGTAAATGTCTTATAAACAGTAATCCTGGAATTTAGTGAAATATTTGTGTAGTCCCGTGGCTTTTATCAGTAGGATATAATTCAATTAAATAAATGAATAAATTGACATTGTATGATATAATAGGTTTTTAAACTCAGATGGATTGTTTGATTGGTGTCACATTTTACAGCCAATATCGCCTCATCCAAAACGGCAATTAAATCTTATTGCTTAGAAAATTTAGTTTAGATAATGCGAAATTCCCATAGAAATCGCTATAGGAAAGTAATGTCTAAATGATGTAAAAGAATCTTAAAAATTCAATGTCAACTTTGTAGGCCCTTCTGTAGAAGCAGCTACATCGAAGCACGGCACAACTACCGAAGCGGGGTAGCTGATTTTGCAGTTAAAGTTTTGCTGATTTTCTTTCTAGCACTTGTAATCGTTTATGGATATCGGTCGAGTGGTGGATTAGTCCGAACTCTACCACCCAGTTTACCATTCATGTTAGTTCATGCGACAAGTCTCACTATCCAAGAGGCACAACGAGGAGGTGTGAGTCGGGTTTCACCTCCCACATTCCACTTAAACGTAATAACAATTACTAAAAATTAGTTTTAAGTTCATGGTATGAACAGTTTTTCATAGTTCTGAAAATAGCTACTAAGAAAGTAAACTAGACAATAAAATTAAATTGTATCAAATACTATTTTCTCCAGAAAATCTAACAAGACAAAATTTGAATTTATTTGTTGCTAGACAGTTATTTACCTATTAATATGTTACATAATTTATAACGTTATGTAAATAATATCATTAGTTAAAATGTCTTTATCGAACACTTAATCATTTATTTAACATATAAACATCGGTACAAGAGCGCACCAAAAATATATGCACCACACTACAACAATGAGGCCAGTAGTAGTTATCACGGATTTTTGAGAGGACCTTGATACTGCCCAAGTGCCAAAACCGTAGTCAAACTTCATATTAAAATAAATAAATATAACTAAATGGAGTTTTTAATAAAGAACTGTTTTGTTTTAAATGTAGTAAATAAGTATTTTCACGCAACTTCAAAGATGTCCATCTTTACATAAGATAACAAGGACACTGTTTCTTTTTAAAAAATCACAAATTTAAACCTAGAATGTTTCTCATTTAAATGGGTTTCTCTGCAATTTCTTGTTTAAAGTAATTAGAACCTATTGTGTTATTGTACATTTTTGAATTTCTGATAAATCCAATCCACATATCAACCTAAAAATTTTCGTAAAAATAGTTTAAAACGACATCTTTGATAAGACCGAGTTATGGACATTTATTTCTAAATTATGCAACATGACTATTTGAGAAATCACTAAGAGTATGATCAACTGAGTGATTGAAGCCAGTACATGTTGTGACTTTAAACCCGGCTAGTTATCATGCGATTTATTCCCCAATCAAAATACGACTTATTCAATATTAGTACTGTGCTAAACCAATAATATTCGACCGATATGAACAGCCTAGCGTCCTTATTGATTCTTTGTACACCTAACCCGTCCAGTCGAGTCCTGAACGCCAATAACAGATCCCACCATGCAAATCATTTATTTCAAACATACATGGTTTATATACCTGCCAAACAGATCGCATCACACTATAAAATAGGAAATAACATACGAAATCAATCCCAAAGGTGGTTGTGAACGCAGGAGACTGTAATCAATAAATTGAACATAACTTAAGAACAGTAAATCGTATAATAATAATTTATAGGTCGAAACGAAGCTTAGAATTAGAAGAATATACATATACATAATCTAGTTACTAAACAATTATACTATATATATATGATATTAGTCCATTAATAGTTCACAAAGTTTCCCGTAATTTGATTTTCCCTAGGATATAACAATTTAACATTTATGTCATAGATGATCATTTTATTCGTATAATCAAACATATACAGTTGTAAAAATAGGATACTGTTTCAAAATTCCCAATCGTACTATTGTTTATGGCTTTAAATAGTTCACTTCGAGATACATAGTAACTTTATTCAGTTTTTATTTTGTAACTCAAGTTCCATACAGTTTATTTGTTGTCTTCATCTGGTTCAGTTCATCAAAACAAACGTTTTCAAAACATTTTTTGAGTTATGAAAAAGTTTTTCCCGTTCGAATCGAAAAATAAATAACAAAAAATGTATAAACAAAAAAATCGATAGAGTTTTAGACTGACAAAAACAATATTCCTTCTTTCTTCCAGTTTCCATTCATTATACAGGAAATGCAATCACCTAATTTGTATTTGCTGAACATATAGATTAATCATGTGACGTTTATTCCACTTTAAAAATAAGAGTTAAATATTAGGGATAAACGTTGTAAAACTCAAAACGTCTTCCAATCATTGAGAGTGAATAAGAGCTCAATATAAGTTTGTGTAACAGTGTAGTAATTTAAATGTTTTACTGTTATTATCACAAAATTTAGAAAAGTATAGTCAACTGATATGATAAGATTGTTTAGAACAAATGTTTTTATTTATTTTAAGTGATTAAAGTTGGATATTATTATTATTATTATTAATATTATTATTTGAACACATAGATATTGGTACAATGAGGTACCAAATAATATACGCCACACAAATCTCATTTGATTTGTGTGAGGGCTGTGATACTGCCCGGGTGCCCAAACCGAAGCAGGTGGTTTTCTTAAGGGCCACACCCCTAAAGGTAGATAGCCAAAGAACAAGGTATTTGTGTTGATTAACACTTATCGAAGCAACTTGTTTTCAAACTCGATAGAAATGATACCTATCTAAGGATTCAAACATATGTGACTTGGAGGCTGAGTAGCGTCAATAATAAACACAGATATGACAAGTTAGTTTATTAATTTCCGACAATCAAGATTATTATTATTATATATTATATTTAGAAATGAGTAATGCTATAGTTAGTAGTACGGTACCTTATATAGATGGAAAATAGGTGAGCTTAAATGAGATACTTTAAGTTATTGCATACTTTATATTTTCCTTGATTTTTAAGTTTTAACAAATTTACACTTTATACTTCGATTTCATCCGTTATTTTTAAAGTTTATATTTTTTTTTTACTACTATTGTAACTGTAACAAAATACTGGTATGGTTACTTGTTATGACTTCTGTAGAATCCCTACTTTTTATGTATTACTGTATAATCATAGAAAGATTGATACGACTCAAATTATGGAAGGAGATGAAACTGCAAAATGAGACTTTATTGTACACCAGCAATACAATCAAAAAACCTGATTCACCATTTATCAATAACTAACTTTAAGTTACATCAGATTTACTTATTTAGTCATTAGTTAAATTTAAATCAGACTATGAGGACTTCAACATCTGAGGGAAGTACGAAATACAATGGATAGCTCATGTCCAGCTAGACGAATTAAGACTCTGCAGAGGACGTAGCTCTTATACCTAATACGCAGCAACAAATGCAAATGAAGACTGCCAGTGTAGAAGCAGTCTCTTCAGCAGTAGGTTTCAACATAAACAAAGGAAAAAACAAGATTCTAAAATAAGAAACAGTGAGCATCAACGTAATCACACTTGATAGAGAAACCCTGGAAGACGTGGAAAGTTTCACGTAACTGGGTAGAATCATCGATAAACAAGGAGAATCTGATGCGGATGTGAAGGCATGTATTTGTAAAGCAAGGGCGGAGCTAAAAACAACTGTCAACCAATATCAAAGTCACAATCTTCAATATGAACGTCAAAACAGCTCTACTGTACGGAGCTCAAATTTGAAAAACTACTACAACAATCATCAAGAAGGTAAAAGTATTCATAAATAGTCGTTTATGTAAAATATTGAGTGTCCGTTGGCCGAATACCAAACAGCAATAGCCTACTGTGAGAGAGAACAAACCAGGTTCCGGCTGAAAAGTAAATTCAGAAAAAAACAATGGAAATGCATAGAACACACAACGAAGAAATCTTCAAACTGCATTACGACGCAAGCCGTAACTCTGAATCCTGAAGGGAAGCGGAAAAGCGGAAGTGCAAAGAACACATTACATTGGGAAATAGAAGGAGATATGAAAAGAATGAATAACAACTGGAAAGAAGTGGAAAGGATTCCTCAGGAAATATTTTGATGTAGAATGCTGGTGAGCAGCCTATACTCCTCCACGAGGGATAAAAGATGTAAATAAATAAGTAATTAAATAAATTTAAATGCATTGAACTGCTGGAACTCCATATAAACTAATTCAGAATTTAATGCACCTAACTACTTTAAAAACATTGCTTCGATTAACATTGTAATAAATTATTAGATTATATACTTGTTTCTTTCAATAACGGCATTAAATAAGTCAAATAACGAGAACGGACTTTTGAATACATATATTTTGTATATGAAGTGAATAGAATAGAGAGAAGCAAAACGACGAGCAGTGGAGATGGTGGGTAAGCCAACTCCCGTTTAACCAAGCGTTAGTCAGTATTTATAGTCACACAAAAATAAGTTACAGACATGTGATGAATGGGGTAAGAAGTGCAGACACACACACTCACATAAAAACAGTGAAGATTGATAAGCGAATAATTAACAAGGTCAGAATGTGACTCAAGTAGAATGAATAGATTGGCCTATCGGAAAGCTAGAATAAGGTATATGGGCTAAACAAGTTAACCGACACCACAGTAGCATGTGATGTTAGATTGCTATATGAATTTTTTATAATAAATAGATTTACAAAGAATCTGAATAGATATAAATAAAACAGTATGACCAATGTCTGACGTTAATCAGGTTATTATTCATTTATTTAAGCTTATTGCCCCCAACGGAGCATAGGTTGCCGACCCGAATTCTCCAACCCACTCTATCCTGAGCATTCCTTTCTAGTTCTATCGAAAACGCTAACCTGACATTTATCGGATATTTTATTACAAATCAATATCGTAACCGTTCGTTGTAGCATACAATTTAAAGTTATTGTTATATATATATATATATATATATATATATATATATATATATATATATATATATATATATATATATATATATTACAACACGTTCTATCATGTTACTATTACCGGAGCAAAAATTATCAATAAAACGTACATTTTTTTCAATTGATTATAATACTAAACTTCAAACAATGATATATTTAATTTTATCAAGATATCACTATAACACCCAAAGTTTGTAAAATGATACCATGTTTAACCTTTTTCAACTTAACTAAGTAAGCTAATTTCTATATGATAATAATTGGATAGAAATATTCAACAGAAAACGGAAAACAATGTGAAACTCGTAAATGAAAGCCTAAAAAATGAAGCAGTTTCTAGATAGAGAGAAAGAGAGGAAATGAGAGAGTGTGAAACAGAAAGATGACTTTAAAAAGCCAAAAAATGTACTCAAAACTTAGTTTGCATTTTATCTAATTAATGTACTTTTATTGCTTTTGACTGTAAAGTAGGAAATTACTGTTTCCAGACATGCGATTACTTGAATACAACTAAACATTGAATTGATTTTTGTATGTTTAGTTCAATTTTTAATTTAATACACTACAGAACGAATATATGATATAAGGGAATAAATTAAACAGTCTAAAAATGATTGTTTTAATCAGATTCAATTAATAATATCTTATTGTCTATTCATGATATGCACTAAAATCGAAGGAATAAATCAATCCTAACCATAACCCGTAAATGAAAATTTTATGATTATTTGTAAGTTAATTTTTTTATTTTAGCTGACATAACAGTCGCGTGTCAGTATGCGTAAGTACTCTTGTCTGTAAATATGTCAGTAAGTTAGCTACTATCATTTCCTTGATGCAGAAAAAAAATCATAGATTAGTCTGACTAGCTAAAATACATACAAACAAATACTTTATTGATTTTAATCGTGTTTAGCTGATAACGGATCAATATAAGTAATATGCTTACAAAAATTATGACTTAAAAGAATAATTAGAATCAGAGTTTGTAGAGATTGTAGTAATTTTATAGTTGAATTCATGAGTTGATTGAAACTAAACCATATTTGAAAAAATGGAATAACTGAGCAACCGTTACGTCCTAGTATGGACTCCTCAGAAGTGTACGTCCACGATCCTGTACGTGGGACTTGAACACAGGACCTTTGGTCTCGCACCTAAACGCTTAATCCTGGGTTTGAATATAGTGTGTGGTCTCGTGGACTTATGAGGTTTTATACTGGGACGAAACGGTCTTCCACTGTTTTCAGTTTTTCAATGATGGTCTAGATTAAATCGACTCATGAATTCAAACATTACAAGTATAAAATGACATTTTTTATTAAAACTCTATGCTACTACAAACTTCTTCAGTAACTTTAAGCAATAAAATATAGGATTAACAGTATAGTTGTATTCAGGAAATTAAGTGTTTTGAGTTTTCATATCATATGAAACTCCGCCTGTAGCTCTTCTAGAGTTACTTCCGGTCGAAAGCCCGGGTAAAGGAGGAGGGTTGGGCATGGGGTTAGCGTCCCCATCCCATAGAAACCTAACTCGCTAAAAAAACGCTAACCAGAAAAAATAACTCAAACCATTTAAACTCTGCCCTGAAAGTTAGAAAGTCTCCAGTTAGAAGAAATATGACGCCTCATGGTGAAAGCCGAGTTCCTTCGGAAGCCATGAGGCCGATGCCTCTTCTAACAACCAGAGCAACAATTTTTATAGGTACATGGAACGTCCGGACAATTTGGAAGACCGGGAAGGCCAGTCAAATAGCAGCGGAAATGAGACGATACAACTTGGCAGTACTGGGAATTAGCGAAACCCATTGGACCTAAGCTGGACAACGAAGGCTAAACACGGGAGAGATGCTACTATACTCCGGTCACGAAGACGAAAATGCTCTACACACTCAGGGAGTTGCTCTAATGCTGTCCAAAGTAGCACAAAATGCACATGTAGGATGGGAATCTCATGGATCCAGAATCATCAAAGCATCATTCAAAACAAAGAAGGAGGGGATCACAATGAACATTATCCAATGTTATGCACCCACCAATGATAGCAACGACGACGTTAAAGATCAATTCTATGAGAGGCTGCAATCAATCATAGAGAAGTGCCCAAGAAAGGACCTCACCATTCTGATGGGAGATCTAAACGCCAAAGTCGGAATAGACAACACCGGATATGAAGATATCATAGGACTGCATGGACTGGGAGAGAGGAACGAAAAAGGGGAAAGATTTGCAAACCTGTGTGCATTCAACAAATTGGTCATAGGCGGTACAATATTTCCACACAAACGTATACACAAAGCTACATGGATCTCACCGGACCACACCACAGAGAACCAGATAGATCATATTTGCATCAATAAAAAGCTCCGAGGGACAATGGAAGATGTGAGAACCAGGAGAGGAGCGGATATAGCTTCAGATCACCACCTGGTTGTGGCCAATTTAAAACTAAAGCTAAAGAAGAACTAGACAACTGGACAAACAGTACTACAAAGGTTCAATACAGCCTTCCTTCGAGATACTGACAAACTCAATGAGTTCAAGATAGCTCTCAACAACAGGTTCCAAGTCCTACAGGATCTACTGAAGGAAGAAGAAACTACTATGGAGGATAACTGGAAAGGTATCAAAGAAGCATTAACTTCAACGTGTCAAGAGGTTCTGGGCTTCAAGAAGCATCATCACAAGGAATGGATCTCTATAGAAACACTGGACAGGATCAAAGAAAGTAAGAACAAGAAGACAGTAATTGACAACAGCCGAACACGAGCAGAGAAAGTCCAAGCACAATCTGAGTACATAGAAGCAAATAAGCAAGTGAAGAAGAGCATTAGAGCTGACAAGCGAAAATACGTGGAAGAACTAGCGACGACGGCGGAAAAAGCTGCAAGAGAAGGAAATATGAAACAGCTTTACGATACAACGAAGAAGCTAGCAGGGAAACGTAGTAAACCAGAGAGACCAGTCAAAGACAAAGAAGAAAGACCGATTACTGAGATTCAACAATAACGGAACAGATGGGCAGAGTACCTCGAGGAACTCTTGAATAGACCGGCTACAATGAATCCACCGGACATCGAGGCAGCACACACAAATCTTCCTATAGATGTCAATCCACCAACGACGGAACAAATCAGAATGGCCATCAGACAAATCAGGAGCGGGAAAGCAGCAGGACCCGATAAAATACCACCTGAAGCACTGAAGTCGGACATCGAAGTAACTACAAGCATGCTTCATCTTCTATTCAAGAAGATTTGGGAGAAGGAACAAGCGCCGATGGACTGGAAGGAAAGACACCTCATCAAGATTCCAAAGAAAGGAGATCTGAGCAAGTGTGAAAGTTACAGCGGCATTACACTACTGTCAATACCAGGAAAAGTCTTTAATAGAGTGTTACTGAACAGGATGAAAGACGCAGTAGACGCTCAATTTCGAGATTAACAAGCTGGATTCCGTAAGGACTGGTCGTGTACAGACCAGATTGCGACACTACGGATCATCGTCGAACAATCAATTGAGTGGAATTCGTCATTATATATCAACTTCATTGATTATGAAAAGGCATTTGACTGTGTATATAGGAGAACGTTATGGAAACTTCTTCGACACTACGGAGTTTCTGAGAAGATCGTCAACATTATCTGGAACTCATACGACGGACTACAGTGCAAAGTAGTGCATGGAGGACAGCTGACAGATGCATTCCAAGTAGGGACCGGAGTCAGACAAGGCTGTCTACTCTCTCCCTTCCTCTTTCTTCTGGTGGTCGACTGGATTATGAAGATTTCGACATCTGAGGGAAAACACGGCATACAATGGACAGTTCAGAACCAATTAGACGATTTAGACTTCACAGATGACCTAGCCCTCCTATCCAATACACACGAACAAATGCAGACAAAGACAACCAGCATAGCAGCAATCTCTGCATCAGTAGGCCTCAAAATACACAAAGGGAAAACCAAGGTCCTCAAACACAACACGGAGAACAGCAATCCAATCATTCTTGATGGCGAAACTCTGGAAGATGTGGAATCCTTCACATACCTGGAAAGCATCGTCGATAAACAATGAGGTTCAGATGCAGACGTCAAGGCGAGGATCGGCAAAGCAAGGGCGGCATTCCTTCAATTGAAGTATTTATCAATAGCTGTCTACGCAAGATACTCAACATCCATTGGCCGGATACCATCAGCAACAGCCTTTTGTGGGAGAGAACCAACCAGCTTCTAGCGGAAGAGGAAATTAGGAAAAGACGATGGAAATGGATAGGACATACATTGAGGAAATCATCAAACTGCATCACGAGGTAAGCGCTAACTTGAAATCCTGAAGGAAAGCGGAAAAGAGGAAGGCCAATAACACATTACGTCGGGAAATAGAAGCGGATATGAAAGGGATGAATAAGAACTGGAAAGAGCTGGAAAGGATTGCCCAGGACAGGGTTGGATGGAGAATGCTGGTGAGCGGCCTATGCTCCTTCACGAGGAGTAACAGGCGTAAGTAAGTAATATCATATGAGTCAACGTTTGCGTTCGATGAATATATTCAGTTTTAGATCTGCTTCATTGGACAGACCTTTAGAAATGAAACTGTATAGTCTGTCGTTTGGTTAACTAACATTTACGCAATATGATATCTTGATTTTAATCAACGTTATATGCTATTATCTTACCATAATCTTAATTTATTTATAAACAAATGAATAATAAGTTTTTCAAATATATATATATATATATCAATGAATAAGATCAAAGTTTTTGTTAAACATCATCATATTGAAAGCAATTAGTCCCTTTTATAAATTTCGATAGAGCAATGAGAAGACGGAGTTGATCTGAAAAATGTGATGTATTTGCGTCATACATTTCGAACAATTTGGTCACACACATATTTGTCAAGGCATTTTATATGAAAATTAATGAAGGTCAATTAAATGAAGGTTCGATCAAACACATAAAAGAGGTTTAAATTTACGAATAGCCAATGCTCCGATAAACATGAGAATTCGTCCTTGATAATTCTCTTTACAACTTTTTAAAATCTGTGTTGATGTCAATTTTGTGCCTCGTTTCAATTATGTGCTTTTCTATCGAAGAACATGGTTTTCTACTTCCCACATTCGACATCAACTGGTTTTGAGGCCATCTAGGCACATGTTCCATAACCCTTGATTGCATTGTTCGATTACTCCTCCCTATGTATGTGTGTTCACACAAACATATAAATTGGTAAATGCAATCAGATATGACGTAATCATTCGTGAATTGTTTAGGTCTATTTGGAATCATGGACTTAGTCATTTCAGTCACAACCAATTTAGCAGCATTATAGGTTTTCTCGACGGCTGGTTTTAAAAAAAAACAATACTGTGAGGATGACATTTATGTGGTCATGTTGTATGATTATTTAGTTTATTTCAACAGACACCCTAATTAAATTTTTAGGTCAGGTTCAAAGATAGGCTACTAATAATTCAAAAGATGTATTTGATTTCATAGTTCTTTCACAATTAAACCAAACGGGACAAAAACTTCATGAATATCTGAAAATAACCAGTTGTTTAACATATAATTGTAAGTATATTTGTCATATAAGTAATTTTATATAATCTCTTAGAATATTGAAAACCACAAAATTCAACTCAGAAATTACTTTTGAAGTAAATATACTTTTGAATTGGAACAGAGAATGATAACCATATTTTGTTTATAATAAATACTTCCAATACGGTAGATATTGAAAAATAACTCAGCGGATCCAAGTGTGATAGTTAAGATAACTGAAGATTTCAACGTACTTCAGAGAAGAAATAACTAGTTAGTTATAAAACTTAATTTTTTCTGGTTAGCGTTACTTCAGGATGTTAGTTTTTACGAAATGGAGTCGCTAAGCTCATACCCAACCCTTCTCCTTTACCTGGGCGTGGAACCGGCAGTAACTCTAGAAGAGCTACAGGCGGACGTACCTAAGAAGCATCATTGTTGAAAAAGGAGGATCAGATGCGGACGTAAAGGAAAAGATTGGCAAAGCAAGGGCCACATTCCTACAATTGAAGAACATATGGAACTCAAAATAACTGTCAACCAATATCAAAGTCACAATCTTCAATATGAACGTCAAAACAGCTCTACTGTACGGAGCTCAAATTTGAAAAACTACTACAACAATCATCAAGAAGGTAAAAGTATTCATAAATAGTCGTTTATGTAAAATATTGAGTGTCCGTTGGCCGAATACCAAACAGCAATAGCCTACTGTGAGAGAGAACAAACCAGGTTCCGGCTGAAAAGTAAATTCAGAAAAAAACAATGGAAATGCATAGAACACACAACGAAGAAATCTTCAAACTGCATTACGACGCAAGCCGTAACTCTGAATCCTGAAGGGAAGCGGAAAAGCGGAAGTGCAAAGAACACATTACATTGGGAAATAGAAGGAGATATGAAAAGAATGAATAACAACTGGAAAGAAGTGGAAAGGATTCCTCAGGAAATATTTTGATGTAGAATGCTGGTGAGCAGCCTATACTCCTCCACGAGGAGTAACAGGCTTAAGTGTAAATCTTAAGTTGTTTACTTCTTGGCACTAGTCAAATTTTACTGTTAACTAGATGAAATAATATAACAATAAGATACATTCTATTACATAGTTATGTGTAATAAAGAAGTCTACATCTTTCTTTATATAGTAAACATATGAATAACTTGTTTCCATAACAATTATTCAAAATAGGTCCCAGTATTCATAAACTATTTTTACTGAAAATATTAATAAGCCCAAAATGAAAATGTTCTCTTTTCCCATGATTCGAATAAATAAATAAGATAATATAAACAGTGAACTAGGTATTGCAAGTTACAATTTAAGCTACATTGAAGAAAAAACAGAACTCAACCAATTCATGAATTAAATTATATACATTTATATAATCAAATATTATCATATTTCTTTTTGGTCAATAAACTGATTTCCATTGATTAATCATTTATTCTCACTGTAATAGCGTATAGTAGTAGATTGTTTCCAAGTCTTGATCCTATAGGTAAACACAAATTTATCTTTTGATCTATCTATCCATATATATATATATATATATATATATATATATATATATATATATATATACATGGTTGTGGATATATGTATGTATCCATGTATACTTACGAGTGTATTGAAATAGCTCACGTGGACTTGTGACAGATTATAAACAGAAAAATAAAAGGATATTATGAAAAGAAAAACGAAGAAATATTATTATTGTAGATTTTTTTTACATCATTCAGTCATTGATTGTTATATATATATATATATATATATATATATATATATATAGAGAGAGAGAGAGAGAGAGAGTTTCATTATGTTCATTTACTATTTTGCATTTTTCTTTATTCTACCTACTGTACTACTACCGTTTAAAACGAAACAAATGAGGGATAGAAAAGTGAGTGAAAGTGAGCAATGATATATTAGTTGTTGTTTAACAAGTTACCAATCAATCATTATTCATTGTTGTTTTATTTTCCTCCCTATACATGAAATACAGTTGAACGTTTATGTATGTATGTATATGAATAGCCATGGATATTTAACTGATGATTTAAATTTTGATAAAAAAGTTATTTGTTTGATTATTCTGAAATTTATTATCACGACTGATTGATGAAATTAGCCTGAGAATATATTTATAAAGATAATCAAAATTGACTATCAATGAAGGTTTTGTGCTATACAAAAATGAGTTAACATTGGAAATAATAAACTAGACGTGACAACTAAATATCTTACGTTCCATCTCAACTGATGTGGTATCCTAATACTTCTCAAATTTAATTCTTCTTCTGTCAGTGTTTTATTTGCTATGAACAAATATCTTCACAGTTCTAGTAGTTTTTACCTATGATTTGTTACATTGTCTAAAGAAGTTGATTTTTTTATATAACAGTTGATCGATGAACACAGATACATAATAATAAATGTTTCATATTTTAATTGATTTATCAGGTAGATTGGTCTAAATAACTATTTCTCATCATATGAATAAATAATTTGATAAATTTGATCAATATAAAAGGTTATCCTTTGAGTCTGATTGACTTGGAAACAAATTTTACTGAACATTTACGGTGAGTGACGCTAAAGTGACCTCGAGAGTGTCTAGCTACCGACTAGGGCTAAATGAGGGTTATAAAACAGTTTTAAGAATAAGAATTATGATTTACATTTAGGGTTTTCATCACGAACTGACATCAGCTATATTGCCAAGACTCCATTTAGCCAAATGGGTGAATGAATTTCACGCCCAAATCTAAGACCTGTTATCGTAAATCTGATCGATTCATCCATAAATTATAGTCTCACCACGTTTGCAATCTCAAATGAACAAACCTACCCAAACACTGTAGATACAAATGTCGTAAAGTAAATAATTCATTTATATCTCTGCCAACAAATCAAAATTAACGTTTCAAATAAGAAAACAGTAATGCGGATATTTTGGTGGCTTAACTTCGTTAATCAATCACCTTGATAAGCGTTATTATGTAAATCCCAACGGTGTTTGAAATCAGAAGGTAATAAGAAATGTCGACTACAGTTTATTAGCGAATAGCACAGATCACAAGGCTACGATCATATAGAGCGATTTTGAAGCACAAAGGTGAATATGTGTGTATGTGATCAAACACAGAGGTGAATTTATAGTCAAATCGAATAAAGGCACGGCAAGGCAGAGCAAGATTAGTAATAGGATTAGCTTACATATATACGTGGAGAAGAGAATGGTACATAGGGCGATATTTAAGACCTTAATATTTTAGCTAGAGAGAGATATGAGTGTAGGTTCTCAAATGTCATCAAGCAAACACGTTTATACAGACAAGATAGTAATTATAATAGTACAAAGAAATAGATGAGTTATTACTGTTCGAACAACATTGTCTGTTAATTAAGTTAATAAAAGTGCTTAACAAAAACTAACCATAATCGAAATTGATTGTAGAAGAGTTGTAGTAATATATTTTTTGAATCCTCTTATTGATTATTCGTCTTATAATGACGTCAACTTCAGTATTTATGCAAGAATTTATACGGAATTCCTTTTCGGTACAAATTAGTATTTCACTTTACCATTTTATGCATTTCCTGCTTATAATCAAATGTTTCTCCAGTATAACTATATTCTACTACAGACTCATTAAAATAAGCTTGGCTGCTTTACATATTGTTGGGGACGATAGATTACCAAAACTTATAGTTTGTAATTTTATCTTGTGGAGCTTGTATGCAGATGTATGCGTGGGCATTTCATACCACCCATGCACATAGTCGATTGACGAACTTATCGATTAAATGTTTAAAAGCTCCATGCGAATATCTGTATCTGGATCATATTTATAAGAATTTATAATCTATGGATGTTGATATTCAGGAGTGTGCTTAGCTGAAGAATCTTATACTAATGATTCCTGATTCTAAGCTCTATAGTTTCATTTATTTTCAATTTAGGTAATACTTAACATTAGTATAGGGGTTGTAGAAGCAGTTTGATTTTAATGAAATCACAATCTAAAACCCGAAAGTAATGTACAGCCGTTTTGCTCTGACATGAGATTCCTCAGTAGTGTTTATTTATTTTCGCGGACTGATTAAGGTAAGACATTTATACCATTGGATCTTGGGTTATGGATACAGAGGTTAAGCGTTAATGCGCGAGATAAAAGGCTGTAGTGTAGGCTGCTGTGTTAAGCCCACATAGCTTATTATAGCTTCTGGACAGGCCAATGTATTCATTCTTCTTGAGTCACGTTTTGATCTTGTTATTTATTCACTTAGTAATCCTGACATTTTATATGAGCGTATGTGTGTACACTTATCATATTATTCATCACATATCTGTAACCTATTTTAGTCTGACTATAAATATCGATTAACGCTTGATTAAATTGAATTGGTTAACATGCCTTTTACCGCTACAAATCCTTTCGTTTTGCTCAACTCACTCTTCATCAATTTATTCGCTGTGATTCTCTGATTGTCTGTTCCGATCAGCGAGTGTATAAAATATATGTATTCAAACATCAATTCTCGTATTTGACTTATTCACTAATACGATTTAAGTCGATACTTTTACACTTTTATATACTTTTGTAGGCAGGATGTATATTTATACATATATATGTATACATATACATATATGTATGTATATACAATAATCAACCATACAATCCAACTGGAGTCAGATCCCGGACCACAAGGCTCTCAGTTCTATCCCTGGTGTAAGAGTATGACACTCACCGTTGAGGAGTCATAAATTAAAACGAAATAGCTGTCCAGTACGTTCAGGTTTCCAGTGACTATCTAACTTAGATCTTTTTGTGATCTCAGCATTATATGTCACTTTAAGTAGCATAAATACTACCATTATTGTGATTTTTGAGTCGTTTATCACAGTAATATATACAGCAGATTCAGATTTAACAAAACATTACTTTTCACCTATCTCCTCTCTTAATGATAAAACACTCGTATCATTATTTTATGTTGTTTTTTTTTACAAAATAAATAGATCATTTAATAAAGAAGCTTTCATCATAATTCTGGATAACGTCGAACAAAGTTCAGAAACTACAAACCAATGGAAGTCTTCAAGTGAACTCAAAATCTTCTACATCAATTCAATATAAATTCTTATTGTTTCGTAATATTTTTGTCTTTACTTAATTACAAACAACATCCTTGCATATAGATGATTGTATTCAAGTCTGTTGTATTTAAATTTATGGCTGAAACAGATTATTTTTATATTCTATATAGTTAAAAATAACCTGCTGCTATTCGAACATGTGTTCAAGTTGGTTTTATTTTTTTGTTTTTTTTTCTGTACTTTGTTATTAAGAAAAAGTTTTGTATTTCACTTCTCATATTATTTACCTATGCGTGTAGAAGATAGTTTTGTTTTGTTTTTTCTTTATTGATGTAATGTCTTTTTGATTTTCCAACAATTCTACAAATCACCAGTCATTTACATACTTCAATGTAAATTACACACACCCACACACACACATACATATATATTCCCAGTATTCAAACATTTATATACGTTTTTATAAGCGGTGTGAATTATTTGTCTGTTTTCTAGTTCACATTGTATATTTATATCTGGTAAGGGATACTTATATATTGTGGTTACTACTGATTTTTTAGTCGTTTACTTGTTGTATGTGCGTTTGTTCTTCTCATTTTTTCTTCACATATTGTTATTCTTTTCCGTTCATTCTTCTTATGAATTTTAATATTATACAAGTACTTCGACAAAATTTTTATTATTATTGCATAGTTACTATTAATGATGTTTCTTTGTTTTATAAGAAATCTATGAAGAAACAAGTTTGAACTGCTCAAAGACGTATTTTAGTAACAGACTTTAAAAATGGTACATTTTGTGTAAAGATTAAAAATCGTTAATAAATGAAGTTAGTTGTTTTACAAAAACATATCTGTAGTTGAAATCATGAGTCAATTGAAGCTAGACCACCATGGAAAACCTGGAATCACTGGACGGCCGTTCCGTCCTAGTATAGGACTCCTCAGAAGTGGGCATCCACGATCCCAACCCCCACGAGATTCGAACCCAGGACCTATCAGTCTCGCTCCAGGCGCTTAACCTCTAGACCACTGAGCCGGTCAGTATCCAACGCTGTTAATGTCTAACTTCAACCAATCCACGAAATCGCGATACCGTACACCATTGTCTTCAGTGAGCTGATATCTCACAACAGACCTGGCTGAACTCCACTGGTCACGGCTTCTCACTAGAACTCCAGGAGTATCTCTTGAAGTCAGTCACTAGTAAACAGATGATTATTATCAGAAAGGGTTTTGTGGAGAATTGGTAATTTCAATAGTTGAAATTACCAATTCTCCACAAAACCCCTTCTGAAAAAAAAATATGTTAGAAAGTTATTGATTATGACAAGAATTGACATTTGAACATTACCTGAAGTATTTATTATGTAATTTTAATTAAATTTCATAAATTTAATAGAGTTAAACTATCATAGTGGGAATTTGTGAAGTTTGTAGTAATTTTAATAGTTGAATTCATGAGTTGATCTAAACTAGACCACTATTGAAAACCTGAAAATTTGGATGACTGTTTCATCCTAATGTGTGGACTCCTCAGCAGTGCGCATCCACAATCCTTCACGTGTGACTCGAATCCATGACTTTTTATTTTATTTTATTTATTTGAACACATAGATATTGGTGCAGGGGGGCACCAGATACATATGCACCACGCAAATCTCATTTGATTTCTGTGAGTACTGTGACACTGCCCGAGTGCCCAGATCAAAGCAGGTGGTTTTCCTAGGGGGCCATTCCCGGTGCCTTCGACCTAAAGGTCTGATCCACAAGGCAGTGGTGCATCGTAAAGAGATACAGTCCCATAGTAGCCGGTGACCAAAATGTCCCCTTAGGATCCTGGAGCCCATGTGCACCATTGGTTCGGAATCAGGGTTTTCCAACTCCCCTAGGTGGACTCTCCATGTCCACCGACCCGGTTAAGGCTCCGGATATTCGCTTTTTGTCCTCTCAATATCGCAAAAAATACCACCGCCACGAGAAGGCAGTGAGTAGGACTTCTCTGGAAGAGGCTATATACGGGTGGACATGTGAGAGCATTTCGAGAAGAAGAGTTAACTCTCCCCACTCTCGGCCGTACCAGGGCATTTCGGGGCGACATTCGGTCTCAAACGCGAACACTTAACCTCTATACCTTTGAGCCGGTATCCAAAGGTGTTAATGTCTAACTATTTGTTAGGTTGATTTTAAACTGTTATACAGCTTTAATTACTAAATTTTTTCCATTACAAATTTAAATTCAGTAAAACTGTGCGCAAATATTTATATTTTTCACACATTGAAATTAACGGTCAACGATTGTTTTCCGGAACTTTTGTATTTTAATGATATACAAACTACTGAGGAAGCCAGCCATAAATTTATATCTTCTCAGTTAAAACCTGTTTTTATTAACATATAAATACATTTAATATATTCAGTTAATATAAAGTGAATTTTAGAATATAGAAAATAATAACACCTATTATTTTATATATTTATTTTGTTGAATAGATTGTACCAAGAAGCCACACAGTAATTACTTATAGGAACAGTGGGATTATTTCATTAGTTCATTAGTTCAACACAGATTCGGGCAACAGTGTGTATTAATCCAAGTTCTCTTATGATATCTGAACATGCATGAAGAAATCAATAGATTTATAGATAAACATTTATACCAATTTTAGTTTCATTGATAGTAGAATAAGGCTAAACAATCCTGATATGGTTAGAAAACGAAGAAATTTGTGGAATAAAAGTTATGAAATAATAGTTAAAATTAAGATCTTGAAGGAGACAAAGAGTGACTATATCTGTGACAATACTTAAATCCTGACTACTAGAATTAACAAGGAAAGTATGTACGTGTTTAACATTTGATGCATATGTCGTTTGAATTGGACATTTTGCATGGCTGACGTAGAACAAAAATTATCAGAAAATTATATGTTATACAGAAAAAGAATATTTTAAGTAAACCAAACAAAATATGAAGTGGAATTGCCAAAGTTTGTATACTGAAAAAGTCAATACAGAACAGTTGTATTTGTGCCAATATGATGTAATATATTACCAATATAAAAGTGTTTAATATGTGGATTCTGATTTATTTATAATATATAACAAGAAAAATTCTAATTTACGCCGAGATAACGAAGCTTTGAATAATGATCATTGATTCATAATTCATATCTTTGCTTTTTAATTTACTATCTATCACCGAACCGTTTCAATGAACGACAATATTTGTGGTTAGTTGTCAATACGTACTTGGGTTTCAAAGACTATGAAAACTTACTTATTTACGCCTGTTACTCCCAATGGAGCATAGGCCGCCGACCAGCATTCTCCAACCCACTCTGTCCTGAGCCTTCTTTTCTAGTTCCATCCAATTCTTGTTCATTTTTCTCATATCTATCTCCATTTCTCGGAGTAATGTATTCTTTGGTCTTCCACTCCTCCTTCGGCCTTGAGGATTCCATGTGAGGGCTAGTCTTGTGACGCAGTTCGGTGCTTTCCTCAATGTGTGTCCTATCCACTTCCAGCTCTTCTTCCTGATTTCTTCCTCCACTGGGATCTGATTTGTTCTCTCCCACAGTAGGTTGTTGCTAATAGTGTCCGGCCAGCGGATCTGAAGTATTTTGCGTAGACAACTGTTAATAAACACCTGTATCTTCTGGATGATGGATTTCGTAGTTTTCCAGGTTTCCGCCCCATACAGTAGAACTGTCTTGACATTTGTATTGAAAATTCTGACTTTGGTGTTGGTTGCCAATTGTTTTGAGTTCCAGATATTCTTCAGTTGTAAATATGCTGCTCTTGCTTTGCCGATCCGTGCCTTCACATCTGCATCAGATCCACCGTGTTCATCGATGATACTGCCCAATTATGTAAAGGTTTTTACATCTTCCAAAGCTTCTCCGTCAATTGTGATTGGATTGGTGCATGCTGTGTTGTATCGAAGAATCTTGCTTTTCCCTTTGTGTATATTGAGACCTATTGCTGCTGAGGCTGCAGCTACACTGGTTGTCTTCTCCTGCATTTGTTGTTGCGTATGCGATAGAAGAGCCAGATCATCTGCGAAGTCTAGATCATCCAATTGCATCCTAGCTATCCACTGTATCCCGTGCTTCCCTTCAGATGTTGATGTCTTCATGATCCAGTCGATCACCAGGAGAAAGAGAAAGGGTGAGAGTAAGCAACCTTGCCTGACACCGGTCTTTACTTCGAACGACTTTGTCAACTGTCCTCCATGCACGATTTTGCAGTTTAATCCATCATAGGAATTCTGTATGATATTGACTATCTTCTGAGGCACGCCGTAATGTCGAAGAATCTTCCATAGGGTTGTTCTGTCCACGCTATCAAATGCTTTTTCGTAGTCGATGAAATTGATATAGAGTGATCAATTCCATTCAATTGATTTTTCCACAATGATCTGTAGAGTTGCGATTTGGTCCTTACGGAATCCTGCCTGTTGGTCTCGAAGTTGTGCGTCTACGGAGTCCTTCATCCTGTTTAACAATACCCTGTTGAAGACTTTTCCTGGTATTGAGAGAAGAGTGATTCTCCTGTAGTTGTCACAGTTGCTGAGATCGCCTTTCTTTGGTATTTTGACTAGAAGTCCTTCTTTCCAGTCTTTTGGTACCTGTTCCTCATCCCAGATCTTTCTGAAGAGAGTTTGGAGTATACTTGCAGTTGCCGTTACGTCTACCTTCAGTGCCTCTGCTGGAATGCTGTCTAGTCCTGCTGCTTTGCCACTCTTGATTTGTCTGATAGCCATGCTGATTTCTTCAATTGTTGGTGGGCCAACATCGATTGGGAGGTCCGTGAGTGCTGCTTCGATGTTGGGTGGGTTCAGTGGGGCTGGTCGATTCAAGAGTTCTTTGAAGTGTTCTACCCACCTGTTCCGTTGTTCTTCAATGTTGGTGATTATCTTGCCTTCCTTGCTTTTCACTGGTGGTTCTGGTTTACGGTGATTTCCAGAGAGCTTCTTTGTTGTTTCATACAGTTGTCTCATGTTTCCTTCTCTGGCAGCCTTTTCCGCCGTCAATGCCAAATCTTCCACATATTTACGTTTGTCAGTTCTGATGCTCCTTTTCACTTGCTTGTTTACTTCTGTGTATTCAGCCTGTGCCTTGACTTTTTCTGCTCTTGTTCGACTGGTATTGATTGCTACTTTCTTGTTCCTCCTTTCTTGAATCTTATCCAGTGTATCGACCGTGATCCAATCCTTGTGATGGTGCTTCTTTTGGCCCAGAACCTCATGACATGTTGAAGTGATTGCCTCTTTCATCCCTTTCCAGTTGCTCTCCATAGTAGTTCCTTCTCCATTGAGTAGATCATGAAAGGCTTGGAACTTATTGCTGAGGGTTATCTTGAATTTATTGAGTTTGTCATTATCCCGAAGAAGAGCCGTATTAAATTTTTGTGATATTGTCCTCCCCGTTGTCCAGTGCCTCTTGAGTTTCAATTTCATCTTGGCGACCAGCAAGTGATGATCTGATGCTATATCAGCTCCTCTCTTTGTTCTCACGTCCTCCATCGTCCTCCTGAACTTTTTGTTGATGCAGATATGGTCGAGTTGGTTCTGTGTGCTGTGATCCGGTGAAGTCCATGTGGTTTTGTGTATGCGTTTATGTGGGAATATAGTCCCGCCTATGACCAGTTTATTGAAGGCACATAGATTTGCAAATCTCTCACCATTTTCGTTCCTTTCTCCCAGTCCGTGTCGTCCCATGATCTCTTCATATCCGGTGTTGTCAATTCCAACCTTGGCATTTAGGTCTCCCATCAGAATAGTCAGGTCTTTTGTTGGGCACTTCTCGACGATTGACTGCAGCCTATCGTAGAATTGATCTTTAGCGTCTTCATTGTAGTCATTGGTAGGCGCGTGGCATTGGATGACGTTCATTGTAATCCCTGTTTTCTTTGTTTTGAAGGAGGCTTTGATGATCCTTGGTCCATGAGATTCCCATCCTATAAGTGCATTTTGTGCTTGTTTGGACAGCCTCAATGCAACTCCTTGTGTATGTGGGGCATTTTCTTGTTCATGTCCGGAGTATAACAGCAGCTCACCTGAAGCTAGTCGTTGTTGTCCAACTTGCGTCCAATGTGTTTCACTGATCCCAAGCACCTCTAAATTGTATCTCCTCATTTCCGCAGCAATTTGGAAATCTCTCCCAGTCTCCCACATTGTGCGAGCATTCCATGTACCTAAATAAATGGTTGCTCTGGTTGTCAGAAGTTGTCCGAAGGAACTCGGCTTTCATCATGAGGCGTCATATTTCTTCTAACTGAAGACTTTCTAACTTTCAGGGCAGAGTTTAAATGGTTTGAGTTATTTTTTCTGGTTATCGTTTTTTTAGCGAGTTAGTTTTCTACGGGATGGAGTCGCTAACCCCATGCCCAACCCTCCTCCTTTATCCGGGCTTGGGACCGGCAGTAGCCCCCCGAAAGGGACTCCAGGCGGAGTTACTATGAAAACTATGTATACCTAAATCATCCCTTCACTAACTTAATTCTCTTTTTATATATATATATATATATATATAGTTAATATTTTGTTATTATTATCGGGATCGTAGACGCTCAAAGCTGAGGAGACCCATACTAGAACGAAATGGCCGTCCAGTGCTTCGATGGTGGTCTAACTTCAAATGACTCATGAATTCAATTATTAAATTATTATTATTATTAATCTTTTTCATTCGAATTCGTTCCATTATCAGTGTCAATTGTTTTACATCATACTTCAGTTTTACCTTTCGATACATATATGATTGTAAGCAGCTGATGTGAAACCACGAAATACAATGAATTCACACTATCCTGCCTCAATTAGTGTTCTGGATTGACTAATAAAATTCATAAAGGGAACCAAGTATATGAAACTAAGCTTTAATGTTGATACGGTTATCAAAATTTGACTGGGTAATTTCAAATAAACTGAGTATTGGGGAGATTGTTTTATACTCTTTTTTATTTTTTACTGAGTCATGAAACGTCAGAAATTTCAATTATTTTACTCATTTGGTGTTGGGGACGTTACGTTCCGAAAATTCACTTGATAAATGTCTTATTTTTGTAATTTTATTTTGGAAGTTTGAATTTCTTGTTTTCGCGTCAAATTTGCCCGTTTTCACTTTTATATCATATTTCACACTTGGGAGGATTTTTAATTTGATTGGTTCGCTGTCTATTTTAATATACTATTTTGTAACAATTCCCAAGTACAATTTTATGCTGTATATATACTCTTGAGTTGTGTTTGCTGTTGTTTATGTTTCTGGCTGTTTTTGTAATACATTCTTCTCTTTCTAGTTAACGAGGCTGTGACATATCGAAATAAACAGCATATTTGGTCATAGTATCACTGAGTCTTCGTTCTGTTTCGTGAATTAGGTGAACTTATAATCTCATTAGGATATTACAAATATATTATTTTTATTAGAGTTTACTGTGTAATTTCATTTTCAATACAAAATATAATTACGATAGTAAAAATTTTTAAATGTGTTTGAATTAACAGATTTTTTAAAATATTTTAACATTCTATATTTATAGGGTAACACATAAAAATATAAAACAGCTTTATAGAAGAAAATTTATCAGTATAGGGTTGTTGAAGTTATTAAGTCTTTGATTGAGATCATGAAGTGATTGATTTTAGACCACCATTAAAAACCTGGAAGCACTGGACAAGAAAATTTAAATAATCTTTTTAAAGGAGAAACAGTTAACACGTATCAGAGAACAGTTGACTAAATCAAGCGTATATTGTTCTATTCCTAAAATGTTAAAAAGGTAAATCATCAGATATATTGAATTATGATAGTCTATTTCCAATATAAATTTGTAATGATATATTGAAAATAATCAACTTGAATTTGACAGTCTTAAAACAATTTAAGAGGTTAAAGTTTAAATGAACTTCAGTTAAGAGAAATACTGGTGCATATGGGCTCCAGGATCGTGAAGGAACAAATGGTGTATGAACCAATTATTGGTCATCGGCTACTATGGGACTGCATTTCCTGACGTTGCTCTACTGCCTTGTGGATGAGATCTTTAAGTCGAAGGCTCTGGGAGTGGCCCTCTAAGGAAATCACCTACTTCGGTCTGGGCACTCGAACAGTACCACACAAATCAAGTAACTTGTGTGGCGCATATTTATTTGGTTCCCCTTTGTACTAATATTTATATGTTCAAATAAATAAGAGAACTACAGTATATTACTATGTAAAACATTATTCGTTTTTATAAGGGACTCAATTGAACTTTAGAAAATATCTAAAATCGTTTCATTAAGTGTTTTAAAAGTTTCACCTTATCATAAAACACGAGAAAACTGATATTAATTACTTCTGATAGACTTGATTACAAAATCATATGATTCATTTTTATTTTATTTCAATTTTCAAAAGTATTGGCGATACATATTTACAGCAACCGTCCTACAATCAATTTCGCTTACAGTTTATTTTGTCAAGTCCTTTAATTAAATTATTTAAAAGATAGTATTATTCAAACAGTAACAACTTTTTTATTTCTTTGTATTATTATGATCATTATCATGTCCGTATAAACTTGTAAGATTGATTACATGTGACAGCCTACGCACATATCCCTCTTTTTATGTAAAGTGTTAATCGCTTAAATATCTTTCGATGTATCATTCACTTTCCCATATATATATTATTAATTGCCTTGCTTCGCTTCGCCTCAACTCGATTTGACCCTGAATCTTCCTCTCTGTTCTCTTGCTCTCGCGTATCAGCCTCTCTGCTCCAATTCACTCGATGTGCTTGTAACTTTGTTATCTCTGCTATCCAATAACAAATTGTAGTCGCCGGTTCGTACTGCCTTCTGAATTCATATACCGTTGGAATTTATTTAATAACGGTTATCAGTATGATTGATAAACGAAGCATAAAGAATTATCTCAAAGCAAAACCACTACATATTAATCATATCTACTGACAGTCTTATATAATCAGAATTATAGGGATTTTATTTTGGAAAGATACAATGCTTCCCGTTCACATATTTATATCAGATTATTTCTTATCATAAATCTAATAATCTGGTATGGTTACTGTGTTTATCAGTTTGTATCGTTTTATCCGATTGCAGTATTTCCATAATTTTTGGTTATTCATTCGGTGTCCATACAATTGTTTTCAGTTATATTAATGTAAGTCTTACCCTTTCTCTTCATGTCGGTACATCTGGATGCCAACAGTATGTGTGTATGTGTGTCTGTTTGCATATTCGTTTCTGAGTCAGCAATTACTTTTTATACTCGTTCGTCTAGTCTTTTCATATTTTGTACGTACATAATCGTCTATATTTCTTATCACTTAATCTATTGTGTTTAAACAATTTCATATTCAAGCAATCCATGTGAGACAATGGTGAATTTAACAAAGCCAGAAAATCTTATTTTTCTTACCCTTTCTTAAACTTCCATAGTAATTATATTTTGTAGTGGATACTTTGTTAGTATGATGCAACAAGATTTTCTTTCGTTTTTCATATTCTATTATTTGTCTATGCATATGAATCATTGTAGTTTAGGGTAGAAGGAGCTAAAGCACTTATCATTAGTAAATAAATGAAGTGATGTTATTTTAAAATAAGTAATTCATTGAAAACTGCTCCTCAATTTAAGAGTTTGATATGTTCGCGGTAACAAAACTCACCTACTGGTTGAAAATTTATGTACACGGATTTGTTCTGTGCCTTCCTGAAGGTGAGGCTAACAGTATTACTTAGGTAACACAAAGAAACTAACCATAATATTTCATCAGTGGTATCGAATCGTTTTAGTTTGCAAAATTTTAATTGATGGAACGATTTAAGTAATATCTCGGTTATTTTTGTATTACATATGTCAACAAGCGGAGAATTTACAAAAGTCAGCTTAATATCTACCAGTATTTCCATAGTCACAAATTACAATGATGTTAACTGTATGTTTAAAAAAATATCTTAATTAATAAATCTTGGCTCCAGACAATATGTAATCATCAACAGAATGCTAATTATCAAGGGAGTTACAGCCATTTGCCTAAGTAGATATAAAGCATTAATTCCAATGTTAGACAGTGGGATGAGAGAAACAAAAATGTTTCTTCAGGTTCTTATGTTCTTCTTGAATTAATTTTAATTCCATTTATTGAGATATAAATTATCGGAGATCTCAGTAATGATTATTGACATTGTTGTTTAATTCAAGTACAGTCTGCGAACACTTGTTAGTAGAACATGCTGGCGAAGACACTCGTCTCTACAACAGTTTGAGAACTCACCTTAATAGTTCGTAGGTTATGCCTATATAAAATTAAGGTATTTATTTATTCTGACCTCAAACTACTACAAACCAGTGACTACTAAGCACGTGTTCGACAATTATTTAACAAGTAACAGTTTCATTTTTATTCTATTCGTTCATCTATTGAAAATAACGAGGACGAATTTTAATGAGAAATTGCATTTCATTTGTATTTTTACTTAAATACATAACATAATGTACAAACGTGTATAATTTTATGTAGTTATTTACATTCCCTTTACTAATATGATATCAGAATAGGTCTGATTCCTTATTTACAGCTTACTATATGCAGGACTTTTAAGAATTAATGAACTTATCGTTCTGACTATTAATTTCACGATATACGCGAAACGTGAGGTAGTAGAGGTGACAGAGTAGTTATAAAATAATATAAATGTTTGGTCAACGATCACATGATATTTAGAATGATATAAATCAGGTAAATAATTATGAATAAGAGGTCGATGCTAAAACTGTTAACAGATCAATCCTTGCTCACTTAGTGCAAACTGGTCACACGGCTAACAGTGAGCAGCTATTTACAGTGATGGATCATGTTAGTAGTTATGTGTTTAATTCCGTCAGACCAAGAATCTTTTAAACGGCTGAGTCAAATCCATTCTGATCAAAACATCAGAGCTTTGTATTCAGAAGAAACATGTTTATTCACTTCTTTAATCTTAGTTAAATTACTTTATCCAAATTAGTTGTCAATTATTTAGTAGATTGTAGGGCATAATTGTGTTAAAGTAAATACAACCTTCCACTTTTCATTTCCATAGCTTAAATTATTCTTATCCATATATCCTATTATTGTTGCCATTATCATAACTCTTGCAAACGTTCAAGAAATATATTTAGCACCCACCGGACATTATAATTTCTTAAGAAATGCATATTACTCTATATATTACGTTATCGTTGACCAAACATTTATGTTAATTTCTAGCTACTGCTGAGGAGTCCCGTAGTTAGACGAAATGGCTGTCTAGTGCTTCCAAGTTTTCCATGATGGTCTAGCATTAATTGACTTATGAATTCAACTATTAAAGTACTAAAATCTTCACAAAACCCTCTATTAATAATTTCTAACTACATTATAACCTCTCTTACTTCAGGTTTGTTATAGTCATTCTGACTGTTAATCTAACAATTCCATTTAATGTATAAACTTATTCAAGTTTACATCGTGTATTAGTCATTTCAATGTAAAAAAAACTAGATTTTATTTTAAAACAATCTTGAATTTACATATTATATAGTCATCAACCTATGTATTTGTAACTGACCATTTTTTTGGCAGATTATGTATTTGGATAGTGAACAGTAGAAACTAAAGAGAATTTATCCAAAAATATTAAATTACATTACTGTTATAAAAATATTCACAAAAAAATTTTTTATGGATCAATCTCTGAAAATAATCCATTGATTTTGCTATTAGATTATTATTATTATTGAGATGGTGGAGAAGATTTGCAGCTCAGATGAAAGATTTTGATGAAGTTTTATTCTCTGATCAAACCATCTAGCTCAGAGAACAAAATTCCATCAAAATTATTATCACTATTATTATTATTATCTTTTATCAATTATAAAATAAGGTTAACTAAGCATATTATTTGTCACGAACATTTCAGTAATCTATACAGGGTGAAAACATTAATGTAATTAGTTTTTTTTAGAAAAAGAGTAAAATAATTACATATGGTTATTTATAAAAAAAAAGGGGAATTATTCCTTTTATATGTCTATTAAAATATTTTTTATGCGTAAAATGAAACTTAATTATGAACTTTTCACTGTTTCTACCTATGTAATTTGTGAGGGAGTATGGTGGTTTGTTTGTATGTGTGTGTGCTTGTGTGTAGGTGTATATATTTTTTCTATGATTACTGATTTTACGTGTTTATGACCTGAGCAACATGAAAAGAAAATTTTGAAAAAAACAAATACTAAAAACATACACGAAAACTAAGTACAAAAAATACATTCCTCTCAACATGAAGTCATTTACAAGTTTAATGTTTTTAATTAAAATTTGATCATTGAAATTAATACTTTTAATTGCTTTTCTTGCCTCCCCCTCTGTCACTCTCTCTCTATTCTGTACTCCTCCTTCTTATTACATAATAAATAATTAATGGAAATAAATTCATGTATAAAAAACTTAAAAAGTTTTTTTATTTGTTTCCTACTGAAATAGAATGTAACAGTAATAATTTTTCATTGTTTTTTTTTGGAACAAAAGATTATTATTGCATTTGTTAAAATTATCGGTAATATCATTTCTTTTATATATAATAAATTAGAAATTGTATATTTATGAATTAAAGATCAGTGTTTGATCTTAACCAAATGTGTTCGACTTGTATTAAGAGTTGATATTATCTTTAAATGTTTATTATGAATATATCAGTGTAGCACAACAAAATATATCAAGTGAAAAATAAAAATAAAGTAAATGTTTGGGATGAAATTTCTAGAAAGAAAAACAAAACAAAAAATAACCAAAAAGTACATTCAAGCTTGTATAACTAAGTGACTAAATGAACATCTGTTAATCTTTAAATGATTCGTAAAATTGTGAAAATACAAAAAAAGAGACAAAAAACCTTATGCCTATTCGTAGAGATTATGAGGAGGTAAAGACATTTACGCATGTAATTACATTTTCAAAATAGATATTTTAGAGTTGTTGACTAGTAGACATGAAATTTACGTAAATGACTACAGTTTTGATTTACATATAAAATAATCTCCAACAATCTGTTCTGTTAAAACAAATCGTTATTGATAAAATTCAACACTTCATTATTATACAAACATGAGAAAAATTAAATTGGTAAGAAATTAGAAGTTGGGAAATTTAAATGCACATAATGGAATTAATATAGTGGCGAAATAATAAAACAAGTTAGTAATACAAAACGATGGGTATATTGAAGACAGTTATTAAGTGACATTGAAGAAATCCGGCAAAAATTCACATGGTAACAATATTTCATCAGGAGTTTTAAAAACTAAAACTAAATATAATAATCAAATGTTGTTTCTATTTGAACGATCAAAGAATTCCATTTTTAACAATTCAAATCATGAGTCACGTTAAGCTAGATCATCGTTGAAAACATGAAAGCAATACACAGCCGTTTCATCTTAGTATGGGACTCCTTATCAGTACACATCCATGATGTCGTGCGCCGAACTTGAACCCAGAACATTCGGTTTCGCGCACGAATGCCTAACCTTAGACCACTGAGTCGGCTGGTATCCAACGGAGTTAATGTCTAACCTCAACCAATCCACGAAATCGCGTGACCATCTTCCATTGTACTGAGGTAGATACCTGTCTCTACTCGACATGGATTAGCTGCACTGGTCACTGCTTCTCACTAGAACTCCGAGAATTCCCTCGCGAAGTTAGTAGCTAGTGAGCACATGATAATTATCAGTATAGTGGTTGTTGGGTTTATTAAGTTTTTGATTGAGATCATGAAGTGATTAATTTTAGACCACCATTGAAAACCTGGAAGCACTGGACGGTCATTTCGTCTCAATGTGCGATTCAGCAGTGAGCATCCACGCTCCGTTCATCCGTTGTTTGAGGTGGATATCTGTTTCGCATCTGACACAAATTTAACTCCATTGGCCATGCTTTCTTAGTAAAGGTCCATTTCTGTTGAGAGATTTGAACATTCTTAACCTTTTGTTGTTTAACTGCATGGATGTCTTCAGCAGATGTTTCATAATTACTCATCAAAAGTAGATTTATTTAAATATTTCTAGTATAGTGGTTATCACCTACGTAGTTGATTTTCCTCTAATCATTTTAAACGCATAATCGCACTTCATAAAAAGAGTGATTATATAACTTAGTAAATTAGTTATATCATTCAGTTATAGGTGCTAGATTTTATGTATGTGAGTATGTGTTCACATAGTTAATTATTTATTATTTAATGTTAACAAATACTACTCTGTTTAATTTATACAAATCTGACGGTTATTCAAGAATATCGTTGGACGATCGGCGAATTTTGTATTTTTTTTACTTACTTTTTTTACCTCATTTTTCAACTTGTTTCATTCCGTTTCATGCAATCAAATTCAATATAGTTGATTATTTATTTCTTAAAATTGATAGAAAATCTAAGTACTTGTCGACTGAGCACCTTTTCTTCAAATTATGGACTATAGTAACGTACAAAGTACAACCTCTATCGTTTCTCACATTGTCACAGAAACAGATAACATATTCTTGAATACATTGTATCTGCTAGCGTTCCAATCACTTGAACTTATGGAAGGGTGACGTACTACCATTTTACGGTGCAAGAGTCTCATTTCCATAGAGATCAGAAGCCATATATTAAATTTATATATATTCAATATGAATGATTCATATAAAAATGAATATATTCATAGATCATTTTGATTTACTTTGAATGTCATAAAATTTCCTGAAGTAAATATCAATGTATCTCTATTATTGTATGTATAGCAATGGAGATATAAAACACGAAAACTGTCTTCTTTTTTCTTCTATATCACTTGTATATCTTATTGTTTATAGCGAATATTAGTTCTATAGTTTACTTCATTACATTTTGTAAATGAAATCATTCATTTATTTTCAATGTTGATTTATAATTTATATTAGCATTTAGTTGAAATAAGTATTAACATTTAAACAGTTATTTCTAGGCTTATAATTTAATTTATTAGATAATAAAATAGCTTCAACCGAGATTCATTAGTTCTAAATACATATTCTTCTTCTTCTTCTTCTTGACAAATACTAAACTAATATAACCGACATAACATTTATCATGGGTATATGATCAATTGAAGATCATAAAGGATTGGGCAGATAGTTCATTGGTTTTATTTTTAATTTTTAAGAGTCGTAACGCATAATCATACCGAAAATTAGACCTATGACTTGTAAAGGTTTTATTGAAGCAATGTTTTGATGGTTATGCTATTGACATTACTGTATGATAATTTATCTTCGCATAACACTGGAACTACCATAAAATTTTATGAAAAATATCTTGAATAATGTCCATCATACGATCTCACTGTTTTCACATATTACACATTTATCTTTGAATTCAGTAAGAAAAAAAAACGAATAACCTTTTAAAGTTTTGTTCCACCTCTATTTTGTTAAACTTTTCTTCTCAGCTAACTAATTATTCATGAAGCTTATAACCTAATTATTATGCAATACCATAACTAACCTCTTCACATGTACGTGATCCTGCTTAGAGTTCACACTAATTTGAATATGTGTATCTATGTTAGGTCGAGTATTTTCGTCAAAAAGAATCTTGTTGGTTCAGTGATGGACCGATTAACTTTTAGTATGTTGATTTAGTAAATAATAGCTTCTGAGATAACGAAAAGTATTCATATCTCATTATGAAAATTTTAAAGTCATTCTGTTCTAAAAACTGAATGGTTTATTCATGAAGTTCTCATTATCTCTATCGACGAAATCGCCAACACACACTTCAATAAATAGTGAGTTATTACAATTTCTCCACGACTGACTACTTAGTTCTTCCGTCGACTTAGAATTTAGTTGGTTGTTGCTAATTGGCGTATATGGCAGTTGTTTGTGTGTCTATTTTGATTGTCTTCACTTCTGACTTGGTCTCTGACCTTGGAGTTATGAATATTTTTTCTTACTACTTAGTAGATTAATTCGATTTCAATGTGTCTATTGACTGGTGCCTTAACAGAGTTCCATGTTTTTAATGTTCCAACTCAATGAATCATGAAATAATCTGTATACAAACATTATTTTAAGAAGTTCAAACGTATTTCAGCACCGCCATTGTACGGGAAAGTAAAAGTAAAAACCTAACGGCTATTTTCATCCTACATGAAAAAAGTCTCCGATATAACAAACGTATCAGTCAATAGATACATAAAAATTGAATCAATCTATTAAGTAGTAAGAAAAAATATTCATAACTCCAAGGTCAGAGACCAAGTCAGAAGTGAAGACAATCAAAATAGACACACAAACAACTGCCATATACGCCAATTAGCAACAACCAACTAAATTCTAAGTCGACGGAAGAACTAAGTAGTCAGTCGTGGAGAAATTGTAATAACTCACTATTTATTGAAGTGTGTGTTGGCGATTTCGTCGATAGAGATAATGAGAACTTCAGGAATAAACCATCTAGTTTAGAGAACGGCGTGTTTTCAGGAAACAGTAGCTTTTATTACTTACATTCTTAATAACCAGTAATTTATTATTAAAGTGACCAAACGAGTTTGATTGTTGTTTACTTCAATGCTTTAAACTCATCGGATAACTCTTCTTCTAAATGAAAGAGATTGTTGATTACATTTAGACTGTCACATTTTCGTTTAGTATATTTGAGCGTTGTTGTACATCCTAAACAGTTAATGTTGGTCTAGAATAAACGGAGCACGTTGTCCCTGATCATTAGTACTAGCGACAAAATGTTGTGAAATCTTAGTCTTCAGCGTTAACCTGATTTGATTCAAGAAATAATACACTGTCTAATACACTGAAATTATTTAAAATACTAATTATATTTACTCATGTAAAATACCATACCATTTTTTCTGTCATAATTAAATTCCAGTCCTCTTTTAAATATCTTGTATCAGTAAAATTCTGAACTAAGATTTCCTAAGTGATTGAAAGTTCATTTGGTAATTTCAGTGATTTGGTTTTTTCCACGATTCAATAGGATTTGGAGTAAAAGTGATACGATTAGGTAACCGCTGATGTTTGTTTTTAGTTCCAGGAGAATAAATGATAATTTATCAATATCGTCTCACAAAATATTCAACGGTAACACAAATGGATTATGAATTTCAGAAAACTAAAAATATGACTTAAGTATCTCCTATTTATTTATATTACTTTCCTCGAAAAATGAATTTATTACAGCCAGGTGTAAGATTAAGCACTTCAAAATTAAAACAATTATGCTTCATATCAATGATATTAAAATGTACTTACAAACGACTTCTTGGAATGTTACTGAAAATTACTGTTCCCTTAATTGGCATAATGAAATTAAGTGAAAAACACTCATTATTTTCATTGTTTTGAGATCATTATATTATTTTTTTTAAATACATTCAGTTTAGATTTATGTTTCGAGCTAAATGACACTTATTTAATTATTAAACTCATCTACAGTTATAGGAAAAGACTATAGCTTTTACTAAGGTTCTTAGTCACATCTAATATTTTAGGACGGAGATCTCGGTACCTCAGCTGATACGTGATTCACATGCAGTGTCACTATGTCTAACCAGTATTACTGAACGACCTTTATCATTTAAATTGAGTTCCATAATGATTCTACCCAATATTTCATAATTCCAATTTTTTAAAGAAAACAATATTCGGTCACATCACTATTTACAAAATACATTCAATATCTATATTGTATCTTAGTGTATATATTATATAACTGCAATCAATAATACATGAGCACATTTACATTTGAATACATGAAATGTTCAAAAGTTAACTTGATAATGTAAAAATCTATGGATTATGTCAACAATAGAAGATTAATTCTAGTTGTAATAAATATAAACATGACATGAAAAATAAATTGAATGACAGGTGTCATAATTCACTGTAACTTTTCAATGTTTTATGTCATCTTAAGTGTGTACATGATAGACATAGATAGATGTGTATATCACTGTTCGCATAAATATATTTGAATATAAGTATTTATAGATAAATTATATTTTAGATAAACATATGCATTATTAATTCAGTCACTTTCTATACGTTTTCATTGAAGATCTTGAGATTATATACAATTTGTTGTAGCTATATGAAAATCTCCATTTATTAAACAAAAGCATTTATTTGGTTAGCGTATTTTTAGTGAGTTAATTTTCTACTGGATGGGGTCGCTAACACCATACCCAACCCTCATCCTTTATCCAGGCTTAAGGCAGGCAATGGCCCCAGAGAGGGTCAAGGTGGTCGTTCGCGGGAAAGACCGGTGTCATGCAAGGTTGCTTACTCTCACCTTCCCTCTTTCGCCTGGTGATCAACTGGATCATGAAGACGTAAAAATTTGAAGGGAACACGGGATACAGTGGACAGCTAGGATACAGCTGGACGACCTAGACTTCGTAGATGTTCTGGCTCTTCTATCGCACACACAACAACAAATGCAGGAGAAGAGGATCAGTGTAGCAGCAGCCTAAACAGAAGTAGGTCTCAACATACACAAAGAGAAAAGCAAGATTCTCTGATACATCACAGCATGCAACAATCGAATCACACTTGATGCAGAAGATTTGGAAGATTGAAAATCCATTACATATCTGGGCATCATCATTGATGAACACGGCGGATCTGACGCAGCATATCTACAACTGAAGAACATTTCTAACTCAAAACAACTGTCTGTCGAACAACACCAATGTCAGAATTTTCAATACAAATGTCAAAACAGTTCTACTGTATGGTACGGAAACCTGGAGAAATACGAAAGCAATCATCCAGAATATACAAGTGTTTATTACCAGTTGTCTACGCAAAATACTTCGGATCCGTTGACCAGACACTATTAGCAACAACCTGATGTGGGAGAGAACAAACCAGGTCCCAGCAAAGGACGAAATCAGGATGAAGCACTGGAAGTGGATGGGATACACATTGAGGAAAGCACCCAACTGTGTTACAAGACTAGCCTTTACATGGAATCCTCAAGGCCAAAGAAGAAGTGGGAGCCCAATGAACTTATTACGCTGAGGAATGGAGACGGAAATGAGAGAAATGAACAACAAATGGATAGAACTAGAAACGAAGGCCCATTAGTGATTGGGTTGGAGAATGCTGTTCGGCGGCTTATGATTCATTGGGAGTAACTTGCGTAAGTAAATAAACAAAAGCACATTTCAGGTTGTTGAAATGATGTTGATATATATATATATATATATATATATATATATATATATATGATATTAGCCTATTAATATTTTTCAGAAGTTACTCGTAATGTCATCTTCGCTAGGATATAACAGTATCCATAAACAACAAAAAGTATACAAATACTACAAAGAATACGAATACTGCACAACTGTCCGAATGAAATTCAATGAGTAACTATAAATTTTTTTTATAGACTCCAAGTATTATTATTAACCAACTTGTTTCTCTTTCACAAAATACATATTTATTCATAAAATCTTACTAATAACATAATTTAATAGTATTCAGAACTTGTTCATTCATCTGTAAACTTATTCACTTTATTATTAGGCTTAATTATCATTCGTATCAACAAAATGAAGGTTAGCTACTGTTTTTACAACATTATGATTAGAATTCGGTTTCAATTTGTTTTCCTAAACTTTATTTAAACCAATGATTTTGTCAAATTTTTATTTTGTATTAATTTTTTTATTAAGGTGATAGTAAATCACTAGGGATATGTATAATTCTACAGTACATATGGCTGATAAGTTATGTAATATAAAACAATTAGTTGAATTTGGATAATATAATAAGAAGATGAAGACTATCAGAATTATGTGATATATTTCCTTAATACATTTCGAACAATCTAGGCACACATATACTTGGTAATATATCTTTATATGAAAACTCAAAGGTCAACTAGACGGATTAAAGACAAACTGTAATAAAGTAAAATAAAGTACATAAAAACTATGTGATAACCATTCTGGATAATAAATCACCATGACTAGGGTAGGTTAAGTGTAAGAACAAATTGTTTTTGAACACATAAAGGGATTTTCAATTTCCGTAGATCCAAGGCTTCAATAAACCTTAATATATGTCCTTGAAGGTTTTTTATATAACACAACAAATACTGACTTGATATCAACTTTATATTAATTTATTTCGAAGACAAGACTTACATTGGATCATGAAATACCATAAACACAATTTTTTCTACTTATCAAGATATAACAGAAAAACATATTTTCAGAAGGGGTTTTGTGGAGATTGTAGTAATTTCAATAATTGAAATCATGAGTCAATTGAAACTAGACCATCATGGAAAACCTGGATACACTGAACGGCCATTTCGTCTTATTCTGGGACTCCTCAGCAGTTCGCATCCACTATATCGCCTTACGAAATTCGAACCCAGGACCTACCAGTCTCACGCGCGAACGCCTAATCTCTAAACCACTGGCTCGGCATCCAACGGTGTTAATGTCTAACTTCAACCAATCCACGAAATTGCGATACCATACACCATTGTCTTCAGTGAGCTGATATCTCACAACAGGCCTGGTTGAACTCCACTGGTTACTAATTCTCACTAGAACTCCAGGAGTGTCCCTTGAAGTCAGTCACTAGTGAACAGATGATTATTATCAGAAAGGGTTTTGTGGAGATTTTAGTAATTTCGATAGTTGAAATCATGAGTCAATTGAAGCTAGACCACCATGGAAAACCTGAAATCATTGGACGGCCGTTTCGTCCTAGTATGAGACTCCTAATCAGTGATCCGTTCAATTGTTTTCTGTATTGTTTATTAAACTATTTAAAGTTATGAAAATCACAGTCAATAACACTGTCGATATTGGTTGAAAATGAACTCATTAATAGAAAATGAATAATTAATTAACCTTCTTCTTAAGTCACATTTATAATGACAGTTTAATTTAACACTTATCTACAATAAATTGCTTATTTGCATGAAGATGTTTCTTCCTATTTTTTTTTATAAAAAGACAAATTAGAATGTGTCCTCATTATTTGTAAAAATGAATTTTGTTGTTGCTGTTGTTGATTTCGTCAAATAATTCAATTATATTGTAAGAACATAATCTAGATAAAGTTATTTATAATGTAAGGCAATTGAGAAATGTATTTATGAATTTATATAATATGTAAATTATCAGTCAATTGTATTGATATGATAGAATGTCAAAATCATTAGAAGAGAATAGATATTAATTCAATAGGTCGATTTATTGTTTTATTAAACTTTACGTTGATATTGACTCAGAGAAAATTGTTATTATATATGTTTTGTCGGTATAACTTTTGATAAACTTTACTCATTCTGAATGATCGATAACATTTTAGAGAATATTTTAATTCTCATTAAAAAAACTGAATATATTTTCAAGTTTCGTTTTTCATCAGAATTGGTTGAAGTTAAACATTAACACCGTTGGATGCCGGCCGACTAAGTGGTTTAGAGGTTAAGTGTTCACTCACTGATAAACTCTGTATTCGAATCCCGCGGGCAGGATCGTGACTGCGCACTGCCGAAGAGTCCAATACTAGGATGAAACGGTCATCCAGTGCTTCCAAGTTTTCCATGATGGTCTAGCTTCAACTATTAAATTTCTTTTTTTTTTTGATGAATTGTAAAATGCATTGTAAAATTACAATCTTCATTCTTTAATCTTAAACTATAATCGTAAAAGTAATTTTTACAAGGATCACATCAAAAAGAAAGCAAGCCTATACATGATGAGATTACCTTACTGTGATTAAAAACAAAAACAAAACAAATAACACAACTGATGAGATCAGATGTAAAACAGTGTTACTTCTGAAATCTAGAATGCAATTATATTAGTCTATAATTTACAAATAATAAATTTACATTAAGTACAACCAATAAATCAATAGTTTTTTAACTACAAAATCGCTATTCATAAAAGTTATTTTTCGTGTTTTCTTTTCCTTATATAATAATAATAACACTAAATAGTTAAGCTGAATCATTAAAGAAAAAGTTCAGTTAACCAGTATAAAGTTGATTGAAAACAATTAAAAGGAAAGAATAAGAATAAAAATTATTGGAACTTTGTATATAGTACGCATGTAAACATCAGTTATAAATGATAATAATTACAATAATAATGGTAGTAAGAACAATAATAATTGGTCTCAACAGTAATATAAATTTTAATGTGGATCCTTATAATCATAACACTTATTGTTCACTTATATCATTCATCTAAATTTCAATGTGATTTATACATTTAGGCATTGAATTATAATAAATTTTGTTGTTGTAGTTTGTTCGAATTTATTATACCTAGATTTTGACATTAATATATAGAGACAGAGAACATGACAATAAGCAAAGATGGATAGTGGCTAGCAGTGGAATCCAGGACGCGCGTTTCGTCCTATTTGGGACTCGTCAGCTGGATGTACCTGCATCTCAGAGTTGATGTTCACTCCGGGACTCGAACCCAGCACCGTCCGCTTCAAACGCCATCGCGTTATCCACTTAGCTACTGAGTCCTGATAACCACTTGCTTGTGCAATGGGGTGAAGTTTAATTCACTTGATATTGTTTTATTTGAATCTTCCCATTGATGTTTAGGACTGAAATTGTTCAGTCTCTTATTGGCATATGTGCATACTGTGCGTATTGCCTCGATATTGCCTTAATTTACAAGCATTATAAGCAAAGATGGATAGTGGCTAGCAGGTTCATCCAGCTGACGAGTCCCAAATAGGACGAAACGCGCGTCAAACTGGATTCCACTGCTAGCCACTATCCATCTTTGCTTATAATGCTTGTAAATTAAGGCAATATCGAGGCAATACGCACAGTATGCACATATGCCAATAAGAGACTGAACAATTTCAGTCCTAAACATCAATGGGAAGATTCAAATAAAACAATATCAAGTGAATTAGAGAACATGACAGTTATTATTGTTATTAATGGCTTTATTCTATATTACAGTTTGATGCAATATAGAATTCTCAGCACAAAGTGTTTCAACAAGTCTCATTTACAAAACAAAACAAGAAGAAAAAGGCGAAAAAGATCTGAATTTGAACAACTGTTCAAATTAGAGACATGTTTAAGAATACAAGCTATTGACTAGGTTGACTCTAATAATCTGTTCGTCACAGAGTATTTGGTGGAGCCCTTTGTTGTCATTTAGATCAGACGATGTTGTCGAAGGGGCGCTCCATTTCACTGGCCTGAGATCTGACTCTGATATATATATATATATATATATATATATATATATCTTCTTCAACATATATTTCTGTAGTATTTAGTAATGTGAACTCAAGTCTGACTTGTTTGTTTACTGCATTTATATACAAATGAATTCATAAACTTAATTAACCATTAACAAATTTACGTAGTTAGAAATACGAATGGAAATAATAGCAATTTCTAATACTTGTGTATGCAATCAAAAAGCTGGAAAATTTCCGCTTGATTTATATAAACAGAATTCATTCATTCGGATAAATTTTATCATAGTTTAACTGTTTGCAATCCTGTTCAAAAACGTTTGTTTTTTTCCAATCAGTGTTAATTGTCATGACCTTTTAGATGGGAAAATTTATTCTTCATTTTTTAAATCCTGTCACTTAATTATAGATTTACTATTTCAACATATTTTAATAATAAATAATCCCCAAGACTAATTAGTCATGTAATCACTCGACTATGATAGTTTCATTGGACACTCCATTGGTGCAGGGTGTTCTTGGGAGTATTCACACTAGATTATGTTTTAAACTGAGGTAGAACACATCTCCTATTGTATTTGATCTTACAATCAATTATCATAAACTGTTTAATAGTTGAAATCATGAGTCAATTGAGGCTAGACCACCATGGAAAACCTGGAAGCATTGGACGACCGTTTCGTCCTAGTATGGGACTCCTCAGAAGTGCGCATCCACGATCCCACCTCGAGAGATTCGATGAGTATTGAGTTCGAACCTCGCTAGGCGGGGTCGTGGATGAGCACCTCTGGGGAGTCCCACAATAGGACAAAAAAGGCTGTCCAGCGCTCCAAGATTTTTCATGGCGGTCTAGCTTCAATTGACTCATGATCTCAACTAATGAAACTACCACAATATCCACGAAAAACCCCATCTGATAAACTGTTTATTTATTTAGCCTCAGATCATTTTACGATTATTTGATTACATTTTATTTTACACATGATGTTATGGTTACTCAGTTATGTTATTCTTTTTATTTTAACTACTTTTGTCAAGTCATATTTTCTTTAAACTAAATAAGCTAAATTTATATCATTCTATCCAAAAATTAACGTCTATGCAATTACTTAATTACTTGATTTCAATCAAACGGAACATTTTCTACCGTCCAAATTAATGTTCCCAATAGATTCTTTCACATACTTGTTATTTATTTGTAACATTAAATTTTTTTGGGAAAATGTTTTCTATACACTAATAGTTTATGTTTACGTATAATTTATGATCAAGATTATTTTCATAATTATGTTAAACTCTATTTGTATGTTTTTTTTATATTAAAACACTACATATTGTAATCAGCTGATGAAAAACTTCAAAAGAAGGAATCGATACTTCCCCACCTTGAATCTTAGTTTTTACTTACTTCCTTTCAGAATACTGAAATAAACATGTTTTCATCAATAATGTAATCATATCTTCAGTGGTTGAAATAGTTTACGCTTTATTTGTTTGTAAAAAACTTTTACTTGTGTGTGTGTGTAGAGTCTGATGTTTTACATGTTAACCCATTAAAATTCAGTGGCTAAGTGGATAACGTGATGGCGTTTGAAGCGAACGATACTGGGTTCAAGTCCCAAAGTGAACATCAATTCTCAGATGTAGAAACATCCAGATGACGAGTCCTAAATAGAGTGAAACTCGTGTCCTGGATTCCACTACTAACAATTATCAATCTTTTTCATTAGTATTGTTGTTAATACAAATGACTATTGCTTCAATAACTCATTCTATCCAGTGATATATTGATGGATACATTAAAAATTCCGTAAAATCCAATCAAAGTAAAGACATTTTACACTTGTTATGTCTCATATCTAAATAAAATTTAAATATCCTTAGATGCAATATAATAATTTATATCCATCAATCAAGATCATTGTCTTGAATGATAATTGTCTTAACTACTTACTTTTAAGGGGGAAAACATAGAAAATTGCGATTATTTTTTTCCTCAAATTATCTCACAACCTTCATTTATAGATTTTTTTAACTAATGAAATTCGTATAATCTAGTGAGAGAGAAATCAGGTCAATAAACAATTTCTCTTTTCTTCTTTTAGGTTTCACCAATTGACGTTTTATTTAGTTAATTTAATTTTGATCATAACACTTTGTTCTTTTTTTACGCTTAAACTCTATTCGAATATTTATTAATTATAAAAACAGTGAAATTGATAAAACTGATAGTTTATTGAACTAAATCAAAGTTTTTTTCTTAGCAAGACATGAAGTAATAATGATGCCAACTTAGTGGTCTATTGGTTAAGCGCTCGTGCGTGAGATCAATAGGTTCTGGGTTCGAATCTTGCGAGGTGGGATCGTGGATGCGCACTGCTGAGAGTTCCCGCAATAGGACGAAACGGCTGTTGAGTGCTTCCAGCTTTTTCATGATGGTCTAGCCTCAAATGAATTATGATTTCAACTATTAAAATTATTATCATATCCACAAAACCCTTTCTGAGATTAATTATGTATTGAATAATTATCATTTATAATTAGTATTTAATTAATGTGGTTATATTAGCTGACAATAATAGTTTGCTCGTGATTCATGATTTCAGGAAAGGTGTAGCAAATGTACTGTGTCTGTCAAATTGAAGAGAATATTTTAGGTTACATGTAAACACCATAAATGTATCTCTAGGTTTGTTTCATGTTTCAGTTGAATGAATAAGTAAATAAGGTGAACGGGTACCTGGAAAAAACACGGTAAATACCGCTATAGAGTTTAGCACTGGCTTACTACCACGTGATGACATTTTTATTTAGGTCATGCTGAATTTAACATGACCAAAGGGAGTGGTTATAATGGCTAGTTGAATGAAATTTGTTTTATTGTATCATTCTCACTTTATACGAAACTGTTCAAAACATTTATTTAATTAACTATGTTTAAAAATTAGTTTTGATAGTTCTGATACCGTTTATAATGTATTTTATATTTATTCATTTTATTGTGAGGCCCTTCATTTTGTCGTCATTTAGATCGGATGATGTTGTCGACGGGCTCTCTATTTTAGTGATCTGAGATCTGACTCCAAGTAGATCTTATGAATGATTGTTGTTGAATTATATATGTCGCCTATCCTCGTATGTAATCATCGACTTAAATCGCGTTAGTCAATAACGGAATCCAATAAGTCAAATAACGAGAACGGACTTTTGAATACATATATTTTGTATATGAAGTGAATAGAATAGAGAGAAGCAAAACGACGAGCAGTGGAGATGGTGGGTAAGCCAACTCCCGTTTAACCAAGCGTTAGTCAGTATTTATAGTCACACAAAAATAAGTTACAGACATGTGATGAATGGGGTAAGAAGTGCAGACACACACACTCACATAAAAACAGTGAAGATTGATAAGCGAATAATTAACAAGGTCAGAATGTGACTCAAGTAGAATGAATAGATTGGCCTATCGGAAAGCTAGAATAAGGTATATGAGCTTAACATAATAACCGACAGAACATGATCACAATTGATTTCTGAGTTGTCAGCATGCAGACGAAATTAAATTTGTCTAATACGCTATTTGATAATGACTTGGGAATTAGGAAGTTAAGCGTTCGTGCGCGATATTGAAGGTCTTGAGTTTGATTCTTCGTTGTATGCTCACCGTTGTATATTTAGTACCATACTGGTAATAAATATTCGTTCGGTGCTTCCAAGTTTTCAATGGTTGCCTAACGTAAACCGGTTTATAATATTAATAATCCCCATACTAAAAAAACAGATTTTAACAGATAACACACCTGAAAGTATAATCGATCAATGCTATTAATAAGAGTGATGATGGAGGTAAGACTCAATCAATAATTTAAATTCAGTTAGCAATAGTTACCGTAAATAATGTAAATCTGGGCTTAAATGTTTAAGGATTTATAATATCCATTTGTTAATATTCAGGATTGGAGATGATCAGCCTCTGTTCCTATATGAGTATCCTGAGCAGCTTGCCTCGTATAAACGTATGTTACACGTTTCAGTACATTTGGTATGCAGCTAACAATGGAATCCAGAGTGCAAAATGCTTTCTCTTTGAAATGAGGCGTACTAAGCTCAAATGTTTATGTTAACAAAAATACAGGGATTCACGTACATCTAAATAATGAATCCCAAAGAGGACGATTTCTTTTGTAAACAATAATAACCCGTTTTCAAAAATACTTTTGTAATAACGGTGAAATAATATTTTTGGGGACGGAAAGAAAAGTGTTTAGTTTAAAACTGTAGAAAATATACCATGAAAGGTTCAATTATATTTGCTAATATCATGATTATGATCACTTGTAATAGACTGAAATGTTTGCATTTACGAATTGTTTCGAACTAACGAAAAAGGTTACTAGATTTCTTTAATTTATGACTTGTGTTTAAACTATTCGCATAGTTTAAAATAGTTATTTTTGTTCATTTCACTGGTTTTTGCAAAAAACATTCAGCGAGACCATAATTTATGGTCGACCTTTGAACGACACTAAAGTGACCTTGAGAAGGTCCATCTAATAATTAAGACCAAATGAGGGTTATAAACAAGTGGGAGGAAATAGAATTATGGTTTACAGTTGATGGTTAAGGTTAGAAATTAGATTTAGGGTTTTCATCATGAACTGACATCAGCAATAATACTGAAACTCCATTTAGGCAAATGGATGAATGAAGTTCGCACCAAAATCCGAGATCTTTTATCTTATAACTGATTGGTTCATCCATAAATTATAGTCTCGCCAAAATTTCTCCTTAGAAATACTTGGTGGAACATTTCTGCTCTTTATAATACAGATATTCATTTAATTAATAAATTTTCTGTGTTACTATTTAAACTCGTGGTAATTTAATTTTGGTTATTTATTTACTCTGAAAATGTGTCTTACATTAGGTCACGAAACATCAGAAATACAATTTCTCTACTCATTGGGATATAACAACAAAAAATATATTTATTATTAGCTCTTTAATCAATGCTCAATTTATTTAGAATTATCAGATCCAATCTTGGTAGTGATATCTATTTTTTTGTGTTATCTTTTGGCTAACAGTATTTCATGTATGATATACAAGGCTGATTGCTTTTTTTCTAAGTTAACATGATTATTTCTTTTTTCAAAGCCTTGAGCAAAATGTAATGAAACTTATTATGAGTTTTGAACAATGATAGATTGTGCTACATAAGGTTGTTAAGTATCAGCTATGATGAAATGGATGTCCTAGATTGCATCATTAACTACTATCTATATTTATTTAAATACTGATGACTTAATGAGAATGTCGACGGATTCCACTTAATATGCATGAAGGCTAGTTAATTCATTCATTAATGTAAACAATGGTAAGAATCAAATGTATACAAATAAATTTTAAGTAGTGTTTGTTGATCAACATCTAACTAAGCTGGGAAGTAATTTTAATTTATATGTTTTTTCTAAAAAAAACACTAATCCACCTTTTTTCTTCGTCATCATAATATACCAATGAAGAACCATGTTCTTCGTGAATTCATTAATATCATGTATAATCAAAAATTAACTGTCTTTTATATCAATGTAAACCATTACATTTTAAATATCAACTAATTATCAGTATTGGGTTGTGGAGATTATTAATTTTTCAATTAAATCATAAAATGATTGATGCTAGACCACCACTCAAAGCTTGGAAGCACTGGAAGCACCGTTTTGTCCTATTGTAGGACCCGTCAGTGGTGCGCATCCATGATCCCGCTCGCGGGATCCGAACACAGAACCTTTGGTCTCGCATGCGGTCTCTTAACCTCTAGACGACTGAGCTAAATTGTTTGACTAACCGCTAACCTCTTTATTTATTATGACATCATTCATCAAAAAGTTTGTTTTTTTCTCGTTAACCGTTGCTAACAACGGCAGCTGATCATGTAAAATTAAAATAATAATATGCTTTTAAAGATGTTCTTTTAGTGGTCCTATATCTGACTCCAGTTAGATCGGACGAATGATCAATACTGAAATATATATGTCGTCAATCTTCACAAATAATAATCAACTTAGATCACGTTGGTGAATGACAGAGTCAAATAAGTCGAATGCAAGAATGAGGTCTGATAACATATATTTCGTACAATCGTTGATTGAAAAGCGAAGCAAAACGAAATGATGCTCAATGGAGAAAGCGAGTGAACCAACTCAATTTAGTCAAGCGTGAATCGATATTTATAATAAAACAAAAACAAGTTATAGACATTTAATTGGTAGGATGAGAAATACACACACACATACAATCATGTAAAAACAGTCAATGTTGATAAGGGGATAACTGACATGGTCAAATTTTGATTGAGAAGAATGAATAGATTGGTCTTTCCAGAGGCTAGAACAACTTAATTTGGTTTGATGAAGTTTCGTTCTCTGAGCTGGATGGTTTGATTGTGGAGCTTTTACCGTTCATCTGAACGACTTTATCAATACAAACTTCAAACTCCGAACCCGAGATGGCGAGTCTCAAGTGGCCTAGAGAAATATTAGCCAATCACCAAACAGTCAGCATAGAGAAAAATATATTATACAAAACCGAAGACATAAAGTGGATACACTTCTTATACGTGATTCAAAAACTTGTCAAGGTTAGAAAGTGGTTCAGAGGTTCTAAAATCGTAATGTATGCAGTGGATGAAATCATCTATACGGCTACAGAATATTCGACCTCTGGAGCCATGATAAGGTCTCAAAAATTCTATCAGCCTCGACCACATAGCTTCAATATTGTTTGTGTGTACTTCGGTTGTTGAGTACACAAAATGCCACTTGTGGATAACGACACGATGCGCATAACCAAGCCTATGTAGTCATCTGTACGCTCTCCAATCATCCGTGTATATTATAGTACGTGGCTGCAGTCAGTTTTACTCGTCCTTTTATTAGTCAGTTCGCAATAATTGTCATAATTCGCCTTAGTTAGGAATCATATACAGGGTTTTCATCACGAACGGACATCAGGTATAATGCCATAACTCTATTTAACCGAATGGATGAAAGGCTTTAGCGTTAAAATCCGAGATCTGTTATCTTATACCTGATTGATTCGTCCACAAATTATAATCTCTCCATTTTAAATGTTATAGCCGCTCAATTATCACGTTTTGTACAAAATTCCCTGTGAATAGATCGTACATTAGCATTAAATACTGAAGTTGGCTCTGTGACCTTGAAATCTCTCAAGCGTTTGTGATTGGCTAGTCCATAAATTAGAGTCTCGCTAACGAGACTCCACCAAAATCATCCACCTGAGTTACAAATCTTCGCCAACATCTCATAACCCATTGAGGTTTGATATAGGGCCAGCATCTACATTCTCTACTCATAATGACTTTATACTTTCGACTGTTCTACACCTAAAAATCTATAAAAATTATGTTTCTTTTTTAATGTAATTAACGATTTTTTGCCAAACACTTTAAATATCGATTTACTTACTTACTGTTACTCCCAACGGAGCTAGGCCACTGAACAGCATTCTCCAACCCAATCACTAATGGGCCTTCGTTTCTAGTTCTATCCATTTGTTGTTCATTTCTCTCATTTCCGTCTCCATTCCTCAGCGTAATAAGTTCATTGGGCTCCCACTTCTTCTTTGGCCTTGAGGATTCCATGTAAAGGCTAGTCTTGTAACACAGTTGGGTGCTTTCCTCAATGTGTATCCCATCCACTTCCAGTGCTTCATCCTGATTTCGTCCTTTGCTGGGACCTGGTTTGTTCTCTCCCACATCAGGTTGTTGCTAATAGTGTCTGGTCAACGGATCCGAAGTATTTTGCGTAGACAACTGGTAATAAACACTTGTATATTCTGGATGATTGCTTTCGTATTTCTCCAGGTTTCCGTACCATACAGTAGAACTGTCTTCACATTTTAGATTATAATATTGATTGTATCTAAATTTTATTTATTTTATATAATTAAACTACTGGATTTTCCAAATTAATTCTTTTTCTATTTTTTTTTGTAACTTTCATAATGTCGACCAAGATTTTGACAGAAAATCATTTTTTTTATCATACAAATAGTTACTTCAGTATGCTTGTCTTAATAATTTATTTTGATGTTATCATCATTTCAATAGATACACTAACCTAATCAATATAACTTTTGGCTGCTAATTCAATAAATGTTCAGTTACAGGTTAACTGAGTTCTGGAGTTTACTGATAAGAATATGTAGATATGATTAAGTACCGGAGATACTGTCCTCAAAAAACTATATATATTTATTGCAAGTAGTTATTTAGTAGGTAGGCTATGTGAGAGAATTTCAAGAGGGAGTGCGGAATCTCCTCATCCTCTCTCGTACCAAGGTATTTGAGGGCTTAAACTAAGTACCGGAGATGTTAATCTTAAAACATATATATTACAAGTAGTTATTTAGTGGTTAACAATAAATAATAATAATACCACTGAAATCATGCATCGATCTGAGTTAAACTATTACTGAATACCTGGATAAAAATGGATGGTGTTTCTTCCAAGTATGAAACTCCTGTAGTTAAAATGGACGTCCAGTGGTTCTAGATTTTTGCTAAAGATCTAAGATCGCTTTGACATTTAAATGAAACTCAACAGTCTCCACAACCTCATACTGACAACAATAGTATCAAATATATATTATTCTGTCTTTTAGTGTTTATGATACCGGTTAGTTAATTTTATATTTATTATTATTTTGATACTCGTTATCTTATTTGCTTGAATTACTGGTTGTTTATTCTGTTCTACTTTATGGTTGTAAGATAGGGCCTTGAAATTTGAGGATATTTGTAGTTTACTGATATTTAACAACAAATCCCTTCGAATTACTGCTTACTGATGTTGAAACCACCAAGTGAGCAATCCTGAGGTTAAATGTACGGCATTAGGTAAAGATGGTAAGTTGATTGGTGACGTAGTGAACCACCATCAACTAAGGTGGTTGAAACACGTATTACGTATGCCTATCCTCCTCTTACCTCCTAGTGTAGGAGTAAGAAGGGAGAAATATAAAGGCGGTTGATCCAAGACCTGTCTTCTCTCCATGACTTCAGTTTCAGATTGAACCATGTTGGTAGTTGTAGCCTTACATGATCGAATACCAACGAGTTTTGGGATTAAACGGTGTCAGTTTTGAGTGATATGGATTGGAAAGATTCATTTACTGTTTGTCTTAAACAGCTTGCAATTTTTATTTCTTCAAATTATTCTTTATTTTTGAATCATATTATTCATGACTAATTTTCTCCATAACCAGTGATATTATTGTTACATCTGCTACTCCGGCATTTGTCATGATAATTTCATCTCGTTATGTTGATATGGTGCAGGAACCTGAACCGATGTATTTGAGACCTGGAGTTTGAAAGTTCGATAACTGCTATGAACATCAATTTAAAATGACTGTTTAGCAACCACTTGTTTTTAATGATTATTGAGCTGATATTTGTCCACTGTAAACTTTGAATTTATAAATGACTTCGCTAACTAAATGATGGTATCCATTATACACAACACATTATTCTGGACCACAAAATTATGGAGAGTTAGCGATCCTATGAAAGCTGTGTTCTGTTATATACCATGTTCGACTGCTTTCATCATGAACAGGCTATGTTTCAAATGCGTAAAGCAGAATTAAACTTACTGAAGCCTTACGTATGTACTTCATATCATCATATCAAAGTTTTGACGGAATTTTAAACGACCCGTGTTGCCACAAATATCTTTCTTTTTTATGTAAAAACTGATCTTGTCCAATTCATTATCATTAACATTCGAACAAATATCATTACATAAGTAGCAACTTATAAGTCTAACGAAAATTTTGGCGAGACTATAATTTGTGGATGAACCAATCAGTTATAAGATAAAAGATCTCGGATTTTGGTGCGAACTTCATTCATCCATTTGCCTAAATGGAGTTTCAGTATTATTGCTGATGTCAGTTCATGATGAAAACCCTAAATCTAATTTCTAACCTTAACCACCAACTGTAAACCATAATTCTATTTCCTCCCACTTGTTTATAACCCTCATTTGGTCTTAATTATTAGATGGACCTTCTCAAGGTCACTTTAGTGTCGTTCAAAGGTCGACCATAAATTATAGTCTCATCACGAAAACTTATTAACTATGTTATTGACATTAGTTTTTATTCTGCTAAGGGTGTACGTAATGTTTTAATTTAAGGTAACGCATTTTTGTCACAAAATTTCACACATCTGATGTAAATTTCACATAACTTTAAAATACAAGTTTTGTGTTGTACATAATGGAAACTGTATCATGTTTTGTATGCTTTGGCTGTAGACTATTGTTCGTTTGAATAGATGATGTACAGAATATATTTCACTTGGTCAAAATAGTCCATTCAGTTCAACAAGTAGACGTCGTTTTGTTTAAAAAAAGGAAATTTTGTAAAATATCTAAAATCCAGTTTTATTATTCAAAGAATTCAGTAGAGATTAAATAAGAGAAAAGAAAAAAACACGAAAAAATAAAAACAGAACGCAATTTAATTAATTCATAAAGTTAATAGTCATATGAAAGGAACTTTTTTTCTTCTCTCTTTTCGGTTTTTTTTATTTTAATCTAAATCATTAATCAAAATCAACTGCTCAATAAATCAGAATGAAAAAGGTAAGTAACTACATTTTTGTTGTTATTGTTGTTGGTCATTTTCTGTACATCCTAATTTCCTCTTGATCATTCATCTATGTACACTTTCATATAAATACAAATGCTTATTCAAATAAACACAAAAATATATTTTATTCATATATCTTAAATTAAAACTCTAACCCTACCACCCACCGATCCTCATCATCATCACCATCTACTTTCATAAACTGATGAGTTCAGTTCACTAAGCTCTTTTAAGTTGGGGGAAAAATGTAACCAAGTTTTTGGAAAAAAAATGATAAAAAACTATTGATTAATTTTCTGATCAAATGAATAAACAAACAGTCCATTCTATTTTATTTGTTATTGATAGAATGAGATAAAATGAATTTTATAATATTAATAAATTTTATGATTGTAATTGATACGCTGATATTGAGGTTCTTTTTGTTGTTGTTAATACAGACAGAAAACAATACAAAAGAAAACACTTATAGTTACATTATTTTGCTTTGAACATGAAAAACAGATACTGAATAAAATATAATAGTCAGAGAAGGGTTTTTGTGGACATTATAGTAATTTCAGTGGTTGAGATCATGAGTGAATTGAACCTAGACCAATATGAAAAACCTGGAAGCACTGGACTGCCGTTTCATCTTAGTATGGGACTTCTCAGCAGTGCGCATCCACAACCTCGCCTCGCGAGACTCGAACCCAGGACCTATCAGTTTCACGCGTGAGCGCTTAGCCACTAGACCATTGAGCAGGCCGGCATCCAATGGTGTTAATGTCTAACTTCAACCAATCCAGGAAACTGAGCGACACATCCACAAATGTGCTCAGTGAGTTACTATCTCATAACAGATCCCACAATAAGACGAAACGGCCGTCCAGTGCTTCCAGGTTTTCCCTGGTGGTCTAGCTTCAATTCACTCATGATATCAACCATTGAAATTACTTTAATATCCACAGTAACTCTTCTCTGGTAATACTCATCATATACTCACTAGTGACGGTCTCCAAGAGATATTTTCTGGATTTCTAGTGAGAAGCAATGGAGTTCAACCGGGTCTGTTGTGAGATGGTAACTCACTGAAGACATTGGTGAATGTGTCGTTCAGTTTCGTGGAATGGTTGAAGTTAGACATTAATACCATTGGATGCCGGCCGGCTCAGTGGTCTAGTGGATAAGCGCTCACGCGTGGAACTGATAGGTCCTGGGTTCGAATCTCGCGAGGCGAGGTTGTGGATGCGCACTACTGAGAAGTCCCATACTAAGATGAAACGGCAGTCCAGTGCTTCCAGGTTTTTCATATTGGTCTAGGTTCAATTCACTCATGATCTCAACCACTGAAAAAGATAATAGATATATCTTCTAGTATAGGGTTATGGAAATTGTTGAAATTCATTAAAATGATGAATTTATCCAACTTAGATTAATATAGAAAACCTGTAAGCATTAGACGGTCGCTTCTTCTTAGTATGAATGTCTTGTTGGATACCTGCTCATTCTTCCCGAGGTTAAGTATTCGTGCGCGAAAGCGAAAATTCCGGGTTCGATTCCTGAAGTCAGGGTCGTGGATATGCATTCCTAAGTAGTCTCATACTACAACGAAATTCACGTCTATTGCTTCCAAGTTTTTGATGCGGATATAACTTGGATCGGTTCATGATTTTTTATGGTGAAATTATTATCAGCTGTATAATATTTGAACAAAGGAATATATATTTTAAGCTATTTCGAACCAATTCAACAAAACAGACCCATGATCTTCAAGTATCATGACGGTTACGATAGTATTAGACAACTAAGTCTGTATTCAGTGTTTAATATTCCCCGACTGTTCTTATAGTTAATGACCTTCATGTATTGCAATTGATGATTAGCTGGAAAAAGATGATTATCTAGTACACATTGATTCCAAATTGTTTTTCAAATGATGCCACTTCTCGAGGGGAACTGACTGCAGAACCTTCAGCTGACCATTTATATTAACAATATTTATTTGGTTACTAGTGATAAAATCCAAAATACATCTCGTCTTAATTTCCATTAGCATATGGTAAAGAGAAATAAAATGACACCTCAGTTGTGTTAGACAATGATCACGCTAGATGAAAAACTGAAACAAATGATAACTTACTTGCAATACAGTGGAAAAGTTTAAAATTAAGAGGAAACTCTAGAACTTTGGGGGATGACTAATAATTATTTTAAACTGAAAGTCTTGTGTTCGATCCCCAGTGTTGTGGATGGAGATCCACACCCCTGACGAGGTCCGAATTTGAACGAAACCGTTATTCACTGCTTCATTAGCTGAGATCATTTCATGGTCTGAAGGCTATGCTAAAATGAACAGTAAACAAAAGATTTGGACTTCAATTCTAGCCATTATTTGAACTTGTAGACCAATTAATGTAAATATAAATTTATTACCATATTGATTGTCTATTATCTAGTAAAATCGTGTGTAACAGTATAAACTCTGAATCTATTGTAAAGTATATTTCTTCTCAGAAAATTCTAGTTTATAGAGGTGGTCATCTTGTTTCCGCATTCGTTAGACTTAACTAAATTCAGTAGTTTGAATGAGTTTATAAATAGCAGTAACTAATATTCATGACTCAATTTATTCTTGCTCTGTAGCTATATGTGCACTCTAAGCAAATAACTCCAAACAGCCTACAGTTATAGATTTAGTGATATTTTATTAAATTTCGATTGTTGATAGAGTCAAAAACACGTAGTTCATCCCACTAAAAACTGACTAATTAGATTCACCTTTCTGTCAGTGTAAACATTGAACTAAGGAACTTAATAAACAGAAGGAATGCCATATCTTGAATTCTGCCAGCTAGTTACAATCCAAAAAATATGATCATACTATGTTATTAGTCTATGGAAATAAATCTAATAAACTAATTTTTTTCTATATTTATACATATTTAGCAACTGAAGGGAAATATATTCTATGTTGAATTGTCATTTTCCTCTATTTAGTTAAGTTTTTTTGGTATTTTTCTTTGACGAGCATCGGATAGGTGAAATAAAGTAATTTGGCATTTAAGTTCTGCTAGTTTTCAGGTTTGCTTTTTGTTAATCAACCAGACGTTTGACGTTAAACGAAAAAAACTATGTATATATATATCATAGATTCATCATTATTTTTCAGTGTTCATTTATGCGTCTTGTGCTTGAATTGAACATATGTGTGTTCAAAATTCTGATTTCCGTTAACATACAATATATGCTGTTTCGCTTGACATTTAGTATTTTTGCAGTATCTACATATTTCTGCGACGGGTTATGTCAAACAAATTTTAATTCTTGATAATTTTCCTAGAAAATATTGTTCAACTACAATCGGTAACATAATTTATTACTAATAATCAGCATAGGTTTGTAAAGATTATCGAGTTTTGATTGAGACCATGAATCGATGAATGTTTGATCGCCATTGAAAATTTGGAAGCATCGGACGGCCATTTCATTCTATTATGGGATTCCTCAGAAATGCGCATCCACGATCCCGTACACAAGATTCGAATCAAGGACATTCGGTTTCGCGCGCGAACGTTTAACCTCTAGATCACTGAGCTGACATTAAACTGTGTTAATGTCTAACTTCAACCAATCCAAACCATTTTATAAAATAATTAACTGAGGAAAACTAAATTCGTCAGTGAGTTTTTTTGCAATGAATGTAATTATGTGTGTGTTTTCAGACGGCTGTCAATAAACGTAAGATTAATTATGCCAAGTATATATATTACTAAATCTCAACCAGATTTTGTAAAGAATGGACTAGATATGAAAATTTCTAACTTACTAGTCTTAGAGTATAATGATCAACATACTCCCTGAATATTGTAAATTATGATCGACGCTTTGTGGTGAAAGATTTAAAATCAAGTTACAAAAGCTAGTTTTATAGTGTTTGGCTTCAGTGGTAGTCATTAAAATGTCTTGCTAACATTTAGTAATATGTAGCGTATAATTGTTCAAGTTTCCTCCAAGCTACCATGCCTTCTATTATCTACTACTATTTTTCATGAATTTAATATCTATAAAATAAACCAATTATGAACAATAATTTGTCATCTACAAAGAGTAACATTTTACAAGTTTAATTTTGATAATGTTAATGAATCCATTGTGACCCTGTTTAGATTTTACCAATTTCATTGAATACTCATTGAATACTTCCGGCATTGATTTATGAATTCAACTTAATGGTAGCAAGACAGTAATAGAAAAATCTTTTATACTTAAAGGTTGACTAATGCCAGTTAGCAATTTTATTGATAAAATTAAGTAATAAAAAAAACAAATAAAATAAAATGAACAAACAAACAACAAAATCCTCCTAGAATTATGACAATCGAATTGATTATTTCTATTATAATTAAGAAAAAAACACTTATTACTTGAACGTTCATTATTAAATGTCAGGAGATATTCTATGGTAATCAATAGATAACTGAGGTGATAGATACTTCTGTATTCCATTTCCTTTAATGACTTGAAATACATTGTTTATTATTGTGTTTTTTACCCCTTTATTTCTTCTTTTCTTCTTGCTCCAATTTACCCAACTACCAAAAATTGTTCGCCTTTACTATATATATATATATATATATATATATATATATATATATATGAATGGATATACTTATTTGCAGAAGTATACCTATATATACTAATCATGTCATTTAATTAGGTCAAGTTTAAAATATTCCTTGATTTATTGACATACTGATTTGCCAAAGATTAAGCATACAGATGAATAATTGCCTTATCAATGATTATTATCATTGGTTTTAACCGTACAATTTGATTAATTGACAGTTCAGAGGATGATATGACAGTCACTATTTAGAACTTATTCCCGATATTTATACATAAATACATATACTTATTTGCGTGTATATGAGGGTGTTATACGATATTAGACACATTATAAGCTTTCCTTAACAAAACTGATTACTATATTCAATTATTTATGTTGAAAATATATATGAAACTCTCATTTCAAAAGTAATACCATTGTTATGATTACTTTTATAATGAAGTATTAAAGGTTCCAGTTAAAAACTTTATTGTTAAATACGATAAAATAAAGACATCAACTAATAAATGAGCACAATACTATATCATAGAGTAAACGAAACTTAACTTGCGTGTTCCGACTTATTATGTGGATGATATTGTGTTGGCAGTGAGACAGGTTGGATGGTGTGAATTTATGTTGACTGATGAAAAGTTATGGTTGGAAATGAAAAGCTTCTTCCCTTACAAAATGGTTTCAGTCTTTATTTCCTAATATTAAGTTTTGATAACTCAACATTGACTGATTTTTGTCAGGATTTCTAGTCAGTATACTTTGTTATGAAACTCATCTAATTAAAAAATCATAGAATTTTAATTCACAACTATAAATGTAATGATTATTCAATATATATGTCATTAATTGTTCCTTAAAAAAAGCGAGAATATTTTTGGCCCAATATCTGACTCCAGTTATATCGTATGATGATTGTTATAGAAAAATACATCCCAGCTACCCTTGTATATAACCATCGACTTAAATCGCGTTAGTTAAATAAGTTGAATACAAGAATTGATTTAGAATACGTATATTTCACACTATCGTTTATCCAGACAGATGATCAGAGAAACTAAGCAAAGAAATCGAAATGGAGAGAGCGAAGCGAAACGGATCAGAGAAGACAAGTGAGCTAACTCGATTTAATCAAGCTTGACTTAATATTTATATTCAGAAAAAAAAATTACAGACACGAAATGAATAGGGTAAACAATTCAAGATAACTTTCAACAACAAGTTCAAACCCTTACAAGATGTACTCAAAGAAGTAGAAGCTACTATAGGAAACAATTGGGAAGGGATCAAAGAAGCATAAAATTCAACACGTCAGGAGATGCTGGACAGCAACAAACATCATCGTAAGGAATGGAACTATTTGGAAACCCTGGACAAGATTCAAGATGAAGAGAACAAAAAGATAGCAACTAACAACAGTTAAACAAGAACAGGGAAGGTCAAGACACAAGCTTAATACACTGAAGCAAGCAAACAAGTGAAGAAGAGCAATACAGCTGAGGCCATCAGACAAGTCAAGAGTGGGAAAGCAGCAGAACCTAACAAGTCATACATAGAAGTAGCTTCAGACATGCTCCACGTTCGATTCAGGAAGGTTTGGGAGGAAGAATAAGCGTCACCGATGGACTGAAAAAAACATAATAATAATGGATAAATAGTTTTGGGAGTTACCACTCCTTCAATTCTCGTTCTGACGTATCACCTGTCCTTTTTAAAGGTCCACGGGGGTTCTTCACATTGTTTGTATTTCCATATAACTACAAATTATTGAACAAGAAAAAAGTAATTACGTTAAGATTTTGGTAAAATATTTAGTGATTTCGGGTTTCCGACACTCAGATTACACTTAAAATGCTCAGAGTTATGTGTCAATGTTAATGTATGAACTCGGATTTCATCTTTCTACATTGAATCAAAATTCATTTAATACCTAAAGCAAAAAATTAGGATAGTTCATCAAGAAGATAATCACAGAAATCCTATCTAATCCTTTAAAAAAAACCGATGATATTACTGAAGAAACTGAAGAAAACACAACCAACTGCCGTGGTCAAACTGTCAAAACAAACGTTAACATTAATATTCTTTATATTACTTACCAATTGAAGTTGATTTAAATTCATTTTAATCTATGTCATGAAAATATTTACAATGAAAATAATTAATGAAACAATATCATGAAAAGCAACATTGAAGTGAATAGTAGACAGTCCATATTTATATCAAAAATATACTGACTATTTTATGAATATTTATTCAAAAATGTATTCAAATACACTTTTACTCTATAAAATAAAACTTACAAATGATAAACTGTCAAATGAATCACAAACAAAAATTGAAAAGTTTGACAATATACCATATTGAATTACATACTTACTTACATGTGCCTGTTACTCCCAACGGAGCTAGGCCACTGAACAACATTCTCCAACCCAATCACTAATGGGCCTTCGTTTCTAGTTCTATCCATTTGTTGTTCATTTCTCTCATTTCCGTCTCCATTCCTCAGCGTAATAAGTTCATTGGGCTCCCACTTCTTCTTTGGCCTTGAGGATTCCATGTAAAGGCTAGTCTTGTAACACAGTTGGGTGCTTTCCTCAATGTGTATCCCATCCACTTCCAGTGCTTCATCCTGATTTCGTCCTTTGCTGGGACCTGGTTTGTTCTCTCCCACATCAGGTTGTTGCTAATAGTGTCTGGTCAACGGATCCGAAGTATTTTGCGTAGACAACTGGTAATAAACACTTGTATATTCTGGATGATTGCTTTCGTATTTCTCCAGGTTTCCGTACCATACAGTAGAACTGTTTTGACATTTGTATTGAAAATTCTGACATTGGTGTTGTTCGACAGACAGTTGTTTTGAGTTAGAGATGTTCTTCAGTTGTAGATATGCTGCGTCAGATCCGCCGTGTTCATCAATGATGATGCCCAGATATGTAATGGATTTTCAATCTTCCAAATCTTCTGCATCAAGTGTGATTCGATTGTTGCATGCTGTGATGTATCAGAGAATCTTGCTTTTCTCTTTGTGTATGTTGAGACCTACTTCTGTTTAGGCTGCTGCTACACTGATCCTCTTCTCCTGCATTTGTTGTTGTGTGTGCGATAGAAGAGCCAGAACATCTACGAAGTCTAGGTCGTCCAGCTGTATCCTAGCTGTCCACTGTATCCCGTGTTCCCTTCAAATTTTTACGTCTTCATGATCCAGTTGATCACCAGGCGAAAGAGGGAAGGTGAGAGTAAGCAACCTTGCATGACACCAGTCTTTACTTCGAACGACTTTGTCAGCTGTCCTCCATGAGCGATTTTGCAGTTTAATCCATCATACGATATGATATGATATTGACTATCTTCTGAGGCACGCTGTAGTGTCGAAGAAGCTTCCATAGTGTGTTGTCCTATCCATCCTATCAAATGCTTCGTCTTAATCAATAAAGTTGATGTGGAGTGGTGAAATCCATTCAACTGATTTTTCCACAATAATCTATAGAGTTGCGATTTGGTTTATACACGATCGGTCCTTACGGAATCCAGCCTGTTGGTCTCGAAGTTGGGCGTATACGGAGTTCTTCATCTTGTTTAACAATACCCTGTTGAAGACTTTTCCTGGTATTGAGAGAGGAGTGATTCCATTGTAGCTATCAAACTTGTTGAGATAGCCATTCTTTGGTATCCTGATCAGGTGTCCTTCTTTCCAGTTTGTTCTTCATCCCCATTGCTTCTTTCTACGAACTAATTCTTTCTTCCTGTACTATGTCATTATATGCAATCTTTCTTTTATATTACCACCACCGAATTAACTACTTCTATGAATTCAGTGTTCATCTTGTTGTGTTAATGAGGTATGTCAACTTGGACCGATGCATATATGTGCCTGGTCCTACCTTGTAGCTGAGTGGTTGACTGACCGGTTACCAATCTAGAAGTGACACATCAACTCTGGGATTCAGGTACATCCAGCTAACGAATCCCAAGTAAGACGAAACATGAGTCCTCGATTCCACTGCTAACCACTATTCATCTTTGCTTAAAACTCTTGTGACTTAAGGCTATATCGAGGCGATCCGTACAGGATGCACATAAACCAAAAAGAGACTGATCAATTTCAGTCCTAAATAACAATGGGAAGATACAAACAAACCAACATCATGTGATTTTATTTCTTTGCTAAGATAACAAATATATTCCCTGTAAACAAATAAATTGATTTTCGAAAATGAAAGTGAACACAATAAACTGTCAATTGTAAATTGTTCAATCAAAATAGATTCAAGTGACAATTTGAATCTCTCCATCTATCAGCAAAACAAGACATTAAATTTTAAATAATGACTCTCTATATAAATGATTTTATGAATAAGATACCATTAAGCTAATTGTGATTAATTACAAATTACTATTCAATATGTCAGTCTTTATACAAACGTCACTGACAAAAAAACTCCATTTCACTGCTTCCTACTAAGACTTTAAGCAGTTCATTTCAAAACTCAGCACCAGTAACTACATTATTATTAGAAATTAACATGTTTACTAAATCATTCTTCGATTAATAACATTTTGTTTATATAACTACCTTTGAATCATACAAAACTTTAGTAATTTATGTAAAACATTAAAGAATATAAAACAGCACAACGGCGGGATTGTATTTTTTAAGGTTTCACATCAGCTACAAACAGCTTAAATTTACGTAAAGCATATTATTACAGTATTTTGTTGTTATTATTATTATTATTATTATTATTACATCATAATCAATGAAGTTGATCTAGAAACAATATATATTGAGTTTGTGAAGATTTGTAGCTCAGACGGATGATTTTGATGGACTTTTCTTCTCTGAGCTGGATGGTTAGATAGGAAAATTATGCACAAACATAGGAACAAAAATCAAGCTAATAGGAGATACAACCAAAACAAAGAAGTAAACAATGACAGGTTTAAGGTTAACAAGAACCAATCAATATCGAGGTGTACAGAACAAACTGTGAACCATATATAGAGAAACTCGAACACTTCACTTCTATTTGAAGTTTGTGCTGATGATGTCATTCAGAAGAATGATGAAAGCTCCACGATCAAACTATTCAGCTCAGAGAACAAAACTCCATCGGAAACGATATATATGTATATATATTCTTTAGAATTCTGTTTACAATTTAAGTAGTTTTAATGAAACATGTTTAGTTACATTCATTATTTTCATTTATTTCAATTATTTATTGCCAGAATATTTTTCTGGGACCTATTGTACTTATCAGCAGTTACATAGATTTTCATTTTGTTTTTTCCTTTCAAAAATTGTATTAAAATCAACATTTAGTCATACGTAGAACAAATAAAAATTACATAACAAGTTTTCCTACTTCTCTCATTTTAATGACCATGTTTTTTGAAAAAGAAAAAATGTCTAGACAGAAATATATATGTGAAACTTGTTCGTTTATCCTACTGAGTAATAAAAGAAACTACTATCTAGTTCCTGTTAATATTTATTGAGCTTGGATTGGTTGAAGTTAGACATTAACACCGTTGGATACTGGCCGGCTCAGTGGTCTAATGGATAAGTGTTCGCGTGCGAGACTGATAGTCCCTGGGTTCGAATCTCGCAAGGAGAGATCGTGGATGTGCATTACTGAAGAGTCCCATATTAGGATGAAACGGCTGTCCAGTGCTTCCAGATTATCCATAGTGGTCTAGCTTCAATTGACTTGTGAAGTTAATTGTAAAATGAGCTTGAAAAGTTAAACTTTATTTTAGTGAACTGTTGTATTGCAACTAATGTAGCAGCAGATTTTTCAGCAGTAGGCCTCAATATACGCAAAAGAAAAAAGTAAGAACCTCAAATACAATACGGAGATACACCAACTCAATCACACTTCATGTAGAAACTCTAAAAGATGTCAAATCTTTCACGTACTTTGGAAGCATCATTGATAAACAAGGAGGATCAGATGCAGACGTAAATGAGAGGATTGGCGAAGAAAAGAACAGTATTCCTACAGTTGAAGAACATATGAAACTCATTACAACTGTCAACCAATATCAAAGTCACAGTCTTCAATACCAACGTCGAAACGGTTCTTTTTTACGGAGTTGAAACTTCGAGAATTACCACAACCATCATCAAAATGTTAGAAGTATTTATAAACAATCGTCTACATGAGATACTCATTGTCCGTTGACTGGATACCATGAGCAACAGCCTACTGTGAGAGGGGACAAACCAATTTCCAGCTGAGGTGAAAATTAGGAAAAAATGATGGAGTTCGTGGATAGGACACACATTGAGGTAATCATCAAACTGCATCATGATACAAGAGCTAATGTGAAATCCTGAAAGGAAACAGAGAGGAGGAAGGCCGAAGAATACGGTGAGCAGAGGATCGAAGAAGACATGAAATGGATGTATAGCAACTGGAAAAAACTGAAATGAATTCGTCAGGACAGGGTTAGATGGATGGTGCTGGTGGTTGGCCCGTACTCCTCAATGAGGGATAATAGGCGCAAGTAAGTAATTTAGTAAAAACTGTTGAATCGAATTTCCATCACTGACTTATAGCACAATAGAGACTATTAAGAGTGGTGCATTATACATTAATTTAGTCTTAATTTGAAACTCTTTGGGAGGATGTGATTTAAACCTGTCAAAGAACTAACTAATCAAGTTTGAATCTATGAGCTGTTTCACCACGTTTCAACAACCTAAATCGGAATTCAGGTCTCGGTCTTTTAAACTTAAAAAAATTCACTAAATCTTTTTATAATCACAATGATTTCTAGTTGATTCACGATAAAGTATATGTTTTTGAACTTTTTTCTGGGTATACAACTTTAATACACATTGTAAATTGCTGAAACCCAATGTTAAAAATAATATATGAACGAAGAATATTTTTTTAAAATAAATTGTCTCCATGTTCTGCAATTATTTATCTAAATTATAATAATTCAAAAAAATGATCATATTTAAGACAAATTTTTCGTTTATAATCATACCATATGAATTTAAGATTGTTTGTAAAATAAAATCTGATACTTCATATATTGAAATGACTAATTTGTGATGCTAGTTTGTATAAGTTTAAATGTTAAATAAAATTTTGAGATTAATAACTAGAAATACTATGACAATCGTGGGGTTGTAGAGGTGATAGGGTAGTTATAAAAATCAGGTAATTAATTATGAATAAGAGGTCGATGCTAAAACTGTTAACAGATCAATCCTTGCTCACTTAGTGCAAACTGGTCACACGGCTAACAGTGAGCAGCTATTTACAGTGATGGATCATGTTAGTAGTTATGTGTTTAATTCCGTCAGACCAAGAATCTTTTAAACGGCTGAGTCAAATCCATTCTGATCAAAACATCAGAGCTTTGTATTCAGAAGAAACATGTTTATTCACTTCTTTAATCTTAGTTAAATTACTTTATCCAAATTAGTTGTCAATTATTTAGTAGATTGTAGGGCATAATTGTGTTAAAGTAAATACAACCTTCCACTTTTCATTTCCATAGCTTAAATTATTCTTATCCATATATCCTATTATTGTTGCCATTATCATAACTCTTGCAAACGTTCAAGAAATATATTTAGCACCCACCGGACATTATAATTTCTTAAGAAATGCATATTACTCTATATATTACGTTATCGTTGACCAAACATTTATGTTAATTTCTAGCTACTGCTGAGGAGTCCCGTAGTTAGACGAAATGGCTGTCTAGTGCTTCCAAGTTTTCCATGATGGTCTAGCATTAATTGACTTATGAATTCAACTATTAAAGTACTAAAATCTTCACAAAACCCTCTATTAATAATTTCTAACTACATTATAACCTCTCTTACTCCACATTTCTTATTCAAGTTAACATTTCATTATAAAAACAATTAGATATTGTCTTACAAACAATCCTAAATTCATATGGTATGAGTATAAACGATGTATTTGCCTTAAATCCGACAATTTTATAGATTACTAATTTAGATAAATAGTTGCAGAACTTGTAGAGAATTTATTTAAAATAATATTCTTCGTTCGTATATCTGTGTCTTTAAGATGATGGGAATTTTTCAGCGATAAAAATGCAAAAAAATTTGTTCTTAAGAGATATAATTCTTGATTACAATTAGCAAAAAAACTTAAATTAGTCAGTAAATAAGAAAAACGCACATGGCAGTCAATGTATACCTCTTATATTATTTCATAAGTTGATGGGGAAAATTTGGCTACCTTATTTCTGTCTCTGACATAACAGCTGATCCTGAACTGGATTCTGATTGGCTAACAACACATTGGCCAATCAAAACTTGTTTATACTATGAAATTTCTAGCAAGACAATTTTATTTTATTCAGATCATTTTCTAACCTTATAACCGTTGACTAAGGTTAACTTAAACAGAAAAGGAAAGTTTTCCTTATTAATCCTTGTTTACACCAATTATGAATGTGGAGTATTTCTTTTAGAGAACAACTATACTTTCCACGTATCATTCATCGATTTTTTTGGATACATATATACATATTTATTAAATATATACACATAAATATTGTTATCGAAAGACAGTGAAATTCATTTCTTTATGGCTGATAACTTGGATCAGAAAGTAGTCACATCGAATTCAGAGAATATAAATACACAATCAAACATATCATATGAAATAAATACGATAGATCAGGGTAATTTCCAGAGAACAGGTCATTATTCTTTTGATAAGGATGTTATGAAAGATAATAGCGTAGCTCTAGTACAAAATGTTACGTCGAGAAGCGGAGAACCTGAAACACATATTGATGTAAACTATGGAGATGAAATGGATTTTGGAGATGATGCTGATCCAAACGATGGTAATAATGAAGACGATGATAACGACGATAGTGTTAGTTCCAGTTCAGGTTCTAGTGTAGCTAGGCTAGTGCAAACCGCGCGTAATTTAGTTCAAGTAGAAAAAGCTGAACAAATCGCTCAAGAGACAAGTGAACATCTAACCCTAGCTGATAGTCAATTAACTGATGAAGAAGACCAACCCCATTCAGTAGAATTAAGTAAAAGTGATACTGATACAGATCAGTCTCTTAATGTTTTTAACAAACCAACGATCAATTCATTACCAGTTCTTATTGATCCAAATGGGGCAATTAAATCTATTCGAATCAGTGCAAAAGCCGCCGCTACACTTGGTATTGATTTATCAGAAAAAACCGAAGGACTATTGACTGTACCATATCAAGTTGAGACGGGTCAACGATTTAAAAATAAACATAAGGATTACTTTAAAAAGAAAATTGATAAAGTGAGTACTAAATGATTATTGATTTTGTACAGATTACTTCTTTTCACACTATTTAAGGTTTATAGCTGGAAAGTGCTGATTTCACTGCTTTACAAACATGTTGTGGATTTATAATAATAAAATTTCAGTAATATATTAGTACAGGGATAGAATTTCGAAATTGAATATTTCGCCGATATATATATATATATATATATATATATATATATATATATATATATATATATAGGCCAACAAGTACACTGGGATTGATATCTTTTTTTGAAACGGAATTCAGTTATCACTTAATTGTTTAAACCATGGACAAAACTACCAAACGATAAGCATCAAGGATTAATGCCAATATCGTTGTTGTACATAAGGTTCAAGATCCATAACCCTCATGGTAAAAATATTACCTTTTGACCATAAGGAGTGGGTCTAAAAGGTTCATAATTTCGATTTGTGTTTGGCTCATTTATTCTTATATCTATTCTTATATACATATATAAACATCACAGAGTTTTCAAAGAAAATAAAGGTCGGATTTACCTGTTTTTAAATGTTTGTTTCTTATCGGTCGGAACATTAACACCATTTTTGGTTTGTTAGTATAAATTTTTTATGAAAATAATAAAATCTGTTTTGTTTATTTACATTTATTTTAAATATCCCGAAGTAAAGTCAAGAGAAAATCCTCTCAAAAATCAAAATTAATACTTGTGTTCTAGATGTATACAACAGTTATATTGTTAATCTTATCATTATTTTCCTTAAAACGACACCTTTCAAATTTCTCATTTCATATGCAAATACATTTAAATAGAGATTTACATTAATTATTAATTTTGCTTTGAAGTAAAATAGTGACATGCATCATTTAAATTATGTGATTTTTATCAACGTATAGTTCTAATGTACCATAATCCTATCATATATGATAGAAATACACAGCTGTTTAAATTCTCACCTAAACCTAATAATACTTTAAATAACTAATTATTTAGAATAAAAGGTTAAAGCTAAGCCAACCATTAGCACTGATAATATTTGTTATAGTATATTTGATGAAAGAACGAGGTAGAGATGGTAATGGTAATGTGACACTTTCACACTATTGACCATTATCTCTTGTATTGTTTCATGAGTAATATACTTATAATCATGCTATTATGAGTCAATAGTTTAATGGCATATGTATCCAGTTTTCCGTATAGACAATTGATAGAGGTTATTCAGTGCTAGTGAGATCAAGCATCAATCTAAGTTAAACAACTACTGAAAACCAGAAGGTATTAAATAGGTGTTTCGTTCTAGTATGGGAATCTACAGCAATATACATCATGATTTCCAATAACTACCCAACTTAGTTCAATTCAGTTTTATTTAACGCACAAAAATACTTACGAAAGAAAATACAGTAAACTGATATACTCATATAAAAATATTAAATTCACGGAACCTTAAGAGTATTTCATAGGTCATAAAATATAATACAATGAGTCACATAAACATGACTTATTCGTACAACGTTTTACTTGTAATGTGAAACGATTGTCGTTTAAAGACATATCAGATCGCAAATTTTCCCATTTATAAAATTTGACAAACGAAAAACACTAATCATTGTAGTATAATATATTCAACCGTTTACACAGATGAAATTGTATGGGAATTAACTGTAGTTGAAAGGCATGATCACGTTTATCGGCAAACATTTATAATTAATTAATGAAATACTAGAACGAACAGTCTCCATAAAAAGATTTAAACTAGATTTATGTATCCAATAAGGTATAACTATTAATTTTCCTTTGCTTTAGTGACCTCTTTTCATGAGTTTATTTCGTAGATTCTTTTCTATGACCCTTAGTCTAATTTCTTATGTCATGATTTCGCTCTGGGCTTTACTCACTAAGTCAATGTTGTTTTCCCCCATTACATAAATTGTCCATTTCTAAATATTCCCTTTCCATTCTCTGCTCAGTTTTTCAGGATATTTTTAACCTAAATTTAATCTATAAATAAACAATATTTTTTTAGTTCTTCCATAATTGTTACCTTTTACTATGTGTAATTGTCGAACCTAACTTCATCGAAGACTTTTTTTGTATGAAGTATGTTAACTTATCCTGTTTCTTTTTCTAAGGAATAATGGTTTCTTTTTGTAAGTTGTAAGCAACTGAAGAGAGTCAATGAAATGAATGATTCCATATTATTTTGTTACAATCATAGTTCCTACTTTACTCAAATGACATGTCGATCAATGTTAAATGGAGAAGTGTACTAGTACTCAGGGGAATGAAATCTTATATCGCATACTGAATATAATATTAAGCATGCACAGTTACTTACGCCTGTTACTCCGAATGGAGCATAGGCCACTGACCAGCATTCTCCAACCCACTCTGTCCTGGGCCTTTCTTTCCAGTTCTATCCAGTTGTTGTTCATTCTTCTTGTGTCTGTCTCCATTTTCCGACGTAATGTGTTCATTGGTCTTCCTCTTTTCCTTTGGCCTTGAGGATTCCATGTGAGGGATTGACTTGTGGTGCAGTTGGATGCTTCCCTCAATGTGTGTCTTATCCACTTACATAGTTTCTTCCTGATTTCTTCCTCCACTGGGATCTGGTTTGTTCTTTCTCACAGTAGGTTGTTTTTGACAGTGTCTGGCCAACGGATCCGAAGTATACACACACAGTGGATTAATCAGTTGGTTATTTTGATAAATTTTTATTTTAATGATTATTTTCATTATGGAATTTTTCTGATTATTTAAACATGATTATAAATTCTTTTAGAGAAGACACATGTAGATTTTCAATCATTATGACAGTGATAACACACCATCTCTATAAAATAAGTGTTTTTAAATGAGATATGTATGGATTAAGGAGTTTAGTGGAGAATAGTCAAATTTTAAACAAAACAGTATGGGTTTTGACTGCGATTACTCATAAGTTTTATTAATCAATGTTGTACTGAGTATCAATGCTGGGTCGTTCCAGAAATATTTTTTCCTACTTTAATGATTGAACGTAAATAGAAAGAAAACTAAACTTTGGATACTCTAGAGCAAGTTATTCTTTAAGACTAAAAAAGTTAGTTTTTAGTGAAAAAGAACTCACAGCAGAATTTTCTAATTTGTTTTCTTCCGGTCACATTTTCAGATTTTTTACGAGAGTTTTTATGATTTGAATCAAAGAATTATATATATATATATATATATATATATATATATATATATATATATATATATATATATATATATATATATATATATATATATATAATTCGTTTCCATCATAAATAGTGATTCATAGGATCTCTATACAGTATTTTATGAGATCTTTGCAAACAAACCCACTGACTGAATTCGATAAGAACGGTTTGTATCGCCATGTATTCCTTGATTTTTTTCTTTTCCTGTAATAGTAATAAAGCCTATTTCTATATCAGTGGTTTCAAATGATGAATTGCCATCACATATTCAAAACATATGCCTAAGTCCTCACCAGTAGTTGAACAGATTGACAAAACTATTTATAAACCTCTAACTAAGTTGATTAATTAATAAATAACAAATCCACGTGTTCTGCGAAAGATTCTACTGCCATAATTTTATGAGTCATTAGTCTAAGTAAAAATCGGAATTAAAGTTTCGGATTTCTCAATTGTGACCTGCTGACTATTAGTGAGGGAATTAGTGAGTGCTGTTTTACGGTTATTCGTTTCAATTAACTCCAAATATTTACTATAGTCTTGTTGGTTTTTATAAAACATACTTCTTGGGATATCATGGAAAAGTGTTTGTTATGGTATATGCATATGGCTGACTGAAGTGTTAGTTATCAGTCTTATGTGACAGGAAGCTCTAGATCTAAGTTTCGAGGTATTAGCATTTTATGATTATGGCATTGGGTAACACACCTTCCAGTTCCCTGGATATACGTCACTTATCAAATTAACGCTCAGCTAATAGCTATGGAAAGCCATTTATTTTTAGATTAGAAGTGTTAACAGTATATCTATTATAGATAAGATTGCTAAAGCACAGAAATGTTAATTCGTTCCGCTACTCAATCATTTTTCTGATATATGAAGTTAATTTGCTTCATTCGGTGAGTGATTAGTTTTGTCGCTCGATAAGTGCTCTTCAGAGTAACACAAATTATGTGTTCCATAGTTTACATCGCAGACGGATCTAGAATAAATAATCTTTAATAATTTAGAACTGCTGGACATATGATTTGCCCTAGAACGGGACTCCTCAGCAATGATCATCTGCGACCCTAGCAGAAATTAAATATAAGACCACGTCTTCAACTGAGTTCTTAAACGTTAGACCCTTAATTCCATACTATATTGATTTAATGGTTACATTTCATTTAACTTACATAATCTTAACCAGTAAATTATTCTCATTATTGAAATAACTTACTTTTTTGAAAATATTTAGTTAAATTAAATTAATAAAACACATGTACAACCATATGAGCTCATATATTTATAGCTGTGAAGGCACACATATGACAATCAATAACTGTATATTTCCAAAATTTAACATTGAACTGAATCAGTTGGTGTTGTTTCAGGAAGCTAAAGTTAGAAGGAACCTTGATTAAGCATATATTGTTCCAAGGGAAGAGAGAAAAACATTAAAAGCATACATGTGTAACCGATGCAAACGGAAGTTCAACAGAAAAAAAATATATATATATGAAATACAATATAAGAATTATTAGCAAAAAAACACAGGAAATCAATATTGTTGACCTTAAGTGACCACATTATTATTATTACATGCTGTTTTTTTACCGATCAAACCCGAGGTCTTGATAACAGCGACAAAAATGCTTTTTCATCTTGGTGATTTGATTTATTATTATTGCGTTTTTTTCTAAACATATCTTAGTTACATTTCGGAGAACAAATTTTCATATTGTTCAAATGTATAAATTCAATGAATTGAATGGAACTCGATAAGTAATTTGTGTTTATATGGTGAACTGCTATATTATTATAGATTTCAGTAAAATATATTTTTGAACTTCTCAATTCAAAGGGAAAATCATGTGAATTATTCTGTCATTTTCAAGGTACGTCATGCTGGCAGCATCCATCTAAGCTATAAATCTTCTCTATCATTTTCAAAATATACAATACAATTATATGGAACGCACAATCTAGTGGTAATTAATGTAATTTGAATAAATTGATTAGGATCCAAGGTAAATATAAATTAGGTGTGATTATCAAAGCAGATGTAACGCGGTTACATAAATCAATAGCATAGATCACAAGGCTACAAGCACATAGAGCGAGTTTGTGTGTATGTGATCAAATACAGAGATAAACTTATGGTATAATTGAATAAAGGCACAGCAAAGGAAAGCAAAGTTTAAAAACACGATTCGCGTAAATATATACGTGGAGAAGAGAATGACACATCGAGCAATATTTAAGACTAACATTTTAGTTAGAGAGAGATGTGTGTATGCTAACAAATATGATCAAACGTATACGTTTATACAGGCAAGAGTGTGATCACAATAGTACAAAGAAATAGATGAGTTGTTACTTTTCGAACAACATTGTCTGTTAATTAAGTTAATAAAAGTGCTTAACAAAAACTAACCATAATCTAAATTGTTTGTTGGAGAGTTGCTATATAAGAATTCAGTGTTATAAATTAATAACAGAGGTTGCTTTATTCATTTACTAATATTCGTATAGTATCGGAAGAGGTTTTGTAAATATTATAGTAATTTCAATAGTTGAGATCATGCTGAGGAGTCCCACAGTAGAACGAAACGGCAATCCAGTGCTTCCAGGTATTCCATGTTTGTTTAACTTCAATTGTTTCATGATTTCAACCAGTTTTCTTTTAATCTTTTCTTGACGAAAAAAACTGTAAACGACAACGGTGAATGAATTTACAGTCGAAATTGTATTTCTTTTTTTTGGTGGTGGTGTGGGAAAGAAACGTAATCAGTTTTAACATTAGAAAAAATTAAACACGAATTAAAATAACACAGAGTTGTTTCATTTGATTTATATAAAATTAGATCACATATACATTTGAATAAAAAATAATATAAGAAGAAGAAATTGGGAAGGGTAAAGGGATAGTTTTCTATAATCTATTTACATGATACACTTATTCATGTTTTAATCACTGGGTTTAAAGTCATTATTTTTGATATGTCATTAAATATTGAATTCACTTAGTTCAATTAATAGAGGTAGATAATTAATTGTATAGAGTGGTGTTATTTTGACACAATTCAAAGGATAATTTCCTAACATTTAGAGTGTGAGGCAGCTATTTACCGCAGGCAGTAATTGAGGGTTACGCGATAATGTGAACTGATTGGAGTTAGTCATTAACATCATTGAATGCAGGCTCAGTAGTATGGTGTTTAAGCGTTCACCCAAAAGATCAAAGTTTTGATTCATTTTTCATTTTATTTCGAGACCTTCTGGTAAAGTGTGTATTAATGGCTAACCATCCTGCTCAATATCAAACAACCATTTTACATATCTTGTGCTTAGTAAAATAATTAAGTGAAAATAGTCTTTATTAACTTCACATAATTAAAATCTGTAACTGAAGAATAAAATTACTCATTCAATTGAATGTGCTATTTATCCTCCAGGTTAGTATTTCTCAATGCTGATGGCTAAAGTTTTTTTCATAAAAGAAGCTGTGACTCATTTGTTTCGATAATAGGATGTGAAAAGCTTGGTCGGTTTTATTTCGTTCGAGTTGCATTCATAGCTATTACACAGCAATCCTACTTCAAATCTTATTTCAAAAGGTTAATAAATCTATAATTTATTGTAAGTCATAAAATAAGTATAAAGCTCTGAGTATTCCCTTTGGATTTCAACTAAGTCAGTCAATTAGTCAGCTACAATGTAGGACCAGATATATATATATATATATATATATATATATATATATATATATATATATATAGTAATCAATAGACAGGGCATAACTCAAGAATGGTAAATCTTATAATAATAGTTCATAGGTCAAAATAAAGCTTATGTTAAGAGGAACATGAATATGAATAGTTTAGATACTTAACAGTTATGCATCGGTCCAAGTTGACACACCTCATTAGCACAACAAGATGAACACCGAATGCACAGAAGTAGTTACTTCAATGGTAGTAATATATAAAAGAAAGATCACATATACGTACATAATACAGGAATAAAGAATTAGTTCGTAGAAATAAAAGCATAGAATAACTTTGATCTTACGGTCTCAGGGAAGACAAAGAGTGTATACACTTACGCCATTGTGATAGATTTTCAGCCATGTCATCTAGAGTCTCCAACCCTTGGTTACGATATTCGCGCTGACCCTAATCGAGCACTCTGTATCTACCAACACCACTCAGCCCAGAAGTTAGTGACTTCAACGACTAATGCCATGTTTTGGTTTGGTTTCAACTGAACGTTTTATATAAGTATTTGTGATACTATTAGACTATTTGAATTGAATTAAATGAACCAGGCTTACAAACTGTACCACAGAAGTCTAATCATCACTGTATTATTATTAAGTTGCATCATTTTCAATTAAACAGCCATCTTATTTTGGTCATCTATAAATAAGAGTTTTGTTGTATAAAAAGTTAGCATCAATAATTTTATCATTCATTATATTCTACTGTGATTCGGAACATTGAATTACTAAAATTTGGTTCTTCAGTTATCTCAGCTATGTCTCAAACAGTGAATCACTGGACATTTTAGTGGGAAATTATTGATTTATTTCTAATCAATATCCAAAGCAATGATTTCAATACTATCTGTTGTTTATAAAAAATGAACGATTCGTTAAGCATAACTATCTTAAATTATCGTTTTATTATATCTTCGTTGAGATAAAATACTACCTTTTATACAACGGAACAATAACTGATATCGATCAACTCAGAACTAAAACTAAACAATTCACATGAAGATATTCGTCAACCAGAAAATCCTAACAGACCGAAACTATATCAAAAATTATAGTGTTATAGACATGTGACTTTTTAAATATTCGGTTAGTATATTATTTGAAATACAATAAACTGGTGGTAGTTGACACACTAATTATTGAATAATTTAATATAAGCAAATAATTTGCCAAATCAATAAATTAACTGAGTTATCTTAGTAATATTTTTATTCCTTCTTAACAATCATTATTAAATGAAAATGAGAATAACAAAATGGTGAGTTATTTAGAATCCAGTTAGTAAACTTACAAAAATTTCTATTTCAAAAACGATTTGTAGTGGACACTATTCATAAAGATATTTGTAAGTAGTGTCTGTTGTCTTGTTTTATATTTGGTTCAAATGTGGTTGTGTTTAAATTGGAAAAATATATTTCGACTTATTAAAAAAAGAGATAATCGAGTATATATATATATATATATTCGTTAATTTTGTTATTTGATTATATTTTCCTTGAAAAAGCTTGGACCAGATTGCCAGGTGAAACGTTGGATTTACTTCAAATTCTTTCGTTGAGATTTTACAAATATATTTTTCCTCTTTAATGTCTCACATCAGGTCGGCGACCAAATATTGTGAAACTATTTGTACAAATTTAGACGAAACCTCTTATTTACCAACCAAATGTGGTTGTGAATGTGAGAGGTAGTAATCAATAGACAGGGCATAACTCAAGAATGGTAAATCTTATAATAATAGTTCATAGGTCAAAATAAAGCTTATGTTAAGAGGAACATGAATATGAATAGTTTAGGTACTTAACAGTTATGCAATAACAATATGCGTATAGTGTTGGTCTACAAATCGATTCCAAAAGTTACCGTTCCTAATTCTGATTGGAATATAACATATAGCTATTGTTGTTATGACCTAGTTGTTTTGACAAAATACTGATGTGATTGACATGGATCAATAATTTATTGGATGAATTCTATAATACTAAAAATACATTACAAAATATTGAACAGTTGACAGATTGATTGAACAAAATTATTTGATTTGATTGGGAAGTAGGATTTTTCTTCAGTGTATTAGGAATAATATTTCAGTCAGTCAGTTAGCTATAACGTAGAGCCAGGCATATATATGCATCTGTCCAAGTTGCCACGCCTCATTAGCACAAGATGAACACCAAGTTCATTGAAGTAGTTACTTCAATGGTAGTAATATATACAAGAAAGATCATTAATAAGAAATAATGTTTAGGTAAACTTATAGTACTAAATTACTCAAATATGCCATGGTGACTGAGTAAGCACTATTATGTGTTTCCTACACGAGGATTTCTATGTTTTAATGAAAGGTACTGAAACCTAAAGACAAGTTTGCATTTTGTTGTAATACTAGATTTTCGATTTGTAAAATATTGGATATTATTCAGCTAACAAACTCTTGCGAGTGACTGAAATCTGTATTGCGCTACATTTAACACAAAAATAACCGTTAATGGCAATGAGTGAAAAAAACTTGGACATAAGTTTCATCTGTATCCATGATTTAGTTAAACCAATCATTACATATATATATATATATATATATATATATATATATATATATATGTCAATGTGCAATAATTAATATGATTCTGTATAATGATTTTGATAGACTGATTGATTATTTGCATATTAGATACTATTTACTTTGTTTCATTTGAGAGATAAGATAATGGTTTATGAAGAAAACACATCATACAGGACAATAATGTATAGAAAAGTTTCAAGACTGTTCTTATAACTTACAAAAAAATCTACTGGTATCACTTCTATCCAATTAATTACTATTTATTATAAAGAAATCAATACTTGGAAATGCTTCTCATTTTATCATTTATTTCTTACCATTAAACAGTGTACATTGAAAATGGGATTTGATAATGAACTAGTATTGTCTAATTTATATTGGCCAGCTAATGTAAATTCTTTGATAGGATCGATTAAACAACGTTGTGTAAGTTTTCAGACAAAAAATAGATTTTCAGTTAAAAAAATCAAAGAGAATTAATGTTATTATTTATAATATTCCGATAATCAGGACCGTAATACTAATAATGTAGTGTATACTACTTAAGTCGACAGACATTAGTATGTAATATTAATCACAAATGAGGTGTCTAGCATTAGAAAGTTGAGAAGATCGAATCAAAGGGAATGAGAACAGAGTGTTATTGTATTCGCAATAAAGAGACAATGATGTTTGAGACAATCGGTGGATGATTTGTAAATGAAATATTTGATGTATGCTTTTCATATCTTACGAAAGAACTCTGTAATTTTGTAATATATAATATCAGAAGAGGTTTTGTGGAGATTTGAGTAACTTCAATAGTTGAATTTATTAGTCAATTAGAGCTAGACCACCATGGAAAACCTGGAATCACTGGACGGCTGTTTTGTCCTATTGTGGGACTCCTCAGCAGTGCGCATCCTCGATCCCATCACCGTGAGATTCGAACCTAGGATCTATTAGTCTCATGCGAGAGCGCTTAACCACTAGACCACAATATGACGAAACGGCCGTCCAGTGCTTCCAGGTTTTCCGTGGTGGTCTAGCTGCAATTGACTCATGATCTCAACCATTGAAATTAATAAATAATAGATTGATTGTTTCGCCCACTGAATTCTTTATTCACTACATTAGGATCACTTATAGGATAGAAGTGAGTAGGAAACATAAATGTTTCATTACATTTTATTACACATCATAATTACAATTTATGAATTGATTGATGTCTTTGTCTTCAGAATGAATAACTTTTTTTAAATGTTTTAATTACTGAAACACATTAGTAAAAATATACTTTGATAGTAATTAAATTAAAAAGAAACTCAAAATACAATTTAATGAAACACATAGTTTACCGTGAAAATCACCTTCTCTTTCCAAAACACCCATCTTCATTCTTTATTACCTTCGTTTTTGTCCTTTATTTCATCAATCCACACTAATTTATGTCATTTCACTACATCACATTAGATTATAAACTTTTTTTATTTATTTTTGTAATCAATTTTCTTTCTGGATTTTTTTCAAATGAATAAAACAGATTGTTTATCAAAAAATTCACTAGTTTAGGAGGAGGGGTGGGAAAAAATATAAAAATAATAATGAATTTCTTGATTATGTTTTTAAATTTCTACAGGAGTAAATAGGCAATTTCATTTACTTACGTTTGTTACTCCTCGTGAAGGAGTATAGGCCACTCACCAGCATTCTCCATCCAACCCTGTCCCGGGCAATACTTTCCAGCTCTTTCTAATTGTTATTCATGATTTTTATATCTGATTCCATTTCCTGACGTAACGTGTTCTTTGACCTTCCTCATTTCCGCTTCCCTTCAGCATTCCAAGTTAGGGCTTGCCTCGTGATGCAGTTTGATGATTTCCTCAATGTATGTCCTATCCATTTCCATCCTCTTTTCCTAATTTCATCTTCAGCTGGAAGCTGGTTGGTTCTCTCCCCCAGAAGGCTGTTACTGATGGTATCTGGCTAATGGATGTTTAGCATCTTGCGTAGACAACTATTTATAAATACTTGTACCATTTTTATTATAGTTGTAGTAGTTCTGCATGTTTTAGCTCCGTACAGTAGAACCGCCTTGACGTTCGTATTGAAGATTCTGACTTTGACATTGGTTGAAAGTTGTTTTGAGTTCCATATGTTTTTCGGCTGTAGGAATGCGACCCTTGCTTTGCCAGTCCTAGCCTTTACGTCCACATCTAATAATCCTTGTTCATCGATGATGCTTCCCAGGTAATATAACCTGAAATTTCTACTTCCACTTTCTACATACCAAATGTAAGTAAACAAATCAATAATATACATCGAAAGTAGTGATGATAAATTTAAACATGATCATTTTGTAATCTATTTGTTTGATTGATAGTGAAAACTATGTTACTGAGTACTTAATAGTAGTAGCATAATGAGTTGGTCGCCCTGAATATCACAAATAAGCAGTGATTCAAAATGATGATCATGTGATATCAAATTATTAAACGAATTATTTTGATTTAGAATACATATAAGATTTGCGGATACCCACTCTAACATCTGTTGTACTAAGGGTTTTCAGTTCACTCCATCCACCGAGGAGGAAACCAGTATTATTTAGTGGACGATATCTTGGGGACAATTATACCAGTTATCTGTAATAAATGACAATATATGTATAATACGTTTAAAAATGTTTACAAGTAAACATCATTTAATTCGGTGTTCAAGTCTCGCTTTCTAGATCATAATGGTTTGTACGGTAGATGAATTTTTCCTTGGATTTCATATATTCTGCACGTTTTTTTTAGATAGACTAAACCCTTCATTAATCGGAAAATACGCAAGTTATAAAAAGACTAACGTAGTTTTGATTAGGTACGTCCGCAGAAAAACATGATGATTAACATTGTTTTTGACTAGTGTTGGTTTTTGCCGTACAATTCAAAAATGATTTTGCACCACTACACTATGAGCCTGAATATTACGAAAAAAATAAACGAATGTTAATAATAGTAATAATGGTGTTTGAAACGAACGATACTGTGTCTGAGTACTAGAGTTAACATCAACTCTGAGATGCGGACACACCCAACTGACTAGTCCGTCTGTTAACCACATTCCATCCTTTCTGTATTAATGCATATAATGATGGTCAAATCGAGGCAATCCACGTGGGATGAAATATATCAATCAATATTGGTCGGATTTCACCTAAAATTATCAACAAAGGGATAATCCAAGCCATTCCAAATTGAATCATGTTGAGAATGTTATTTTATTATAAAAAACGAACTCGGATCAGATTCCTGTGATATGTTGGAACTATTTGACTTCAGTCGGTCAGATGTTTACGGAAACTACTGCATATATAAGCAGTCGTTTATAATTCAACAAGTCAGTGAGTATTGTTAAGACGTGATGTGTATTTTCAACGAAAATATTGTAAGTCATCATACAATGGGAGAGATCACAGTATAAACTAAGAATTAAATCTTACGTTTTATACTAAATGGTTGGTATCTTACTTGGGAATAAGTACTATGATAAAGCCTATTTAGATCTCTGCTACATTTATCCTGGTTGATGTCATATCTTGACAAGCCTCATCAACAAACTAATATACCAATTTCATAAGTCATTTATCTGTACTGATTACCATATTTCAAATACTACTTATTTAGTTATGTAAATTGTAGTTTCTTTATCTATGGAGCTTAGATTGATATCATAAACGGATAAGTGTTAGACCATTATTGAAAACCTGGAAGCACTGGAAGGCTGTTTCGTTTCAGTGTAGGACTCCTCAGCAGCGTACATACACGACACCACACGCAGGACGTGAACCCGGGACGGAACGGACGAAACGGTCGTCCTGTGCTTCCAGGTTTTCAATAGTGGTCTAAAATTAATCTAAGCTCAGCAATCTTTACAATCCCTTATTGTTTATCTTTTTTTAGGCAGAATAAAAAGCGGCATAATTACCGAGATATTTAAAGACTAAAATTACTTCTTGTATTGTTGAGATATTTACGTCGATTCGCATTTATGTTGAACCCCTCCCCCCACAGTTTGGCTCTTATCTTGATATAACATGATAAGAATCATACTTATTTTTGTATCCAAAATGTTGTTACAAATAAAAATGAAGTCTTCTGGCTAGCGATTACATTTGTCATTTTATTTCATTCGAGAACTTCTGTCAAGAAATCTCTCTTATATGCAGCTATCGTTAGGCAATATAGCACATTATCTATCTAAATCTTAATAGTTTATTTTGATACATTAAGTCGTTATTATCTAATATTTATTCAGAAAGTTGTTATTGTAGTCGATTTTTTCTAATTCAAGTCCTGTATATAAACTAAGCTTTAATTCATGTCACTACTGGTTTGTACACAAATTTTAAACATCATTTGAAAGGTTATTTATCTTCTTGTTATGTTAAGGACTGTAATTGAATTCACTGTATTTGTACATGTCGATCCCTAAAACATACCCAAGATATCTCTATACGGTTACAGGTTTTTAGTAGCTAACAGTGAAATTCAAGAAGACATTTCTTTCGATTTGTAACCAATCAGTAAAATTTACCTGGAACCGAATGTTAATATTTGCTAACCACTTGTAGTCATTAATATCAAAAAACAAAAAGATATAAATTCTTTCGAATAGTGAGTAAAATATTTATTCCAATTGTACAATCTGGTGGACTTCTGAGTCCAAAAAGTTAAGTGGATAACACCTTAGAGGTTTAAAACAAAAAAAAGTATTATATTAGAGTTCTAGTGTGAACACCAGCACTAGAATACAGGTACATTCAACTGTAAAATTACGTTTTCATTATATGTATTGGTTAAGTAATCTATAAACTTGTTTATATTGTAATTAACTGTACATTTAATACAGAATGAATGTATATAGATAAACGTATAATTCTTCATTTTGATTTTTTTTTCTCTATGTTAATGTTTTCTTTTCTATTACTGGTAAAATCTATTGAATAGTTCTGTAATGATAAAATAAACTATAACCATAACTAATGTATATGAAGGTTTTGTAATGAACTAATAAACTATGTAATATAGTACAAATACATTTATCATTCATTGATAAGAATATCCTGAATACATTATGGCTGACATGAAAAGCTATCAGTTTATTGAATATATATATATATATATATATATATATATATATGCATGTATTTACAAATATACATTTGTGTATGACCTTAATATTTACAGTTTCAATATGTAATATTCACATATATTTTATAAGACTATTAAATAAATTAATCACAACATTTGAAAGTCATTTAGTACGTCAAGTTGTTGTTTGTGATAGTTTTTTTTGTAAGGCTTTATATTTCTTAATTAATTACTTACTTACTTACGTCTGTTACGCCTCGTGGAGGAGCATAGGCCGCCTACCAGCACTCGTCATCCAACGCTGTCCTAGGCAATTCTTTCCAGTTATTTCTTAATTGTTTATGTTGAAATCTCCAATTAATTAATCGCTATCGGTAAATGTACACCATGAATAAACTGCCTCCAGATTGTGATTTAGTTACGATTTTTGGTAAACTTAAATTAGGACCAATAAGAAGATTCAGTTTTTTTTATCATTAATGGGAAAATAAAAAAACTCTTTGAGTGAATTTATATTTGTTTCATAATTTAGTAACTGTTTAAACTCAGTAACTTAGTGCATAAAGCTCTAGTATTTGAAGTGATTTATTCTGGGTTCGAATCTTAGTGATTACATCAACTCAAGTATGCTGATATATGCGTGTGGTGAGTTTGATAAAGGAATAGATACATATCCTTGATTCTATCGATAGTTTCAGATAAATGTAGTTTTGCTGGGAAAGGAGGGCCACATTGGAATTTTTATATTTTACGGTACATTCAAATAATGACAGAGAGTCCGATGTTTTTTGTTAGCTCTGTTAGCTAATTGATACCGACCAAATATCAGCGAAACAATTCAAACTATTTTGTGCGGACAGAATATCTTTTCAACTCTACGTTTTCTGAACACCAACATCTGCTGATCGAGATCCAGATAATATGTTTAAAAATTTACTGACCACAAATAAGTAATGATAAGATATTGAGTTAGGAAATGCTACTCTTTAGCTGTATGATTTTGTTACTGTGAATGTAACTAAACTGGGTTGTCATAGTTCTTGTATGAGATTAGTGAGAACATATTCAATGAAATGTAACATTATACTGTGTTATCAGTAATTATGGTTGATATCATTTTAGGGTCACTGAGCTTAAAAGATGATTAGCGGGATGATTGACACTGTTGAAACTGTTTCTTTAATTTAAAACTATGTTCATCAAAATTTTTCGGAACAAATTCAATGATTATCTGGGTAATTTGGTTTCAGTGTATCATGAAGTGATCGAAATAGTACAATATAAACTGAAAGATTTTATTTCATAAGCCGAATGGAATTGTATTTTTCCTACCAAAGAAAACAGCGAAAATTCAGCTATCTTCATTCTTATAAACACATTTTCTTAACGATCCGTCAAATCAGGGTACAGTGTTTTCCAATCATTTTCTGTTTTTAAGTTACATATAACAAGTTATGTTGATTATTTTCAATTAAATACCACAAGTAAATACGAATATTTAGTTTAGGCAAGACAAAATATCAGATTATAATACTTTTCTTCTTCATTAATTGGAAAGACGACTACCATTCAAGGTAGTTAATGTTGATTATCTTAAAGATTTTTCTCACTATACACTGATTATAACGGTAAGTGATGTGGATAAACTGAATTTTTTGCTCACTAATGTTTTGAATTACTGATCTTGTATAATGAATCTATCGTGTTAGTAATAGCGAGTATGGAAGTAAAGTGTTAGGTACTTGATAAACTGCTTGACACGGTTATGAATCCCTGTGATTTAAGATAGTTGTGGTATATATTATTCATACTCAATCACCACTTATTCAAATGTCTTACGACGATTAGCAAAGGATTTAGCTGTAAAAATGTTAAGTCTGCCAAAACAAGGCAAAATAATCAATCTACGAAGTCAAGAAATATTGTTATGAGCCTTTTTGAGATTTGTAGACTTTTGAATTGAGGTTAGTAAAGATGTTGCAACTTACTCTTGAATATCTCAGTCAACATGATTCAAAGTTGGATTCATTAGTTTTATGTTAATCATTACTTGTTATCTTCTAATTTCATTTTTTATTCTTATATTTACCTAACTAATGTTTACTTCTTATTAATGAAATTACCAACTATTTAAATTGAACAAGTAAGGTGCTTGAATGACCGTTTATAAGTACAATATTGGTTGACCTTAAGGTTTATATTTAAATTTCAAGTTGTTAGTATCTGTTGATGTACTTTAATGTATTTTACCTTGTAAAGAATGTATAAATTCATTGAGTGACAATTTATTAGTTATTCCTATACTAAAAAGTGATTTCTATCCTAAGCAGTCCTTAAGAATATATAGTTTGATAAGTATGATCATATTACACCGTTATTACCCATAAAAATATTTCTAAACGACCACAGTGAACTTAAATTTGAATAAAGTGACTACTGAATATTGAACAGAGAAACATCTATTTGGACTGTTTATCATTTTGATTACATAAATGAAAAAATCGAACAATTTCCAAATGGCATGATAAATAGTTCTTTATATCGAATGATACTACCACAGCCAGTATGAATCAGTAAAGGTTATTCAACTGCTTTAAATTTTTGACGGTACATATTTTTGGAAGTAATGAGGATACGAATACTACAGGAGGCCTTAGTTAACTCAAGATTACAATTATGTCTTGTTGACGAGTGGCAACTAACACGAAGCATAGATTTGTAGAGAATCCTATTGTCTACCTTTAACTACTTAACATTTTAATATGATGTAAATGATATCAAGTCACTTTGACTAATGAACACAATTCAAAATGATCTAGAAAATTTGATCAGTACCAAATAATTAAATCATTATGCCATTCATCACAATCAATTATACATTACTATTGAGCTATTCACCTCATGAATATTATAATAAAATTTATTAATATATGTATAACTAAAATCATCATGAATAATGATAACGTAAGCATTTTAACTATTAAACATAATAGTGATATATTGTTTAGACTTCTATTCTCATATTATTCAATTTTTTTCCTTTTTATCATATATCTAGTATATTTTCAATGTTTTTTCCCAGAAAAAGTTTCTTAATTGGATATCTTATCAGAACCATGTGATTCAATATACAGTATATATATATAACTAAAACTGGACATTCTGTAAAAACACATGCGATTCTCATTGAACAATATTAACTTTTGATATTAGAAAGCGTTTGTAACTAAGCATAGTCGATTAATAGTTGTATGATCATTACTAGAGCTAATTATTATGGTATAGAGTTTAGCGATTAAATCAACTTAGATATGTGGGTAAAGTCAAGTGATGAGTCTAATGAAAGAATAGATACATATCATTAATTTTATCGAGAGTCCTAGTTTAAAGTAGTTTTGTAGGGGAAGAAGGGTCACATTGGAATATTTAGTGTTTTAACGGTGAGATTATAATTTATGGACGACCTTTGAGGGACACTAAAGTAACCTTGAGAGTCTTCATCTAATAACTAGGATCAGTGTGATGAATTAGAATTATGATTTACAGTTGATGGTTAGAGTTAGGAATTAGATTTAAGGTTTTCATCACGAACTGACATCAGCTATAATGCCAAAACTTTATTTAGCCAAATAGATGGATGAATTTCGCACCAAAATCCGAGACCTTTTATCTTATACCTGATTGGTTCGTCTATAAATTATAATCTCACCAGCATTAAATAAACTTCAAGTATTATCAAAACTTTGGTTCATATTATTCGACTGTTATCAATCGTCGAATTGTTAAGTAACAAACTTTTAAATATCTAACAGGTCAAATTAATGATCTTTATTCCTTGTTGTTTAACTAATTATTACTAAATTGCCCAGTGCATGTTATACATTTGATATTTCTCAGTATCGGTTAAATTGCAGTTTATCATTTTTATTTAATGTTGTTAATATGTATTCATTCTCACTTTAAAATTGACTGAATTTGAGAGTCATATGTTTTAAATGAACTTTTATTAGAATATTTGGTTTAATTTGATTGACATACATAGTTCATTTCTCTTCAACAATTCAACTATACAGGAAAAGCAGACAGTTGCTTCGTGGGATGCTTTGTTATCAAATGGTTTGTAATGATAATAGGAGCTCAAGACTATTTATTTGTGGCCAGAATAACAAAGCTTATGTGATAACAGTGACTAAAGGAATCATCTTTTTGCAATAATCCACATATAAGAGCATCATACTTACTGTATGACCTCGAGAAATTATGTAATATTTCTGGTTTATTCTGCTATATCCAATTCAAACTGCTGTTAAATAATGACTGAACTATGTTGTAAACCTACATAAGCTAAAAGGTGACTTGGATTTCTTGGTCATTTCTATTTTATTGCGTGCATGAGTACTGAACTATCTGATTTCCGAAACAAAAATTTCAATTGGCAAAGTGTATCTTCAAACCCCCTTCGAGACATTTTTATTTGTCCATATAACCCTAACCCAGCGTATACATGTATATCTTTTCAGAACGTTATAATTAATTGTAATGTAGATTCCCACACAAACCACTAACTTAATTGGAACAAATTTATTGTTTAGAATGTGTCATCTTTTTCTTCAAATCCAACGATATACAGTAATTTGCTAGCTGCTTCACACAACTTATGATATCATACCAAAGAATGAGGCTGATCAAATCACCTGGGTAAATTCTCACAAGTAATCATTCTCAAAACCAAGTCACTTAGCTTATCAACAGATTATCAATGTAGGGTTATGTGCAGATCGGTGAATTTTCATAGGTTTTTAGAACCTGAACTGATTTTAGCTAGATCATTAGTGCAAACCAGAAATCATTAAACACATGTTCTGTCCTAGTATGAAACTACTAATCAGAGTGCATACGCGACCCTGTTACAGGGGATCGGACCCAGGACATTCTGTTCTCAGTGTAAACCTTTAACCTTCAAATCAACTAGCCATTTAAGCGTCCACACGCAAAGTCGGATGCCCTAGGTCTGATTTCTTGTGGGGTCATGGGTGTGTACTGGTAAAGAGTCTCATATTAGGATGGAAAATTTGTCTGGTGCCCCCCAGTCTTTATCGACAGATAACGCATAACGACCTCTAGTTATTTTCGAAAACATATATTCTGTCAATCTAATACTACTTATTAAATTCCTGTTAGAGAAATATGCTTCAAAACTATGAAGTAATTGTTACAAATCAAGTGGTTGAATTACATGATGTTTGATTTCATCGCAATTTACATGTATATAACGTTAAACAGATTCAATACCTAATAATAGCACAAGAATTATAGACAAACATATAGAATGTCAGTTTCTTGTATCTTTCTTTTACAAAACCCAAAACAACTACTTAATACCAGTCGATTGTTTTTTCTGAGTCTTTAATATTTATCTTATTAGTAAATAAAAATTTCAGTAGGAATTTTAGTTTAAGAAATCAGTCAGACTTGTAAAAATGAACCTGGAAGCACTGGACGGCCATTTTGTCCTATAGTAGCACTCCCCAGTAGTGCACATCCACAATCCCGCTCGTGGGATTCCAACCCAGGTCCTTCAGTCTCGCGTGCGAACGCCCAACCTCTAGACCATTGAACTAGCCGGCATCCAACGGTGTTAATGTCTAATCTCAATCAATCCACGAAATTGCGCGACTATCTTCCATTGTGCTTAGGTAGATGATAAGTCTTGCAAATTGAACGCCATACTCGGTTCCTAAGCTATTCTAGTAACCCCCAAGCTAGAACTACACAGAATCCTGAACACGAGAGAAAAGGCGCAAAATATGCGACAAGCACTTTACTCCAAAGGTTCATTTTAATACAGAAAATATAGGGTTTTTATAACATTTAAAATGTCCTTGGGTTACTCGAAGATTCTGGAATGCTACCAAACATAGTAGCAGTATAGCAATCAGCCAATCAGAAACCATACATGTGACGTTTCACTTCCTTGATGTTTCTGGCTAAAACGTCAAGTAAACACTGATTGGGTGAAATACTTCTTAGTGTTTCCTGATCCTTGCTTGTCTTTTTTGAGAAATTGTCTGGATCACCCAAACAGTAGATACCTGTCTCTACCAGACACGGATTCACGCGCGAAACTGTCTGCCTTGGGTTCGAATCCCGCGAGCTAGATCGTGGATACGCACTGCTGAGGGGTCCTACAGAAGGACAAAACGGCCGTCCAGTGCTTTCAGGCTTTCAATGGTGGTCTAACATCAATCAGTTCATGATCTCAATCAAAAATTTAATAATCTCCACAACCCTATACTGATCACTTTAAAAAAAAGACAAGGAGATATAACAATTAATGTATCTATCAGTGAAAATCATGACAACAGAGACGTTGTTTGTAAAATGAAATCCTAACAAGATAAAAAAAGTGAAATGCTGAAATTAATATATTTTTCTACACTTCCTTCCCTCAAATCTCTTCTGTTTTTTTACTTGCCTACGTCACTCATATTAATTTTGTCTTATTTATTCTTTATCACTACCTTGTTCCTCTTACCTATCTTCTTAAGTTCGATAAGTTTTAATGGGAGAGTGATATTATACTGTATTATTATTATCATTATTATTATCATTATTATTATCGTTATTATTATTATTATTATTACTGATAAGATTTTAAAAGTTATATGGAAAGAAATGAAATCGATAACAAATAATTTAATTTTATCTATACTAGTGGGGAAGAAGGCTTGGATAAGATTGGGAAATATGAATAAACTATTCGAACTATATTATTTTTATGTTAAAGCGAAAACAATTCCCCTATCTCCTTCCCTCAAAAGAAGTAGCTAACATGAAATTATAAATAGATTTTCACTCGTTTTTTTTAATATCAATATTTAAATCAGTAACAATGGATAAGTGTTTTGTAAGTATAATAGTATATACAGGAAATTTTTATTTAAAAAAATGTATATATATATATATAGTTTCCGTAAATGAACATTTTCGTAAAAATGAATGTAAAGAAATGAATTAACTATGTTTGCTTCCTTTCCAACATTCATAAAACTTCATTTTGATTGAAGAAATTATTAATATTGAGTGAAAAAAGAACTAAGTTTCACTTGAATCAAACTGTCTGAGTTTATTTACATTTAAGTTGCCTATTGATGAAATTGTAAGATGGTTTAATCATATTACGAAGTCACTGTAGTTTGAAATGTACAGGTAGATGTTGGCTCTAGCTTATCATTTGCCGGGACATTTTAATGATTTGCGTTCAACTTCCAGAAAGCTTGCTGATCGACACTGCTAAGGAGTTCCTTATTAGAACGAAGGACTTTTTCAGTGGTTCAAAGTTTTTAGTGTTTGTCGATTTAAAACCAGCCCGCATTGTAAGCAATATGCTGCACACACTTTTTTAATTAATACAAGTCGTCTGATTTGTAAAACAAGTTAGAAATCAGAATATTGACTGATATAAGTTAGGACATTATCAACAATGTCGGTTTTTAATTCGCAATTATCCTAGTACCTTCCTGAAGAAATATTAGAATCAGCATGAAATCTTGATTAATGAATCCTTGTCTATGGCTTATCAAGGTTCACCACGGTACTGAGTCATTTGGTTCATTTTGTGAGTCCCAGTCTCCATTAAGTACTGGATGAAAAGGCAATGATAATTGATTAGTGATCAACTGAATTGTAAAGTCTATTTTACTTTTTTTAAACTATCATATAATCTTAGTTATTGCCAATGGCATGTAGTAATGGTTGTACAACATGGCAAGTCAACCGCACTCAGAAATCTAAATCTCTACATAAAGTGTGAATAGTGCAAAGCTTATTGTACGATGTGGTCTGTCTGGTTGGTATATAAATCCAGTATGTTTGAAATAAATGATTGATGTCGCAGAGGCTGAGATTGGTGTTCTGGACTGAACTGGCTAGACTAGGCGATAAGCAGGATCGACAAGGACTCTGGACTGCTCGTACTTGTTTTATGTGTCATTGATCCGATCGATAATTCACTGTTCTCTAATTGTCGGTATCGTTACGTTATACATTAACAGGGCTTATAGGTCATAAGTTATAACAATATTCAACCATCGTCCATAATAAGAATGTTTATATTTCATTTTTTTTAATTTCGAAAAGAATATTGAACACGTTACAATACATATGAAAGATTCAACGCATATTAAACGTTACCAATGATTTATTAACATCAATTAAACAAATTATTTATTTACTGCATAGACAATGATATATATCGATAGTTGGGTTTTGTATCAACTACAAATATACTGAATTTCTACACCTACGTACAATCATTTGTTGATTGGATTATTATTCTTGTTTCAATTAGAAAACATCTGTAACCTTTTCATCTTTAGAACAACTGGCATTTCTATTGATTATATAGATAAACAGGTAAAAAGAAAGTCATAATCATACATCATAAGAAAGATTGCATAATTTTAAATGCATATTAGTAAGAAGAAAAATCAGTTACAAGTCTTAATAATTAATTTTATTCTGCTATTATATATATTTCATACACATAGTTCCTTTTATCATGTTGAAAGGGTCAAGAACAAAGATTCTAGCAGTTTCGTTCCACTGAATAAATAAACCATGATTGCAGTAGTATTTCATTTGCGCTAAGCACTGAAACACCCAGCTCTCATTTGTACTGCATCCTTCATGTCTCCTCACAAAATCAGACTAGAGTCAAGCTAAACATGGTCTTCTTTCCCCGATAATTTTGCCAAGCCCGTTCTCTTAGCTAAGGTTTTTTTAGATAGTAGATAGAGACAATGGGAATCTCGTTAATCCATTCATACTCGTCACTAGTTAGATGACAAGACGTAAACCAGCTGAGTATTAAACAAACAACATTGATGGCGGTATATAACTTGACTAGATACACTGTATTAAGACGATTAGACTATTGGAATTGGTTTTCTAGTATTTCCAAGATGTTGATTGATCTATTAACTGATAACACTATGGAGTGTAGAGTGTTGAAATTAGTAAAATAAGTCTTAGAATGGTCAGATCAAAATCATACTTTATAATATAACACCAAATTTAAAGATGATTACAGAATCAACTAGAGAATATTTTATGGTAATCAGTTTTCTAGATGAATATAGATAAATCAATAAACGTAATAATAAACGACATTAAGAAGATTAAGTAATAAAACAGACACATACAAAACACTTTGAATACATATTATTACTAAATGGAATTCTTCGTTGACTGTCAGTCTATCATTCAATCGAAATGGTCGATGGCCTTAGTGTGATGTAAGGTCATATTGGGCGTCGTTCTTATTCCTCAATTTTTTCTTAAAAATTTCTAGGTACGAAAAATATTTGGTGAAAAATGTGTAAAACCCTGTCTATATAGTGTAACATTAAATTTTAAAAGCATACTGGATATTTAACTACAATAGTTTGCAATATATTGTTTAGTTTCAAAAGTATTTTCAATAACAAAGTATTACCGATTATATAAGCTAACTAGGAAGTTTAATTTAATGTCCAATGGTTTCCTAAATGATTTCTAGGTTGTTTTTGAAAATTTCCTTATAATCAAATCATTTTATAGTTGAATTCATAAGTCAATTGAAGTTAGACCATCATGGAAAACCTAAAAGCACTGCACGGTCGTTTCATCCTAGTATAGGCATCCTCAACAGTGCGCATCCACGATCCCTCCCCTCACGAGATTCGAACCCATAACTTATCGGTCTCGTGCGTGAACGCTTAACCTCTAAACTACTGAGGCGACATCCATCTGTGTTAATATTTAACTTCAAACATTTCAAACAATTCTATAAGATGAGGTTATTTATATAATGTTGATCACAAAAATAGTATGAAAAAAAATAAATAGATTATTTCAATTGATTTCAAAAGGTCAATATAGAAGAGTATACCCACAAAATTACTTATCACTTATACTCATAGGTTAAAATGTTATTGGGTATGTCTTAAATATAACCAATCATATTGAAAGATCAAATATTTGATCTTATCTATAAGGAATTTTTTTAATATTTTCTTCGTGAAATTAAGTTTAATGAAAACAAATCAGAAAGTGTTAATACTTTAAATATATTATTCTTTATTTTCCTGTTTTATCTTTTGAATATCTTATGAAAAAAAGAAAGACACATTTGATTTCTACTCAATCGTTTATTGTGTTTCTATGTTACATGATCATAGCATTTTTTGGTAGATTAGATCATATTACTGTTAGTTAAGGAAATAAGTAATCATACAGAAGAACTCACAAAAGAAAAAACATTCGTTGGTGCATCCGAACATACATAAATATCTGTATGTAGATATGTATATGACAACACATATACGCAAAAAACACGACTTGATGAGCATTCAAATAGTAAATAAAAACAAGAACAAATAAAATATACTTTTCCATTCTTTTTTTTCCCGTTTCAATTTTTCTCATTTTTATGACATCTATTTTGTTTGTATGCTGTCATCAAGCAAATAGAGAAAAAAGACATAACTTATTCAACGTTACAGTAACAAAAATATTGATATGTTATGGAATAAAGAAAAATACTGATTTATATTTTAAAATGAATAATAGGCGATTATTTGGGTGTTTCTTCTTCGAAGAACTAAATTTTGTTTTTCTTTTCTTTTGTCGTTGTTGTTGTTGAGAAATTGGGGTATTTCAATTGTTCATTGAATGGTTGAATAGAAATAAAAATTTCCAATAATAAACATGTATAATTGTTGTTCAATCTTTGAGATGGTGGAGAAGATTTGTAGCTCAGGTGGATGATTTTGATGGAGTTTTGTTCTCTGAGCTGGATGGTTGTTGTTCAATCTTGATGATTAATATAAGATGAATTATTAAGGAAACTGTATGTTATTGATTATTGCTTTATAAATTTTTGATTGGTGACATTGAACTTTGAATTAAGTATACATTAAAAAAAAAAACAAATATATTTGATCACGAAACTATGAACAATCACAAAAATGTCATGTATATTTTTGTGAGTTACACATTAGTTAAGCCTTATTCAAAGAGATTCCCCAGTTGAAGTTAAACGTGTAGGTAGCTGAATGCCAGCTTGATGATCCAATGTTTGTGTGTCTTCAAAGAAAATGAAAGGTCACGGGTTCGACATTTGTTAGGGTCGTGGATGAGTGCTGGAGAGGGACGACATTCTAGGACGAAACATCTGTCTATTCCAATATTCTACTATTCACCTTTCAAACGCAGATGTTGTTGCTTGGTTCAAACGTTAACAACATCATATGAAATCGGACTTGAAAATTATGTCAGGTAGTAATCTGACTTAACCGTTGCCTATGACAGGAATCTTAAATAAAATAAATCAACTTTTGCTAACTGTTATCACTAATTAGTTGAAATAAAATATACTATAAAAAGTTTTCTATCAAAGGATTTTTCTCTTAAGAAATAAAGATTTATTGTTGACCTATTTAAATGAAGATGCTTGGATTGTTGACATAGATCATAATGATAATAATGATTAATTACACCTTATACAGACACGTAGATTAATCCTCCACAGAAATCAATAAAAGAATACAACTGCCCATATCTAACGGAACTTGACCATATAACGATAAATCGGCCATTTTGATTATTTAACATTATTAGTTTTCACTATCTTCCGATTCTATGACCTCTCAAGTTTACCAAATAAGGATATTCCGTCTCGCCCTATAATGAAAATGTATGACACCCCATACCATGAAATTGGTAAAGAGTTGGTTGGAATTCTTTAACCAATAAGCAATGAGGTCAGCAGTTGTAACATATTTTCGTTTTTAATAAATATATTTTTGTCATATCCCAATGAGTCTAAAAAATTGTATTTCTAATGTTTTGCGACTTAATGTAAGCCACTTCTTCCTGATTTCAATAGCTGATGTCAGAATATTCTGAAAGAGGACGTCATTGTTTGACACTACTTTTTCTTCTTACAAATTGTTGTTTTACAAAGATAGATTATGTTTAAGTGTAGCCCCAGCGTAGAGAAGACTATTCTATTTATGAATATCGATATAGCTGAAGAAATACCAAACACCGTACTGTTAAGATATCGGGAAAAGACATTTTATTAGACAGAGCTCCAGATTACTTTTTTATCAGACACTTCATGAGACGGTAAACTGACAATTTGAGGCACCTGAATGTTCATTATGCTACATCGACCAATTAACATGTGAACAAAAGTTTTAAATCCACATCCGAACACTACTCTAAATGATTACATAAAAAGGAATGCAATTTTGTCAATAGCTCAATTCACGAATATATGGTCAAAATAGTAAAATAATTGTTATCATATGCATCCTTTATGATTATGAAAAAAGTCAAATGAACTAGTGATTTGGAACAGAAATATGGGTAAGACTATAATTTATGGACGACCGTTGAACGAATCCTAAGTGGCCTTGAGAAATATTAGCCAATCACCAAACAGTCAGCATAGAGAAAAATATATTATACAAAACCGAAGACATAAAGTGGATACACTTCTTATACGTGATTCAAAAACTTGTCAAGGTTAGAAAGAGGTTCAGAGGTTCTAAAATCGTAATGTATGCAGTGGAGGAAATCATCTATACGGCTACAGAATATTCGACCTCTGGAGCCATGATAAGGTCTCAAAAATTCTATCAGCCTCGATCACATAGCTTCAATATTGTTTGTGTGTACTTCGGTTGTTGAGTACACAAAATGCCACTTGTGGATAACGACACGATGCGCATAACCAAGCCTATGTAGATACTTCCAATTCTAATTTTACAGCATTTTTTTCGTTTGGTTTTACATTTTCTTGATATTCATCAAGTAGACAGTTGTTTTATGCATTCTTTCCATAAATTATCATTATTTTTTTAATTACCTACAAGACTATGGACTAATTTCTATCTAATACTTGGGAACTTTTAGTAATTTTTTCAGGACTATGTTAAGTGACAGAACATTTCGCTATCTTATCACAAATCATACTGTGCTAAAATTAAATATAAATATGATTATACAGCTTAAATGATTGACGTCGTCGGGAAGAAAAATTTTCACCAGTGACCAATCTTTAGTTCGTTGAATAACTCAGAGCTTTCTTTGATTGTTTGAAAAATGAATTAATTTGATAAATCAAAATAATCCTTCATTTGCTTTGTAGTTAAATCCAACTTTGGTATATCACTGTCTGCTATTTTTCTTGCCTTCTTCTTCTTCTTCTTCGAATATCAACCAGTTGATACCGGTGATAACAAAAAGTTATTAAAAATCTTTGTTTTCGAATTGTTTATTTGAAGAAGCTTTTAAATAAAATAAGTGATTAATCCTTCATACTTTAGTGCACCATTTATAGTTAATCTGATTAGTATAGTACTTTTTTTCCACATAGGACAGTACTTACTTACTTACTTACGCCTGTTACTCCCAATGGAGCATAGGCCGCCGACCAGCATTCTCCAACCCACTCTGTCCTGGGCCTTCTTTTCTAGTTCCATCCAATTCTTGTTCATTTTTCTCATGTCTTTCTCTATTTCCCGACGTAATGTATTCTTTGTTCTTCCTCTCTTCCTTCGACCTTGAGGATTCCATATGAGGGCTTGTCTTGTGACGCAGTTCGGTGCTTTCCTCAATGTGTGTCCTATCCACTTCCAGCGCTTCTTCCTGATTTCTTCCTCCACTGGGATCTGATTTGTTCCCTCCCACAGTAGGTTGTTGCTAATAGTGTCCGGCCAGCGGATCTGAAGTATTTTGCGTAGACAACTGTTAATAAACACCTGTATCTTCTGGATGATGGATTTCGTAGTTTTCCAGGTTTCCGCGCCATACAGTAGAACTGTCTTGACATTTGTATTGAAAATTCTGACTTTGGTGTTGGTTGCCAATTGTTTTGAGTTCCAGATATTCTTCAGTTGTAAATATGCTGCTCTTGCTTTGCCGATCCGTGCCTTCACATCTGCATCGGATCCACCGTGTTCATCGATGATGCTGCCCAAATATGTAAAGGTTTTTACATCTTCCAAAGCTTCTCCGTCAATTGTGATTGGATTGGTGCATGCTGTGTTGTATCGAAGAATCTTGCTTTTCCCTTTGTGTATATTGAGACCTATTGCTGCTGAGGCTGCAGCTACACTGGTTGTCTTCTCCTGCATTTGTTGTTGCGTATGCGATAGAAGAGCCAGATCATCTGCGAAGTCTAGATCATCCAATTGCATCCTAGCTATCCACTGTATCCCGTGCTTCCCTTCAGATGTTGATGTCTTCATGATCCAGTCGATCACCAGGAGAAAGAGAAAGGGTGAGAGTAAGCAACCTTACCTGACACCGGTCTTTACTTCGAACGACTTTGTCAACTGTCCTCCATGCACGATTTTGCAGTTTAATCCATCATAGGAATTCTGTATGATATTGACTATCTTCTGAGGCACGCCGTAGAGTCGAAGAAGCTTCCATAGGGTTGTTCTGTCCACGCTATCAAATGCTCTTTCGTAGTCGATGAAGTTGATATAGAGTGATGAATTCCATTCAATTGATTGTTCCACAATGATCCGTAGAGTTGCGATTTGGTCTGTGCACGATCTATCCTTACGGAATCCTGCCTGTTGGTCTCGAAGTTGGGCGTCTACGGAGTCCTTCATCCTGTTTAACAATACCCTGTTGAAGACTTTTCCTGGTATTGAGAGAAGAGTGATTCTCCTGTAGTTGTCACAGTTGCTGAGATCGCCTTTCTTTGGTATTTTGACTAGAAGTCCTTCTTTCCAGTCTTTTGGTACCTGTTCCTCATCCCAGATCTTTCTGAAGAGAGTTTGGAGTATCCTTGCAGTTGCCGTTACGTCTACCTTCAGTGCCTCTGCTGGAATGCTGTCTAGTCCTGCTGCTTTGCCACTCTTGATTTGTCTGATAGCCATGCTGATCTCTTCAAATGTTGGTGGGCCAACATCGATTGGGAGGTCCGTGAGTGCTGCTTCGATGTTGGGTGGGTTCAGTGGGGCTGGTCGATTCAAGAGTTCTTTGAAGTGTTCTACCCACCTGTTTCGTTGTTCTTCAATGTTGGTGATTATCTTGCCTTCCTTGCTTTTCATTGGTCGTTCTGGTTTACAGTGATTTCCAGAGAGTTTCTTTGTTGTTTCATACAGTTGTTCCATGTTTCCTTCTCTGGCAGCCTTTTCCGCCGTCAATGCCAAATCTTCCACATATTTACGTTTGTCAGTTCTGATGCTCCTTTTCACTTGCTTGTTTACTTCTGTGTATTCAGCCTGTGCCTTGACTTTTTCTGCTCTTGTTCGACTGGTATTGATTGCTGCCTTCTTGTTCCTCCTTTCTTGAATCTTATCCAGTGTATCGACCGTGATCCAATCCTTGTGATGGTGCTTCTTTTGGCCCAGAACCTCATGACATGTTGAAGTGATTGCCTCTTTTATCTCTTTCCAGTTGCTCTCCATAGTAGTTTCTTCTCCATTGAGTAGATCATGAAAGGCTTGGAACTTATTGCTGAGGGTTATCTTGAATTTATTGAGTTTGTCATTATCCCGAAGAAGAGCCGTATTAAATTTTTGTGATATTGTCCTTCCCGTTGTCCAGTGCCTCTTGAGTTTCAATTTCATCTTGGCGACCAGCAAGTGATGATGTGATGCTATATCAGCTCCTCTCTTTGTTCTCACGTCCTCCATCGTCCTCCTGAAATTTTTGTTGATGCAGATATGGTCGAGTTGGTTCTGTGTGCTGTGATCCGGTGAAGTCCATGTGGTTTTGTGTATGCGTTTATGTGGGAATATAGTCCCGCCTATGACCAGTTTATTGAAGGCACATAGATTTGCAAATCTCTCACCATTTTCGTTCCTTTCTCCCAGTCCGTGTCGTCCCATGATCTCTTCATATCCGGTGTTGTCAATTCCAACCTTGGCATTTAGGTCTCCCATCAGAATAGTCAGGTCTTTTGTTGGGCACTTCTCGACGATTGACTGCAGCCTATCGTAGAATTGATCTTTAGCGTCTTCATTGTAGTCATTGGTAGGCGCGTAGCATTGGATGACGTTCATTGTAATCCCCGTTTTCTTGGTTTTGAAGGAGGCTTTGATGATCCTTGGTCCATGGGATTCCCATCCTATAAGTGCATTTTGTGCTTGTTTGGACAGCATCAATGCAACTCCTTGTGTATGTGGGGCATTTTCTTGTTCATGTCCGGAGTATAACAGCAGCTCCCCTGAAGCTAGTCGTTGTTGTCCAACTTGCGTCCAATGTGTTTCACTGATCCCAAGCACCTCTAAATTGTATCTCCTCATTTCTGCAGCAATTTGAGAAACTCTCCCAGTCTCCCACATTGTGCGAGCATTCCATGTACCTAAATAAATGGTTGCTCTGGTTGTCAGAAGGGGCATCGGCCTCGTGACTTCCGAAGAAACTCGGCTTTCATCATGAGGCGTCATAATTCTTCTAAACGAAGACCTCCTGACTCCCAGGGCAGAGTTTAAATGGTTTGAATAATTTTTTCTGGTTATCGTTTTTTTAGCGAGTTAGTTTTCTACGGGATGGAGTCGCTAACCCCATGCCCAACCCTCCTCCTTTATCCGGGCTTGGGACCGGCAGTAGCCCCCGGAAAGGAACTCCAGGCGGAGTTACATAGGACAGTAGTAATGTGAATTTCATGATTGATAATTCCATGCCAACTGATTGATTTTATCGAGAGAATAATTTACGTATGCTGCTTACAAAAACCATCAATTATTTGTTTTATTATTGAACTGTAAAGATTGTTAAATTTCTAAAATGTATTCGCTCAATAACACATTAGAACTATTACATTTATCATTCTAAACTACTGATATGGATGAGTTTGTTCATTCATAAAAAAATCAACAAATAAATGGAATTTGAAATTAATTAAAGGTTATTATAGAGTTATATACAGAAGGAACTACTTTATTTTCCTATGAACTTCAGCTTTGCAACAATTGGTTGTTACCATGTAGGTAGTTTGTTAGATTTTTATGAATAACATTACCAACTGATCTTAGTTCAACATTTATTTGAAAATAGGAAAAACTGGATAACTAAATTTTTTTGTATTATTGGATTCTTCAGCAGTGCGCTTCCATGACAGCACCAGGGTCCGAACTTAGTGTCTTTAAGTATTGCGACGAGTCCTTAACCTTTAGACAATTGAACTGGCATACAGATGGCTTACATGTTTACATTTAATCAATTCACAATATTGTACACCCTTTTACTGATTCCTTCTGACACTGCAGGTCAATTTTGTGGTAAGGTTTCATTAGGTGATGTGGTCAAATATGACGAGATGTTAAAGAATGGATGAAATGGTTGTTTCACATTCAATTTTTAACTAATGATCCAGTGAAACCCTTTTTTACATCTTATCTTTGGGTTTGGTCTCTCTAACGTTTTAAAACTATTGAAAAATGAACTAAATAAGGACTCAATATTCAAGTTACTTTTATTTAATTATTTTTTTAAAGGAATTTGTTGGTCAACTACAACGAGCTAACAAATATGAAGGAACACCAAGAGAATCTATACATGAATCATTAGAAAGACTACCTATCCTTGATAATGAATCGAAAAAATCAACATCATCTCAACAATATCGAAATGAAAAGTCAGATGGATTATCAAGAAATTCATTTTCACCAGCTGATTTCATGTCAACTTCTCCAAGACATAGTACTGCAATCGGTAGTATTGGTGGAAAAAAGAATAAAATGTAAGTTTTCTTATTCAAGTGATTTTATTCTGATTTTCTTTTTCTTTTTGTTTCATTGAGGCAACTACTTTTCATTGTTGTCAAATGTTTACAGGAGAATTAAAGAACAGAACTAATGTGTGTTTGTTCACTTTCAACGTGTTTTTCAAATTCCGTTTAATTAACACTACAGCTTGAGACATTAATTGTCTTTAAGTAATTAATGGTAGTGGTTGGTGATATTTTTGGAAAATGGTTTGTACATTTAAAATTGAAGTTATACTTTTTTAAGATGATGTTACTGTCCACGAGTTTGACTTGGCTATAATATACACAATTCTTAATGTTTGACCTAATTTGGGAAGACTAACAAAGCGAATGAAGCTTTATTTCAAATACTAAATGATTAGTTACTTAAACCAACTGTATGTTTAAATACAAGTTGCTATAGTGACCTAGACAAATATATGCGAATGACGACCTTAGTTGCCTGAGTATTTCGTTTACTCACAATAGCCAAGTTGTACTTTGATTTCTCGCTTCAGTGTAGCCAAAGGAAAGCGTGTGATCTGTCTGGAATAGACACAATGGTAAATGTGTAGTTTACTTTCGTAGATTAGTTGAAGTTAGACATTAACACCGCTGAATGCCGACTCAGTGGTCTAGAGGTTAAGCGCTCGCGCGCGAGACTGATAGGTCCTGGATTCGAATCTCGCGAGGCGGGGTCGTGAATGCGCACTACTGAGGAGTCCCACAACAGGATGAAATGGCCGTCCAGTGCTTCCAGGTTTTACATGGTGGTCTAGCTTCAACTGACTCATGATCTCAACAATCGAGACTAAATATAATCGCCATTTAAGTTCTTATTAAATGAAATAAAAGTTAGCTTTATTTTCAGTCTAACTGACTATTACAAATACTTATTGATATGATATGTTATAATTGACTAGAAAAATAAACTTCAGAACAATTTAAAATCGACATTCAATTAAGTGATTTGTTGTCAGTTGATATGAGCTAATAAATGACCAGCCCATTTTCACCACTTCAATAATCAAACATATTTATCATTCAGTATTGAGTGTAAACATGAGGAGTGTGTTGAAGTTATTGATCACATCTGAAGTGTAATATTATATCATCTACTTCAGGATAGCCGAGTACAAGGTATTTACTGAGGACCAGATTGATGAATATCAGTCACTCGATCATAGTCTAAATGGATTTTATGGAAAATATGTATTGGTTTAAGATGGTATACCGCATCATCAATGGAAGTATCAAAAGAATCAATGAAAGAATCGAACCACAGATGTTTAAATGTATTAAATAGTTAATATATGATAAGGAATGTTTCATGGAATAATAATGAAGTCATACAAAATCTAAAGAACTATAAATACTGGATACATCAATAATACGACTCATTTTAAGTAATCTCAGTAATCAATATTATAAAGCAGATGTTAACCAGATAGTTTAGACCTAACCCATCTAATGAATTAATACACTAATCCCACGTTATGGTTTAGTCATATGTAGCTTTGTCTTACGTCATTTTAAATATTTTATATAATGATACTTAATGTATATGTATGAAGCAATCATTAATAGTACGATACTCAGTGGAGGTTTTCGGTGATCAGCTATATATTTAAATATTCTCACTTTGCATTTATCGTAAAAACGTCTTACTTCATTAATAGTAATGTTTGTAAACCTATATTCTCTTAAGTATTCTTTTTTTCAAATTCAATTCTTACTTACTCTGTTTTTCAGAGGTTTTCAATTCTTTCGACCTAAAACTTCTGTACAACCTGGTGCAAAATTAGTACAAGTAAAAGAACTTAAACGTATGATTCGTGCAGGTAAACCAAGTTATGAACAAATACATAATTGGGGACATTCGTTTGAAGCTTTATTAAATGATAAATGTAAGTTATGATAGTATTGATGAATGGAATAATCATGGTTTTTTAATAAATGTACATTTTAAGGCAATTTATATTTTGAAATTGCAGGCGGCGAGACTCTAGTTTATGGACGACCGTTGAACGAATCCTAAGTGGCCTTGAGAAATATTAGCCAATCACCAAACAGTCAGCATAGAGAAAAATATATTATACAAAACCGAAGACATAAAGTGGATACACTTCTTATACGTGATTCAAAAACTTGTCAAGGTTAGAAAGAGGTTCAGAGGTTCTAAAATCGTAATATATGCAGTGGAGGAAATCATCTATACGGCTACAGAATAGTCGACCTCTGGAGCCATGATAAGGTCTCAAAAATTCTATCAGCCTCGACCAAATAGCTTCAATATTGTTTGTGTGTACTTCGGTTGTTGAGTACACAAAATGCCACTTGTGGATAACGACACGATGCGCATAACCAAGCCTATGTAGTCATCTGTACGCTCTCCAATCATCCGTGTATATTATAGTACGTGGCTGCAGTCAGTTTTACTCGTCCTTTTATTAGTCAGTTCGCAATAATTGTCATAATTCGCCTTAGTTAGGAATCATATACAGGGTTTTCATCACGAACGGACATCAGGTATAATGCCATAACTCTATTTAACCGAACGGATGAAAGGCTTTAGCGTTAAAATCCGAGATCTGTTATCTTATACCTGATTGATTCGTCCACAAATTATAATCTCTCCATTTAAATGTTATAGCCGCTCAATTATCACGTTTTGTACAAAATTCCCTGTGAATGGATCGTACATTAGCATTAAATACTGAAGTTGGCTCTGTGACCTTGAAATCTCTCAAGCGTTTGTGATTGGCTAGTCCATAAATTAAAGTCTCGCCATTGTAGGCTTCCGTTTCGTTTTATTTCGAAATTGTATTCTAAGGATTGTTGGTCTACTCACTGAAACTCAAATGTAGATTGAACTGTTTCAAACACCAGTATACTACTCAGTACATTTAATTTGTAATGTTTGAAGTAACCACTATCTTTTGATTTATTTAGATCTTACATGTATTACTGAATATATTTGAGATATTTTGATAAACTATTATTTAAAATGTACGAAAATAAATCCAAACAGATAGGACGGAATGGTCATCCAATGTTTCCAGATTTTCCATGGTAATCTAACATTAATCGAATCATGAACTCAACGAAATAGATATATTAACCTATTATTGGTGAATTTATATTATGAATGATTCAAAATAATGAAGTAATCACTCTTGAAGTTTAAAATGATGACATCACTAAAATTGAGCACATAGTTTTCAATGAAATATGTTCTATTCAACTGTATAATATCATTTCACCAATTAACACCATCCAGTCAATATTTAGTGATATATTAAATTGAAAATCTGTATTGTCAATTAATTTAGTAAAATAACATTTATGCCAGATTATTTAACATATAGAAAACTGTTAGTATAACCTAAAATATAAATTAGCAATGAGGAGAAATTGATCAGATAATAGTAAATGCACTTAATTTTAACAAAGATTTTTCACAGGTTCTTCCACCATGATTTATCTTTGACATTTAATTATTTTATACTGAAGTAATTTCTTCCATAATTCTGATCTTGGAGATTCAATAGATTTCAATGATCTAAACACCTTAAAATCAATTTTATATACTTAGTTACATCTAATTTCACTCCATCTACTTACTAAGGTTAAATGACGGTTATAAACTCGTAAGAGGAATTAGAATTAAGATTTGCAATTGAATTAGATTTGATATTTTTATTACTAACTGACATCAACTATAACGTTAAAGTGATATTTAGCCAATTGAGTGAACACATTTCACGCCAAAATCCAAGACCTTCTGCCCTAAATCTGATTGGCTTGTCCATAAATTATAGTCTCGCCTAAATCATCTAGATATGGGTGGAATTTATAAAAATGAGATAAAAAGTTTAACATATAACTGATTGATAGTTAAAATATTGGAAATTGAAAATTAGTTTGCTAGCTACAATGATAATCAATGATATTGATAATGATGGTAATAATAATAACAATCATAAATACGTTAAGTTGGTTTCAACCAATGGTCTTCGGATTATTGACTTTAATTAATTAAAAATTAACGTGATGCAAACAGACAATACAATATATTGTATATAGCGGACTTATCTTACTTTGATTACCTACTTACTTAATTACACCTCTTACGCCTCGTCAAAGAACGTAGGCCACCCACTAACATTCTCTATCCAATTCTGTCCTGGAAAATACTTTTCAGTTGTTTCCAGTTGCGACTCATCTTTTTCATGTCTGCTTCCAATTCCCGACGCAATATATTCTTTAGTCTTTCTCTTTTCTGTTTCTCCCCAGGATTTCAAATTAGCGATTACATCGTGATGTAGTTTGAAGAAGTTCTCTTGCAACTCTTCTAGGGTTGCTGCCGGTTCGATTCCCAAGTAAAGAAGGAGGGCTGGTCATGGGGTCAGCAACCTCATCCCATAGAAAACAACCTTGCTAAAAAATGCTACCCAGAATAAATAATTTCAGTCTTAGTTTGACAACTACTAAGAATTAGAAAGCTTTGAACAGCTTTTCGTTTTAGCAGAGTGCATTCACAATGTTATTAGGAATTAAACCCAGAATTTTCAAGGGTCGAGAAAAACACGTAACCTCTAAAGCATTGAAATCATATACAGTTGTGTATATGTCTAATATCTAACAATTCAAGATATCGTGGGATCATATTTCATTGCTTGTGGTGGATTACTTCTTCACACACGATATGGTTTAAATCCATTAGTGATGGCAATAAAAGATGGTTGTGTATTATCGCGAATCGACCGAAGTTAAACATATACACTACTGAATTTGAGTCCTGTGTTCTAGAAGTTAAACATTCGGTTGCAAGACCCAGGGTTCTCTATTCTATCCCCATAGGTTGTAGATGGACGTTCTCTATGAGTCGCAAACTAAGATGAGGAAGCTGTTCAGTGCTTCCTAGTTTTCAATCGTGGTCTGACTTTCATCAATCCGCAATATAAACTGTTGACATTCAGCAGTCCCCACAAATCCCTTATACTAATGCTATATAACACCATAAAATATTCATAACAATTGTATAAAATATAATCTACAATATTCTAGTTAAACTAAAGTTTCCTCGTGAATTAACTTCTTCAATAGCACATTGAAAGTATATACCACCAATTGCAAAGTATTGATTCGTTAAAATATTATCGTTGACAAATGACTCTGGAAAAAACCATCATTTATCTGGTATGAATGTAGTTAACGAGTACTTAAGTGGAAAGGACCAATTTGTTGTGCCTTATTAATATATAAAAACTATACATTGCATACATAATTTGCACATCTTCCATCAGTTGTTCTTTTGTATACTTCGTGATTTTTTCAATTCTGTTGTTATTACAATTACTTTCTGTTTTCCTTTCTATTCCTTTCAATTGAATCTTCTCAATTATCTACTGACATGTATTATATTTTCGATTGGTACTACATACTATTTATATCTGTCAACATGAGTAAAATACATCACAGAGATAAAAACCACATAATCAGTATGAAAATAATTGTCCATTAATTATTAATTTCTGTAATAACTGGATTTAAGTAAAGTGCACTGAGAATGTTTGCCTTTCCGTATCAGTTTTAAATGCAGAATAACTTTTTTATTCTGAAAAATTATCATCATCATCTGAAATTCAAACTCACTTTAGATGATAAACTAAATAAATTCATTTGTAATTTATCCAAGGGAGGTGGTTTTAAAGACAATGTATATAATTTAAAGCCTTTATCAAGAAAAGCGGTCGGTTGAAAGAATATTATTTACAATGGTGGTCTAACATTGATCGATTCAAAATCTTGATTAAAGCTCAACAATCTCCACAATCGTATACTGATAATTATCATGTGCTCACTGATGACTAGCTTCGAGAATTAATTTAAATAGTTTCAGTGAAAAGCCGTGACAAGTGGAGTTCAACAGTGTCGGGTGTGAGGCCGTTACCCAACGAAAACAATAAAAAATGGTTGCGCAATATCGTGGGTTGGTTGAAATTAGACGTTAACATTGTTGGATTCTGGTTCAGAGGTCTAGAAGTTTGGCAATTGTGTGCGAGACTGCAGAACTTGGGTCTGAGTTTTGCGTGCGTGATCGTGGACGTGCACTGCTGGCAACTTCCATTCAAGGACAAAACAGCCGTCTAGTTTTTCTAGGTTTTCAATAGTGGTCCAATATTGTTCAGTTGATGATCTCAATTGGAATTTAACAATCTCCACAACCATATACTGATAAAATAAAACGAATTGTAAAGGTGTTTTGTCAGCTTTATGGATTCTTTATCAGTATATTCATTTCAGACCTCGGGCAATATCAAATTAACGGATTTTAGGTCAGTTCATTAAAGCGCTGATCATGGTATAACACGATCATTAATAATAAACGATGAGGCAGATATTTTTTCTATGTCATACTAAGAGTTTATCATCTGTAATGAGTAAATGAGTAATATACTGGTAACATATCTTGAAGATTGGATTTAGTTACAAACTCACCAAGTGTAAAAAGTCACTTCAAGTGATTACGGCTTCTAAAGCTCCATATCCTGAGGTTGATCTTATTTACGAATGTACAAGTTGATTGTTGAATAGTCCCAAACTATAAGATGAAATATCAGTTTAATGCTAGCTAAATTTTTGATAGTAATTCAATCGATATCAGAATATAACACAAGTACTGTTTTGATTACATAATAGATAAGATATAATATTAATAAATTATAACTATATAGATGTTAAAATTGTTTTCTAATCATTATTTTGCATTACCAAAAAAAATTTTTTTTTAGATGGACTTGCTTTATTTAAAGATTTCCTCAGTACTGAATTTAGTGATGAAAATATTGAATTTTGGATTGCATGTCAAGATTACAAACATACTACAAATCCAAAAAAGTTGGCTACTAAGGCGAATCAAATATTTACAGAATTTATAGCAGTTCAAGCTAATCGCGAAGTAAGTAATTATATAATTTTTTATCAGTGTATATTTATCTAATATTAGTTAGGTGAATGAGGATATAATAAATTGCCTAAAGTCATAATTGTAAACTATTATATGCTAATTCAGTATTCTGACATTTGGAACACTTAAAGATTTTGTGTTTGTTCTTATATCGGGAACTAAATGAACTCTGTTATTAATTATAATATTATAACAGGATAGTTACACAATACTTCCTAATTTTCAATGGTTATCTAACTGAGGTCTGTTCATGATGTAATAGTACGGAATTCAAGAAATTAATCTATCCATTTTACTAAAGAATCATGCTTTACTTACTGCTAAATAAATTCAGGAGTTAAATCCTAAAATCCTGGTAAGAAATCGTGATCAAGAAATTCCACCCTGTTGAGAGTGAGACAAGCTATATATAAAAACTGTGTACAAAATTGTTGACAGTATGTTATAAAAAGGTTTCATGAATCAGTAAGAAGAGAGAGATTGTTTGATAACTGGTTTATGCTCGTTCACTTAAGATGAATTAGTGATGCAAACTGTCAATCTCATGTAGGATGAAATAGCTACCAAGTAACATAATAAATGACTGTGGACTCATTATTGTGTTATGAAAAAATACCCACTTATTAAGAAGTTTTTCAACAAAATAATAGGGTCACAAGTGAAATTTTACCTTCGTAATAACAACATACCGATCATTAGGTTAATTTGTCTGAGAAGTAAATGGTTGATAGAAAAGCTTCGACTCATTTATCTTAATATATTCATACAAAGAACAGAGTTTTAATTAGTTACTAATGTGATTTGTAAAAAAATTGTACACTTTGAAAATAATCCTAAGTGGAAACTGACCATCTTTGTAAAACTATTCATTATCAAATAGTAATGGTGAATTACTTCGTCGTTCTACTAAAACTCCTGCTACTTAGATTCTGGTCGAGGACTACACACGAAATAAGACCACAAGTCTTGCAGTTTGGTGATGAGCACTATTTCATCTAATCATTGAGACAAAATTCACTGATGGTAGTTCCTCTCAACTTTAATTACTTTTCGAAAAATTGTGATGATTCCATGTGAGGCTATCGATTTTTTAACTTTCAATGTCTTTTGATTCCCAGGTGAACACTGTTTGTGGTAAAAACTAGTCCCATAATTTGAGTTATTAATTGGTCACACGCTTAAAAACAGTCAACTTCCGTTTATTCTGAAAATATTTCCACCAGGATTTCTGATATGCCATAAAATCCTAAGAAATATATCATCAATTTTGGTTAAATGATAAATGTAAGACTAAATTGACAGGATGATATTTTTTTTCAGTAAATTGATCAGTTTAGAAAGAAGATGTTCGGAATAAATTCATGCACAAGCAGTGTAATGTTTACTATTGAAAGCATTCTGTCACATTCCTTGTCTTCAGGACAAGTACTTATTCACTTGTAAAGCTATTCCATCAGCTTATTTACCAAAACTTTTGTTAATGTTCGTCTGTATGGAAAGACGATAAATAAAAATCCTGGATAAAAATACAGAATCACAATGTTGTCACAGTCAAAATGTAGCATAAATTACGAGTTTAAAGTGATGAGCTCTCCATGAGGGTTACTAGTCCCGGTTTCAAACTCTAGAGAAGTTACAAGCATGTACTTTTAAATAAATTGGTTTTACGGTAAAACAACTGTTCAATACTTACTTACTAGATTTTGCCTAGTTATGATCAATTGTTGATATAGGCATTGAAATTATTTGCTTGAAGTTAATATACAAGAAGTTAATAATAATCAGTGTTACTAAATCGATATTACTTCACTACGAAAAAAAAGAGATACCCACACTACTTACCATACTGGTTTCTATATTTTACATTCCTATATGATAGATAAAACAATCATTGGGTTTACTGATAAAAATCTATCATAAACAAAAGTCCCCTTTATTTTTCTTTAAAATGAAGAATTCTCTTTATACATGTAATAAATGAGTTTGTCTAAAACTAGTTCATTTTACCCTTGAGATATTCAACGAAGAAACAAGAAAAAAAATGTTTAAAAAATCATGTGAATAAAATTATAATTTACTTTATGACACTATAATTATAATTTCTAGTTTGTTTGTTTTCCTTTTTTTCTTTTTTTTGCTTGTGAAAAGTTTTCTATCCTGTTGGAAAAAAAATTCACAAGTTGTACTTACAATTTATCGATGAATTTAAGTGAATTACATAGATATACAATGTATCATAAACAAACTACTCTTTATATAAATTTAAGTTTAATAGTACAATGGCGTTAGGATTTTTGTTTAGTGTCAACGTTAGAGAGAGCGAGTTATAAGAGAGTTTTTTTTTCTACTGACAACTTCTTTTAAATACCAAGTTAAATGGCAGTAGACTTAAATCACGTTAGTCAGTAACGGAATTAAATAAGTCAAATAACGAGAATGAACTTTTAAATACATATATTTTGTATATGAAGCGAATGAATAGAAAGAAGCGAAACGACGAGCAGTGGAGATAATGGGTAAGCGAACTCCATTTAGTTAAGCGTAATCAATATTTATAGGTGCACAAAAATAAGTTACAGACATGTGATGAATAGGATAAGAATGTACGCACATATAATACGCTCATATAAAAACAGTGAAGATTGATAAGCGAATAATTAACAAGGTCAAAATATGACTCAAGTAGAATGAATAGACTGGCGTGTCCGAAAGCCAGAATAAGATATATGGGCTTAACATATCAACCGACATTACATGTTGAATATGCTTGAAATACTCTGAATAGATTACTATTCATCTGTTAATCTTTTTCATACATTTTATTAAATGAATATTAGGTACTTTTGTTATGTTCCCTATACTTATCGTGTGTTGTTCCATAAATGAATAAGAAAGATTGGTTCAGAGAAGAGTTCGCTTTTCTGCGAATTCATTTTCAAAACTGTACAATTGCAAATATATATACCTATTTTACAGGATGATAATAATATGGATAATCAACTTCTATCAGCTATTGATGACAGTGAGGTTAAATAAAGTTATTAAAAATTATAATAATAATCGTTTGACTGTTAACGCCTTAAGTATTCATCAAATGATAGGGAAATTATCATTGGGAAAAGATGGCTGAGCATGATAAGATAAAATATTGAAATTGAGATTAAACCTAATCAGGAGGATCGTAGAAACAGAAATAAACCAGTTGGGGGTAGAATATTTAAGGGGAAGATGGAAGGTGGAGCAGATGGCTGTAAAGGAGGGGGAGTATGAAGAAAGGAAGAACAAAAATTATAAAACATTAAGATCATGGTAAAAGAAGAGGTTGTTCCGTATGATGAATACTTAAGCCACTAACAATCAAACGATTATTAAACTTTCCTTGTTTTTAAAAACAATTTTAATAACTTTGTTTATTTAACCTTACTGTCACCATGTATAACAAAAGTATTATCAGTATTATTATTATCATCCTGTAAAAATAAGTATACATATTTGCGATTGTACAGCTTTGAAAATGAATTCGCCGAAAAGAGAACTCTTCGCTGAACTAATCTTTCTTATTTAATGTCTTAATGGATGTATTCCGTTTATTATAAATGAATATCTGCAAATAAATTGGCGTATGTTAGTGTTTAGTGTGTATGAGGAAATTTATAAAAGTAACCGGTGATAACTAAAATTTATGGGGATTTGTAGAGATTGTAGTATCTTCACAGTTGAAATCACTAGTCGATCTAAGCTATACCACCACTGAAAACCTGGAAGTATTGGACGGCCACTTTGTCAAAGTACTGGACTCCTCAGCATTGCACGACCACGAACACACGGAACACAAAGTCAGGCCCCTCTTTCTAGTGCTCGAAACTGGAATTTATTCATGTTAATAATGAGGCACATCATATATAACATTGAGTGATCATCCCATTATATTACAAATTGATCAAGGTTCTGGAATAATAGCACTGAAGTCCAAATCAGTTGTTACCATGTGTTGTGTTGGTTGTAAAATATAAAAGTTATGAATTCAATTTCATATAAACGCATATCAACGCATATGAAATAATTAATAACATTTCAAAACGACCTCACTCATCGTTCCACTATAACATTCTTTTTTTGTTAGACAAATCTCATGCTAACTATTATTCTTCACTAAAAATCACTATAAATTTTATAGAAGATACTGATTTGAAAAAAGTTACCTTTACTCAAGTGAATAGATCAATGTGAAAATGATTTATTATAATTGGAAATGATTTTAGGAGTAAATTTTTTTTGATGAAATGAAAGAAAAATGTTAAAGTATTTGGAGGAAAACAACGCTTAGAATAAAAGAGAAGGTAAAGATGAAATTGTATTGTTTTGATGTCAAGTGAGTATGTATGTATGTGTGTGTGCGCGCCTTATAGAAGTATATTCCAATTTTATTTTATTATGATAAGTTAGCGTATATGTGCAGTATGACAATGCATATTTGAACTTACTTTCTCTGGACATTTTACTGGTATTTGTTGGCAAGAATATACATATTCGTCGTTGTTTAGTTCTATTCGACGTTCTATATTAAGGGATGCAATTTAACATATTGAGTATTTATCCATACTCATATTTACTCTACGTGATATGCTCCAAAATACATTAGATAGTAGTCTATTATTTTCTTATATCAGTCTATAACATAATTGATTTTATTATGTTTGATTAAAATTAGTTAAATCATTAGATGGTAATATTCACAGATTGTCATCAGTTGTAATTTGATTGAAAACTCAGTGAGATTAGACATTCATTGTGTTCTAGAATTAGATTTTTCAGTATAAGGCACCTAAGACCTTTCCTTGGTTCGAAAACAGTACCTTCATATTTTAAAGTTGCTGTTTCTTTTTCTTTCATTGAGGATTTTTGATATGAACTAATAAACTGTGAATAACCATATTTGATTTCAATAGTTTGTTGAACTTTATTAGTTTGTTCAAATTCAAATTCACTTTGAACCCGTAAATAGATTTTAACATTTAATTGACAAATTTGTGGAGAATAGTAGTTTAATAGTTGAATTCGCAAGTCAATTAAAGCTAGATCATCATTGGAAACATGGAAATACTGGACGGTCGTTTCGCCGTAGTATGGGACTCCTCAGCAATGCGCACCCGATCTCCACAAACCCCCATTCTATTATTAATCATCGTGTGCTTGATTGGATTCAAGGGGTATTTCCTGGAGTTCTAGTGAGAAGCCATGACCTGTGGAGATCAACCGTGTCTTTTGTGAGATGGTAACTCACTGAAGACAATGATGGATGGTGGCGCAATTTCGTGGATTAGTTGAAGTTAGATATTAACACCATTGGATGCTGGATCAGTGATCTAGAGATTAAACGTTCGCCCGCGAGACCAAAGGTCCTGGTTTGGAGTTCCATGTGCGTGGTCGTGGGTGCTCCCTGCTAAGGAGTCCCATATTAGGACGAGATGGCCGTCCAGTATTCCTAGGTTTTGAATGGTGGTCCAGCTTTAATCAACTCATGAATCCAACTACGAAATTAATAATAGGCATTTTATAAAGAATTAATCTTTAATCCAACCATATGCTAAATTTACACAAATGTTTTACTAACATCTGCTTTTACGTCCATCTAAAATAACACATGCACATAAATACACACATGCACATAAACAGTGAAGACGGACAGATGATTAACGTCCGATTATTAATAAATAGTGTTGCCTTATATATAATGACAATTCTCTGTCTGCTCTTATATTTGTCTATCTATTTTACCTTTACAAACATCTTAAAAATATAGTTATTTTCGTGTCCGTTGTTAAATATTATCAGAATGGGTTTCAGCCCATACTAGAACGAAACGGTCGTCCAGTGCTTCCGGGTTCTCAATAGTGGTCTAGCTTACATCGACTAATGAATTCAACTATTAAAATTACTGTTATTGAATGGACGTAGAAGAAACACGTTTGTTGTAATATAGATAGACTGTGAAAATTGTTGAATGTTGTAGTTAATATGATGAACTGATCTTAGTTAAATAATCTTTGAAAACTTGGGAAAAAACTAGATAGTTGGATCAATTTTGTATGTCACTCCTCAACAGTGCGTACCTATGACTCCACCCATAATGGAACTTAAAACACCTAAGTTTTGTTGGAAGATTGAATAGTAGTATATTTCATGCACCACAATATTGCAATGGATTATCTTACAGATAATTCCTGAGGCTTTATATATCACTCGGCTTGATAAGTGTTATTAAAGAACTCTCAAAAGTGTATACATTTCATAAGACAGTACGAGGCGTTAACTACAGTTTATTATTGTACAAAGCAGATCGCTTAGCCCCAAACATACTAAGTGGAGTCGAGCAGAAATGCGAATAAGATTGGATGCGAGCGGGTGAATACAGAATCGAATTAAGACATAAATAAAGAGTAGAATGAATTTATATGATTTAAGCACCTATACACAGGAGAGCGAATGCATCACCGAGCGATGTATGCAAATAATATTCAGACGAGTAAGAGGGATATATACGTGAAGGTTGTAAGACGTGACCAAGCAGACATGGTTATACAGACAAATTGTTTCTGTTCGAATGACACTATCTGCCAAATAAGTTAACTGACAGGCTAGACAAAACTATATGTAGGCCACACTTTAGTGTGAGGTGCTATAATATGAATTATATATATACTGACAAGTAACGAAATCTATGATAAAATGCTGTTAACTAAACAATAATTGTTTAAATGTGCGTTCAATGTCCTACATTTGACTCCTGGTGGGGATGTGGATATACACTACTAAGATGTCGCATTCTAAGAAGAAACAGCTGTCCAGTAATTCCTACCTTTGAATAGTTGTGTATCTAAGATAACTTCATGATGTAAAATATAAGCAAAATTTGTATAGTATTCTATCTAGAATAATTTAGCCAATACATAAAGAATAATGCTAGGCTTATTCAATTTATATTAATAAACTCAAAGTAACGTTTGAATGTGCGATAGTGAAAGCTTATTGAGAAGGTGAACTGTATCTAGAGTTTTGAAATAGTTGGCTTTTTCCAGAATGATTAATCAATAATATTTGTATCATTGTTATTTCCTGATGAGAATTAGTTCTATAATTATTTCGTAAATCACTATCAAAGTGTATTTTATAAAAATGAATCGATTTATACTGTTATGGAATTTGAAACCTAGGTTACTGATATGATCACAATAATACGAATTATTTAAACTGATACAAAATCATTATACAACTGAACGATTTAAATAAGTTGATTTGAACTTATCATAATTATTCCGTTGATCCTCCTTAAACTGATAATCTTAAATTGATTCTATAAAATTTTCTACCATCATAAAACATCTGATTATTATTATTTATTTATTTATTATAATCAGTTACAAATATCTATCAATGTCATATTTAATCAATATTTATTGATTATCGATTTTTAATAATCAATTTAACTATATGATCAGTATCAACTCATTTAATTTTTGTGTATTAATTTTATTCATTAATAAGACATTAAGTTCAAATGTAAAAAATGTATGATCAACTAATGAAAAACCCCTTTCTGATAAAAAATAACAAAAAAATGACCAATTTTAATTAGTTATTTGATGAATAGTGTACTAATTAAAAAAAGAAAGAATCCTTGTCTTTAATTAAATTGTCTACATTATTGAAGATATTTTTTTCAATATTTTGATTTCTGATTTGTGTGATTTAGTCCAATCTCTCTCGCTCTCTTTCTCACACACACACTACACACTCGTGGAAATTATTTTATGGCATTTTTGAATATTCAATCAATTTCCTGATAGGATACATCATGAATTTGTTATATTTACATTTTAAGTTGTCTAAGAATTATATCTTTTTGAACTAGTCTGTTGAGAAATTTGCTGAATACGCTGAATAGTAGTTTATTCGTAAATTTTTCATTTTCTTTCTGGATAAAATGGTTAAAATTAATCACAATTGATTGATTACTGGGTGGTGATCAATGTTATTTGTGTCAAGTCTTTTTTAGTGCAGATCGAATGCTATCGACCAAGTTGCAATTTGGTCACTAGTCTAGGTGGCACGACATTACGTGCACGATGTTGAGATTAAATGGTGGTTGGAGGTAGTCAACAGGAAACCCTGGACCCGAGTTTCGTGCTACTTGGCAATTGCCAGCAAGGTGTAACTGTTATCTTGAGGGAACTGGTGCTCCCTGATGGATTTGATCCCGTGTCACCCAGCTTCACAGTCAGAGACGTTACCACTAGAATTAACTTAACTAGATAGAAATGGGAATTTATAATTTTGTTTACTAACAGCTAATACTTGAGATCTTAACCTAAAATTTTATTGATTATTTGCAACATTCGTCTTGATATTTTTTTTATATTTACTCTTCTTGTAGTCCCCAATGATCTAATTTAGTTTTAAATTTGTTTATAATTTTTCTAGTCAGTAAATAAACTCAATCTATTCTGATTTATTTATTAATTGCTGGTTGAAAACAGTATCAAATTTCTAAAAAGCCCTAGATCATGTCTCTATCAAATATATGTCCATAATTTTATAGATCCATTGGTATAAACGTAGACATATTGTGATTAGCAAGTGGCAATTATTATCCATTTGAACAACAATGAAGACGATCACCAGTTTGCTTGTTGTAATGTTTCATTCAATTGGAACAATTTATTTTGTAGATGATGTCCAGGATGTCTTCTTTGTATATTTCAGTTCCTGATTCGTATAAAATTGATTGAGCTACGTATATTCTGAATGCCTTCAATTTCAGATATATTCTTCGTAGATAGTAAGATAACCTACTTACTGACAAGTAATGTAGTATTTCAGTCACTTAGTAATTAATAATCATATCAAAAAAGAAATAATTTATCAATTAATTATGAAAATTATAAACCATTGTAAAACAAAAACGTCATAAGAAGCAGGACAATCAACCTATATATGTAAACAATGACAAGTTTTGATAACAATCCATTGAATTCATTGTTAAAATAACAAGATGTTAGTTTCTATCTGAAATTTGTTCTATTGATGTTTGTCTAAATTTACAATATAAGCTTCACAATTAAGCGATTCAGTTTAAGGAATAGGAACTCACTGAACTACAAATCTTCTCTGTCATCCCATAAAATAATCTAAATGTATTGAGTTGTAGGTAATATCTCTATTTCATCAAATCTACTTGACCATAAATAGATGAGATAAACCAATTATTTTTTTCGAAATCGATCTCAAAATTAACCTTAAATGTCTGTTCAATTTACCAACTTAAACTTTTTCAGTAGAAAAATCTCTTTTTTTGTCATTTTTATCGTCTTCTTTGTCTATTATAGAAGGTTAGGATAATGTAGTGAAATACATACACAGTTCATTTTGTGTAAAATTCATACACAATTCATACGTGACTTTTCATGATAAGAAAAATATTAAATAATTGTAGATAAATTATTTAACATCATAATTTCAAAACTGATGGTGACGAAAATGGGATTAGAAAATTATGAATAATGTATCTGAAGTAGCAGTAATAGTAGTAGTGGTATTAGTAGTTATCTGATTATTATTCTATTGATTTTATTTAACCTAGATTAAACTTAATACTAACTTAAGTCATTTTCTTGTATCTAGATATGTGTGTTTGTGAGTATGCCATGTGTATGAGTACATGTGACCTCGTAGGATTATCATCACGGGGTCATGGATAATCAGGATAATCATTCAAGCGATATATATATATATATATATATATATATATATATATATATATATATATATATATATATATATGCCTCTAGAGTATTATACTAATTACATACTGACCCTACTATATTTCTAATCCATTTTTCCAATTGTTAACAAGTGTTTTTGTATGTTAAAGTAGATAAATAAACATATTGAAGCAAGGAAACAAAATAAGTTATTACTGGATGGTCACAAATAAATGAATAGGTCCATACTGGCATATTAAATCATGGCAATTTAACACCTTCCACGGGAATCCTAACTATATTTATGTTTGAACCAGTGCTACTTAATTTGATAGTTAGAATCACCACCATCAATCTAATTAATTTTAAATAATAGCAATCAAACAGGAAGATTGATTTGAACGGTTTATGCATATTTGTCTCTGTTAATTTATGTAGGTGAAACAAGAAACCATAGAAAGTCATACTCAGTAAAGGGCAACTCTACATCGTTTTACTTAGCTCAACAATAATATTCCAAAATTATAAGTGATCAATACTACGAATTATTGTTATGTACCGGTATTAGGGGATGATGGTAAACCAGTTGGTGAGGTTGTGAATCTTCATCTACTGGGATGGTTGGGCCACATGTTACGTATGCCCAACTACCGTTTACCAAGATGTGCAATGCTGACCAGTGTTGGAGACGGTTGAAAGAAAGTTAGGAACGGCCAAACCAAAACTTGTCATCAGTGCTTGAAGTCACTAACTTCTAGTCTGAACCATGTTGGTAGATGAAGACTACTTGGTTGGGGTCCACGTGACTATCGTAACCAATGGTTGGAGACTGGGTGACATGGCTCAGAACCGAACACAATGGCGTTCGTGTATACACTCTTTGTCTTCCCTTAAACGATGAGATTAAAATCACTTTATATCTTTCCTTTTACGAACTAATTCTTTCTTTCTGATCTATATCCTTATACACAATCTTTCTTATAAATATTATTGCCATTGGAGTAACTACTTCTGGGAATTTGAACCGGTGAATATATGTGCCTGGTCATACATTGTAGCTGACTGACTGACCGATTCCTTGTTCAAATATCTTCATTATTTACGATGAATTTTCGTAATCTTTATATAAATTTTTCTCTATATTGTATTATTAAGAATTGTAACTGTGGCAAATAATAACTCTTGTCAATAACTGGCCAGATATTTAAAACAAACCTCATTTTAAGTTTGTATCATTTCAACCTTATTACATGATTGTATAACACTATAAAACAAATGTAATTTTAGCATCCTAATATATTAGGACAGTTACTAGATAAGACATAATCATTTGACGTTTTTATTATATTTCATCTAAGTAAATACTTGAATTAAACTATTAACTTGTAAACTAACTTAATCATCTTAGGATTCATTGGCTTAATCCTATTTTATTCACTACAAAGTCATATTATGATCTGAAATAAATATGTTTGATTGATGAATTTTGAGAACTATGGTAAGGTAATAATGAATCAATTTTTCCTGATTGTCAGCAACTTCTAAGTGAAGTGAACCTACTTAAAATTTATTACAGAAAAATTCGCTTATTTATGCATTTTTAATGTTAAAAAAACAATAAGAATATGATTATTGTGATATTTCAGAATATTTGTTCGAAATTGACTATTTATCAAACGATGGTAAGACCATAATTTATGGACGAACCAATCAGATATATAAGATTATAAGTCATGGATTTTGGCGCGAAATTCACTTATCGGTTTATGGGAAACTCTTTATTTTGTTGGAGTTTTGTTCTCTGAGCTGCACAAATATAGGAAAAAAATCAAACCAATATGAGACACAACCAAAACATAGAAGTAAACAATGATAAATTTAAGGTCAATAAGAACCAATCAACATCGAGGTATACAGACCAAGCTGTGAAACTCATATGGAGAAATTCGAACGTTTCACTTCTATCTGAAGTTTGTGCTGATGATGTCATTCAGGAGAACGATGAAAGCTCCACAAACAAACCATCCAGCTCAGAGAACAAAACTCCATCAAAATCATCTATCTGAGCTACAAATCTCCACCATCTCGAAACTCTATATTGAAACAACAAATACGCTTAGTTTTTTTCAATCTTCAAGAATTAACTGATAGTGAACAATACTATCATTTATTTTGGAAAATGTCTGCATGAAAGTGGTTTTTGCAATTGTTAGAGATATTATCTATTGTATTTCGATTCAATGTTCAGAATGTATAATTCATAGTAAGCGCTATTATTGTGATTGTACAGTAGTGAACAAACCAGTTGGAAAGGCAGATAGATTTCTTGCGATCTCTGTTTTTCAATGGTTGTTTAGACAAGAGTAGTCCGCGATGTAAAATGCCACATTTACAATTTACTACGTTTCACTTATGTAATTTGATTAGTCCTTAAAATAATTCATAAAAATTGCCCTTGTCCATTATTTTGCCTTCTATTGTTGTAGCTGGAAGTTCGGAAGTATATGTCCCTGATGAAAATTTGTAGTGACATAACTTGAAGTAATAATGCTAGCAGTGTATAGAGATGAAACATTCAGTTACACAAAAAAACTGTGACAAAACTATAATTTATGGACGATATTTGGATGAATCTTAAGTGACCTTAAGTGATCAACTAGAAAATGGTTAGCATAGAGTAAAAATATATTATTCAAAACCAAAGACATAAAGTGGATACACTTCTTATACGTGATTCAAAAACTTGTCAAGGTTAGAAAGAGGTTCAGTGGTTTGAAAATCGTATCGTATACGGTAGAGGAAATTATCCATGGCTACATAATAGTCGGGGCCAGGAGCCATGATAAGGTCGCAAATAGTCTTTCAGCTTCGACCAAATAGCTTCAATATTGTTTGTGTGTACTTCGGTTGTTGAGTACACAAAATGCCGCTTGTGGATAACGACACAATGCATATAACCAAGTCTATGTAGGAGTCTGTACGCTCTCCAATCATCCGTATATGTTGTAGCATTTGTCTGTAGCTAGTGTTTCTGGAGCTTTTATTGTCCAGTTTGCAACAATTGTCATAACTTGTCTTAGTTTTAACTTCGATCGGGCGAAAAAATCATAGTCTAGCAGATTTCTTCCTCCACCGCATTATATCAAAAGACAACATCATCACGAAATTGTGCACAAGGTTCACATGTCATTTGATTACCACAATCACAAATAAAAGAACTTTTTGGTAGTCTCATTTATTGTAACTGCTCAATTATCACGTTTTGTTTAAAATCCGCTGTGAACCCATAGTACACTAATATCAGGTACTGAAATTGGCACAGTTACATCCTTGATCTGTCTACCCACTTTTGGTGCTGAGGACAACTTGTCTAATCTAGATTAAGACCTTGACGCAATAGGCTGACTGGCTTAACCTTGAGGCTAGTACGCGTGAGTTCGAAGTAATGTAGACAGAAAAATTATCCTATCACCTGATTGGCTGACTAGCACGCGAGTGAAGATAAGCCAACTGGAACACTACCCGAGTTATTCTCAATTCCGATATGGTTCCCGATTTTGATTAGTGTAAAAGAGTACATGAATAAATAGATGACTAACCTGACCACAACGCACAATAATTAGGAAAATACAAATATGTGCAAAACTGGGGATTAGCGTAGAAAATAGAGTACAAAATAATACGTTTAAATTACAATAGCTTTGGAACAAAAATGGGTATGGCAGTGAATTATACACCAAACGAAAGCCTATGATCTGTAGAATAGTTTAGGGACAAAAATAAATATTACTGTTTAACAAGCTTTGAATTAATTGAAATAACGTTCTGAAAAATAGCTTCCGTAATTTGTCAAGGCTTCTTGTTTCTCTGTTCACATCAGGCACCGTGACCTTGGTTAATACGGTATGACAAGTAAGGTGTTTTATCAAATGTAAGAAATATTAATATTCATGATCTCAACAACTGAAATTACTAAAATCTCCACAAAACCCCTTCTGATAATAATCAAAATATGCTCACTAGTGACTGGCTTCAAGATGTGTATCATGGAGTTCTAGTGAGAAACAGTGACCAGTGGAATTCAACCGGATTTGTTGTGATATAATAACTCACTGATGACAATGGTGGATATGTCGCTCAGTTTGGTGGATTAGTTGAAATCAGACATTTATACCGTTGGATGCTGGCCGGCTCAGTGGTCTAGAGGTTAAGCGCTCAAGCACGAGACTGATAGGTTCTGGGTTCGAATCTCGCGGGGAGCGGGGTCGTGGATGCCCACTGCTGAGGCGTCCCATATTAGGATGAAACGGCCGTCCAGTGCTTCCAGGTTTTTCATATTGGTCTATCTTCAATTGACTCATGATCTCAACAATTGAAATTACTAAAATCTTAACAAAACCCCTTTCTGATAAATATTTATAGACAATTTTATTTATTTAATTAATTCTTAATCTAAATTTTTATTCTTCTAATAATATTTTTCGATAATGCAATGTGAAGACGAAGTTTATCACAATTATGTTATATATTTGCTCAATACATTTCGAACAATCTGATCACACATATACTTGTTAAGAACATTTACTAATGAAAATTAAAAGGTCTACTAGATAGGTTAAAGGTAAGCCATAACACAGAAAAAAAACATTAAAGTACACAGAAACAATGTGATTACCACTCTGGATAATAAATCAGTATTACCAGGGTAGATCAGGTGTAAGGACCAATAGTTTTTGAACGCATAAAGGAGGTTTCAATTTCCGTATAGCTAAGGCTTCAATAAACCTTAGTATACTTCCTTGAAGGCTTTTATATAACACTAGAAATACTAACTTGATGTCAACCTTATGACCAGTTTCAATCAAATGTTTTCGCAATGGATGATAATGTCTGTCTAACCTGTGTTTCTTATTTGACTATATATTTTCATAATTCCCTTACATACTTTTTGTAAATTCAATAGTTTTAAAATTGAATATATTGAACTGTTCTATTGTTCAATTTATAAAATACTTGTAATCAATGTATTAAATATTAACCAATGAAAATGATATTCAAAAACAATATACAATCCTAACATGTTATATTCATATTCTAATTAATAGAATCACTCAAATTCATGGGGAATAAAATAATTTTGAGTAGATTTTTTTATAATTATTATAATTTTTTTTCTATGTTAATTATTAGCTAGCTGTCTGTATTGTAAGGGTAAAGTAAATCTGATTTGAATACTTATCTGTCAGTCATTACTGATTTCCTTCACCCCCTAGTGTACCATAATTCTTTTTATTTTTTTTATTCCAGATAGACATGAATTTATACATATTCATATACCTATAAGTATACTAATTTATATATTTCTTTTTAAGTGAATATCATTTTTTTAAATTTTATGAATGACAGTTAACGGTTTTCAGCAATTGTATTTATCATTGGATTAAACGTTTTAAAATCGAAAATTGAAAATAAATTAAAATGTCACATTTTTCTTATATATATTTTTTCTCAGATAATTCTAAAATTGTATTCAGATATTTATCCAATATTCTTAGACTTTCCTTCTTAGAATGTCTGGAATATATATATATATATATATATATATATATATATATATATATATCATTAGACAGATTCTAGTGCATACCTAGCAATAGGATTAAACATTAAAGTATTTAATCCAATAGATTAGTTTAAGTTTCTTGAGGGTGAACGGGGGGTGGAATAAATACAATTAATCCATTTAATGTATATAATGAAACATGGAAAAAAGAATCAACGGTATGGGAAAATTTTAATTTAATTGTCAAATGAATAAGTTTAAAAATACTATTGTTACTGTCAAATTAATCTCATTGAAAAATAAAAATAGGCTTTATTAAATATCGATAGTTGAAATCATGAGTCAATGGAAACCTGGAAGCACTAGACGGCTGTTTCGTCTTAGTATGGGACTCCTCCGCAGTGCACATCCAAGACCCCTCCCCCACACGCGAAATTCGAACCCAGAACCTATCATTCTCGTGCGCAAGCGCTTAACCACTAGACCACTAAGTCGGCCAGCATCCGACGGTGTTAATGTCCGTACACCATTGTTTTCAGTGAGTTGATATCTCACAACAGACCTGGTTGAACTCCACTGGTCACGACTTCTCACTAGAACTCCAGGAGTATCTCTTGAAGCCAGTCACTAGTGAGCATATTTTGATTATATATATACGTTATATATATACGTTGAGTTCTTGTGATTCTGCACATGACTAATGATAATAAGTCAATGTAAATAAAGTGACCATTTGAATTATGACAGTAATGATATATATATATATATATATATATATATATATATATATATATATATATATTACTTACGCCTGTTACTGCTAATGGAGCATAGACAGCCGATCAGCATTCTCCAACCCACTCTGTCCTAGGCCTTCTTTTTCAGTTCTTTTCAATTTTTCTTCACTTTTCTCATGTCTGTTTTCATTTCTCAACGTAATGTGTTCTTTGGCCTTGAGGAGTCCATGTAAGGACTTGCCTCGTGATGTATTCAAATAAATGAATTCTTTATTCATTTTTTTTCTGTTTAAACACACTTGAAAAATTTTAAAAATTACTTTTTGGCTTAAAAGAATTTAAGTGAATAGAATCATAAGAAAAAATATAGTAATGGACAATTATATGTTTCTAGGTATCAATAACAAGGTTGATCTTGATAGTTTTAAATCAGTTGAGCATTATTTCGTCTATTTATTTACTCTGAACAAATCACGAAACATCAGAAATACAATTTTTTCTACTCATTGAAATAGAACAAAATATATATTTACGATTAAATATGTAATTCATTTCACTCTACTGGTTATTTATAATGAATTAATTGTATCTCATGTAAAGCTATTAGGAAGTAGAATATCTTTACAATTAATTCTCATTAAGTTCTACAGTTTATAAATCCAAATTATCATTCCAGAGTGATAAGCAATTTTAAAGACTGTATACCTTTTAAAAATGATAGCCTATGAATTTTAAGATGGTGGAGATTTGTAGCTCAGACTAAAGGTCAACAATAACCAATCAACATCGAGGTCTACAAGACAAGCTGTGGAGAAATTTGAACACTTCATCTTTACTTGAATAACGATGAAAGCTCCGTGATCAAACTATTCAGCTTAGAGAACATAACTCCACCGAATATAAGATTGTTGGTAAAATAAAAAAAGTTACATTATTAATATTGAGATGACTAGTATGCAATGTTAATCTGAATAAGATTGTAGATCAATTGAAATTCTGAAATAAATAGTCTAGGTAAATATCGGTTACATAAAGAGTAACATAAAAAGTAACAGGTTACTTATAGTGTAAAACAATATGAATTCAGTGAGAAATATATAAGTGACATGAGTGTTAATTGGTGAAATTTTATTATGCATCTTGAATACTAGTAATAATAGTGATAATACAACGATTTATGATTAATAATAACAATACGATAAATTTCTGTTATGTAAAAATAAACAAGGAAAGCTGTATGTGCTTTAGTTATATTACGTCATTTTAATGATTGTGATGACTATAAAATTATTGATCTTGAGATTGGGCAAAACATTTGTCAATTTGCAATGAAGTCTAATCATTACCATTGATTATTTTATTCTGTGATAAATTTTCATTTTTATTTCAGGTTAATTTAGACTCAAAGACTCGTTTACAAACCGAAGCTGATTTATCTAATCCAACAGTGAATACATTAGAAAATGCTCAAAAACGTATACAAGCTTTAATGGAAAAAGATTCATATCGACGTTTTCTACGTTCTGAAGTTTATTTAACAATGTTAAAAGAAGCTAGAGAAACAGCTAAAGCAGCAGCTACAGCTGCATTAGCAGCATCACTTCAAGAAGCTAGTGATGAATTAGATGAACCAGTATTTCAATTAGTACATTCAACTACATATACATCACCATTTTCATTTCTAAGTACATTTGGTAGTACATTTAGTGCACAGAATACACCAAGTTTAACATTACCTGGAGTAGCAGCTGCTGCAGCAAAAGCTGATGCTGGTTTGAATAATATTCAAGATTTACAATTATTAGGTTTATCTACATCAAGGCATATGCGTGAAAATAAACAAAATCATTCAATCGGAAATCGAATTGTCACTAATACTAATACTAGTACTAATTTCACTATTACTAGTACTATAGCTTCATCTCCAAATGAAATTATTTCAGAATCTATACAAAGTAATATCACTTGTTGTCAAACCAAATTTACATCAACTACAATTACAACACATACGACTATTTCTAGTCATGACTATTCTACTCATAATCTAACCGATAGTAATGACACCTGTGATATCACTCATAATGTAAATACAGATTTAAATACAAAATAAATTAATTGTTCATTTATTTATTTTTTTTGAAAAAGTTATCATTTATTTCAAGCTAACTTATATTATGATTACGTAAGAAGAAAAAACACATTTCATTCATTGAATAACAATAGACATAATAATGACATCATAATGAAACCAATGAAACCATATACAGATATAAATCAATTACTTATTCGTGAGAATGTCAAGTATTGCTTATTTTAGTTTGTATTCTTTCTGTTTCCTTATTTTAATTATTATTATTATTGTTATTTTAATGATTATTATTATTACTAATGATATTACTGTTATGTTTCCATCATTTAACGATAAGTTAAACTGAATTGTCATCACATTCTTATCTCATCTTTATTATCTAACCCTTGTTAAACTATCATCTTAAATATATATATAAGTTTGGTAAACATTGAATAAACAATTGAAAATGTAACAAATTTAGGTTAGAAATGTTATTGATACTATCGTTTTTTTTAAAATAATAAGAAAATTTAAAATCATAACAATGAACTTGATTTCTTTTTCTGTGTTTCGTTTACTTTGTGTTAAAGTTTTATTTTCAAAGGGAAAAATGAAAAATAATGAAAAAAACAAGAGTATCTGTTTCTTCATAAGATTTAAACCTTGTCTAGTCAATTTTTTCTTGAATGATCGTCCCACTATTTTTTTCGTAATTTTCTTTTTTTTCAAAAAATTGTTTTTTCCCTCTCCCACCTTTAACTTTCTTTTTCTTTCGATTCTTTCTCTTGTTTGTACTTTGTTTTATCCCCCACCCCGTTTTTTAAAAAAAATTTTCATGGAAATTTCATCATGTAGTGTACACAGATTAAGATTTTGTAATTTTTCCTTTGCTTTTTTTATTAGGAAAATTCATCATAATTTTATTTCATTTTTCCTTTTTACAATAATAATAATAATAGTGGAAAATGGTAAAAGTTTCAATTATTTGCTTGAATTGATGCGGAAAATTTCAAACGAAAAAATAATTGTTAACACAAAAAGTCAATAAATTCAAGTAATGACAAGGATGATTTCTTATTTGTACAGATATACAGAAATATTATAAACAATAATATGAACAAAATGTTATGTAATGTATCCATGACACTATTCAATGCATAAAGATAATGATGAATACATTTTTCTGAATACCATATATCTTTTCCGCTCATCAATACGTATATATATATATATATATATATATACATATAGGGCATATTTAAATCAGTTAGGCTAATGATAATAGAAATTGATAAAAGTCTGATTGTATAAGATAAATTTGAAGTTATATATTTTTCCGATCTTATTAGTACATAAACATGTCCAATGTTGAATTTAATTGAAGTAAGGCATGTTTTCATGGTTAATAGCTTTCTGTAATTGATTATTAGTCACTAATTCGATCATTTGCTTGATCATAGATGAGAAGTGATGAGAATACTTGTATAAGACCGAAGCATCTGTCCAATGTTTCCTGATCCCTAATATTTGTTTAACCCATAACAGGAAAGCTCAAATCTTATTTTTTATCGAAAATTCCTGGCTAACAATAAAATAACTATTCATATCCAACTGAATTACAATTAAAGTATATATTAAGTAATCATAAGAATATCTTTTGGAATCTAACACATGTATTTGCTAATTATTTTAATTAATCAAGATTCGAGCTTAAGAGATAGAATAGTTTTTATTCAAACGAGTTATTATTCCTGATATTTTTGTCTAATAGTTATAAATAAGAGACTTTAGTATTTTGATCATTTGGTAATAATATTTTTATAATAGCAATTAGATTACTATTAGATACAGAAATAGTTGGATGATTCAGAAATTCAATCTCCATAGAACATTTACCATTTTATCCTGTTTAGAATAATCAAATGCTTTTGGTGGTCTAACACCAGTCGGTTTAAAATTTCAATGAAAAAACAATAATCTCCACAACCTCTATATTGATAGCTACATTGGTTTGTTTTTCTTGTATCGTCTGTGTGTTTTAAAATATGTATGAGACGTGATTTATTGGAGATACTTCATTTATTAAGTAGTTTGCCTATTCATAAAATGAAAATACTTTTATTAATCAAATTTATAAGCTCATTTTGTTCATCTAGGTGCATAATTGATAGATATGCCAGAGTATTAATAATTCAATTTATTGCTTATTTCTATTATCTAATTAGACTGTTGCAAATAGTTTTCGTTCAGAAAATGAACTGTACGTGGGCGATAATAGTGAAATGTTAATTTTCAAACGATTATGTTCCAGTTACATTTTTTTAAATTCTGTGATCGTAGTAATCAAATTACTACGTTGCATATATTTACCTAATTTAGTTTTGTATATATAATCATTGTTAATCATATACTTGAAAGCTATTACGAGTTCACCCTACTCGGTAAAGGGATACGAAGGTCAAGATACAGTGACACGATAGGCTTTTCTAATCCGTTGTCCCCGGCCTTGCTAATTAGATCAAGAAGTTTTGATGAGGCGTAGATAATGTATTCTACAAGCACCCAGAAATACGAGGTCACTTAGCACACAAATGAAGCTTATTTATGATAGAAAGGCCCTTGGGAGAGCCACAAAATAGCGTACTAAAAAATCCGTCAACCAATGACAGTCAGTGATTTCCGAGTGGGAAATGTGAGCTATAGGCCAACTAAGCGTCTCTTTGCGAGAAGAAATAAAGTTCAAATTTTCACAATAAAATTAAAAAATTAGGACCTTTTCCAAGTGAGTTTTGGGGATCTAACGTCCTCAACAGTTGACCGTTCAAATTAAACAGTTAATAGCCAAATACTTTTGAGTAAAAATTCAGTTTGTATTATTATAACTAAACACGCGTCCTGGATCCCACTGCTAGCCACTGTTCAACTTTGCTTATTATGCTTGGAACTTAAGACAATATCGAGACAATCCGCACAGAATGCACATATGCCAACAAGAGACTGATCAATTGCAGTCCTAAACAACAATAGGAAGATACAAGCAAACAACACTAAGTGAATTTATTATCAGCTGATTTGAGGACAAATGAAATTATGTTGTGTTGTGAATTAATGAGAGTTGATTGACATGACGAATTTGTACGTTTGATCTTGTACAACCTGATAATGCAACTATATAGTTGTAAGAGAAAAAAAGAACATTTATTGTTAAGATAACATTATGTAAGTAATGCATAAAATCATGTCAAGATTACAAATTAATCAGTTATAGATAACCCAGAACGTGGTATACGTTTCTATCAGTACAAGTTGTTATACATTATATCAACACAGTGAGAGTTAGTGGAAAATAATAAAATGAAAGAAGTAATGATTATAATGTAATGTAGAAGTAGGTTTCAGATAATACCATGTAGGTTCAATCTTTTCTTGCTTTCTTCAAACTTACATTCATACTATTCAACTTGATATGTCATTGTTGAGACTGGTTCACAGCCCTATTTATCATCTCTGGGAATTGTTATGAACTGAAGTTTGTCTTTAGTCACTCAGTAGCTCCACGATAAACTGGTCAAACTTAAAAATAGATTAAGCAATTAATCGTTAGATATGTTTAGTAGGCAACGCCCAATGTTAAAAACTCCCTTGTGATAGGCACTAAAATAACTGGTTTGTTTTACATATGGTACAATGTGTTAAATTAAAAAAAATATATTGAGGCTTTACTGAGCATTCGTCAGCTAACAACCTACTAAGTCTCATAGGACATTTAAAAATTGTGAGGTGGCTTAATGCTCATCTCCATTCAATGTTATCAGATTAATCGCTGAATGAAATCTTACTTAAAGTAACAATTTATATCTGGAACAATAAAAACTACTGCTGAAATTTTCGTGTAATTATTCTAGCAGTTCACAACACTTGGAATTATGTCTACGTCTCCAAAGAACAGATTTGTGTAAAATGTATACACTTGAGTTGAGGACAGAATATCAAATAAAAGATTGTTCTACAAAAAAATAATTACACTTAGAAGCATATCCGTAATATGAAAATGAAAGATAGGGAAATTAAAAGATTACTTAAAAATAAACTGTGTTCCAAGAAAGACAATAGTATAATAACAGTTCTATAGATGACAGAAATTACCGTCTTTCAATAAACAGAGTCAAAAACTTCATACAGATTAATAAATACAACTAATAAAAAAGTTCAGTAAGTATATTTATGTTTCCATACATGTCGAATGATAGAAATTCGGACATTACATTTGTGGATGTGATTATGTATTGAATCATTTTATAAACTTCAATTCTTGTGGTCAGATAAGTCTAAGTAATATGTCTGTCTTTGCACTTGTCATAAGAAGATTCCTTTGTTCTCTAATACAGTCAGGCAATCACAGATCATGAAGACTTCATATCCAATTGAAGCTTAATTAAATGTGTTTCAATCAGACATAATATAATTGAAGATATTTATCAATGATTAGCATATGTTGCGGAAATATTTAGTAGTAAAGACAACTGAATAACTATTCACCTTTAGGTCTTTATTCTCAAGCTTCGTACATTAAAGATTTGTAGTGTCAGTCGATGTATTAATCGCATATATATACAGGTCAATTTATCCACTCTCCTTGAGTCACGTTTTGACCTTGTTAGTTATTCATATATCCACCCTGCCTGTTTTTATATGAGCATATTTGTGTGAGTATCGTATCTTACTCATCACATGTCTTTAGCTTATTTTTGTGTGACTTAATATTGATTAGCGCTTGACTAAATGGAGTTGGCTCACACACCTCCATTGCGCGTCATTTCGCTTCGATGTCTTCTCTTCGCTACATTCTTCTGATTGTCTGTTCAGATCGGTGATTTTACAAAATACACGTATTCAAACATGCATTCTCATATTTGACTTATTTACTAACGCTATTTAAGTCGATAAAGATATATGAGAATAGTCATGATGCATATTTCAACAGCAATCATCCAATAACGATCAATTTGAAGTCAGATTCTGAGCCATAAAATATTCGACGAGAATTAATTTATGAACGAATCAATCAGGTATAAGATAGGAGTTCTCGGATTTTGGTGCAAAATTCACTCATCCATTTGGATAAATAGGGTTTTGGCATTATAGCTGATGTTAGTTCGTGATGAAAACCTAAAATATGATTCCTAACCTTAACCATCAACTGTAAATTATAATTCCGATTTCAATTCCTCACACAGGTTCATAACCCTTATTTGGTCTTGGTTATTAAGTGGACACTCTGAAGGTCAGTCTGGCATCTCTTAAAAGATTGTCTATAAATGATAATTTCATCAAATATTTTATAGGACATCAACTTTTGTTTTTTAGTTTTCTATAAATCATATACATAATTTATTATTAAAACTTTAAGTCAAAATTTCATATTACACTTATTTAAATCGAATTATTTTAATTTTATAATCAAAAAATTAAATAAAACTGTATTAGTTTTACAATTTCAACTTCATATAAACATTAAAACTTCAGTTGTATTTAGTTCAATGAAAATTTTAAAAAAAAGAAAAAAAGAAAATAAATAAATAAATAAAAATGTTAAAAAAATGGAACGTAAGTAAATTACATTAGCTATCTAAAATCATAATTATCCTAGTTGTAATTATCTGTAATATCATTTAGCTTGTTTTGTTTTCTCTACAATATTTTCCCGCATAAAATGAGTAAATGAAGTAACAAAAAAGAAATAACAAATTAATAATGAAATAAAAATAATCTATTATTATTATTATTACTACCATTATTATCATTACCATTACTATTATTATTATTATTATCATTATGAAGAACAAGTACACGCCCATAGATACATTCATACACAAAACATATTATTCTATCTTTAAATTTATATAATATATGATATATACACATAGAAACTAAGTAACAAATAGTGAAATTCTCAATATGAGATAAATTTTTCATATGTTATTATTAGTTTTACATTGGAAATTTGTAGAGATTATAATAATTTTTAATAGTTGAATTCATGAGTTAATTTATGTTAGATCACTATTAAAAGTTAGATATGATGAGTTCTATATTAAGATAAAATGATTATCTAGTGCTTTCATGTTATTTAAATGATGATCTAGTATAGATTGAATCATGAATTCAACTATTAAAGATTATCAGTATAGGGGGTGTGAAGATTATTACGTTTTTGATTGGGATCATGAACCGATTGATGTTAGACCACTGTTAGAAACCTGGAAGCACTGAACGGCCGTTTCGTCCTGTTGTAGGACTCCTCAGCAGTGAGCATCCACGATCCCGCTCGCAGTGGTCTAACATCAATTGGTTCATGATCCCAATCAAAATATTATAAACTACTAGTTTTGTCAAATAATACAGTAATAAACTAAGAGATTCGCTAGAAATTAAATGAAATTAGTTGTCAAAATAATTTTAAACTCATAAGGTAGGTGTGTGAGTTTATTTATTTATTTTTTGATAGCAGGCAATTATTTCATAATTTGTGAGAAGATACAACAATATGGTGTTAAAAACCTAGAGATACATAGTGTTTAGATAAAATCTGTGAAACTAGGGAGTACTTTACATTAATCTTAATTATATATCGTAAACAATTTTGAGTATTCGTTTCTTTCCACCAATTAGAAATCGACGCTGTGTTGGATTATTAGCTTAAGTTGGATAACAAATAAGCTTTTCACTCATAACTGAGGCTTAGAAGTAATCATTACTAAGATTTGTTTACAATGAATGAACTCTATGGATCATCGGAGTCAGTGGAGTTTTTTCTAAATAATTACATCAAAACTGATCACAGAAAAGACTAAATCAGTTGAGTTGACCAGTCACTGAATAAACGTCAGTATAATACTGCTTTATCATGTTTAACTAAATACTTTTTCTGTGTATAAATGTCTTTTGGCGTTAATGCAATCAACTGGAAAATACCTACATAGTTAACAATACAGTCTTTAAAATACAATATAAACGGCGTAAATTATGTTTTTCCAATAATGATATTAAATTTGGTGAATCAGAATCATGTTTTTGTTAATTACAGTTCAAAGACGATTTGGAACATGATTACTATTATTACTTCATGAAAGCATTTCTTTTAAATGCAGGTTACCAATATCTCATATTTAATACTGCCATTATTTAAATTGCATCAGTATATTTCCACATATTATTTACTATACATTTAGAATTTATTCTTATATATCTCACAATTCAACTTATTTAATCTACATAGAATCATGTTTTGTTGTATTATTTTTACCACCATATTGCACTTTCATAGTTTTATGAATGGCTCACCAATATGTCTATTAATGTGATATATCGTCAATTATAAAAGAAATATGAATCCTTTCACTCCAATTCCTTCAGATTTAACACAGAGGATCATCAAGTAATTAAAAAAGACCCATGAATCCATCCATAGCGTCAAAATTCTGCTTCGTGTCTAGCAGCTGATATGCTATCAGGCTCGAGATTTCTCCTTGAGATTTTCTAATGAACGTAATTTTCTGGTTTTGCAGTAGTGTCCCCATTAACCAATAATTATGACTTACAAAGAAAAGACTGTAGAAGTTTAGGTATTGATCACTTCATGTATCTTTGTGGTATATACCTTTGTCAGGTTTTATCATTTTCTTAAAATATACCCAAATCTAGAAGATGAAATGGATACTTTGTTTCATGTTTAATTTTGAATTTAATGTTGGGATGAGCCATATTCATAGCTGTTTTAGAAATATTTTAGTATTTCATGCTAGCATAGCTTTTATTCTCATGTTCATTGATAAAATAAAGCAAGTTCTTAAATCGTCAATTGTATGCAAAATATATAGTAACCACTGATTTTGACTATCTTAAACAGTCTTCTTTATAACCATAGTCAGAATCTTAGAATTAATACATGCCTAACATAAGAATTTTAAACTGTGGAGTTGATTTAGTTGACATGGTATTTCGTAAGAAATCATATTTGCAAGGTGCTGATTAAAGAGAACAGCTAACCGGTATACAGCCATCTGATATCTACAGTTTATACATTTCAAGGCAGTGTATTTCAATGAATTCAATGACTAGAGCTTTTGAAAGATAACAAAAAGTCTTTTAAATTTATAATGATCTCTTTTCACATTATTTAGAGCATACTAGGAAAAATGCATTTATAGATAGCGTTTTTTTTTCAGATAATTAAAATAAGGTAATCAAGTATAATCACTAACCTTCAAGTTCTATTCAAAACAAATTTAGTAGCTTGGATACCAATTATATTACAAATTAGGACTACAAGTTATGTCATAAATCCAATGCACTTTTATTTACAAGGTTAGGATGACGAAGGTAATGAGGCCAGGAAAATAAAGTATTTTTAAAGGGATCCTTGAACATCGAATTAATCTATTTTATCTACGAAATATCAAATTAAAGTTTACATACATTTATTCTGTATATTCGGTTTTTATGCAGCTGATTTTACATGACAGCAGTGATCTATAACTAATGTATTTATCTGCTCTGTTCAGAAAGATATTTATAACCTTGGCCTAGTCAATCCCTAGATATATAAACGTAATAAGCTAAAAATCCTTAATAATAATTATTAGTTTCATGAGGTAATCTAATTATTTAAAAAATTATAAGACATAACTCTTTTGTTTTAAGTCGTATTCATCAGTTGTGTCTTACAGTCATTTAACCGATATATGGTTGAATTAGAATGAAATGGATCAACTCAGGTGTGTAAATTACAGTAATGTTAATCATATTATTTTTATTTATGCCAGCTAACAATGATTATATCGCTCACTGTTATAATATCTCTCACTTTCCATACCTACGTACTTTTAAAAACAACCATACGTTAAATTATAAATATAAACGCAGACAATTGAATTTTCTATATAGAAATTCTATATCTACCAATTTTATTGATTTTACAATATATTATTTTGTGTCACAATGAAAGGGTTGGTTACTATCGACAAAAATAGAATAATGCCTAACTGCATGTCTCTTTTTTTAGAACAGGAAAGCGAAAGTATTTAGGCTGTCAAGCTCACCCCCTTCTTCAGAGATCAATAGCGCTATGCAAATAACTGGTAAAAAGAATACAATCTCTTCTTTTATCTTAAAGAAAAAAAGTTTGGAAAGAGTGATATCGATAAATGGAAATATCATGAACGTACTTTTATTGATCAATGTTGCTTTTATTTTAAGCTTCATTTACTTTAGCATTTTTTGTTTACGAATTTTATGCACTAATAAACGGGGAATATCCTTTAGACTGATAATTGTGAATTATCTAAAGGCGGTTACAAATCTAAGAACAAAATCTCTGGTCAGCGATTGACCGTCAGGTGTCTTAAGAAAATGAGTGTAATAAGTTATACAATTTTGATTACTGATAAGGATGGGATATTATGTATATCGTAACGTCGGAGAATTAAGACGCATGTCAAGTTAAAATCAAATTGAGGGATATTTAAGTCAGGGTGATGAAGCTGTGAGCCATATATAGAGAAATTTGAACACTTCACTTCTATCTGAAGTTTGCGCTGATGATGTCGCTTAGAATAACGATAAAAGCTCGTAGATCAAACCATCCAGCTCAAAGAACAAGATACCATCAAAAGGTTATCATTATTTGTGAAAACTACAATGTACATTAATTTCATTGCAAAAAATAAACAAATAGCTCTTTAGAAGAGCATATTTCGAACAAATAATACTATCAAAAAAACGAAACCAATAAAAGTGATTTATTTCTATATTGGTTGTTTGAATCTTTCCATTGAAGTTTAGGACAGAACGCGATTAGTCTCGTATTGGCATATGTGCATCCAGTACGGACTGAATTAAATTATTAGTGTTGATTTAAGTAAATGTAGTATACTTTCATAATGTCCTTATCCATGTGACAACTGAATTTTAAATTATTACTATTATTACCTTTTTTTCGATATTATATTATTGGTATAATATTGAATTCTCATTACAAACATTTCAACAAGTTTCCGTTTCTTACTTCTTAGTCGATACAGACGATAAATATCGAGTGATTGTCAGTCAGATGTTAGCAGTCCAGTAAATCGACATCGAAATAATGTACATTGTTTTCGCTGCATATTAACAGCAACCACGATGTCTCTGATTACGTCTTTTGTAACTTGTACGACAAAACGTTGTATACTTTCAGAAATGCAACCGAATAGGCTATGCGATTAATAAACATAATAATGTATTAAAACAAACAAAAATAGATAACTTGTTGACATATCTAGAAGGCAGGAATAGGTAGCCAATATGTTCAGGCAGGACGGTGGCTTAATTTCGTGGATTGGTTGAGGTTAAATAATAACATCGTTTGGTGCCGGCTCAGTGGTCTACTGGCTAAGCGTTCTCCTGCGAGACTGAAGGTCCTGGATTGGAATATCGCGGGGCGGGATCGTGGATGCGCACTGCTGAGGATTCGCACAGAAGGACAAAACCGTTGTCCATATGAGTAGTCTCTGGTTTTCATTTACTACCAGTTTTATTTTAACAAATTATTTCGTCAACAACCGAAATTACTTAATATGTCATTGAATAAAAAAACTAACAGAAGATTATGGTATACTTCGAATGAACTAAAAAGCAACTTGAAAATATAAACTGCTGGATAATGGCTCAGAGATTGATAGACACCAAAAGACATGAATATTTTATAGTCAATTCATTTTAATATCATAAATAATCAACATTAAACTATCTTAGACCAGGACAAAACAATTGTTATATACTATTTGTTAGTTAATGATCCAACAACAGATATCATTCTAATGATAAGAGCTAATTTCAAACTCGAAGTAAATCATCTCCTCCGCAAAAATAAATATTAGAACATGGTAAGAAACAAACTATTCGATAAAAGTATTCATTGATACTTCAAACAAAATAAAACAAACTTCTTTTTCAATTTAATTTTCAATAAAAGTTTAACTACTCAATTCAATAATATTTTTCTGTTAAATAAACAATGTCTGTTAAATTATTGTTCAGAATTAAAGTCTAAGAAAGAAACTAATTTAAATAGATCGTTACAAATGATATGTTTTGATTAATGTATATATATATATATATATATATATATATATATATATAAAGCTGAATGAAATCGATCAACGTTCACATATTTATTTATCATGGAAACTTTTAATACTGTCAAATACATAAACAATGAATGAGAAAATTATTGAAATTTCACTATACTTCATTTCTATCTTTCCCTATTTCTTTTTGTTTTTTTCTTTTTAAATGGTTATGTATATGATTATTCTGTTTTGAAGTTGATTCAATTGAATAAAAAAACATAAAAAGAGTAGAAATTATAATTAAAGAAAATCTAATTTATTTTTGTTATATCCCGATAAGCATAATGAATAGTAACTTTTGGGATCCATTTATCGACCAATACTATATGTATATTTTCAGCGTATAATTGTTAAATGACTAAGCTATTCATAATCATATTCCTCTTATTATAAGCTTTCGTTTGACCTATGAACTATTATTATACGATTAACCATTCTTGAGTTATACCCAGTCTATTCATTACAGTCTCCCACATTCACAGCCACATTTGGCTAATTATTGTACAAATGTTATTTCCTATTTTATGGTACGATGTGGTCTGTCTGGTTGGTATATACACCCAGTATGCTTGAAATAAGTGATACGTATCGCAGAGGCTGAGATTGGTGTTCTAGACTTAACAGGCTGAGCTAGGTGGGAAGCAGGATCGATAAGGACTGTAGACTGCTCGTACTTGTTTTATGCGTCATTGATCCGATTGATAATTCACTGTTTTCTAATTGGCAGTATCATTACATTATACATTAACAGGGCACACAGGTCACAAGTTATAACAATTTTTTTCTGAGAAAATTAGTTGTGTAATGAGTAAACATAAGGTTTGTTGATTTTAGAAAATTACCCTAAAACACCATTTAATTGTTCAAATAAAAACAATTAAATTTACTGCTGTTTTTCAAAAATTCATTTTTGTTTTGTTTTATTGTGTAGCTGAAAAAGTTGTGTGCTCTTCAAATTCAATACTTTGCTTCAACGATTATAATATTTCAAAGCATATATATATATATATATATATATATATATATATATATCCCAGTATTAGGATTGGAATACATTCTAGGAGTTATTGTATCTTATAATTTAACATTGTTTCTATACTTCTAACATGAAATAATCCAATAATTCGATAGGATAAAGTGTTTAAGGGATAATGATACTGAAACCATGCTTCCCTTAATATTCATAAACAAAGTATTTTTCGTAGACATACTTATCACTTGTTATATACATCTAACTAGTTTTGCTACAGATTAATATAAGTATTTTGATTTATGAAGATAATCATAGAAAATTCAATAAAAGAAACTACTGTGGAATTTGATTAGCATGAAATCATTTGAACTAAAAAAATCCTTACTTATGTTCATGCAAAATGTGATGTATTTGCTCAATGTATTTCAAACAATCTTGTCATATATGTACTTGTCAAGGTATTTATAATATTATAAGTAATGAAGACAAACAAAGTAAAAGAGTGGTTGAAATTAAACGATTAACACCATTGGATCCCGGCTCAGTGGTCTAGAGGTTAAGCGTTCGCGCGCGAAACCGATAGGTCTTGTGTTCGAATTTCGCAATGTGGGATCGTGGATGCGTACTGCTGAGGAGTCCCGTGCTAGGACAAAACGACCGTGCAGTGCTTCTACGTTTTCCATGATGGTCAAGCTTCAATGGACTCATGAATTCAACTATTAAATAAATAAAAGATACTTGATTGTCCAGTATGGAAAGAATATCAACTTGTTACATCACTCAAGAGACAAAAATGGATGAAGGGATACTATGTGAGACTCAAGGTCAGTGTAAATGTTATTTGTATGCACAGAGAAAGTTCGAATTTTTAATTGGTAAAGGGTTTAAAAACCTGTATTTAACTGATATATATATTCTCAGTTTAAAATACTGGATTTATACTATACTAATGACATAACTACTGTAAATAACTGTGAATAAGTAAAATTTCAGTAGCAAACTCACAGAAGGAACATGTAAGTAACCGGTAGGTATAGAAACAAGAAATCGAATATTAGTTATGGGATCAATAACTCAACAGTATAGTTGATGTGGAAGCTACTGAAAACTGTAATTAAAAATTGTGTTAATACCTCAAAAATTAAAAATGGTACAAGTCAGGAATTTCAACACTGTGTTTGTATATAACCCACAAAACCACGTTAAATAAAATGCCACTACTAAAATTCCTTGGTTTTTATGGAAGGTGATGTGATGAATTTGGAGAGTTAAATGAACTATAACACACAGTCAAGAAAGGTCACCTACTCATTCGTAATCATGAACTATTAATGAATATCTAACTGGTAAAACTGAATAAAAAAATATTGACTATCTACAAACAATAAAAATGAGAAACTCTTGCATTGCATTACCTTGAATTCAAAGTGAAATAATACAAAACGATACATATTCAATTCTTATAATATGAAGAATATGAAATAAAATAATTTATGGGATGTTTTAATTTTTTGATTTATACTCAATCATACTATCTTTAAACCAACACCTATATTTGAATAGAAATAATGAGAAAGTAATAATATACGGACTTCGCCAAGATAGTTACTAAATATCACGGTGTGTTGGACAGCGTTTTGATACTAGTGAATGCATCATAAGAAACAAACTCATAACTCGAATTCTAATCTCATTATTTTTCATTAATGAGCGAATGAAAACAGATTAGATGATTTATATCTTACCGTGGTTACTATGAGTTACAATATGACTAAATTTACTAGTGTTAGTTGAATTCCAGTTTTATCGATTCATATACAAGGTCTGCTGCAATCTCTTCCTGAAATAGGAATCACTCCCTTCATTTGTTCATTATTTTGATGTTTAATTCCCCTCTAAAAATGCCTTGAATATGTTTAAACCATTAAATACATACCATCCCACTAGTAAAATTATAGTATGGTGTGTGCTTCTCATGTGGACAGTTATAAGTAGAATAACAACAACAGAAGTATATGTGTGATCAGATTGTTCGAAATGTATTGCGCTAATATATCACATAATTCTGATAAACTTCGTCTTCTCATTGCATTATCGAATTTCAGTGAGTACAAATATATATATATATATATATATATATATATATATATATATATATTTGAACAAACTATACAATACTGTTCATCATTTTTGTTTTGATGTGTATTGATTTCCATGAATATCTTTCAGTGTCGTCCATGTATTCTATTGAATACTGTTGTTCTGTGAATTGCATTTATATTGACAATATGACAGGTTTAATGAAAGAAATGACCAAATAGCGTTTCGTACTTTTACTGATCATGAAATGTATTTTTTTCTTTTTATTTCTATTCGAATGATTAACATTACGAAGTATTGTTAATTAACTAGCACTTTGAATGTGAACGTTGAAAATTTAAGAAGTGTGAGAATGTGAATAACATTTAGAAATGAAGCAAGTTACCTATGGAATTAGAAGACACTTAAGATAATTGGTAGCAGTGTGTTGAAATTAAAAGTTAGCTTGGTATAACTCATTTAAATTACATCGCCATTCGGTGATAATCTTTAAATTTCAGCTTGAAATTGTTGGTTTACGGAAAAAATATTCAATTAAGTTATTGTTTCAATGTGTTGTTATCTATTGCACATGCATTAGGTCACTAAATAGTAACTATGAAATCAATCATGTGAACTTTGAGAAGGTACTTTGGAAATGAAATGAGATCAAGAACACGTGCTTAGCCTGATCAGAACGTAAATATATTTTCACGCCAAAAACCGACACCATCCACAACAATGAACAACCAATAATAAGTGCGTCACAATAATAAGGATAAAGGAATATATAACTTATCTGACACCTGTCAGACTGTCTACATGTCTGACTAAGCAGACAACCAGTCATGATCATTCTCGCCCACACATCGCTTGCTTACGCCTGTTTCCCCTAATGGAGGAGCCTACCAGAATTCTCTACCTAACTCTGTTCTAGACAATCCTTAGGAGTTCTTTCCAGATGCTATTTATAATTTTGATGTCTGCTTCTAATTCTTGACGCACTGTGTTCTTTGATCTTCTGCCTATAGGTCTTCTAGTGCATAGTATGTTTCATAAACTTTGCTATGATTCAAATCTCAAACATTCAGTTTTCGACAGGCCTTGATTGATTAATATTTCTTATATAAATGATTTATGACAGCTCAATAGCTTCAGCTTTATGATAGTTAACCACTTTCTGCTGTTAGAAAGGTCGCTAACTCCACATCGATTGACCATATTCCGAACTTCGGGGACTTAAATAAAAAGTTATAACCTATATAATATAGTCGAAAGTAGTCATCAATTATTACTTACTTATCTAACATAACAGAGAAAATGAAAGTATTCAATTTGTTCTAAAAGAATTCTTCGAATAAGTTATTGTTAACAGGATGCAATATAAGTAGTTTGTGTGTTCATTACTCATGATTATTAATAGATAAATCCTAATTGAAACAAGAGGGAAAGAAAATTTGAGCAGACAATTCAGTTAGTTATGCACTAATGTAAATCTAATAAGAATTATATTAAAAAATTGTAAATGAAACATTTAAAGTGATAAGTACATTAGAATCAATCTATTATCATAAAATTCCTAATTTGTAATCTGTAATCTCAAGTCTTTAGTTATTATTGAATATCTTTTATCCCTATCTAATCTATATCCTATAAGTTATTGGATTCTATTGACCTTGTAAGGTAAATAATAACTTCTTTTCTTCTTTTATTTACACAAATATTATGGGAAATGTGAAGTTAATAAATAAAAAGACAATATAACCCTATGAAGGTGTTTAAAGTCAATTAAATTTAAGTTTATTATATCCGATTTCATTCAGTTTGTTACTTTATACTTAATATATAGTATTAAAATAATAACTGATAAATGAGAAGTAATAAAGAATGAAAAATGATCAGTTTATACCGCTGATGTGAAAATATTTATGATGAAAATATGTGTCATTTTAATTTTATTAAATAATTTTGATTATAATTGAAGGTGTGGATAATCACTTAGTTCTAATGTGCATATTTTAATTTAAGTAAACTCCATTTATAATTCTAAAGAAGTTTAACTGACACTTAGGTTTAAATGCTAGTCTTGTAAGTGGATAATTGAGGGACGTAAATATACAATTTGATAAATGCTCATTAAAAGATGAATATTTAAATTATTTGTATCATATTAGATTATTTTTTATTGGTTTCTAAGAGTAATTTTCTTTAATGAAGTTTGGTTGGTTTTATATTTTCCAGTTTTTCTTAGCCCATGATGTATTGAAAGTATTGTCTTTTGCCAGAGGGAACTGCCTCATTTTCGACACCGTTAATTTGACACTTTGTTACAATGAGATATATACTTGAACGTTTCGAAGGAATAATTCTCTGAATGATTTCAATATACCATAAAATCAATCCGAATGCTAAGCAGATTTTCAAGCATTGCACAAATGGAGGTTAGGACTGAAATGTATATTTAAAGGCCTTGGGTAACTGCAAATGAACGAGAACGATAATGAATAAATATAATATAGATCCTTTTTAACTTCGTATATACTCTGTTGACAGATCACGTTAATAAAATATGAAAATGAGAGGCAGAAAATAAGAAAATCCGAAACGGGGGCGGAAATTAGCATCGTACCTCCGTAAAGCAATAAAAGACAAAACGCTAATACATCGCTACTACCGAAAGCAACACATAAATTGAATATGAAAACATACGGCAAACATACTGCAAAAAAGTGAAAATTTATTATAACTGGATTTAAAAGTAATGTAGATAAATAATAGAGTGATTCTACTAAATTGTAAACAAAATTTTTAATACTTTAGTATTAACAGACACAAATTCCGATTACTTTATTAGTTCAAATGGGATTACGATTAATGTGGAAAATGATAAAAGTAAACAAAGAATTCGCCCAGTTATTCACCCTATAAGAAGAAACTATGTATTGTATTGAAGAAACATATAATGTTATCATTGATTTTTGAATTGTTTTTTGAATCTTCTCACCGATGTTTAGGACTGTAATTGATCAGTATCCTGTTGGTATATGTGTATCCTTTATGAATTGTTTCGATATTGCCTTAAGTCACAGATGTCATATGCAAAGATGGGCTCAGCAGCTAATTGGATAACTTGATGACATTTGAAGTGGATGGCAATCTCAAAGTGAACATCAACTTTGGGATGCAGGTATATCTGGCTGATGAGTCTCGAGTGGGACAAAACGCACGTCCTGTATTTTACTGCTAGTCACCAACCATATTTGCATATATATTGTTATCGTTTTCACACTATATACACTTCATTAAAATATACCCTGGATACTGTTTGCAACAACTCGTAGCTAACTGAACTAGTGTTTTAAAACAGTTTCAGCAAGTACATTTATTTGTAAACGATAAACCTCTCACAAACAGTATTTCTATTAATTAAACCCAAAAGTTCCATAGGTTTAAAAGCTAACTAATTGTGTTACGATAATTTACACGACAAACTGACTTTTAAGTGCAGGTTGTTGATACTGCTATGATCTACTGATAATGATATTTATGAAATATATATTCTCCTTAACTTCGCATATCTATTGATTAATCACGTTATTATAATTTAGGGATAAAAATGTTAATTACGATTTATATTTAGGATATGTGTATTGTAGACATTCATATGAGTAGGTGATCTGGAAAAGTGAATATCAAAATTGAATAAATACTGACAGGAGAAATTATAAAAGCCTATTCAATGAATAATGGTCTACTTAGTCTTTGCATAAGATGAGTAAAGTATAAATTACGGACAAAAGACTGGAATAAAGATGATAGACACAGATAAAGTGAGCACAAAAAACTGTGTACAGAATTTACAACAAATAATATGAGTGGATATATGAAGACAGACAAAAAAATAATTCAAACATTTAAAGATAGACATGAACTCAAACTGTTTAATCAATAAAGTTACAATTAAACACCTAAAAGTCAGAAAAAGGGTCGAAAAACAATTAGAATTGGGCTGTCTTGTTAATTTTGTATTGGATAAGTTCAGTATAATTTTATTTCGGTGAGTTCCATAAGCGAGATCATTTACAGCAGATGGTGCATTTCCAGAAATCAATAATGAATGAATGCTTTTTGCTTTCCTTACCTTAAACTACGAAACCTTGGGCTAGTTTCATAAATAATTCAGCGCCAACAAGACGTTTCTCAGATTCTGTTCAAAATAGACTGAAATAGTGTAAAAAATGAGTATTTATGGATCAAAAAGTGGGACTTCTGTTGAACATTTGGAACTAGGTTTCTGGTTGGTCTAAGGATGAAAGACAGAGGAGTACACCGAAAACTCAGTTACAATTGACTATACATCATTCAATATTCATTTGGTTGTGTTACTGATTCAAGTGTATATGGGTCGCAATAACTACTGCTAAGAAAACAAAACTTTATATTATCTATCTGAAGATCATTGCTAATCATAAATTTGATGAGAACAAAAATAACAACACTTCAAATATTTTTAAAAACGTTAATTCATTCTTCATTTGGCAAACAGTTGAGCATAAATGAAAACTAAAATCATTCTTAAATTATATGTATTGTTAGAACGAATAGTTTGACAGAAATCGGGCGCCGAGTATAGAGATATCATCATATATGAAAATCATATTTGAAATAATCTCAGCGATTGAAACTTAAATAATTCCAACGTTTCGTCCAGCTAACTTGTCTGGACTTACCCTGAGATTATTTCAAATATAATTTTCATATATATATATATATATATATATATATGTATATATTATTAACCTTATTCAATATTATATTATTGGTATAATATTGAATTCTCATTACAAACATTTCAACAAGTTTCCGTTTCTTACTTCTTAGTCGATACTGACGATAAATATCGAGTGATTGTCAGTCAGATGTTAGCAGTCCAGTAAATCGACATCGAAATAATGTACATTGTTTTCGCTGCATATTAACAGCAACCACGATGTCTCTGATTACGTCTTTTGTAACTTGTACGACAAAACGTTGTATACTTTCAGAAATGCAACCGAATAGGCTATGCGATTAATAAACATAATAATGTATTAAAACAAACAAAAATAGATAACTTGTTGACATATCTAGAAGGCAGGAACAAGTAGTCCATATATTCAAACAGGCCGTCAAGTTGTCCTGAAAAAACATAAAGAATATGTTTCCATGAGACAGAAAATACAAACCCTTATATTATTGTCTAAGTGTACTATCCGAAACTGAATTCAAGATCAGTTTCACTAAACCAGTTTTAAGCTTGTCTGAACAATTGATAAAACTCTCAAAACTGTGGGAATATTATCCCAAGAAAATAGATAGAGTTGTTTTTTTGCTCGCTTGTTCGTTTTTTTTTGTAAAAGAAATAACAGCTTGAAACTCCATTTGTATAATACAATCGTGTGTTTTTTTGTTGCTGTTGTAAATTTTTTCTTCTACCGGTCAACCATTAGTTTTCAAAAGCTAATTGACCTCAGATGAACCTAAATTTCGCATGCATCAGTTCAACAACAACAGCGATGACGACGACAACAACAACAAAATAATATTTGTTAAGAATGACTTTATAAGTTACACAGTATAATTCTTTTCATCTACTTTTCATAGTTAGTTACTCTTGATTAAGATAAATAGCTGTCTATTCATTTTTTTCTTCTATAGGTCAAAAGTAATGCTAGACGAATAAGAGAAATCTGTCTTCATGTGTTGTTTATCTATTATTCTATATTGGTTTAGTCGATTAAAAAGGACATTTTGAGGAGAAAAAGAAAACAATTTTTCTTAAGAGAAATCGATGACAAAATATTTCAATGAAAAAGAAATTCTTTATTTCGGAAATTTTTAAATTTTTAAAAAATAAAATATGTACTTTTCAAAAAAAATCTAAGTATTATACTCCATGGTTATTTAAAATGAAATATCAGTTAATCAGTTGGTTGGACTGTAGACTGCTCGTACTTGTTTTATGCGTCATTGATCCGATTGATAATTCACTGTTTTCTAATTGGCAGTATCATTACATTATACATTAACAGGGCACACAGGTCACAAGTTATAACATGTCATCAAACTCCAGTAATACACTGCCGAGAGTATCATTTTTGAAGAGTACCTTCAATGTCAAACCAACTAGTTCAAAGAAGATTCAAATGAGAATTTTGTGAAATATGTAAGAGTTACGTTTATTATCTTATTGTTACATCATCCTAGAACCCCACTCCGTGTTATGAGTATTAAATATCGTGGATGCGCACCATTGGGGAGTCTCATAATTGGAAGAAACAACCGTCCAGTGTTTTCCAGGTTTACCATGGTGGTCTAGCTTCAAATGACTCATGATCTTAACTATTAAATATCAGTTTATTCTTCAATCTGTTTTTCTTCTTCGAAAAGTAAACCGTTGCCATTTACACTTCTTCATTAAGCTGATTATCTCATCAACGCTTAGACTATTGCGTAACTTCGACCTAAAATAGTTTTTCATTACCTCGTTATGTAATCCAACTCTGCTCTTTTTTTGACAGGCTTTCACGTATTCCACAATTGGATCACATTTCAATGACATTGACAAATCTGTCTAATGACGCAACATCCATCTATATTTCCATTACTATCAAATTTAAAATTAATTATGAACATGATTTTACAGCTTAAGAAAGTAAATTCCACGAAAAAAAACTTTCAATTTTTTGAAAACCCATTCCTTTCAGAGATTTTATTGGTTTCTTTCATTGTTCGTGTGAAGAATTTTTGAGAGAATGAAAGTGTTACGACTAGAGAATGAGCTTTACTAATGCTAGTAGTCGTTGTAGTATTGTAGTGAACGAAAACTTTGTGGGGATGACCAAATTATTGTTTAATGAAAAATTATGGAGTGCTTTTTTAAAATATGCAAACCATACATTAAATACATTATTTACAAATCTTTCAATTGTCCATTACATGCTTCATAATTATTTTAATTCTGTTGTTATTACAATAGCTCCCTCTTTCCTTTTATGTTTTTTTTCAATTGAATCTTTTCAATCTTATGCTTTCAGGCATTCCATTTCTGACTGGTGTTACATACAACTTATCGCAGTCAATAAAAGTAGCATACACTACAGTAGTATAAAGTAGTTACATGTGCCAGCGAGTGTATCGATGTGATTTTCTTCAAAAGTTTAACATCTCTAAGTAATGTTTGAAAGTAATTTTATTTCATAGTTGTACGGATGAAATTTGAAATAGTCTAAATTAATTATTAAAATTATTAATCAGTTGATTGAGCTCCAATCTAAAATATTTAGGACTGTATTGGATCAATGAGATTTTCAGTCATTAGTATAGACAGTTTTATCTTACATAGTACATATAATCTTATTCATTAACGTCACATTATTTACAAGTTTAGTGTGATAGAATAATAAATAAGAACTTTCGTCAAAATTTGAACGAATAGTTTCACAATATTTGGGCGCCGACTTAATGTGAAACATTAAAGAGGAAGAATATATTCGTAAAACACCAGCGAAAGAATTTGAAGTAAATCCAACGTTTCACCTGGCAATCTGGTCCAAGCTTTTCAAAGAAAATGGTATTTTATTCCATAATGATTTAGCAGTATTTTATTTACTTTTACGCCTGTATTCATGATCAAATGTATGGATTAGTTTAACGTTTGATTGCTTAAACGAATCACAACCCATTGGCTTACATGTACATATTTAGTTTTTAGGATAAATTCATCCATTATTCTTAATTGATGAGCGCTTGCCAATTACACAGTCTGAAATATCCGTTTCTTTTCATCTTCTGTATATTATAGACTGTTGGGACATCGTAGTAACAACGATTGCCGAGCCGAGTGATAAATGAAATATAGAACTAATCGTAAGCATATCCCCAACAATAGCTTACTAGTACATAATTTATGAACTGGTTGTTTAACCAAAAAATCCTACAAAAACGTAATAATACCTTTACATATATTATATTGTTCATTTGAATCTTCCCACTAATATGTACATCCCGTGCAGATCACCTCGATATTGCCTTAAGTCACAAGCTTTTTAAGCAAAGATGGATGGTGGATAGCAGTGGAACACCGGACAAGCGTCTCGTCCTATTTTAGGACTCGTCAGCTGTATGTACCTGCATTCCACAGTTGATGTCCACTCCGGGACTGTTCACTTCAAATGCCATCGCGTTATCCACTTAGCTACTGAGTCCTGATGGCCATTTGCTTGTGCAATGGGGTGAAGTTTAAATTCACTTGTTGTTGTTTACTTGTATCTTACCATTGTTATTTGGGACTGCAATTGATCAGTCTTTTGTTGGCATATGTTCATCCTATACGGATTGTCTCGGTATTGTCTTAATTTACAAGCTTTATGAGCAAAGATGGATAGTGGCTAGCAGTGGAATCCGAAAACATTATAAACACATTCATTGAGATAAATGCTAACATGAGTATAAATATTCACTTTTTGAGATGGTGGAGATTTGTAGCTCAGGTGGATGATTTTGATGTATACGATACAAAATAATGTACTTTCTTTTAAATCAGACTTTTTGATTATATCTCTACTACAATCATCTGAAGGTTACTTATAGACTTTCAAATATATCCTAAAAATTTAGTTTACAGGAAGTATTCTTCAATATAAAGATATTATCTTCATTTCGGATCTATGAATTACTTAAAAAAGTTTAACAATGTTAATAACGATTGTAAATCATGTAATCTATCAATCATTCAACGTTATTAAGGTTCAGTTTAATTGGAGGATTTTCTATAATATAATTTTAAAGAACAAAAATGAAATTAAAAAATGCTCCAAGGAAATGTTACGTAATAGAAGGTTATAATTGTACTATATTCTTGTACATACAGTAAAAAGGAAAATAGATTTTGATACTGTTATTATGATTTGTTTATTTTATAAAAATAACAGGAATATAAATATTCTTTTTTAATGTCAGTAAAATGAAATATATTGAGAACCATTTAGCTATCAGATTTTAGTGATAGGTAAATGGTTTATCAAGTGATTTACTAAACGGAATGGTTATATTTTGTTAGAAAATTAATTAATTATTTAGTTATTCATTTAAACATATAAACATTGGTACAGAGAGGCACCAAAATGAATGTGCGCCACATTTTTGTGAGGGCTGGGATAATGACCGTGTGCCAAGAATGAAGCAGGTGGATTTCTTAGGGTGACACATCCCGAGCCTTCGACACAAAGGTCTAATCCATAAGGCAGTGGAGCAACGTAAGGAGATGCGTTCTCATGGTAGCTGGTGACCAACGATTGGTTCATATACCATTTGTTTCTTCCGGATCCTGGAGCCCATGTAAACCATTGTTTTGGAATCACGGTTTTCCAAATTCCCTTGATGAACTCTTTGTATCCACCAACCCTGTTAGAGTGACAGACATTCACTTTTCATCCTCTTGATTTTGTAAACAACACCCCATCTAGTATGACTAAGCATGGAAATCCATTGAATTTTTAATCCTCGTGTCTCCAGCTCACAAATAAAAACATAAAATAAAAAAATATCTTTTAAATTATTCAGTAAAAAGAGTTGAAATTTTGGCATGATTAAATAATGATATTTCTAATTACACTTCACTCTAATTAGCGAACTTCAGAATGAAAAAAATATGTCGAAATGAAAACAGTTATTTTGTGTATAAAATCGAGTTATAATTTTAATCGTTAAATTCATGAGTCAATGTGAACTAGACTAACATTAAAAATCTGGAAGCACTGGATAACTGTTTCGTCCTAGTATGAGACACCTCAGTAGTGCGCTTTGTTTAATAAAGTTATTATTACATAGATGAGATAAATGTCAAATTATTTTTAAAATTTTTATTCATCTTACTGTTGTATTAATCTAGTTATGGTTGATAAAATTTATAAATATCATAAAAGTATTTTTAAATTCGTTATTTCCTCAAGAAAAATGAAAGAAAATTTATTGAAGACTTTTGTCTCTAGGTACCTGGGTGGTTCTAATCTTTGAAAAAAAAACTCAGTAAATAATATATTTTTCGGGTAAACTATTTATTCCAGTAATTTTTTTGTATTCTATCTAGTTACCTACGTAGTGAGCGCATACATTTGTTAGATACGGCTGAATAAATAAAAGTTTATATGTTATAAATAATCAAAATAAATATTACATCACCATATATATCATATTTGTCCCCAAATCGATAATTCAAATTTAAGATATTCTTCATAGACTACCTTATTAATTAGTCCTTATGGTAGAATTATTTCAACCGGTTTATTAGTTGTTTATTTTTATCTGAATACAAGTCTTCTAAAATATTTATACAGAATAAGTAGTTTCTTCTGTTCAATATTTCATTATATGCTTAGTCATGTATACACTTCAAACACTATGATATATTTATCTTCAGAATAAGGATTTGTGGAGATCGTAACATTTTAACGATTGAATTCGTGAGTCGATCTAAGTTAGATCACCACTGGAAATCTGGAAGCATTAGACGCTCATTTCGTCCCACTATGGGACTTCCTAGGACTGCTCACCCACGATCCCGCACGTGGTACTGGGACCCATAACTTTCGTTTTTGTGCGCGAACACTTAGACTTTAGACCACTGAGTCGCCATCCAACAGTGTTAATGTCGAATTTTAATAATATTTATTTCACCTTTTCAATGTTTTTTTATTTATGCGTGTTTTTCAAATGTTCTCTATCATTATGTACTGTATTACGTATGTAATAAAATAATTCATAAATCCAAGCATCTATATAAAAAGTCTTTAGAAATTTGGAAATTTTCTAGCTTAATATAATCTGAATGTCAACAGAAGTCAGTGAAAACACCTTTTTATTCTTCTAGCTTAACAATAAATGTCATCCCAGAATAGACTGAATTGAACTGAAGAGATCAGATCAAATTAACACTTGTTATAGGATAACCATTAACTGGATTTATATGAGAATATCAATGAATTATTACGAAAAATTTTAAATGATATTTATTTATTATAAAATTCAAATGATTCGTGTTTACAAACGTGAAAAGGAATTGAACTAACTGGAATGGAATTTGTATTGCTTATGGAGAATTTAGTAGGATTTGAAATCTCGAAATACATAACAATCAATATACAATTCTAAATTATTTTCAATTAAAATGTTGATTATTTATTAATAGAATAAAATGTAACTATTCATAATTCTATTTATTCCCATGTTCTAATTATAGACTATTCATTATCATTTGTTAAGTAGTATGTAAATATAAGAATAAAAAACTAATCTTATTTTATTTGTAACAAAATTATTATTATACATTATTAAACTAAATGAATAATGTAGAAGAAAATGTTATATTTAGATTAATATTATCATTTCATAGTAATAATAATAGTAATAGTAATAATGGTATGCAAACCAAAACAAAACATAATCATTATATTAATTAAATATTAGTAGTATAGAAAATAATTACCTTTGTAACTAAGTGGTAGGCAAAAATGATGAAGAGAAGAAGAAAGAGAATTAACTGTTTGCTTATTTGTTTGTTTTATTTTTTTGTTGTAACTGTCTTATTTTTGTTTTTACTATCTTTGTATATAATGGTAGATATTGAATTTGAATCGATTTCCTATTTCATTCAATAAGTGAAGCATAAAGTATTCCTTTCTGCTTTTTTTATTTTTATTATGCTCTAGGAAATACTAAATTATAGGATTTTAGACTTTCAGTATTCTTTTTTCTTTTTGTCTAGTCATCCGTATAAAAGCTATTCATTGATGATAAATAAAGAAAGTAATTAAAATTGTGAATACATCATTTTTTATATGTTTTTAAGGGGTAATTAAAATAAAGAGGGTACTTTATATTGAAAACAAAGAATGTTCCTTAAAGTTATTTATGATTAAGATCAAGATTCCTATCCAGTTAGTTCAGTTGAGAAGTTACATAATCATATATATAGTGTAGTACTTCTAGGTTTTCTGTGATGGTCTAGCTTCAATTGAATCATGAATTCAACAATTAAAATAATATATTTGTAATATTTCAACAAGTCGAAAAATTAGATTTTCTAGCGTTTCATGACTCAATGTAAGACAATACTTCAGTGAATAAATAACTAAATCAAAATTAATTCAAGTTTAAATAGTACAAAGAAGCAATGCAAGAATATTATGTGAGATCAATCGAAATTATCTTGGTAATAATTACTTATGTTTATTAGTAGCATGAATAATTTATTAGGAAGTGATGCAACAAGAGAAGTACTAAATATAGTAACTGTGACAATTAATTTACTCATATAAGACATGTAGGTAGGTACTTACTTACTACTTACGCCTGTTACTCCTCGTGAAGGAGCATAGGCCGCTCACCAGCATTCTCCATCCAACCCTGTCCTGGGCAATCCTTTCAAGCTCTTTCCTTTTCATATCCGCTTCTATTTCTCAACGTAATGTGTTCTTTGACCTTCCTCATTTCCGCTTCCCTTCAGAATTCCAAGTTAGCGCTTGTCTCGTAATGCAGTTTGATGATTTCCTCAATGTATGTCCTATCCATTTCCATCGTCTTTTCCTAATTTCCTCTTCAGCTGGAAGCTGGTTGGTTCTCTCCCACAAAATGCTGTTGCTGATGGTATCCGGCCAATGGATGTTGAGTATCATGCGTAGACAGCTATTAATAAATACCTGTACCTTCTTGATGGTGGTTGTTGTAGTACTCCAAGTTTCAGCTCCGTACAGTAGAACTGCCTTGACGTTCGTATTGAAGATTCTGACTTTGATATTGGTTGAAAGCTGTTTTGAGTTCCATATGTTCTTCAGTTGAAGGAATGCCGCTCTAGCTTTGCCAATCCTCGCCTTGACGTCTGCATCCGAACCTCCTTGTTTATCGACGATGCTTCCCAGGTATGTGAAGGGTTCCACGTCTTCCAGAGTTTCGCCATCAAGAGTGATTGGATTGCTGTTCTCCGTGTTGTGTTTGAGGACCTTGGTTCTCCCTTTGTGTATGTTGAGGCCTACTGATGCAGAGACTGCTGCTATGCTGGCTGTCTTTATCTGCATTTGTTCGTGTGTATGTGATAGGAGGGCTAGGTCATCTGCGAAGTCCAAATTGTCTAATTGGTTCTGAGCTGTCCATCGTATGCCGTAGTTTCCCTCAGATGTCGAGGTCTTCATAATCCAGTCGACCACCAGAAGAAACAGGAATGGAGAGAGTAGACAGCCTTGTCTTACTCCGGTCCTTACTTGGAATGCGTCTGTCAGCTGTCCTCCATGCACTAATTTGTACTGTAGTCCGTCGTATGAGTTCCGGATAATGTTGACAATCTTCTCAGGAACTCCGTAGTGTCGAAGAAGTTTCCATAACGTCCTCCTATCTACACTGTCAAATGCCTTTTCATAATCAATGAAGTTGATGTACAGTGACGAGTTCCACTCAATTGATTGTTCGACGATGATCCGTAGTGTCGCAATCTGGTCTGTGCACGACCGGTCCTTACGGAATCCAGCTTGCTGATCTCGAAGTTGAGCGTCAACTGCGTCTTTCATCCTGTTCAGTAACACTCTGTTGAAGACTTTACCCGGTATTGACAGCAGTGTGATGCCTCTGTAGTTTTCACACTTGCTCAGATCTCCTTTCTTTGGAATCTTGATGAGGTGTCCTTCTTTCCAATCCATCGGCACTTGTTCCTCCTCCCAAATCTTCTTGAATAGAAGATGAAGCATGCTTGTAGTTACTTCGATGTCTGACTTCAGCGCTTCAGCTGGTATATTGTCAGGTCCTGCTGCTTTCCCGCTCTTGATTTGTCTGATGGCCATTCTGATTTCTTCGGTCGTTGGTGGATTGACATTTATAGGAAGATCTGTGTGTGCTGCTTCGATGTCCGGTGGATTCATTGGAGCCGGCCTGTTCAGGAGTTCCTCGAAGTACTCTGCCCATCTGTTGCGCTGTTGTTGAATCTCAGTGATTGGTCTTCCTTCTTTGACTTTGACTGGTCTCTCTGGTTTACTGTATTTCCCTGCAAGCTTCTTCGTCGTATCGTAAAGCTGTCTCATACTTCCTTCTCTTGCAGCTTTTTCCGCCGTCTTTGCTAGTTCTTCCACGTATTTTTGCTTGTCAGCTCTAATGCTCTTCTTCACTTTCTTGTTTGCTTCTATGTACTCTGCTTGTGCTTGGACTTTCTCTGCTCTTGTTCGACTGTTGTTAATTGCTGTCTTCTTGTTCTTTCTTTCTTTGATCCTGTCCAGTGTTTCTGTAGAGATCCATTCCTTGTGATGATGTTTCTTGGGGCCCAGAACCTCTTGACACGTTGAAGTTAATGTTTCTTTGATACCTTTCCAGCTATCCTCCATAGTAGTTTCTTCTTCCTTCAGTAGATCCTGTAAGGCTTGGAACCTGTTGTTGAGAGCTATCTTGAATTCATTGAGTTTGTCAGTATCTCGAAGGAAGGCTGTATTGAACCTTTGTGGTGCTGTTTGTCCAGTTGTCCAGTTCTTCTTTAGCTTCAGTTTCAGTTTGGCCACAACCAGGTGATGATCTGAAGCTATGTCCGCTCCTCTCCTGGTTTTCACATCTTCCATTGTCCTTCGGAACTTTTTATTGATGCAAATATGATCTATCTGGTTCTCTGTGGTGTGGTCCGGTGAGATCCACGTAGCTTTGTGTATACGCTTGTGTGGAAATGTTGTACCGCCTATGACCAATTTATTGAATGCACACAGATTTGCAAATCTTTCCCCGTTTTCGTTTCTCTCTCCCAGTCCATGTAGTCCCGTGATGTCTTCATATCCGGTGTTGTCCATTCCGACTTTGGCGTTTAGATCTCCCATCAGAATGGTGAGGTCCTTTCTTGGGCACTTCTCTATGATTGATCGCAGTCTCTCATAGAATCGATCTTTAATGTCGTCGTTGCTATCATTTGTGGGTGCATAACATTGGGTAATGTTCATTGTGATCCCCTCATTCTTTGTTTTGAATGATGCTTTGATGATTCTGGATCCGTGAGATTCCCATCCTACAAGTGCATTTTGTGCTACTTTGGACAGCATGAGAGCAACTCCCTGAGTGTGTGGGGCATTTTCGTCTTCGTGACCCGAGTATAGCAGCATCTCTCCCGTATTTAGCCTTTGTTGTCCAGCTTGGGTCCAATTGGTTTCGCTGATTTCGACTACTGCCAAGTAGTATCTCCTCATTTCCGTTTCTATTTGACTGGTCTTCCCGTTCTCCCACATTGTCCGGACGTTCCATGTACCTTTAAAAATTGTTGCTCTGGTTGTTAGAAGGGGCATCGGCATCGTGACTTCCGAAGGAACTCGGCTTTCACCCTGAGGCGTCATATTTATTCTAACTGAAGACCTTCTAACTCCCAGGGCAGAGTTTGAATGGTTTGAATAATTTTTTCTGGTTAGCGTTTTTTTAGCGAGTTAGTTTTCTACGGGATGGGGACGCTAACCCCATGCCAAACCCTCCTCCTTTACCCGGGCTTGGGACCGGCAGTAACTCTGGAAGAGCTATAGGCGGAGTTGTCGCGTGAAAGTCTGGATGGTGTCTGGTTCTCCTGGAAAACGATGTAAAATTACCCTGGCCCACAAGGGTATATTATATGTAGGTAGGTAATAAGTAAATATTATAAGAGAAAACTAAGATTAAGACAAACTAGAAGTATTTCCGTAAGCATTAAAAGACATAATACTAATAAGATTTGTCCAATATCAATGGAAGCAATTTGACAAATTCTTTTTGTATAAATAAATCGGATTATCACTTAATAGTGTTTAGTCCTTGTGAAGTTTATAATTAGTTAAACTAGCTTCAATTGACTCGTGATCTCAACTATTGGAATGATAATAATACTAACGTCTTGCGCTAATGTAAAAAGTGGTTAATTGACATTATGGAGCATATATGTTGTGGTGGACCAGACAATATACTAACTCAAAAAGTAATAACATAGTTATTGATGACAAATAATATATATATATATATATATATATATATATATATATATATATATTTATAAATGTTAAATGTTATAAACACAGTAAAAATGATGGACGTTGCTTAGTTCACCAGGTTAGTGCGTGTTCTGATTTGATCTGGTACGGAATAGCCACAATTATAGATGGTTAGTAATTCCGGTAAGATTGATGTGCTCCCAGCGGTATAATTCAACGTAGATTATGATATGTTCCAATCACAGTCTATAAATGTAGACAGACTTCGGTTAACACAACCACAAGTGAATGTAGAATGAGAAGTAAGTGCGCAACAATCTATTTGTTAACAGTCAACAGTATGTCATGCTATGCGTGTAACACAACGGAAGAAAGTGTGTTCAAGGTCAATGTAGCTGATTTGGCAGGCACACGTAAATTTATAAATACAATTGGCGGTAACATGAATAGGATGCTTATCAACCTTTGATTGAGTTATTGAGCATGTTGTTTTATACAGAATTAGAAGTTTGGCCGCCGGATAAGTTTTGGTTAGCGCAGTATTCAGTCTCCTGTTGATTGTGTTTGCAACATCATCACCTTTGAAGTTAAGATTTATAGTTATTGGATTCTTATTGACCGTAATTATTTCAGTATTGTTTTCTTTACGCTTTTTGTATTTGTCAATAAACTTTTGTGGGTAAAAGTTGTCTCGTAGGCATTTTTCCACGTTCATCAATTCTTCTTCCAGTTCGTCAGTGGTACATACCCTTACTGTACTATAAAATAGTGTTTTAGCTAATGCCTTTTTGTAACTGAGTAGACAAAAACTATTAAAATTCAGGTAAAGGCCATTCCAAGTACTTTTTGATAAAGCGAACGTTGAACTGTCCCGTCTCTCCTACGTTTTATAGCAACATCAAGAAAGTGGAACATGTCATTCTGTTCGCGTTCCATAGTAAATTGTATGTTAGGATGAGCATTGTTGGAGAGTTTTAGCAGGCGGATTGCATGCTGTTTATTGTTACGAACAATAAACGTGTCATCAACATACCTAGTCAATAATCTGCATTCTTAACATGACTCTAATTAAAAAGTTGTACAGTTTTTTTTTTTCAGGTTTTTTTTTTAAACCGTTTTTTTTTTCTTTTGTTCTGTAAAAGAAACTTGTTGAAATATTTTTGTGCTGAGAATTCTATATTGTACCAAAATATAATATTGAATAAAGCCATAAATAAATAAATAAATAAATAAATAAATAAATATTCCGTCGTTTCGCTAATCGCCTGTTTAAGCACCATGTTTTCAAGATACCCCATAAAAATATCTGCCAGAATTGGACTTAATGGACTTCCCGTTGCTACGCCGTCGATTTGACGATACATGGTGTTATTAAACTGGAATTGAACGTCTGCTGTGCGCATTAATAATAGTTTTTTGAATTACGGGGCTGTGATTCGTTTTTCTGTTGAATCAAAGACAAGATGTAACATTTCTGTATAGAAGAGATTGTTGTGTGAATCAATATAATAGACAGAATTATTGCTGGAATTGTGAAATTTTGATTAATTCTAAATTTGAAACAATCAAAGACTAATAGTTGGAGAAATATTCTATTAGATCTCTAGTAAATCCATCTCGAAGTGAAAATAATCGACTTCTGATTAATCATGATTGTTGCATTTCGTTTAATGTCTATAGAATTACATTTGTATAATACTGATTTATTAAAAAAAATATTTTTCTGTACAGTTTTATGACAGTGATCAGATTTCATTTAAGATTTAAGCACTTCATACTTGCCCATATACGTCAATTTTTGTCGGTACAAAAGATTATATCATGCTAAATTTATTCAGTTTATTTTCATTTACATACTCTACGGTAAACAATTTACTAGACGACGATAAATAAGAACTAAACACCCAACGATAAGTTGATGAACTTCTAGTGGGGGCCTACGTTTCACTCATGTCTGCAGCAAGATATGTATTACTGACGATACTGGACAAATTGACTAAAGTTGGAAATATGGAACATCATATATCAACTCATTTCTGACTGCTTATCCTGAGGTTATTTGTCCAATCGCTGAACAGGTTATCGGTGACCACCATCATAGAGTAACAAACTGATCGATGCTCCTCTATTTTCAGGTCGAACAATTTCCGTGGACATTTTGTACTAAAGCAAGCATTTTCGCACTCGGAAATTGATTATTTGGTTGAACCAGGTTTCTTCCAATATACGTTAAGTAAATCGGAACTCGCATTTAAATTAGACGGGAAATACCCACCTCAACTTTGATTTAAAATACTTCAAAATAATTGGAGTAAGGCAAGTAAGTATTTTTCTTCAAATTAAACTTTCAAGAAAAACTCGCTAATATCTCTTCTTTATCCCATAACCAATATTAAGCATCACACGATACCTAAATTTTATTTCGATTAGAAGTGTAATCCACTTAACCTAAATCATAGCAATTTATTTAAGTTGATTAGTCTTAACTACCTCTATCGTCAACAATCAGTGATAAACAACATTTCACACTCACTAATACAAACATACACACACGCTCGTTTCCGTCAATGAAAATGGAAACCGATATATATATATATATATATATATATATATATATATATATATATATGAGAAATCCAGGTCAACAATGTAAACACACACAAATAGTCTAGTAAAACTTGAATAACAAGATATACACAATAGAGAGTAGAGGTTACAGTTCTTTTTTGTCATCACTTTTCCTGAGTTTGTTCAATTGTCAGTTACATATTAACAATAGCTAGCTGGTGGTAGGCAGTGACGAAAGCAGAGAATACAAGAAAGTAGGGAAAGTTAAATGATTAAATTGATCAGTTTATGATTTCCATAACCCTATACTGATAAAATTAAATGAAGCAAAAATGTTTATTTCGATTATATTTTTTAAGCTGTGACATATCTTAACTCCTTAGTAAGAGTTCGTGATTTCCTGCTATTGATTTTCAGGACAATGATTGATTAGCCGTCTCGATCATAAACTGATTTTCTAATTCGGTTTTTTTCCGTCGTCAGTTTATCATTATTATTGGTACTTTCTTTAAAATCGAAGCGAACGGTACACGGTTCGAGTCCCGGAGTGAACATCAACTGTGAAATGCAGGTACATCCAGCTGACTAACCCCAAATAGAAAGAAACGCTCGTCCTATAATCCACTGCTAGCCACTACCCATCTTTGCTTAGAAAGCAAGTGATTTAAGGCTATATCGAGACAATCCGCACAGGATGCACACAGTCCAGTATGAGACTGATCAATTGCAGTCCTAAATAACAATGGGGAGATACAACTAAAACAACACCAAGTGAATTTATGTTTACTACAGTTTTACATTATTATGTAAGTACTGTGATTAAATAGACAATCTTTTAAATGAACCAATGCCTTAAGTTCATAAATTTACTCAGAAATCTAATTTAATTATATCTTATCAAATTTTTTACTTAATGCTTATTTTGAAATATGAAGTAATAAAGTTTATGCATTCGTTTGGCAGCACACTTTATTATTTTATCTTTCTGTAAAGCGTGTTGTCTTTTAAAGAATAAAAGTTACATTAATTGTATCGTATAATATCGCTGGATTTTTGAAGCTGGTAATGTGGGACATATTTACTAGATAACCAAAATCTATCATGTTTATTGCGCGATATCTCCAGTGCATACTGTTAAGAGACAATGCAAACTAGATAAAAACAGTAATTCAATGATCCTTGATTTCGAGAATAAATATTGAAACAATATCAATCTATGACATAAACTGTCGTAAAACAGAATTAATCTTCGAAAATCACTGAAGTAAACAATACGAAAACTAAATTATTTTATGTAAGGGAAAAAATATTTAATTATTGATCATTATTTCACAGTTATTAAATAAAATAGAACAAAAACTACAGTATGAAGAACGATATATAAAATGAATGAAGTATTTATCTACTATCTGACTAAATATGGTAATAAGGAATGAGAGTGACTAACAGTGGAATCCTATTTGGGACTCATCTACTAGATATACCTGTATTTTTGTGTTCATAATCACATTTAGACTCTAACTGAGTATTTTTTTACTTCAAAACGTCAGCTAGCTATTGAGTTCGAGTACCCATTAGCTTGTACAACCTGTTTAAAAAACCTTTACGAATGATTGTTTATTTCTTGGCAAAACACGAACTTTACTCAGATAAACTCTTCATCCATAATTTTTTAAACTAATTTAATATATATATATGTTTGATTGAGAAGAAACAATGAATATCATACCCATGAATCGGAGGGAAGTATGGTAACATAACTTTAATAAGAAAGTTAATTATTACCTTAAATTAGTTGGTTTGTATATTTTATTTTATACTTATCTTCACGAAATGACGTAATTATGAATATGGACTATAGACAATATTGAAACTGGAAAAAACAATCCATAAATGATTGTTTGTTGTTTTTTAATCTAAATCTTCATTTATTCTTCAAAGTTATGATGAAAGCTACCATCAGTTATTTATCTCTACCAATTCAACTAAATAAAAAAGAAAATTAGACAATTACTTTGAAAATTGTTCCCAAAGTAACTAGAAAGTAATTTTTTTACTAATCTAATATTCGATTGCGTTATATGTAAAACCAGGGATTATTCTTATTATCATTTTACTAAAACTGATGAGAGATTTTTTCAGTATAATTTTAGTTATATGAAAATAAGTTGGCAAGACTATAATTTATGAACGAACCAATCAGATATAGGATAATAGGTCTTGGATTTTGGCGCGAAATTCATTCATTCATTTGATCATATAGAGTTTTAGCATTATAGTTAATATTAGTTCGTGATGAAAACTCTAAATCTAATTCCTAACTTTAACTATCAACTGTAAATCATAATTATGATTCCTCACACTGGTTTATAATCCTCATTTGATCCTAGTTATTAGGTGGATACTCTCAAGGTCACTTTACTGTCGCTCAAAGGTTGTCCATAAATTATAGTCTCACCGGTTATATTTGTGTATAATCCACTTTTATTACACTATTTTTTATTATTAGTTTATGCTATAATTTGTGCATAATGAAAATTGGAAGTGAGAATTAGTTAAGTAAATATGCATAAATTTAATTGCTGATCAATAAATAATCAGGTTAATACTCCTATATCTTTAAGTAGTGGGTCACCTTAAGGTTGTAGTGTCAGTTCCTATGTCGATCCCACATATATTATTCTAGCTTCCGAACAAGCCAATCTATTCATTCTTCTTGACGTTGTTAATTATTCACTTATCAACCTTGACTGTTTTTATGTAAGCGCATGTGTGTGTGCATTTCATATTTTACTCATCACATGTCTGTGACTCATTTTTGATGTGATTATAAATATGGATTCACGCTTGGTTAAATCGAATTGGCTCACGTGCCTTCTTCACCGCGCATTATTTCGCTTCACTCTCTTCTCTTCGCTTCGTTTTTCCGATCGTTTGTCTGGATCGACGATTGTATAAAATACACGTATTCGAAATTCATTCTCATATTTATTTATTTAATTCCATTATGCGCTCACACGATTTAAGTTTATGGATATATAAGAGGATTGGAGGTATAGCCAGCAGCAAGCAATCTGACCGGAGTCAAATACCGGCTTACTAGAAGGTCTATGAATGTCAGTTTGAATCACACTGAAGGCGCCTTTTTTAAGCGTTAAAGATGACTGACAATCAGTACAAAACCTAAATCAATGTCTTCCTGCTGATTGATTCTGACAGAATAACATAAATTACATGATACAATGGCTTGGAAAACTGGTCGCACGCTAATGTTTGGATGATTACGTTTCAAGGGGTTGTGGAAGAAATATGATTGTCTATCTTCTCAAAACAGCCATATCCTGTAGCAGTGATGTCTGTTACCATAATAATAAAGTCTGTCAAACGAATGAGCCTTCTGTCGTGAAATATGCTAGTTATCTTTAAAGGTAGTAACAAATAGTGCTCACAATGAGTTACTCATCTGTTGCTGAAAACGTATATCTATGAGTAATTATTAATACTTGATTTGTAGTTGTGAGCTGGTTAATTTCGTTTTGATTGTTAAGTGTGAAATACATTGAAAAGACAAGCAGTAAGCTGCAGTGATTCAAATGCAGACAGAATATTGTACTATTTGGCCACCTCAGTAACAACCCATGATATTATATTTTACATTACAAACTGATCTTGGTTAGACAATTATTGAAAACTAGGGAACTTCAGTATCTATTTCTTCTAAGTTTGGGACTCGATAGAAGTGCTCATCCAAAACCTCATTATAAATCAAACCTAGGAACCACTTAACCTATAGATTATCAAGTCGTCATCCAATGGTTTTACGTTTCTAAATACCATGAAGTAAACTGTGAAGTTTAACAAACTCCACAAACTCTCAACATCAATCAACAATATTCCCTGTTATTTTCTGCATGTCATTATGTTGATTAAATATGATCAAATTGCTTGCAAGCACTCAAACCTAGACATTTATTTCTAGTCATTTGAAGACAGGGTGAATAAACATTATTCTTTTTGTTCAGTTATTTTATATAATAATCAAGTATATGGCTATGTAACCGGTTGAAATCAAATTAACCAATTGACAGTTGAATCAAGTACCTACAATGGCATTGAATAACATCCAAAAACTAATTGAAATTAAAATGTATATTATCTTGCTTTGCATTCACTTGCTTAGAAATTCTATTCGTTAACATGGGACATGAATGTTTTAGGTTTTGCCTCAAGGTATAACAAAAGAGTTGTCCAATGAAATCTAATTTCATAACTTTTCTAGTCAACATATGTCTAAGATGATTAGTATTTCCAAATTATCTCCATAAATCTTTGTATTTTCAGTTCTACATTAACCTGAGTAATAGTATTCAGTTAGAAACTTTTTTCTACTATAAAATTTCAATTGGTTACTACATACATGTTTATAAATAATATACTTTAATTTTTAAATTTATGAGTCGATTGGAGCTAGACCATGGCGGAAAACCTGGAAACACTGGATGACCGTTTCGTCCTAGTATGGGACTCTTCAGAAGCGCGCATCTACGATCCCATCTCGCGAAATTCGAACTCAGGACCTATCAGTCTAGGACGAAACGGCCATCCAGTGCTTCCAGGTTTTCCATAGTGGTCTACCTTCAATTGACTTATGAATTCAACAATTAAATCACTATATTATCCACAAACCTCCTCTCTGAGAAATAATATATTATCTGTTATTAGTCAACATATAAATTAATATTCATAATGCTTTCTCATTTTGAAAATTGTTAATCAGAGTAGATGTGGTTTAAAAGTTTAGGGCACAAATATTTTTTAAGCGATAGAATAAGCGATTTCTTACTTACTTACTTACTTACTTACTTACGCCTGTTACTCCTCATGGAGGAGCTCAGGCAGTCCACCAGCACTCTCCATCCAACCCTGTCCAGAGCAATACTTTCCAGCTCCTTCCAGTTGCTATTCATTCTTTCGATATCTGCTTCCAATTCCCAACATAGTGTGTTCTTTGGCCTTCCTCTTTTCCACTTCCCTTCAGGATTTTAAATTAGGACATGCGTCGTGATGTAGTTTGAGGATTTTCATCGTATTTTCCTAATTTCCTCTTCAGCTGCAACCTGGTTTGTTCACTCTCACAGTACGTTGTTGCTGTTGGTATTCCGCAAACAGACACTCAGTATCCTACGTATATAAATACTTGTCCCTTTTTGATGCTGACTGTAGTAGTTCTTCACATTTAACTCCGTACAGTAGAACTATCTTGACGTTCGTATTGAAGATTGTGACTGATGTTGGTTGACAGCTGTTTTGAGTTCTATATGTTCTTCAGTTGTAGGAATGCGGCTCTTAGAATAAGCGATTAGCATATTACAAAAAAATGCTGATAATAGTTATTATTTAATGATCCTATATTGTGTAGATTATACCTTTGAGATAAGATGGTGGCTAGAGGTAGTCAACAGGAAAGCCTGGACCCGGGTTTCGTGCAACTCGGCAGTCGTCAGTAAAGTGTACATGTAATTTTGAGGAAACTGGTGCTCCCTGATGGATTCAACCCCGTCTCACCCAGCTTCACATTCAGAGACGTTACCACCGGGCAATGTCAAGTCACCTTGACTAGTGACCACGTTTCATCTTGGTCGATAGCATTCGATATTCACTAAGAAGGACTTAACACACACGATACCGATCACCACCCAGTGATCAATCAATTGAGATTATACGTTTATGTACATTGCATGTTCACTATTTCGATAGAGTTTCTATCTCTTACTCTCTCTCTCTCTCTGATCTGGATAGTATAATAGCAAAATGTTTTTGTTGTCATTCTAAATAACACTACTAATACCTACTTTTAACAAGGTTTTCATTAGAAATAAAAACATTAAAAACAAAACAATTGTTTATATTATTTTCTATAATCATTATCTATTTCCGTTACAATATATATATATATATATATATATATATATATATATATATATATATATATATATATATATATATATATATATATATAATGAAATAACGTCATTTCGCATTTGTGAAATACAAATGATATTCATGATAGAATTCAAATAAAGATATTTAGGGACAGTAAGTAGTTAAATGAACAACAACAATAACAACAACAAAAATGTAAAGGGATAAAATGAAGAAATTGAACACATGCAACATTGTGAAGAATGAAAGAAGAAGAAGATACACAAAAACAAAAAAGAACACCAGAAAACTGTCGAGCATTACATTCATTTTTATTTCAACACTAATAATACAAAATTGATTACAATTACATAATTAAATTGATTGAAAGATTAGTTTTATTTAAAGATATATATATATATATATATATATATATATATATATATTTATATATATTGCAGTACTCTAATTGAATGAAGCTTATTTAAAATTGAATAATGCTAATATAGAACTTAATGTAATAACAAATTGATAATGATCCTGTTTAGATAGTAGTTTAATTTACTATTTTAATCAAGTATTACAATATATAAATATTGAAAGTGAAAAGGAAAAAAAGAAAAGAAAAATTACTGATCAACTACTATCAGATTAACCTATTACATATTATCCTTCTCTTTATTTTTTTTCCTTTTTTTCTTTTTCGTTCAAATTAAGTTTACTTTATGTCTTATTTAAATAAACCATAGAAAATACAATTTAATTGTAAATGTAAAAAATATTCACATGTATAAACTATAAACGTTATCATTTATTACTATTATCTTATTATTATCATTATGAAATTCATGTAAATAGTTTGAGCTTAATGAAAATTTTTGTGAAATAGTTCCTAATATTATTGATTACAGATTTATGATTATAATAACAGTTATGATAGTGATTAAAAACAAATGATACAATTCATTCTGGTTGTCTATACTCAAGTAGATAAAAACAATAGAAAAATGAGAACAAATAGTAGTAATAATAATAATATGTATACTATCATGTACAATGCTGTTTTTGTTTTCTATTCTTCAATTACACTGATCCATCTATTTGCTAACACAATGTATAGATTTTCTTGAATTAAACAAATTGGACAAATATGTTTTACACTATTGTAATAGTGATCGAATTCGGAGAAAAAAAGGAATTATAAACATTATGGATACAATAGGACAATTTAAATATTTCTTCAATGTATATTCATGGACAGTGATGAAAGAGGATTGTAAATGTTGAAATCCAGTTATTCAAACCTAGAGAATAAATATTTTATTAATAGTTGATTACATGAAAGTGAATACAAAATAGAATTATAAGAAAAGATAGATGCTGAATAGATGTGGAATAAAGTAGACGCATTTCATCTTATCAGGACTCAGTATTTAAGTGGATAAAGTGATAGTGTTAGGAGCGAATAGTACCCGGTTCGAATGCCGGAGTGAACATTAACTCTGAGATGAGGTACATCCAGATGATGAGTCCTAAATGGGACGAAACGTGAGTCCTGTATTCTACCCATAGACATCATCCATTATGCTTAGAATACTTATAAATTAAGAAAATAACCAGGCAATTGTACAGGATGCAGATTGGTCAACTGCAGTCCTAAACATCAATGGGGAAGATTCAAAATGAACTAAATAGAATATCTGAGGATGTTTCTAATTCATAGTGGCTACTTGAAAAGACGAAATGTATTCAAATATCATAATGCTTAACTATTTACTCTGTTCTTACTTTTGTTAGAAGTATTTCTCGACAATGAAATATTTTTTTTGTTATAGACATCATAATCTAAGTGAGTTGTTCAATGTTAGGATTTTCACTGACAGAATTCAATATCAAATCATTGAATTCTTGTAAACGTTATGAATACGTCTTACTCTTTGTTACTTATTGTTTAAACGGCACTGACAATATTTATCTGTACATTGTACTTTACTGTTAAATTTATTCGTAGTTAATTTTAATCTCTGATAAAACCTTCACGGTAAAACATAAACTGTATTAAATTGACTAGATATCGAAAGCAATTAATGGACTTATTGTTCGGTTTTTAGTGACAAGATACCAAGCTATATTCACTGTCTGAATAGCTTTCTAAAAGTAGTCATTATATTATGCTAAAATTATTTAGATTTAGTACAAAAATGATTGTTGTAATAAAAATGATGTAGTATAAAACAAAATTCTAAACATAACATGGTCCTCTTGAAGATATAATATGTTCCGTTTTGAACGAAGTACATCTTTTATCGATACATTTTACTAACATTGAACATAACAATAAATATTACCCTGAAGAAGTCCAGACAAGTTAGCTGGACGAAACGTTGGAATTATTTAAATTTCAATCGCTGTGATTATTTCAAATATAATTTAAATAAATATTACCGTATTGAATAAATACCTTAGACGACCATGAACATAGATCACAGATTATCGTTCCACAGGATCATTTATTTGACCTTTTAATTAATCATCATACAAATCTTGTGAAAACTATACTAAACTATTTATAAAATACAAATATAAGCTCACACACTTTCAAACGAATGAGTTTCCATAGCGAAAGCATTGATTATTAACGTTAAAATATTAAAACTACTTATAATCATTGTTTGAATGAAAGTCAAAAACACATTCATATTTATACAATTAGTCCAATATATCATATGCTTCATCATATTAGAGAACATATTTCAATGACTTGTTCAAGAAACCAAACGTACAATTTCAAGTTTTATATCGCTATTGATATTTAGTATTTAGTAAATATGAATTATCGAAAAATTATATTCAGATTAAACGGTTTATATGCTATTCTAAGTAATTTATTTACTCTGCTGTGCAATAAGTGATTTGCCCACAAATGCCCTGGTATGGCCGAGAGTGGGGTGGGTTCGCCCTCCCTCTCGAAATACTCTCACACGGTCACGCGTATATAGCCTCTGCCAGGGAAGTCCTACTCACTGCCTTCTCGCGGTATTACTGTTGTCTACGAAAATGAGAGGACGAAAAGCGAATATCCGGGGCTTTAACCGGATCCCGAACCAATGGTGCACATGGGCTCCAGTATCCTGAGGGAACAAATGGCGTATGAACCAATCGTTGGTCACCGGCTACCATGGGACTGCATCTCCTCACGATGCTCCACTGTCTTGTGGATCAGATATTCAGGTCGAAGACTCGGGGTGTGGCCCCTTAAGAAATCCACCTGCTTCATTTTTGGCACCCGGGCAGTATCACAGCCCACACACAAATATAATGAAAATGATGATCTTCTCTGAAAACTCTGTTCACGCTGCGATTTATCGTCAAACAATTCACATTATTATTATTACTATTATTATTATTATTTACCACGTCATTTATTCACGCTCTTTTATTTCCACTCTATCTATCCTTATTTTTCGACTTATACAGCAGCTCGCCTATGGTGGACATTCGGCTCTATCTAAACGTTCTCGAGTGACTACCTGGTTGAAAATTGTATGTTACCATCGAATAAGAGTACTGAAGCAGTTTTTTTAAAACCACGTGCACCATTCAAACTGGCTGCATTCAACGTTCGCACACTTATGCAGGTCGGACAACAGATAGGGCTGGCTATGTCTTTGGAAAGTCTTAATATCGACGTTTGTTGTCTATCCGAGACCCGTATTCAAGACTCTGGTGAAGTACTACAAATTCGCTCTCCACCTATCACTTCAAAAACTTGTTTTACGTGCGTTTATCCGGGGACCCTGTGGCATCTTCGTCTGGTCTTGCTGGCGTTGGTGTCGTACTAAGCGCTAGAGCTGAGGCAGCACTAATCGACTGGATCCCCATTAACAGTCGATTATGTGCTGTTAGATTAGAAAGTTCCATCAAAGTGAGAAGAAATCGGCGTGAGAAACGATGTCTTTTCGTCATCTCCGCCTATGCCCCGACAGATTGCAACCCGGATGCAATCAAGGATGAATTCTACCACCAGTTAACTGTTCTTCTCAAGAAAGTGCGTTCGACAGATATTGTAGTACTAGCCGGAGACTTGAATACTCAGGTCGGGCGTCTAGGCACAGAAGAAAGTCGTTTAGGTGGCCGATGGGGACTTGTTGGTCTCAGGACAGATAACGGGGAACGTCTACTGCGACTATGCACAGACCACAATCTGCGAAGATGACGGAACGCCAATCACTAACATCTATCGACGTCTTGAACGATGGGCAGAATTTTTCGAGAGGCAGTTCAACCGACCTGCTGCTCCGGCAACATCGGTCAGACTGTCCTGCCCTCCATGGCCGGTGACGACTGATCCACCAAATGAGGCGGAAGTCCGCAAGCAACTCCAACACTTGAAACATTACAAATCACCGGGCCCAGACGACTTACCTCCGGCTCTTTTTAAAGATGGTGGTGACTTTCTGACTAAGGGACTAACGACGTTGTTTACAAAGGTCTGGGAACTAGAGAGTGTAACAACGTCATGGAATGAGTCGATAGTTGTCCCTATCTTTAAAAAGGGTTCACGTCGTTCCTGTAACAACTGTCGGGAGATAAGTCTACTTCCGGTTGCGCCCAAGCTACTGGCTTCCGTTATACTTCGTAGGTTGTTCAAAACCCGAGGAAGATTGACTCGCGAGGAGCAGGCTGGGTTTCGTTCCGGTCGAGGATGTATTGGTCATATCTTCACCCTCCGCCAAATGTTAGAACACCGCCATGCTTATCAAAGGCCAACAATCGTAGTGTTTCTTGATATCAGGGCTGCCTTCGATTCGTTGGATAGGACTGTTCTCTGGGATTGTTTATTGAAGAAGGGTGTACCTGAGAAGTTTATTAACATCCTAAAAGCCCTATACACAAACACCTCAGGCAGAGTGAGGGCATACAACCACCTTTCTCCACTATTCCATTCGAGCAGTGGGGTTAGGCAGGGTTGCCCAATCTCACCAATTCTCTTCAACTTTGCCATCGATGACATTCTGGAAACAGCTCTGACGGATGTAAGTAATGATGGTGTAGATCTGTTGCCTGGAGAAAGACTTCTCGACCTTGATTATGCGGATGATATTGTCTTACTGTGCGAGAATGCCCAAGCTATGCAATCCGTACTTAATCAGTTGGCAATCAATGTCCGTAAGTATGGTATGTGCTTTGCACCTTCGAAGTGCAAAGTACTTCTACAAGACTGGCAGGATTCTAGTCCTGTACTCACTCTGGATGGTGAGCAGATAGAAGTAGTCAAGAAGTTCGTGTATCTAGGTAGCTGCATAAGTGATGGTGGTGGTGTGAGTGATGAAATCAATGCACGTATAGTGAAAGCCAGAGTGGCCTATGCCAATCTGGGCCATCTTTGGCGCCTTCGTGATGTTAGTCTGGCTGTAAAAGATCGGATCTACAACGCGACGGTGAGAGCAGTTTTGCTCTATGCTTGTGAAACCTGGCCTCTCCGTGTTGAGGATGTTAGACGACTCTCTGTGTTCGATCATCGCTGTCTCCGAAGGATTGCTGACATTCAGTGGCAACACCATGTTAGTAATGCAGAGGTTCGGCATCGTGTGTTCAGACACAGAGACGATAATGCAATTGGTGTCACCATCTTGAAACACCGATTTTGGTGGCTTGGACATGTTCTACGAATGTCATCCCAGAGAATTCCTCGTCGTGTTTTATTTGCCAACGCTAGACTGGTTGGAAAAAGCGGAGAGGTGGTCAGAGTATGACATGCTGTCGTGGTATGAAAGACAGCTGTAAAGGGCTGGCTTGTGTTGGTCCTTCACGATTCCTTGGCTGGTGTCTGAGAGATGGTGTAACACAGTGGCTAGAGACGTTATCAGATATGGCTCAGAATAGAAGCCAGTGGCGATCCTGCTGTAACCTTCTTTTACTTTCTTCATAAAAAATGTCTGTATCCTCTTTAAATGTAAGATTTCTTCTGAGTGTACCTTTTCGTCTCCCCCATTATTGTTCTTTTTTTATTTTATAATCCCCTACGTTCCTTACCTTTTTTTCCCTTCTTAAATTCTCATTGTTTTGTGTGGCGCATATATATTTTATACGTATAGTTTTTTATTTGTTTATAGTTAGGTAGACTTTTTGCTATAAAAGAAAATATTAAACCAGAACTTCAATAATTTTAAGGGATCATGTAAATAATGTGAAAGCAAGAATCTACGGTTAGGTGTTTCCAATCTATTACATATTATGGATTATAGGACTTTTTGAGTTAGTGATATTCTTATATAAAACATACGAATAGATTCTCTTCAATGCTTACTTTTAATGAAATATAAAACCAATCGGATATATGAGAATATATGATCAGCGTTTTTGGAATTATGCTTGTGGAAACACTGGAAGGTGGTCTCGATCTAGTATGGGACTCCTCAGTAGTGCGCATCCACGATTCCCCACACGGGATTAGAACCCACGGCCTTCGGTCTCATACCACTGAGTTGACATCCAACTGTGTTAAAATCTAAATTCGACCAATCGACAAAATCACACAATCACTTTCCGTTGTCTTCGATGGGTAACTGCCTCACACCCAACACGGATTATTTGGGTACTAATAACGTCAAATACCGACCCAGTGGTCTAATGGTTAGGCGTTCGCGCGTGAGACCGAAGGTCCTAGGTTTGAATCCCGTGTTTGGAATCGTGGAAGCGCACTACTGGGGAGTCCCATACTAGGTCGAGACGACCGTCCAGTGTTTCCAGGCTTTCAATGGTGGTCTTACATTGATTGACTCATTATCTTAATCAAAAACTTATGTCATTGGTAAAGTTGATACATTACATAATTGAAAATACCTTGCTTAGAAAAAACAATATATTACTTTATCTTTTGTAAATTATGTCAATATTTATTGATTTATCAGTAAAAATGATTATTTCACACGGAAAAAGCTTTACACCAACTTTCGAATTCTTTACTGAAAGAGAAAAAGAAAGATGAAAATACAAGGTAATACTTGACATCTTATGTCCTAATGAATTTTTTGAAAAAAAAATTAGTAACTTTAATTGTGTTAGTCGATTACAAATCATATCATTATGGATTATGCTTGGATTTAAAAGAGCTAACAACTGGAACATATCAATGAAAATTCAACTTAACTGAAATTATTATCAGTAGGCAATCATTCAATACTATAATTTATGGATGAACCATTTAGAATTAACAGAACAGGTTTTGAATTTTTGAGTGAAATTCATTCACCCATATAGTTGAATATCATTTTAGCATTATAGCTGATATCGATTGGTGATAGAAACCTTAATCCTAATTTCTTACGCTAACGTTCATTTGTGAATACAAATCTTAATTTCTCATCCCATTTATTAACCCTAGTAAGTAGGTGAACATTCTCAAGGTCATTTTATCATAACTCAAAGGTTTTCCATAAATTATAGTCTCAGTGATTATTGGATGATGAGTAGAAAGTTTCTCTACTTCAACTTGATTCTTGCTGCTGTATTACCTGAACGTCAATTTTGAACTTATCACAGTTCATCATTAAACAATTTCCAAATTTTGATTTATTTAATATATATATATATATATATATATATATATATATATATATATATATATATAATACTTGTATTTTTGCTAAGTAATGATTCTTTGCAATTAAAAAATTAATGTTATCTGATATCCCTACGACCCAGTGAAACTTATGTAAATGGAAGTAGAGGAAGTATTTATTGTAGGCTCATTTCGGTTGATCTAATCCAAAGAAGAAACTGAATGAACTTCATTAGATTTATAAACGTTGTATGAATAGAATTGTTTTCTTTATGAAAAGTAAGAATTATCTTTGATTTATTAAAATACAGTGCTATAATCTACTTAGTATAAACCAGTGTGTATTAACAACCTACCATTTTAAGTAGCATTTCTTATTGGAAGTCAATATTTCATATTAAAAGACTTTCTATCAATAGCATAATAGTATTTTACACTTTTATTTATAAGTATGTTATTCTATGTGATCCCATATTAAGACGAAACCGATAAACAATGCAATATTTCTACATAAAGACAATTCATGGTGTAAACTATTTTCAAATATAATTCAGTCAACTTACTTATCATTAGATGAAAGGGTTAGTTCAGTACAAGTCCCATTATGACTACCAAGCAGTTTTAAGTGTATAATGTTTGTTTTACAATTAACCGGTGTACTTGGCTGTGATGTATTAAATATACTTGATTTTAAATGTCTATTTTTTTCTTGATTAAAACGTAATTGGTAACCACTTAAACTACTCCCAGATCTGGATAGTTTAGTTGTTTTACTTGTGTTAACACTACTGGTAACAATAGAGTTTGTTGCTTTTGTTGTAGTATTAGTATCATTAGTAGAGATGTTTGCCAAGTTATTAATATCATTATTATCATCCAAACTACAGCATTCTTTATTCAATTCACTTGTTTCAATATGACTAAGAATTCTATTTGTCTCATCTTTATTATCATTTGAATCGGTCAAATTTTTAAAATCAACTGTAGTTTTAAAATGTCTATGACGTTTTGTTTTAGTTTTACTTTTGATAATATTCACATCATCTTCAAATTCTGGTGAAAGTAATCGTTTAAATTTCTGCGGAACAACTTTTAGATCATCATTCGAAGGATCAATGTGACAAAGGGGTTCGGCAGAAACAGAATTTTTAGGATTCTTCAGTAAATTTGTACCAGGATTAAACTGATCACCACTACGTTGAACCAAAGGTTGTACTGATGCACGGTCACAATAATCCAAAACAAGAAAACGTTCATTTCTGTTTGCAAAAAAGTATAAACAAATTTCAATTAACAAATTAATGTTGAAAGATGTGAAAACATTTAAACTGTTCAGTGTTTCATTGGGAAAATATAATAAGATGTTGTATAACCTAAATTGTAACAAAATGATTTCCTAACTAACGGTAGTTGGTGAAAGAACCATGAAAAATAAGAAAACACTGGATAACTATCTCGTTCTAGTATGTTACTCATCAGCGGTGTGCAAGCACCATCTCTTTAGGCATCGAACTGTTGAACCAAGACTCATTGATTTACGTGTCAATGTCTAAAGATCGAGCTCTCATCTTTAAACCTGATATTAAACCCATGACCAGTTTTTGTGATATCCTTGCCTGTATATAAATAGAATTGTTTACGGGCTGTTGTAAGCTCATTTTCAGTACATGTTTCCCCTTGTACGTGTAGCTGTTTATCCCGCTTTATATGTTTACAGACAGTTTAATGAAAAATAACCGTATTACTAACATGACAGATTTGTAATATTCATCACTAGAAAAGTACTATCAATAACTTGAGTTCATTCGAAATGATAACCTTACTAATTCAATTTTCTTGTAGGTTAACACAATATATGTTTTTATATAGTTCAGTAGGTAAGTATAATTGGATTTTATTAGAAACTATATTTTTCCAAGGTACTAATTTGCAACCGGTTCTATTCAACCTAACCATTAAAAGTAAATTATATAAAACTAACTTTTTGAATATTTCCTGATAGTAATAGACAGTTTTTCAGAAATAGTACCTTATTGGTCACTACAAAACAATATACTTATCGAAAATCGTAGGTGGTTAAGAGCTTGTTAGAATCATACAATAGAGTTTTATTTACTGTACCGCTTTGTTAAGACTACTTTCCATATATTAATATTGAGAACTGCCTATACTTTCATACGTTATAAGTAAACAAATTTACATAATTACGCCAACAACCGTAGAATAAAATGACGTTTTCTTTATCTATCTACACTTTTGCTTGTTGTGGAATTACACCAACTTGAGTGTAATAGTAGTAGAGCTAATCCGTGTCGGGTAGAGGCAGATATCTAACTCAGTACAATGGGAGATGGTCGCGCAATTTCGTAGATTGATTGAAGTTAGACATTAACACAATTGGATGCCAACTGAGCGATCTAGAGGTTGATCGTTCGTGCGCAATACCGAAGTCCCTGGGTTTGAATTCATCTAGAGGGGTCGTGGATGTGCACTACTGAAGGACGAAACGGCCGTTCACTGCTTCCAGGTTTTCAATGGTGGTCTAACATAAATCGGTTCATGATTTCAATCAAAAATTTAATAATCTCCACAACCCTATACTGATAATACTATTTTACCCAATCTGTTTCTATACATCTTACTAACATATAAATAATACCAAACTATATTGCGAAATAATTTGATAAGAATAGGACTATTAAATAAACATCACTCAGGTGAACTAAGCATGAATTCACTTAGTACCATGACAATGAAACTTGTTTTAACATCAAATATTACATAATATCAAAATAGCTAACTTGAAAACAAATTACTAACACTCACTTTTTCTTCTTTGTTATTAGCAACATATCATTAAATAATATCAAATAGAATATATTCGGTTTACGAATAGTTAACTTTTGTAATACTGACATACGTCCATTTTCTGATAAACATTCACGAAGTTCGCCTTCTTTAATAAGACGTTTATCACTAATTGCTATTCTCTAATTTAATGAAAATATTTGTTATAAAATATAATCAAGGATAGAATTAAAAATAAGATTCTTAACAATCAATCTAATCTTAATCATTTAACTGAAAACTGGATTAATGAAATGAATGAACACAAGATACTAGGATATCGAATTATATAGGACATTGTATAACGTAAACTTTGATGGATAGGTAGTTATCACTACTAATGATTGAATAGCGTTTGACAATATTAGACAGTGATCAACTAAAATAATTGATCTGAAACTGTAAGGATAAGTATGTGACTAAATCAATCCCGATAACATTTAGTTGGACTGAATTGACAGACCATACTCGTTAAGTCCCTTCACTTAATATTGTTAATTAAACAGAGCCTTTCACTTGTTGTCCTTAGTTATTTAAACTGAAAATAACCAAACGAAGATTTTCAGATAGTTATTCGGAACCATTATTCCTTCTAAATTGTGTAGTGTTAAAAACAGTTCCGATAAGGAATATGATAAATTGAAGATTAAAATTATATAGCACTGAAACATTTTGACGATCTGTGTACGCCAAACAAATGAATACTTCTTTCAATGATTAATTTTAATTCTGTCATGTTCGACAATATAGGGAATTATCCTATTCTGTTTGAAGGTCAACACGTAGAACTTTGACTTTAATTGTTCTTCTTAATACGAATTATAATCTAAAACATGGATTATCTTGTCCTATTTTAGTAAAACCAGTAGAACACCAAGGCTTTAACGAAATATTGGATGATCATTAACACCAAGCATGGAATATCTTTTATAATCGTGAAAAACATGATACAGTATAGTACACTGAAGATGTGAAAGGCGTGGATCAATTTGAAGGAACTTAATGCCAATTTTTGTATAGTTTTTATTTTTGTATTGGTTGTACTAAATGAAAATTCTATACAAGTTTTACTATGGATGCATAATAAGTCTAAGGTTGATAAAGAGGCACATTCAAGAACCAGTACCATCTAACACCACTGACACTTCTTTTTTACAACTTTACTCTTAAAGTCGTAATGACTTGACCTGAACATCTTTTGCCGACACAAGTGTTCGTACTTAGAATTAATGCGACAATTATTGTATGCTACAAAGCCATGATACTTATAGTTATGTTAATTTAGATTATATTGGTGCTTCACGATGCCTTAATTGAACCTATGAAAGTTATTTAGCAAAAGGATATCCGACACGATCCACTGTAGAGTATTACCCAAGTTAATGTTTACGGCTTCTAAATTTTCTTGCTTTTCGCTTGAATTCTTGCAAGTGAAAGTTGTTCTACGTTTCTGATTATTTGAACTCAGTGTTATAAATACTTAGTGTGTATTCTGTTCAAATGCATTTATACTGTTCATCTGCGGTGATACCTACAAGTGGCTATAACGATATCAATAGTTTCAAGCAGAAAACATAGTTCAAAGAAGTTAGTCAAGATATCCTATCTATCCTATATCAGTCAAGACAGAAATGAATTGTTCCGCACAAAAAAACACAAAAACGAAACACGAAAAAGTTATGTGAGATATTGTAGTCTTACCTTAACATTGTCTGGAAATTCAAGAGAAGAGGATAGTGTAAGGAGTCGAGATTTTCTGTCCATAAGTTCTTTTTCAGTCTCGCTTGCAGTTAGAAGCTAGGTAGAAACATTTTGAACAATTACTTTTTCTGCTAGAAATCTTTCTAGCAGTCAAACAATATTTAGCGAAAAAACTTTTCTGATGAATGACACTGAAATCGTCGGTATAGTAGTATAGTAGTACAACAAAGGAATAGGCAGGAGGAATATGTATATATTGCAAGGAGTTGGCAAGTATTTACATAATAAATAAAAATAGCCTTAAATCGTCCATTTGGATCTTACGCTGTGTTCTGCTATCTTGAGTTGTCTTATCGCCCGGTCTCCAAATGTTCCGTTAACTCCATGCTTTCGACAGACTGAAATACTTGATTCCGTCTGACGATTGTTGAAACTTCAACGCCACGTTCCGCTAAATACTACTTACAAACAGTCCTGTAAGTAGCGTTCATTACACTATAACACCAGGTAATTCAGATAAGCAATTTCAACATTATAAAAGATTAATTACAATATTTTCAGTTATTTTTACTGGTTAAGTATACTTTACATCTCAGATTAACGTGGAAACCTTGTTAAAATAAGGTCATATGTTTTCAGGTCTAGCGATTTCTTGATTTTGATGTATTTATTTTATTGTTCATCATTTAATCAAAGTTTTTTTATCCCATTGTTTCGGTTGATATGTACTTGGTAGTTGCTGAAATGTTTCAATATTTTCATTCCTATAACTCTTTATAGTCACTCTATGAGAATCTTCAATGCATATTTTGCTGGTCTTTCTGCCTTCAATTCTTTTGCTTGATCTTTTCGTGAATTTAAGTGTTCTTTGTCCTCTTTGATTAATCAATACTGATGTCTTTTGATTTCAACCAAGGTTCTTATTTACTCTTCTATTATGTAACTTGTATTATGTGCATATACATAGTTACTTACAAGGCGATCTTCATATCATTAACTCTTCCTTTCCCACTTGTGTTCCTTTATACACATGAGTCATTGAAATCATACTAAAAATCTGAATTTTATGTCATGTTTAGATTATCACTGTAGTTTATTACAATAAATGCTGTGTAAAGGCCCATGTCAACATGAAATCTAGTCACTTTCCTTTCACCCAGTTTTTTTATGACAACGAAGAGGTCAATGATGGTATCAGTTGTTTGGTACTGCTCGTTTATCAAAGTTTATCGGTTGATTTAAATATTTCTATTTTTACTGTGGTCGACGAATGTTTTAACCTTAAGGAGCTTGGTTAATGTTTGTTTATTTATTGTATGAAATACCACAGATTCGTAACCGTTGGAACGTAATTGTTGTTCGTTTTGACTTAACTGGAATAAATACCAAATTTCGATATTTGAGCTTTAAATCTTTTGAGTCTTATTGTTTATAATCTAAGCAATGACGTTTATAATTGCTTGTTGTTGAACTATTAATTCTGAGCGTTTTACGGAAGAATAAAAATTTGTGAAAAAACCAAATTCTTCCAATTTTATCTGTTGCGGTTACATCAGTTATGAGAGAAACAGTATCAGTATCAGAAAGGGTTCTGTGGAGATTGTAGTAATTTCAATAGTTGAAATCATGAGTCAATCGAAGCTAGACCATCATAGAAAACCTGGAAGCACTACATGGCCGTTTCGTCTTATTGAGGGACTCCTCAACAGTGCACATCTATGATCCCGCCTCGCTAGATTCCAACCCAGGATAAATCAGTCTCGCGCGAACGCTTAACCACTAAACCACTGAGCCGACATGCTACGGTTTTAATGTCTAACCCCGACTAATTCACGAAATGGAGCGGCACATCCACCGTTGTCTACGGTGAGTTACTATCTCACAACAGACCTGGTTGATTTGCACTGGTCACTACTTCGCACTAGAACTCCAGAAAATACTTCAGTGTGTATCGCTCAATTTCGTGAAACAGTATCAGTTTTAAAAAATTGATCAACATTTTTTAAAATATTTCCCTTTTATACTTCATTATTGATCTGATGATTGCTTATGTTAAACTTATCTTGTCTGTTGTCTTTATATGAAACACCTTAATAAAAATCATTCAGTAGTTATTCATAAACTAGAAAATTTAGTCAATTTCAAAAAGCGAACATTTCATAAGAATGTAATATTGTGAATATTTATTTTAAAAGTAGTATGTCTTTAGCGAAAAAACAATTTAACACTACGTAACTTAGCTTTCTTATAGCAAAAGCTCAACATATTTTTTTGTTTTTAAAGAATGGTAACAAAATATTTCTGATTGCATATTCAATACCGATGAATATTAGGTAATTAGTATCTTTAATTGGAGTTAAATAATCTACACGTTTTTAGAAAAGTTTCAATTTGACAATATTGTAATGAAATAACTACAAGAACATAAAAGACATTATGGTGCAAATATATCAATATCTAACTTTATAAAAGCAAGATCTGGATTAAATGTTCAATGAAATATAAGACTCGTGGATAAGAACTGCTAAGGAGTCTCATATCAAGACAAAACTGTCGTCCAGTGATTCCAAGTTTTCAATGTTAGTCTACTATTGATCGGTTCATGTTCTCAATTTATACCCAACAATTTGCACAATCCTATACTGAGAATTATTGGAGTTAAAATTCTCAATTTGCTGAAATTTCCAAATATCCCATGAGGACATGTTGTGTATATCATAATTATGAAAGTTGTGGCAATTATTGACCTTGAAAATTATGAAAACCTATTCCAAACTAAAATGTTAGATTAAATTAAAGTGTTTACTGTATTTTAACTTTATGAAATGGACATGGAGTTGTTTCTATCTCCTAACATATATATATATATATATATATATATATATATATATATATATATATCTTTCAATTAAACAATAAATAGATAGGAAATGCATCTAATGGTTAGATAAGCACAGTTTTTAATTCAACCGGGAGAATATTAGTACGAAACCTAGACTACAGAATACATAGGTGTATGGATGCACGTAGTTAATAATAGTGTTTATAATACTATCATATATATGCGCATATATATTCCTATACATGTATATAAATGAGTGTCAAATTTATAGACTAAATCAAAGCAACAGAATAAGATAACTGAATTGATTAGTTAGTTTTCACTGATAATAAATTAAACAATACTATGTTGGGGAATTTAACTAAAAAAGTTAAAACACATAACATATTTTACTAACTGAATGTCACCCATAATCTTAAGCAATGATTGAATATAGTATAAAAAAGATTATGCTTTACAATACCATTCATTATGAGTGTAATTCTATCGACATTCAATTTTACATACACACAGCTGAAATGACCGCTGGAGCAAATGTTCATTTACTATATGTGGATAAATTAGATTATTTGTTAAAATATTTACTTGACGAACATTGGAATAACACAAGTATTTTAGCACGTTTATAATTACCTTTTATGAATAGGCTGATAAGTAATATGCTTACAGAATATAATTTCGAATCAAAATAAACATTTAACTCACTCGATTCAATTCACGAAGTGCAAGCTGTACATTTTCTCGTTCTCTAACACTCGGTACACGAAAAGGACGTTTTTCAAGTGTTTTATCTTTAGAATCTCGAACAACTGCATCTTGTAGTCGACGTATAACTTCAACTAACAATTTTAAACGTGTTAATCTTTGCATTGGAAGTGCTAAAAATGAATTGATTGTATTTTTACCACTTATTGGATGAGCATGCAAATTATCTAATGCTGAACGAAAGCTATCCCGTTGACTAAAACAAAAAAGACAATTCAATAGAAAATTGAAAGGTTTTAGTAAGCAAAAACTAACTGTTTTTGATTTGAAACCAACCTAAGGACAATTTCAGTCAAGGAAGGATAATAAAAATGATTACTTTTCAATTTAGACATTTAAATAATTAAATCAAGTTGCTAGTGATTAGTACTATTTAAGATCACTTGTACCGAATCATATTTCTATTTAATTTTATAAACATTAACTTTTGAATCGTAACATTGTTTATTTAATATAATGTAGAATTATATCACTGATGAATGGAATAAATCATTTATCAGTAGTGATCGAAATCAGTTAGGTATTTTAACAATAGTCAATGTATTCCTAATGTAGTCTGTAATGAGTTCTTATATGCCATAAATTAGTCTTATAATCACTAATTGTTATATATTTATGTAAGACTATATTCTTGTTCGTTTACCTATTCAGTATAAAAGAAAAAAACTTATCAACAGAGAAACGAAGTAAATATTCTTAAACATGCATAGGATTTTATATATTTAATTGTTTTCTTGATGATTATACTTTTGCTAGAAATAAAGAATAAATCTACCAACTTCAAAACATATTTAGCCGATGATATGTCGCATACAGTATATGGAGTACTTGATTCATTGAGTTGAAGTGATATAGTTTAGAGTAAAAAGAAACCTCTTTTTAAATTTTACCATTGGCACTATGTTTCATTGAAATAATTATGTACTCACTAGTGGCTGGATTCAAAAGGTATTTCCTGCAATTCTAGTGAGAAGTAGCGACCAGTGGACTTCAACCAGATCTCTTGTGAATGTGTCGCTCAATTTCGTGAATTAGTCGGGGTTAGACATTAAAACCGTAGCATGTCGGCTCAGTGGTTTAATGGTTAAGCGTTCGCGCGAGACTGATTTATCCTGGGTTGGAATCTAGCGAGGCGGGATCATAGATGTGCACTGTTGAGGAGTCCCTCAATAAGACGAAACGGCCATGTAGTGCTTCCAGGTTTTCTATGATGGTCTAGCCTCAATTGACTGGTGATCTCAACTATTAAATATTTTTTTAATCGACTACTAGTTCCAATTATTCATTATCAAAAACCACAATGCTTAAATGCCATTTTGAATATGTTTTTGGATCTAAAGTATACCAGAAAATTATTGAGTTAACTCATAACTAAAATATAGCTTTCGTCTAACTTTTGTTCGAGAAAATTATATTAGAAAATATCTGAACACTGTAATTAAGTTTATTTAACGAACAAAGTAGTCTGAAATATTAGTTTGATAGACTTTACACTAGTGTTTTGTGGTGTAGGTTGCTCTGTTAAGCCCATATAGCTTATTCTAACTTCTGGACAAACCAACTTATCCATTCTCTTCAAGCTACACTTTGACCATGTTAATAATTTGCTTATCGACATTGACTGTTTTTATGTAAGCGTATGTGTGTGCATTCCTTATCTTACTCATCACATGTCTGTAACTTATTTTTCATCTGAGTATAAATATCGAGTTGGCTTATACGCCATCTCCACTGAACGTCATTTCACTTCGTTCTCTTCTCTTCGCTTTATCTCTCTGATTGTCTGTTCAAATCAATGACTGTACAAAATAAACACATTCAAAAATCCATTCTCGTATTTGGCTTATTTAATCCCATTATTCACTAACGCGGATTAAGTCGATGATTATTTACAAGGAATGGTGACATGTCTATCTTAATAGCAATCAAAAACTATCCAAATAGAGTCTGATCTTGGGCCACCAAAGTTTATCATCTCTAGTTACATAATATGTAAAATAACAAAGTATATTTTCTTCACTTTACTTTTGAATTTACATAGTGTTAAGTAGTGATAATATAGTACGATTATCTCACAAATCTCATATATGAATAGCATATAAGTAACTTAATTTATATTTGGGTCCTTGAAACTAATTTTATTTCTGAAATATTCATTTTCCAATTATGTAAATATTGCGAAATATTTGGAAAGTTAAATATGCCTTTTAACGTTAACACTTAAAATTACGTTGTAAATGTTTTGTTAATGACCAGATAATGAAGAATGACAAATATAAACAAGACATGAAAAAATCAGTAAAATATTTCATTGAGTCTTATTTGACGTAGGAACGGATAGAAGTGAATGCATAAACTAGGGTTACAGGTTCGGATACCTATATACTCTGCTATGTAAAGGAGACAAGATCTAACGCTAATGGCAAACGACAAAAAGTATATAATAGACCGCTAAAAATTATTTGGTTTCATCTACTATATTATTACTGTTAACCAGGTGTACAATGACAGAGCTTCATCTTGTCTTTGTATTACCATTTCCAAAAGAAGATGGGGGAAGTTTACACAATTGTTGGTTCAGGTGTCAGGTAGTATGTCCCACACAGCTATCTGTACAACAGCTGTTAAACTTGTAGATTCACATGTTAGAGTTAAACTCAGGTAGCTTTTCAAATGAAGATACTTTAATAGTTGCAGTATTTTTCTCTTTTGAAAAAATGTAACATGATGAAATCAAAATTTGTAAATGTCGAGGTGAATGCATATTCTCTACACTACCATATATCATAAAGATATTATGCAACAAGACACGTTATAAAAGGCTAAATTATTCAAAAGCTTTTACAATTAAAACTAGGTCATAGATAACCAATGTTTTAAGGATTTGTTTTGAATTTATATTTGAAATCCCTACAATTAAAATGGTTAGTTTGAGAACAGATTGATGGCAACATTTTGTCATTTTAACCAAGAAATCGTTTCCTCAACGCAAACAGTAAAAAATACCTAAATATTCGTCGTAGAATAAAGACATCTAATAACGTGTATTTTCTCCGAAAATGCACTCTAATCTACTCTTTTTATAAACATATTCTTAAACATAATGCTCAATAATTTCAATCATAAAACAATAATCAAAACTTACCATAGATTTCGAAGCGTTGCCATTTGATACGTTTGATTTCTTAAATAAGTAATATATGGTTCAAAATTTACACCACCAGCATGTTTCACTATTAAATCGCAAACTTCATTCAATATTGGCATTCGAGATTCCCATCTTGCTTCAAGATCCCGTAAAAACCTAGTAATTTAAATATGAATTGAAAATGTATTTTCTTCATGATACACATGAATGATAGCTTACTATTAAAAAAATAGTAATTTATTGGTAATCAATGTTAAAAGTGTTAATCGATAAGGACAAAATTCCATTTAAACTCATTAAATTTATCTCTCTCTCCAGTTTATCGAGTTCATTTATTTCAAGCAGATTGTAAATGGATTTATACGTAGTACAATAATCCATTTATAACTGTTGAGGTGCATTTCTCTTCAAATGACTATAATAATTTGTTATGGATAAAATTTTCTTATCACAAATCAATACTGGTGAATAGTTCAAGTAAAGCTAGCCAGTGTTAGGCTGTCAATTATTTTTAGCTTGAAATTTTTTAATGATGACTACCTATGACTCGAAATGAGATGCAACCTAGTAGTTTATGAATACTACTAGATTTACATACTGAAATAGAAATTCTGTCTAGCGCTGCCTAATATTCAATGATTTTCTAGCTAAAACCTATTTCTTTGTAATGACAGCCGATATCAGTATGATTCACAACAGTATTTACAATTTAGTTTAGTAAAACATATTAATATTGTTTAAAATAATACAGATTGAAAGCAGATGATAGAATTTGTCAAAACTAGTGTTTTCTAACAACAACAATCTATGTTAACTGGATGTAGAAACTTTTATTTGGCAAGTAATTCGTAATAATAAACGTTTGTAAATTTATCAATGAATTAGGAGTCATTAAAGTGTATGATTATAAAATAATACGCTCATTCTAATTAAGGATTGGAATTTTTTAAAACTAAACCTGAACACAGAGTTCAAAAGATTGGAAGGGGATATTTTCAAAAATACTGTGGAAAGTCGTCAGTCAGTCAGTCAGCTACAACGTAGGACCAGGCACATCTATGCATCAGTTCAAGTTGCCATACCTCATTAGCACAACAAAATGAACACCGAATTCACAGAAGTAGTCACTTCAATAGTAGTAATATATAAGAGAAAGACTGTGTACAAGAATATAGTATATATAGTACAGGAAGAAAGAATTAGTTCGTAGAAAGAAACATATGAAGTGATTTAATCTCACGGTTTAAGGGAAGGGAAGACAAAGAGTGTACACACAAACGCCATTGTGACTGATTCTAAGGAATGTCACCCAGAGTCACCAACCATTGGTTACGATAGTCACGCGGACCTCAACCAAGTAGTCTGTATCTACTAATATGGTTCAGACTAGAAGTTAGTGACTTCAAGCACTGATGCCACGTTTTGGTTTGGCCGTCCCTAACTTTTTTCTAATTATCCCCAACACTAGTCAGTATTGCGCATCGTGGTAAACGGTGTTCCGGCATATGTAACACATTCGAAATATACTGATTATGCATTATCGAAAATTTTTTTCTTTGATGATGTAACTATGTAATGAAATTTACATTAAAATAATTTTCCCTATGCCCATTAAGATTTCATTAATTTATTTAAAGAATTTAACTGAATTTTTATCAAACAAATTTCAGTTTATGCTTAAGTATAAGAAATAGTCTGAAATACCAGTTATACATTCTGGGACATTCACCATGAAAACGAAAATGTCATTCATGAATTTGCTGTTGAAAGTATTACAGTCACGCATAACAGTTAGTAATTAGAGTAACCTTTTTGAAACGACGAGTAATAAAAAGAATCGAGAATAGTTTTATAGATAGATAGATAGATGCGTGGATAGATAGATAGATAGATAGATAGATGTGTGGATAGATAGAAGGAATAGTATCTTAAACAGTTGATGTAATAAAGAAAAGATTAGAATCTTTGTATACTGATCGACAAATTATTTGGGCAACTGAAACATATTGATAGATAGTTAACAGTATGCGTAAACATCTGCATTGTTCGTAAATAATATTACCCAAACAGTGCTTGAAACAACGGGAAATCGATAAAGAACTCGGTGTTCAAAAATGTGTGTAATAACGCGATTAAAATTATCAAGTCAGTAGACTAATGTTATAGAATTCTCTACACAATAAAGCTATTTGAATAAGCATATAGAAGACATCTCATATACTTTTCGTGTAAAAAATAAATTATGTATTTAATAACTACTTACATTTCACTTGCTAAACATACAAGTAGTACATTTGAAAAGAGATGATGTTTTTCTAATGGCTTCAATAAAGGACGGCGTGTTATAGTTTGATTATTTGCATTGTTTAAATCCGAACAAAATTCTGTAAAGTCAGCATTATTGCTTGCAATAGTATTAGTAGAATAAGCAGCGGTTGGACCAATCGGTGTTGTATTAACTAATGGTGTACTAGGCTCACTTAATACTTGATCGTTTGTATTTATTACATCTTGTTGTCCTGTAGTGTAATTTAATGGTGAATAGGAATCTTTCCCTGTTTTGTTATTTCCTTGAACTGGTGAATGTAGTGGTTCACATTCGAATTCAGGAGCATGATAGAAATGATTTACTAAGACATTTAAGCTTTGATAATATGAAGCTTCTGAGGTAATCACTTCAAACATGGCCTGAAATGTTTGAAAAAAACTGGATTTGTAATGAATTTTTACTGATCATAAACATTCCGGCTTCAGTTCTATAATTCATAAACATTATATGGATATTTTTAAATTCACTTGTTGTTTACTTGTATCTTGCATCTTTGCTTATAAGGCTTATGACCTAAGGCAATATTGAGGCAGTCCACACAGGATACACATATGCCAAAAAGAGACTCATCAATTTCAGTCCTAAATATCAATGGGAAGATACAAGCAACACAATACCAAGTGAGTTTAAAAAACTTCACCCCATTGCACAAGCAGGTGGTTATCATGACTCAACAACTGTCTATAGCTCTATAGTTTCCAACAATTCAATTTATTATTATTTTATTGAGATCATAAACCGATTGATGTTAGGCTAGTATTAAAAACCTGGAAAAATTGGACGATCGATTCATCCTATTGTGGGACTCCACTAGCCCGCTCGCGGGATTCGAACTCAGGGCCTTCAGTATCGCGCGCGAACGCTTAACCTCTAGATGACTGAGTGTGCATCCAAATGTGTTAATATCTAACTTCAACTAATCCACGAAATCGCGCGATCATCTTCGATTGTACTGAGGTAGATACCTTTCTCTATCCGGCACGGTGGTAGTCTAACATCACTCAGACTACCACCGTGCCGGATAGAGAAAGGTATCTACCTCAGTACAATCGAAGATGATCGCGCGATTTCGTGGATTAGTTGAAGTTAGATATTAACACATTTGGATGTACACTGTAAGATTTCTTCTGAGTATACCTTTTGTCTCCCCCATTATTGTTCTCTTTTTTTTATAATTCCCTACGTTCCTTACCCTTTTTTCCCTTCTGCTTAAATTCTCATTGTTTTGTGTGGCACATATATATTTGGTGCCCCCCCTGTACCAATATTTATGTGTTTAAATAAATAAATAAATAAACATCAATCGGTTCATCATCTCCACAACCCTATACTGATAATACAATTTATATCAGCCCGTAATGAAAATTATATGTAAAATAATTTGGAATGAAAAAATCACTAACTTACCTCTTGTAATTGGATTTCATGTCTTGTTAAGCGTTGAAGACAGTTACTTTCTACAACCTGTAGTGAAATAATAATAAATATAAATATACTTATCTAACACATTTAAATAGAGAAACTGAGAAAATATCCGTTGTTAACAGTTATTAATTTGTCTTTATAAATCTCTTTTTGTAAAACACTGTCTGTTATCAACTTACCATTACAACTTCAGTGGTATTGTATATTTAAATGTTATTTTAGCTAACCACATAATTTTTATTAGACTTCCAATTTATTTTCATAGATGTCATAGTATTCAAAGTAGATTATTACGTTATTTGTTCAACATTTACATGTCCAAAGAATATTCAACAACAAAAAAATTAATAAACGATTAGTATAAATTCACATGGTGTTGTTTTACTTGTATCTTATCATTGATCAGACTCTTATTGGCATATGTAAATCCAATGCAGATTGCATCGATATAGCCTTAAGTCACAAACTTTTTAAGGAAAAATGAATATTAGCTAGCAGTAGAATCCAGTTCAAGTCCCAGATTGAACATTAACTCTGGGATACAGGTAGATCCAGCTGACAAGTCACAAGTTAGATGAAGCGTGCGTCATGGATTCCACTACTAGCCACTATCTATCGTTATTGTTCCTGCTACCTGTCTAGGCCAGCCAGTTAAGTCCAGAACACCAATCTCAGTCTCTGAGATATGAATCATTTATTTCAAACATACTTGGTATATATAACATCCAGACAGACCACATCGTACCATAAAATATGAAACAACATTTGTACAAGATTTGGTCAAAAGTGTCTGTGAATGAGGGAGGTAGTGATTAATAGACAGGGCATAATTCAAGAATGGTAAATCGTATAATAAGAGTTCATGGGTCAAAATAAAGCTTATGATAAGAGGAACATGAATATGAATAGTTTAGTCATTTAACAATTATACAATAAAAATATACATATGGTAGTGGTCCATAAATTGGTCCCAAAAGTTACCATTCATTATGCTTATCGGGACCTAACACTTGTCTCTTACATCAATCATTTGTTTCCAACCATCAATGTTTCTAAATGTATTATTCTCACATTTATGTATCAATTATTTCTCTTTCAAAATCATAAGAAACTAATTAAACTAATCAGTAACTTGCATAGTATATCAGTTGATCTTAAATAAGAACTCATCAGGTAATCAGATTATATTTGATCACAAAATATTCAGATCATTTATTTCACCTGAATTTGATTTCTATTTCATAGAAAATTACTAAATCTTAAGAGATCGATTATGCTGTTGTAATAACTTGAAAGTATTGCGAAAGATCTACATCTATGTATAATAACCCATTTTTAGGTTTGTTGTTGTTACTAAGTTTTCAAAGGTATGAATTTTAAATGGTTGTCATTAATTGTTAATTTCTGAAATCTAAGTTATTAAGCACTTTTATCAACTCAATTGACTAAATGTTCATATCCATAGTAAATACTTACTAAACTAACTTTCCCCCCCCATTCCTCTGCACTATAGCAATCCAATATACAGAAATGCCAAGTTATAGCATTTGTAACTGTAACAATGTAATTCTAAATCTTTTCTTTGTATGAATTATTTTACCAGTGGGTTTTTATAAGACATTGCAATACTATACAACAATATGTCCGTAATATAAAATTACTGTCAACTTTTGTTTATTGTTTATTTCTCCGCTGAGAACGCCTTAAATGTGTTTGCATTTTTAAATATATTCCATCCTACTACTAAAATTGTAGGAACACTAGATGCTCAATCACTGTTATTACTGTAACAACTCATTAAACTTCTTTTCCTGCAAATGCCTTACAGTTACATCGCTCTTGGTAAACTTACCTAATTTTGGTAATAGTTTGCCCAAACAGTATACCATAAAACTACCTGACACATGTATAACAATAGACCTATCATAGTTTTGTCCTGTGCTCTCTGTTTTCGTTTACGTTTTCTCCAGTTGTAGATTATTATGAATATTCTGTAATAGAATTGAAAATGATCTTGGATATGCTGTTCATACATTATCAGGATTTCTCATTACAACAAATTTATGATTCTTAACTGATAACCCATATTGCTGTAATTAATGCGAAAAATATGCTCCCTAACCAATATTTGAGCTATAGCAGTTCAAGCAATCCAAAATCATATATCGGTTATTTACATTTAAAATTACTATCTGTATTAACTTGATTACGACTGTAAACTGCCATTCATTTTGTGATTATTTTCAGAACATACATTTGTTTATAGCATACACTGTCTTATTAAAAATACATTTTACAGACTGGTAGATTACTGTCATTTGGGATTATCACATTTAAAGACTGTTTACAGTTATAAATTAGTTTGAATTTTCTTTTCGACATCTAATAGATGCCACCAATTCACTTAATATAATTAGAATAATCAAGGTTGTCACAAAAAGTATATATATATAATATGAATAGATTAATAATTATATATGATTTTACTTCAGGCATTTCTGACCAAGCAACACGGAATGCACCTTGAGCTCCAACACCGAATCGACTTGTTTTTGGACCAAAACCTTCTGTAACACTTTTATTACCTTGAATATCTCGTAAATTACTAATTCGTTGTTTTTCTTTAAACACTTCATTTTTATCATCATTATAATCACTTAAATTTGAAGAAATATCATAGATTTCCTGAAATAGAATACAAATTAATCTTTCTTAATATCTTTATGAAAATTATGAAAAGTGTTAATAGTAATCTAATTCAACAATATTTAATCCTGTTCTATATTGATTCTTTTTGAACGCATTGATAATGTATGAGAATTTTGTGATGATCAATTGATTCCTTTAAGATCACGAAAAAGATAGATATATGCAAGTATATCAAATGACTAGCTTAGTTCATGCAGATATTCTTGATGTTTTCTTGATCATACGAATATGAAACTTAAGTAAAAGTTTGATACAAAGTTAAAGAAACAGAAATGGTACTATAGTCAGTTGTTAAATAAAGGATAGTTGCATATTTATCAATGTATAAACTGATCCAATCTTTTTTATAGTTAACAGATCACTTTTTACTCGAAGTTTAAAGTTTAAAGAAACTAGTCTCTGCAGATCTGGTTAAACTGGTGTGATGACAGTTTAATAATTCGTAAATGAATTAGTTAATGCGGTAAAAAGATAGCTATTTATTGTTTTCTTCATATTCATTCAGTGTTGATATTGAAAGAATACTAATAAAACTTATCATAATCGTATTTGTTTTTCAATGAATACTTCCATTCAACCTTTGAGTTATACCAAGAATAACTCGATAGTTAAGAAATAATTCTGAAACAATTAACCCAACTTATGAGAAATATACAAGTGATTCATCAATCGATAAACAAGGAGCTTTTTATATGTGTAAAAAGTGTGTATGTCTTAAAGACAAGCGCACATATTAACGTCTGGTATTTATTGATTCAAATTGAAACAAACGAAATAATAGTCACAAAAATAAGGAAATTACATTTTCTTGATGTACAGTCACTTTATCTGTTGAATCAGACAATGACAGCTCTTTATTTTGTGGAAGACCTGAAAGTGAAATAATAAGCAAATTAAAAGGATTACATTACATAGAAAAAACGTTTATGTTGAAAAAAAAGCATTTTGAGATTTGTTAGATGTGAATACATCTTTATTCGGTGATAACCATTACAAAGGATAAAATGGATAATACTAATATGGTCTATCAGAAAACCATATAAAATGTCCAACATTTAATTCTTTTCTCTCCATCCAAGTTTTACAATAAGTGATTCTAAATTGACGTTTTGAAATTGAATTGAAATACAGTTTGATACTGAGTTATTCAAATTTTTCTCTCAAGTAAAGTGAATTTTAATTCAATTAAGATTTTATTTAAACAAGTGAAAATGTCAGGATTAATCGGTTACATTCATATTTTCTTTTTTTCTATCTACTATCATGATTTAAAGTAGTATGAAATTTATCACAAAATTTCTAAATTTTCCACAAATTTAGCTTGTTGTTAGGTGCGGAATTCTGTAAGCGCGTTTTGTCTTATTGTGGACTAGTCATTTGAATATATTTGCGTCCACCGTTGATTTTCATATAGGAACAAGAAACCAGTACTTTAATCTTCAAACATACTACTCATTATCTACAGAACTACTGAGCCCAGCAGTAAACATATAAGCAGATTCTGCTGACGAGTCCCAAATAGGATGAAATACATATCCTAGATTTGTCGCCTAATGGCAATACTGAGCGAATCTATTGAGGATACAAGTATGCCATTTTGACATGTCTCTTTGATACAGGACATAAAATAGATTCTCTGATATCTTCCAAGGTGATTAACAAACAATTAAATTACAATCTTCTTAAATTTGTCGAATCAATAGCGATAAAACGTCTAAAACTTCATCTGTATGTCCAAAAAGAAATGGTAATAAATCTCTCTTTGTCCTGGTAACATTACATCCTTATTATTGTATTATTGATTATTTCAACGCTTTCTCAAGTTTCGATTACATCTTCCTCATTTTTCATTTATTTAGTTTCCATTCGAATTGACTGATTATCAATTCATATATTTGTTTATTACTATTAATCCGTTTTCACTTACTTTATTACATAATCATCTAACGTATGTTAAGTCAATGGATTGTGATCACTAGTTCAGTGTTCTGGAAATTTCATTCTCAAAGTTTATTTATTTTTGTCGTCTAAAACAAAAACGTTTTATGACTTTATTAACTCTATCGAAATTTTCGCCACATCATGATACATACATCCAACTTTAATCACTCTCGCATTCATTATAAGTATGTCAATATCTGTAATAACATTGATTATAAAATATTAGTGGTTGTTAGAAGCTAATGAAGCTAGACTATATGGAAAATCTGGAAGCACTGGATGGTCGTTTCGTCCTAGTATAAGACTCCTCAGCAGCGAGACATCATCTCACTGAAGACAATGGTGGACGGTGGCGCAAATTCGTGGATTGATTGAAGTTAGACATTAACACCGTTGGATGCCAGCTCAGTGGTCTAATGGTTGAGAGCTCGCTTGCGAGACTGATAGGTCCTGGGTTGAAATCCCGCGGGGGGTGAGATCGTGGATACGCACTGCCGAGGAGTCCCACAATAGAACAAAACGGCTGCCCAATGCTTACAGGATTTCCATGGTGGTCTAGTTTCAATTGATTCATGATTTAAACTACTCAAATTATTAAAATCTCTACAAAACCCCTTCTGATATTATTTTAAATCCTTAAGTTAAAATCATTTAAATGTTATTATTTTAGAACAATTTGTATCGGTCATTTCATTATCATAAATATTACTATCATTTTCTAATCTCCATGGTTCTACATCACTCTAAATAGATCTTAAAGCAAAATGTGTAAGTAGCATTATTGAAGTATGTTTCTTCTCTGTTCTACGTCGTTTTTTTAAAACAGTTGTTCATTCAAATGAGAATTAGTTGTGATAATTGGTTATATGTGATTTTATTTCATACAAAACTATCTTATCAAAATGTGGATTTGTGTTGTGTGTAGTGACTTTACTGATGAAATTCATGAGTCGATCTAAGCTAGACAGCCGAAGAAAACCTGAAAGTATTGGACTGTCGTTTTGTCCTAGTATGGAACGCCTCAACTATTGGAATTACCAAAATCTCCACAAAACTTCTGATAATATTGAGAATTTAACAAAATAAAATGACCTCAAGTTATACTGCACTAGTTTTTGATTTCGCTCTTTCCAAAATAATAAAAGGAACTATATATGTATGAAATTTCTCAATATTTGAGAAGAAGCTAATATCAATTTACAGTCCTCTACCATCAAAAATGAAGGAAAAAAAAATACAAACACACCTCTGAATGTAATAATATTACTACCTGATATATTACTCGTATACAAATTCGTAATAAGAAATAATATAAAAATATAACATTACAGTGAAATTGTTTTTTGTGTAGAAAAAACGAACCCAGTCAATATCATTATTATTATACGTTGCTGCGACCTGTTATAGGTGACTTTTTGACAAAAATAATAAACCTGCGGAAAGCTACGATAACCATAAATACTATGTTAACGAACTATTTTTAATATGAATTCACTTTGTATTATTTACTTGAATCTTCCCTTTGATGTTTAGGAATGCAATTGATCAGCCTCTTACTGACATACGTGCATTTTGTGCGTTTTTCCTCGAATTTGCCTTAATTCACGAGCATTATAAACAAACATAGGTAGTGCTTAGCAGCAAAATCCAGGACGCGCGTTTTGTTCTATTTCGGACTCGTCAGCTGGGTGTACCTGCATCTCACAGTTGACGTTCACTCCGGGACTCGAACTCAGTACCGTTCACTTCAAACACTATCGCATTATCCACTTAGCTACTGAGTCCTGATAGATACTTGCTTATGTATTTTTAATATGTTTATTAATAAACACAATTATAGGTGATCTCAATCAAGGAGTATATTCTATTGCACTACTCATGTTTAAATTTACTCATTGAAAGAGGCTATTAACCACAAAAAACATTAATATTCGAAAGCTTTCCTATGGACTAGCAATTTGGAAGTTTATTAGAGATTGTTAAACTTTTTCTTAGTTGATATAACAAATCGTTCTTAGTTGGATGATCACTAAAGACTAGGAAACACCAATATTCACGTTAATATTAAGTAATACAATTAAATAATAAAATGATTATGTATATCAGAAGGGGTTTTCATGGTTATTTTAATAATTTCAATAGTTCAAACCATGAGTTAATTGAAGCTAGACTACCATGAAAAACCTGAAAGCATCGGACGATCGTTTCGTCCTACCATGGGAAATTGTCTTATTCTTAATATTTAAATAATCATAACCAATTTTACTATTATGATCTTGTATAAAATGAAAAAAGTAGTAAATTGTTTAAGAATTCTGTACAATTAAATTTGTCTTACAATAAGGTATAATCTCAATCATATGAATGAAACATTTAGCTAAGTAATAGCTAAGCATATATGACAAACGAATCATATGGTGTTTTCTATATAATGATTTTATTTTTCAATCTGGTTAAGGTGTATATATTGATTAATATTCTTTACATTCTAAGTTTTAACATTATTGATTTGTTACTAAAAAGTAATTTTGTTTCCTCAAGTACATAGATAATTTTATATCCATGAGTAGTATAGTTGGATCACAGTTATTAATGTTATTTAGAAAGTGAGTTGGGTTTTTATTTGCGAATCGTCAACTAAATGTACTTGAATCCCAGTGTTAATGATATCATAAAACATAAAACATTTATGAAAATAATTAGGATAAATATGTTAACAAAAAGTGAATGCAACTGAGCTCTGTTTATTAAATGCACAATGATACAAATCGCTGTGAATAATAATTTTTGTGTTCTACAAGCAAACATGATTTGGTTGGTTTTTCACAATACAATAACTAGTTAATAATCATTATCAAATTCACTCTTCTCTAGTGTTGATCTGCTTTAAACTCGAGATCGAATCCGTAAGGGAGCATCAGTTCTATCAATATTAAAGGTATACCTCGCTGACGAGTGTCAAGTAGCACGAAACATATATTCATGGTTTCTTGTTGACTAACACCAACCACTATCTCATCTAAACAATTGTCTTCATTTTGTTCGACGTTAGTTAGCTGAAGACACCAACAGTTCTAAGACTGATAGTAGGCTTAACATCACAGACGTAATGCCTCCTAGTGTAGCACTTAGTGGCATGGGTACGAATATTTGCTTCCGAACAAGTATAAGTGCTTTCTGATAAAAGATGTTCATTGTCTTTAAATATCTAACAATTAGGATCAATCTCACGAAATAGTTGGGCTTTCTTACTCTATGGATAAAGCATTTAAGTATGCTTGAAATGTTGAAAAACAGTGATACATTTGATTTCATTATAATCTTCACATTTAGTGACTTACAATTGGTAAATAGTAATAACGTTATATACTGACACTCTCAACTCATTTATTGAAGAATTAAATACTGGTGTTTTAATTGATCATCTCAAAGTAAATTAGCTTCCAAAGAATCGGAAGTCACGTTGAAGACACAGTAGTATAGTATAATAAGGGTTTACATAAATTTAGTTGACTGAATAAATATATGCCTTATATAAAAGAAATTCTACAACATTGATTGTGACAGGAGTTCAGATGGTCAGAAACAAGTGACTATATAATGAGTAAACGCTGATATGAATAAAATGAGTAAAACTCAGTTAATGAAATAAGATTAATAATCTGGAAGACAGTCAAAATGAAAAAAGCTTAATTATGTAATAATTGCAAGAAAACGTTTTATTCTAAATGTTTTAGGATGCAACTAAGGAATAATTGTCACCAAGGCAAGGAAATATTAATAACCACCTCATTTCGAACACATATATCTGGTTTTTCAGGCCTGATAGCAACAGCTTCAGCAAACTTCACAAGACTGTAATTTGGCTGTTTATTAATCATTTTGAAAAATTGAAAGGTATTGACTTGATGTTCCGTATCCAACCGATCTAACAGGTCATGATATGTTAGTACAACTCTGTTTAAAACAAAACAATAGACCAACATATTATGACAGTCTGTCTAGTCTTTGTTTGTAATTATTAGACCCAGCAGAAGTGTTATGCATACCAGCCCCTATCAGCAGAATCAGTCAACTAAGTTTCGATAGAAATTCGTGCACTAAAATAAACCAAAAAAACTCTTATTGTTCAGTAATCATTCTCGTTTTTCAATCATAAAATCAGTTTAAGTAAGATGTGCTCACCACTTATATATGCTGGTAGATCAAATAAATTTAATGATCCTGATCTGACAAGTTGTTGATTTGTTGCTTCATATAAAAATTTCAATATCGATTCATCTAATAAATGAGCAAATGCATTTGCAACCAAATTTATATCAGTTCCACTTTGATCTGAAATTTGTCCTATATCGATTGGATCACTGACAAGATTTACTGAAGTCTGTTGATCGTTCCCATCATCACCATAATCATCATCATTGACCTTTTGCGTTTCAGGTGTAGATTTCTTAGCTGTATTTGCTTTATTCGACAAGGCTATCTAAATACATAATCGTAAATGTTAAATATAAAAATTTAAATCTAAGTCGTTAATAATGAATCAGTTCACTTTCTAGCAAAATTAATATAAATAACAAGTACATCACTTGAAATTTCAGTGATAAGAAAAAATCCCTATTCCTTAGTTTCTGTGGAATAAACATGTAAATGTAAGATTTCACAGTTGGAAGTTCTCTGTGTTTAAGTAAAGAATGAGGTAACATTCAACAAAGAACAAGAACAAAGAATAAACAATTGTTTTTGTCTGGTTAATGTAGTAAGCAATAGCTTAATCAATTACAATAAGAATGATACATAAAATTGATTTTCTTTCCCGATTGTGTGTGATATATAAATTATTGAATCATCATTGTTTAATGCAATTCAATGCAATCTATACAAATCTGACTGCTAATCAAACTGTAAATAATTCAATCGCAAAAGGACACATTCATAAATCATTTTTAATTTATTTCAGGAGTCAAATAAATCCTTCTCACAAATCTTTAATTCTACACTCCACGCTTTTTTTCTATTGTGTCCAAATTGTTGTGTATGATTCATTTAGTGTCATTAGAAGCAGCTACGAAATCGGAACATAAGTTCAGTTTGAAAACTTATTATTGAATTCAATATTTTTCTTTAGTCAATAACCAAATAAGTGAAAACATTATGTTTGATCGTATATGCGCTTGTGAATATTTACTGATGAACAATATAAAAAACATTCTAAGGAATATTATTACAATAATCTCTCAAAATGGTGGGAAAGATTTTCAGCTCAGATGGATGATTTTTATAAAATTTTGTTCTCTGAGCTGGATGGTTCGATCACTTCTACTTGAAGTTTTTGCTGATGATATTGTTCAGAAGAACGATGAAAAATTCACGAACAAATCCATAAAAATAATCTCTCTCAAATTTTTAATCCAGGTTTGTAAAGGAAACAATTTTGTAAATCACCTACATTTTCACAAAACATATAAGTAGATATTATAAAACAATTTCAACTTAAAACTTGTGTTACATATATACTACTTACAAATGATATATCATTGATTATTTTTTTAAATTTATTAATATGATCACTGAGGATATTCAGCATTTTATATTATTCCAATTGTATAATAATAAGGTAAATTGAGTTCTTTTATTATTTTCATTTATTAATAATCTTCCATTAAAAAGACAACGAATAGAACCAGTACAAGGAGTTTTAATAGTATATAATGACCAATCAGCTTTATTGATGTACAACACATGATTAGTTAAACCTCAGAATATGTATACCTTTCATAAGAGTATCATATCAAAATAAAAACAATCAATCAATAACACAAAGTTAATTTATCAAAATTAGTTAATTAATCAATCATGTATTGTTGTCAATAAACGCAATACTCTTTTTATGTTAAACTTCTAGCATACTTCTGTTTCCCTAATCTTGAATGTGAATGCAGTACAGTAAAATATAAATAAAAAGTTAAATGGAAACCTAGTACGGAATTGATGGAAAGTGGATAAAGTAAATGAATGGTTTGATTGAATTTACAAATAAACATAATAATAATAATAATTATTATTATCAAAATATGCATATAAAATAAATATTGAGATTACGTCATTTCAATAAACTATAACTAAATTAACTATCTAGAGTAAAATCTACCTGATGAGCAATTATTCCATAACCTTGATATAATGGTAAATTAGCAAATCGTGATTGATAACCTTGTACAATTCCATAATCATTTCTTGAATAAATATTTATTTCATTATTTAATTTTGAACTGTGTGATTGTGAAACTTTATCTGATGTTAAAGTTTGATTTGATGCAAACATTGATTTAGCTTCAGAAAACATACGTTCTGATTCCTGAGAAAATTAGATAAATAAAGGTGATAATCTGTAATAGTTAACTTAACACATTTACTTCACAACAGAAGATATAAATAAAATGTAAATACTTACTCAGAGCGAAACTCTGCCCACATTGAGAAATGTTAATAAAGTGTAATAGGTTTGTAGTGACCTACTTTTGTCAACAGAACGCGATTGGTTCAATGAAAACAATTATTATTATAACCAATTGTACCAGCGATTGTTTTATTGTGCTCGTTTGTTTAACTGTGCTAATAACAGCCATTTTGGTCTTCCATTGTACTCCATTACTTCTACGCGGTTTTCGACTACGCACGTACCTTTTCTTGCCGATCTCATTTGTACTCCTTTGGCACGATCTCAGTATTCTTTCGATACCACAAGATTGCCAACAAATATATTGCAACTACTACTATCATCTGCCTTCTGATTTTTGACCTACCGGAATCTTATTGGTTACTTGGCACGTAGTCTTGTAGCGCTGTTCATAGTCAAGCTCAACTCGACACCACGCTACAGGTTATCTCAAAGTTAATGTATTCAAAAAAAAATTGAAAACCATGTATTAATCTAATGCATTTTTGTATGGATTGTTTGGAATTTTCATTAATGTATAGTATCGCAACTGTTCAGTCTTTTGTTGGTATATGTACTTCCTGTGCGGATCGCTTTCAGTGGCAGTGGAATCCAGGACATAGGTATATCTAGCTGACGAGTCTCACATAGGACGAAACGCGCGTCTAAGATTCTACTGTTAGCCACCATCTATCTCTGCTTATAATGCATGCACTCATTTTTTTTATATTATTCATTTAAAAACTTTCCATTGCAATGAGTATGCTGTGTAGTGCATAGGAGTTTTTTTTCAAAGGTTATAGATCATTCATAACTGAAACATTGAGAACAAATTTTAATCGGTTTCAATCTCATAGATGGTCAAGATTAATAAAAGTGTATGATAAGGAAACATTTCCCTTCATATTGACTTCTGACTAGTTACAAAACGAAATACCTAAAATGTTTACCAAGATACTAGATGAATGTTTAATTTTTTCTGTTAATTTTCTTGCACAGTATGTTTCAAGAAAACAGAACAACAAGATATATTTTGATCTGGTTTTGGCTTTGACTTCTTCATTAACCTGAATGATTGATCTTTCCATAAAAAAAGTATATTTCTATATCACTTATCAGTGTTGTTTGCTATGATAATGTTATCTAGGAGGAAAACAAAAGCCTCACGATTAATCCGTTTAGCTTAGAGAATGAAACTACACTGGAATCATACAAATCAGCTAGAAATCTTTTACACGGTCTTTTGTCACTTAGTGATATATTATTATATTTCAGTTATAATTCTGTGTACGACTATGTTTTATTAAGAGTAATTACAAAAATACTACAAAATTAGTCAATGATTCTTAACCATAAGGTTAAACGTGTTTAGTCAATCAGAATGTTATAAATCATAATCTTTAATTTTACCAACTTACTTTCATTGTCATCAATGCTAATTGTTCAGTATCTACATTATCACTGAAAAATGAAACAATACATAATTGTTTTAGCAATACATATTATATAGTAAAGTGAGATAAGTTATAATAATCAATATGTCAGAAGGTTTTTCTTGTGGATATTATAGTAATTTCAACCATGGAAAACCAGGAAGCACTGAACGACCGTTTTGTCCTATTGTGGGATTCCTCAGCAGGGTGTATCCACTATCCCGCCTCGCTAGATTCCAACCCAGGCTCTATCAGTCTCACGCGCGAACGCTAAATCACTAGACCACTGAGAGGGCATTCAACGGCGTTAATGTCTAACTTTGACTAACCCACATTCACCATTGTCTTCAGTGGGCTGATATCTTACAACAGACCTGGTTAAATAATTATAATATAAATTGTCTATGCTCAATGTTAATTAACCGAACCAATGTTTGTCACAAAGTTCTACAAGGTTACTCTTGATTGACTTTTTTATTTAGATCATTTCATGTAAATTCAATTAAATAGGCTAAATTTGATTACATCTATAAACACGTTCTTAAAAGTTATGGAAATCATAGATAGTTTATTAGAGTGAGAATGTTGAAGATTATATCCTGTGAACGACTAGACTATAATACTTATGAAATAATAGATGAACCAATTAGAAAGAACACTTCTTAACAATCTGTCTTAATACTAGACATTGTACATTCTTCTTTAATGTTACAGAATATTTATGACGGAGATTATTCAACGTTTTAGTCAAACATTCTTAAGTAATCAAGAAATGGTATTAGATGTATTAATATTTTTGTATAGTGGATATTGATCAATGAAGTAAATAGTTTTGTAAACTAATGAACTATGCTTCTTGTTAATGTGTTGTTAAACACCACATATGGCAGTTTGACTTGGACATCAAGTTGGTTTCTGATTGTTCATTTGTTCTCTTTATTGTTAAACTAATATGTTTTTAATGACTATTATGTTAAAAGATTAATATTTGAACAAACAGTAGTTTTTTTAATGAATTCTCTTTCGGTTCTACAATTATATAATCCAAACTAATAATCTGAAAAATGATCAGATTAAGGGTAAAGCGCATCGTTTAAAGTTAAAGCATGTGAATTTAAGATTGTCAAATAAAATAGAAAATTTAAGGGTTCTAGCATTCGGATAAATTTTGTTCTGCTGGAGCAAAATAGAAAATTTCAATAGTTGAGATCATGAGTCAATTTAAGCTAGATCACCATGTAAAACCTAGAAGCACTGGCCGGCCGTTTCGTCCTATTGCGGGACTCTTCAGAAGTCGCATCCATGACCCCGCCTCGCGGGATTCGAGCCTACTGCTTCCAGGTTTTCCATGGTGGTCTAGCTTTGATTGACTCATGATCTCAACTATTGAAATTACTACGATCTCCACGATACCCCTTCTGAAAATAGAAAATTGTTAATGTTTATATAACTCATATAGAATCTTAACTTGGATCAACTTATATATTAAGTAAAAATTTAAGATCCATGATCAGAATAAATGTGGGTCAGTTACGATGAAAGAAATAATAGTGCAATTACAATTCGATCAAATGTTTAATGGAAGACTAAATCGTGTGAAAAATTAATAAGACGTAGTTAAATGTAATTTTCTATATCATCTATATTCACAAATCTCTGTATTGTTATTAATATTGGTTAAACATGATTATTAATCTCCCCAATACATGATTCATTCACTTCGCATTCATCCCACCTTATTACGTCTTATTAATAATTTTTTTTACATAAAATAGTCTTCCACTAAACATTTGATTGAATTCTAACTGCACTATTATTTCTTTCACCCTACCTGACCCATATTTATTCTGATCATGGATCCCAAAATTTTCACGTAACATATAAGGTGACTCAAGTTAACGTTCTATGTGAGTCATATCAACATGAATTATTTTGTTTGACAATCCTAAATTCACATGTTTTAACTTTAAACGATGTACCATGCCCTTAACCTGTCCACTTTTCGGATATATATATATATATATATATATATATATATAATTGTAGAACTTGAAGAGAATTTATCGAAAAGAATTTTATTCGTTCAATTTATTACTTTTTTTTATATATTGGGGATCTTCAAACGATTATTATATTACAAGAGATTTTGTGGTTATTATAGTAATTTCAATGGTTGAGATCATGAGTCGTGGATTAGTTGGAGTTAGACATTACCACAATTGGATGCTGGCTCAGTGGTCTAGTGGTTAGGCGCTCACGCACAAGACTGATAGGTCCTGGGTTCGGATCTCGCAGTGGGCGAGATCGTGGATGCTCACTTCTGAGTAGCCCCACAATAAGACAAAACGACCGTCCCTGCTTCCAGTTTTCCATGGTGATCTAGCTTCAACTGACTCATTATTTCAACTATTGAGATTATCGTATTAATACTTCAAAACATAACCTTACAGTTTTATTTTTATTGATCATTATTATACTCTTATATAATTAGAATCCAAGTAACTGACCAATTTGTAAATTGCATTTCATATTTCTTCACTTTCATTCTTATTCAGCTAATCAAACTAATTTAGTGATTTGTAAACCGAAATTTACACTTACATTGTTTTGTGTGTGTGTGTGTGTTTGTGTGCTTAATTCTTATGTAATCAGTTTTAGTAATCGATTAATTTGCGATTGAAGAAACATTTTAATTTAGATGTATTAGGATAAACCAGAAAAAATTATTCAAACCATTTAAACTCTGCCCTGGGAGTCAGGAGGTCTTCGTTTAGAAGAATTATGACGCCTCATGATGAAAGCCGAGTTTCTTCGGAAGTCACGAGGCCGATGCCCCTTCTGACAACCAGAGCAACCATTTATTTAGGTACATGGAATGCTCGCACAATGTGGGAGACTGGGAGAGTTTTCCAAATTGCTGCAGAAATGAGGAGATACAATTTAGAGGTGCTTGGGATCAGTGAAACACATTGGACGCAAGTTGGACAACAACGACTAGCTTCAGGGGAGCTGCTGTTATACTCCGGACATGAACAAGAAAATGCTCCACATACACAAGGAGTTGCATTGATGCTGTCCAAACAAGCACAAAATGCACTTATAGGATGGGAATCTCATGGACCAAGGATCATCAAAGCCTCCTTCAAAACAAAGAAAACGGGGATTACAATGAACGTCATCCAATGCTACGCGCCTACCAATGACTACAATGAAGACGCTAAAGATCAATTCTACGATAGGCTGCAGTCAATCGTCGAGAAGTGCCCAACAAAAGACCTGACTATTCTGATGGGAGACCTAAATGCCAAGGTTGGAACTGACAACACCGGATATGAAGAGACCATGGGAAGACACGGACTGGGAGAAAGGAACGAAAATGATGAGAGATTTGCAAATCTATGTGCCTTCAATAAACTGGTCATAGGCGGGACTATATTCCCACATAAACGCATACACAAAACCACATTGACTTCACCGGATCACAGCACACAGAACCAAATCGACCATATCTGCATCAACAAAAATTTCAGGAGGACAATGGAGGACGTGAGAACAAAGAGAGGAGCTGATATAGCATCAGATCATCACTTGCTGGTCGCCAAGATGAAATTGAAACTCAAGAGGCACTGGACAACGGGGAGGACAATATCACAAAAATTTAATACGGCTCTTCTTCGGGATAATGACAAACTCAATAAATTCAAGATAACCCTCACCCATAAGTTCCAAGCCTTTCATGATCTACTCAATGGAGAAGGAACTACTATGGAGAGCAACTGGAAAGAGATGAAAGAGGCAATCACTTCAACATGTCATGAGGTTCTGGGCCAAAAGAAGCACCATCACAAGGATTGGATCACGGTCGATACACTGGATAAGATTCAAGAAAGGAGGAACAAGAAAGTAGCAATCAATACCAGTCGAACAAGAGCAGAAAAAGTCAAGGCACAGGCTGAATACACAGAAGTAAACAAACAAGTGAAAAGGAGCATCAGAACCGACAAACGTAAATATGTGGAAGATTTGGCAATGACGGCGGAAAAAGCTGCCAGAGAAGGAAACATGAGACAACTGTATGAAACAACAAAGAAACTCTCTGGAAATCACTGTAAACCAGAACGACCAGTGAAAAGCAAGGAAGGCAAGATAATCACCAACATTGATGAACAACGAAACAGGTGGGTAGAACACTTCAAAGAACTCTTGAATCGACCAGCCCCACTGAACCCACCCAACATCGAAGCAGCACTCACGGACCTGCCAATTGATGTTGGCGCACCGACAATTGAAGAAATCAGCATGGCTATCAGACAAATCAAGAGTGGCAAAGCAGCAGGACTAGACAGCATTCCAGCAGAGGCACTGAAATCAGTCGTAGCGGTAACTGCAAGGATACTCCACATTCTCTTCAAAAAGATCTGGGATGAGGAACAGGTACCAAAAGACTGGAAAGAAGGACTTCTAGTCAAAATACCAAAGAAAGGCGATCTCAGCAACTGTGACAACTACAGGGGAATCACTCTTCTTTCAATACCGGGAAAAGTCTTCAACAGGGTATTGTTAAACAGGATGAAGGACTCCGTAGACGCACAACTTCGAGACCAACAGGCAGGATTCCGTAAGGATAGATCGTGCACAGACCAAATCGCAACTCTACGGATCATTGTGGAACAATCAATTGAATGGAATTCATCACTCTATATCAACTTCATCGACTACGAAAGAGCATTTGATAGCGTGGACAGAACAACCCTATGGAAGCTTCTTCGACACTACGGCGTGCCTCAGAAGATAGTCAATATCATACAGAATTCCTATGATGGATTAAACTGCAAGATCGTGCATGGAGGACAGTTGACAAAGTCGTTCGAAGTAAATACCGGTGTCAGGCAAGGTTGCTTACTCTCACCCTTTCTCTTTCTCCTGGTGATCGACTGGATCATGAAGACATCAACATCTGAAGGGAAGCACGGGATACAGTGGATAGCTAGGATGCAGTTGGATGATCTAGACTTCGCAGATGATCTGGCTCTTCTATCGCATACGCAACAACAAATGCAGGAAAAGACAACCAGTGTAGCTGCAGCCTCAGCAGCAATAGGTCTCAATCTACACAAAGGGAAAAGCAAGATTCTTCGATACAACACAGCATGCACCAATCCAATCACAATTGACGGAGGAGCTTTGGAAGATGTAAAAACCTTTACATATTTGGGCAGTATCATCGATGAACAGGGTGGATCTGATGCAGATGTGAAGGCACGGATTGGCAAAGCAAGAGCAGCATATTTACAACTGAAGAATATCTGGGACTCAAAACAATTAGCAACCAACACCAAAGTCAGAATTTTCAATACAAATGTCAAGACAGTTCTACTGTATGGGGCGGAAACCTGGAAAACTATGAAATCCATCGTCCAAAAGATACAGGTGTTTATTAACAGTTGTCTACGCAAAATACCTCAGATCCGCTGGCCGGACACTATAAGCAACAACCTACTGTGGGAGAGAACAAATCAGATCCCAGTGAAGGAAGAAATCAGGAAGAAGCGTTGGAAGTGGATAGGACACACATTGAGGAAAGCACCGAACTGCGTCACAAGACAAGCCCTCATATGGAATCCTCAAGGTCGAAGGAAGAGAGGAAGACCAAAGAATACATTACGCCGAGAAATGGAGATAGATATGAGAAAAATGAACAAGAATTGGATGGAACTTGAAAAGAAGGCCCAGGACAGAGTGGGTTGGAGAATGCTGGTCGGCGACCTATGCTCCATTGGGAGTAACAGGCGTAAGTAAGTAAGTAAGTATTAGGATAAAGGTATCATACATTAAGTATTAATCATTCTATTGATATGCTTATTTATCATCTGTTTTCGAATGACATGGAATGAAATTTTTCACACTATAATAGATGTACTCATTCTATTATTTACCTTTATATTATGAGTTTTGATATTAATTTAGATTTGTATTTATCCATTATATTTGAGTTTTTCAAGTATTTTGTTCAATTCCGTTTTATTATTCAATCATTTTACCTTTTCATTTTATTAATTTCATCTTAATGTGGTTGCTTTTAGAGAGTTGTGCATCCCGATGAGAATAATGAATGGTAACTTTTGGGACCAATTTATGGACCACTACCATATGTATATTTTTATTGTATAATTGTTAAATGACTAAACTATTCATATTCATGTTCCTCTTATCATAAGCTTTATTTTGACCCATGAACTCTTATTATACGATTTACCATTCTTGAATTATGCCCTGTCTATTAATCACTACCTCCCTCATTCACAGACACTTTTGACCAAATCTTGTACAAATGTTGTTTCATATTTTATGGTACGATGTGGTCTGTCTGGATGTTATATATACCAAGTATGTTTGAAATAAATGATTCATATCTCAGAGACTGAGATTGGTGTTCTGGACTTAACTGGCTGGCCTAGACAGGAAACAGGACCAATCAGGACTCTAGACTGCTCATACTTGTTTTATGCGTCATTGATCCGATTGATAATTCACTGTTCTCTAACTGGTGATATCATCACGTTATACATTCATAAGGGCACAAACCTACAATTTATAACACTTATGAATAGTATGACTTGTGATTCCGTTTTGTTTAAGTTCTAAGTTTATTTATGATGGTAAGGAAAAATAAATAGACAGTCTTTGACTGAGATCACTAATCGATTAATGTTAGACCACCATTAGGAACATGGAAACACTGGATGGTCGTTTCATTCTAGTATGAGACTCCTCGTCAGTGAGCATCCACGATCCTACACACGGGCTTTGAATCCAAGACCTCCGGTCTCAAGTGCGATTACCTAACTTTTAGACCACTGAGCCGGCATCCAACTGTGTTAATGTCTAACTTTAATCAATCAATTCACGAAATTGCACGACTATCTTCAAAGATTTTAATGGTTGTTTAACATCCATCGATTCATAACCTAAAAATAGACAGTCATACGTTTTTTGACCGATAATTACTGTTATTTTAACTGAAATGAATTTTAAGAAAATATTCTTTACGTTGTGATTTTTAGAATGAAGGTTTGTGTTTTAATGGATGAACTTTTAAATGTCAATATTAGTAAATATTAGTAAAATGAAAATGAATAATTCATTTACAATATTTATTTTAACTGTTGACCATTAGAATAATAGTATGCTATTTGAAAATGATTTTTCATAACTCCTGTTAAGTTATTCATGCAATGATATTAACAGCTGTTATGTGATAATTTTATTTTCAACTGTAATTTGTTTCATGTGTAAATATATAAAGTCCTTTTCTATGGTATTTTGAAATAGTATCGTTGATAAGATAAATCGAGTCAGACAGTAAGCAGTTATTCATCTATTGCTTACTGTTACCCCTCGTGGAGGAGCATAGACCGCCCACCAGCATTTTCCATCCAACTCTGTCCTGGACAATTCTTTCCAGTTTCTTCTAGATGCTATTTTTCCTTTTCATGTCTGCTTCCGATTCCTGACTCTGTATTTTTCGGCCTTCTTCTTTCCGTTACCCTCCACGATTTCAAGTTAGAGAATGCCTCATGATACAGTTTGGTGATTTCCTCAATGTAGGTCCGATCCAACAACTCCATCGTCTTTTCCTAGTTTCCTTTTCAGCTGGAGGTTGGTTTGGCCTGTCCCACAGTAGGCTGTTGCTAATGCTATCCGGTCAACAACAGACATTCAGTATATTGCGTAGACAATACGTGTACAATTTTGATGATTTTAGTAGTTCACGTTTCCACTCTGTACAGTAGAACTGTCTTCACGTTGGTATTGAAGATTTTGACTTTGATATTGGTTGACAGTTGATTTGAGTTGCATATGTTATTTAACTGTAGGGATGCTGTCCTTGCTTTGCCGATTCTCACCTTTACGTCTGCATCAGATCCTCCTTTGTTCATCGATGATGCTGATGATCAGGTAAGTGGAAGTTTCAAACTCTTCCAGAGCTTCTCCATCAAGTGTGATTGGGTTGGTGTTCTCCGTGTTGTATTTGAGTATCATGCTTTATCCTTTGTGTATATTGAGACCTACTGATGCAGAGGTTGCTGCTACACTAGTTGTCTTTATCTACATTTGTTCGTGTGTATGGGATAGGAGGGCTAGGTCATCTGTGAAATTCAAAACTTCTAACTGATTCCGAGCTGTCTATTTTATTCCACTTTTTTTTTCTCAGATGTCGAAATTTTCGTAATTCAGTTGAGACAGTTAGAATATTTGTATTATCTGCTAAATAACGTCTAAGATTTATCAATTTATTTCAGGAAAACTAACATTCCTACATTTAGTTACGTAATAACTAGACATTATATTAATTTAAGCTGAAAAATCTTTTACTATCGCCTCTTCTAGAAATAAACTTCATTCTCCTTAGATAAACGATTCGTTGATATCGACTGATTCATCTGTTTATATCTTAAAATATGTAAACTGTCATAATAACAAGTCTAACTTATGAATTCCATATTATAACTATAAGTATTGCACTAAGTGCTTGAATTAACGGCTGTACTAAGATCATTATTATTTAAAAGTGATAAACCTTGGAAAAACTCAACAAGAAGTTGTGATATTTCACTAGTAAATTAAATTAATTTTTATTCAACGATTGTAAGTCGAAGAAAATGTTGGTCAATTCTCATGCAGGTTCAGTGGTCTAGAAGTTAAGAGTTAATGCACGAGACCGATAGGTCCTGGGTTCGAATCTCGCAAGGTGGGATTGTGGATGCTCAATGATGAGGAGTCCCATACTAGGATGAAACAGTCATCTAGTGTTTTCAGGTTTTCCATTGTGCCCTAGATTCAAATGACTCATAAATTCAACTATTAAAAATTCTCATTAAATTATTTGTTTCCCTAATTTGATTATTTAATTATTGTATCATTCTTTTTTGAAATTGTGCATAAATCATCACCGAAAATTTCTTTATTTTCCCCTAAAGTGAATCATAAAACTCAAATCATATATTGTTGGCACTGAATTCAATATTTAATTATAGAATAGTCAATATTTGAACTTTATAGAATCTTCTTATGATTCAAGTGTCATGTAATCGAATCAATGCTTCATTTCAGTTTAATTCAAGCATACTCAGTGGAAATTTCAGTTTTAAATAAGTAGCATACTTAATTTTTCTAAATGAAACTTATCAAAAGATATTCATTTCTTATATCTTTCAATATTTAAAGAGTTTGTTGGAAGATGGTCGGTACTAGAAGATTACGTAATGACATTTTCCTTTCTGTAGTGATTGTCAATAAATTACTTTTACTTTTAAAGAGACTTTTAGAGGGAAATATGTAATTATATATATATATATATATATATATATATATATATATATATATATATATATATATATATATATATATATATATATATATATATATATATATACTCAATGAATTACTGATGGATCAATTACCTTTCTTTGTAATGGACTTGATATTTCTCTATCAAATTTCATTTACAAGATTCAGTAAGCAATAGTATGCTTGCAACTTAGTAGAGTTTTATATTGTCCATAAATTTTTATCAGACTGTACTTAGCTAATACTCTTAACTTCACTGAAAATAACATTGGGTTATGATTGAAATCTAACTAGATAGTAGATTTCAGACCAAGACATCTAAGATTTATGATTATCTAAAGGAGTTTATTTAGATACAACCTCTTAAAATTTTGTTATATTATAGTATACTCTCATCTTCCTTAGACATTTGTATGACCGAAGTTCGAAAAATCCCCTATTATTGTTATTATTATTATTATTATTATTATTATTATTTGTATGTGACTTACGTTTTGTTCAAAATAGTATTTTGATTCGTTTGACCATTTTCAATAGCTGTTCGAATATCTTTACTAAATAAACTGAGTGGCTTCTTAAATGTGACTAAAAAGAAAAACAAAACCAAATAAACAAGCAATTAGGAAACAAAAAAACAGAGTTGAATTTTAAGACATTTTTATATGAAAATTAAAAGGTCAACTAGACAGATTAAGCAAAACACACAAGAGCAATGTGATTACCACTCTGGATAATAAATCAGTATTACCAGGGTAGGTTAAGTGTAAGGACAAATTGTTTTTGAACTCATAAAGGTTTCAATTCCCACATAGCTAAAGCTTCAATAAACCTCAGTATACGTCCTTGAAGGCTTTTGTATAACACTACAAATGCTGACTTGATGTCAACCTTATGACCAGTCTTAATCAATTGTTTTCGCAATAGAGGATGATATTTGTCTATCCTGTGATCTTATTTGATCATTGGAATCCATTTGTTTCTGAAGCCATTTTGATATGTGTTCACCCACCCTTATTTCATTATTTGAAATTTAGTGCTACCAAATGTTTGTACGATAATCAGTTCAAAGAATCATTAGATAAACTGCTTGAATCATAATCACTTAAGTAAACAAATAATTAAAAAGATTTACTTTTAATAGTCATTGAATCCTTTTGCCTATGCTATAGATATTAATTACTCAATGTATAAGATATTCAAATTATAGTATGCGAAATTATTGTTCTATACATTTCACTACACTTCAGTAATTAAATTTCCTATTTGTACTTTAGTCTGATTTGTAGGTAACCTTTTGATCATACGGTGTTTGAAAATCATGTCTGAATTATATTTAGACCATCTATTCGTTTAGCACAATAATATTCTATGTAGATTAAAACTTTTATAGATATAATGGTATAGATAAATAACACTTTATTTAGACAAAACTTACAATCCGTCAATGAAATGAATTACATTCTTTCAATTAACAACTGTTTACACAATTGCTTATATATCATGCTGATGAACAGTTGAACAATTTCCCTTGTCTAGACTGATAGCTTTCAACAAATTATAATGAAAGTATTTATTCTCAGAACATAGTACACTAATGTTTCATTCATATAAAGATTTTATCCTTCTAAATGAATTAAACTAATATTATTGAAGTACATTTTTCAATCACATGTAAACAAACTAGTAATTCCGATTCAATCACTTATAAACTTAACATATCTCAATAGGAGCCTATTAGATAAATAAAAGCTTTTTTTTCAAAACAATCTATAGTCAATCATTATACACGTTTATGATGTGAAGCGATAAGCATTTAAACATTTTTTAATAAACTCATTCTATATTCATTATAGTTTACAAAATGAAATCTTGTTTTAAGTTTATCATAACCTTCTTCCTATGTAATGATTACGTAATGAACCTTACTGAAAAACTAAAACAAAAAGAACTTTTGCAAGAGATTTCTTCATTCTTTCAAACTTTTCTACAGTTTCATTTTAAATCTCAATAGTTGAAATTATGAGTCAATTGAAGCTAGATCACCATGGAAAACTCGAAGGTACTGGACGGCTGTTTTGTCCCATTGTGGGACTTCTCAGCAGTGCTTATTCAAAATCCCGCCTCGCTAGATTCCAACATAAGACCTATCAGTCTCACGAGCGATCGCTTAACTATTAGACCACTGGGCCGACCGGCATCCAGTGTTGTTAATGCGTAACTTCAACAAATCCACAAAATTGCGCCACAGTACACCATTGTCTTCAGTGATCTGATATCTCACAACAGACCTGGTTGAACTCCACTGGTAACGGTTTCTCACTAGAACTCCAGAAAATGACTCTTGAAGTCAGTCATTAGTGAGCAGATGATTATTTTAAGAAGGGGTTTTGTGGAGATTTTAATCATTTCAATAGTTGGAATTATGAGTCAACTGAAGCTAGATCGGAGATGCGCACTGCCGAGGAGTACCACAATAGGACGAAACGGCTGTCCAATTGTTGGGGACGATAGATCCCCAAAAAACTCATAGTTTGTAATTTTATCATGTGGAGCTTGTACGCAGATATATACGTAGGCATATCTTACCACCCACGCACATAGTTGATTGACGAATTTATCGATTAAATGTTTAAATATTTCAATGGCATTCAACTGACGAACTATCGATTAAATGTTTAAAAGCTCCATGGCAATATCGATATATATATATATATATACGTTTTAAAATTGTCTTGTAAAAAGGTTTGCTGGTATTTGGTTGTTGCAGAATATACTCTCATTTCAAGCCTGGTCTTCTCTCTCTAGATAGCGGGTCTAGGATGCGTCATTAGCTAACTCGCTGGTCATTGGTCATCGAACCTCGTTCTTGTTCGCGATTTAAGTGAACTCGTTAGGCTTCAAACCTAACACCAATGTTTACAGGATTTCCATGGTGGTCTAGTTTCAATTGATTCATGATTTAAACTACTCAAATTATTAAAATCTCTACAAAACCCCTTCTGATATTATTTTAAATCCTTAAGTTAAAATCATTTAAATGTTATTATTTTAGAACAATTTGTATCGGTCATTTCATTATCATAAATATTACTATCATTTTCTAATCTCCATGGTTCTACATCACTCTAAATAGATCTTAAAGCAAAATGTGTAAGTAGCATTATTGAAGTATGTTTCTTCTCTGTTCTACGTCGTTTTTTTAAAACAGTTGTTCATTCAAATGAGAATTAGTTGTGATAATTGGTTATATGTGATTTTATTTCATACAAAACTATCTTATCAAAATGTGGATTTGTGTTGTGTGTAGTGACTTTACTGATGAAATTCATGAGTCGATCTAAGCTAGACAGCCGAAGAAAACCTGAAAGTATTGGACTGTCGTTTTGTCCTAGTATGGAACGCCTCAGCATTGCGCAATCGCGAACCTGTGTGTGGGACTCGAACTCTGGACCCAAACTTTCGTGCTTGAACGCATAATGTCTGAATCACTGAGCCGGCATTAACGATCGATTCGGATCTCACAAGTGGGATCGTGGACGCGCACTGCTAAGGAGTCCTATTGTAAGACAAAACAGCCATCCAGTGCTTTCACATTTTTAGTGGTGTAGCTTAGATCGTTTTTCATCATTATAATTTAGTTTGTTATTCTGTGTATTCATAGTTAACTTATAACTGTAAAAATTTCAGTTATTTCATTATTATATAACGTTTAATTCCCGTAAAACATCTAAATCACTTCGAAATTTGAAGACAGCACAGAAAGTTTACAAATAATTTCTTATGCGTTGAAAATTCTATCAAGTTATTTCACAACCTAGCTGACTTAATAATAGAATATTCAACTGCTACTGTTAGATTTGTTTTAACTACATTATGTAAACTGTAACTGACATTTTTATGACTGGTTTCATTCTGATACTACCATTATTTATTGTGTATCCACTTGAATAAAAACACAGTCCGTGTACTCTTTTCAACACAACAGAATTTCTCATGTTTTACCACAATTAACTATTCAGAAAATAATTACTTTTGGGAAAATAAGAAATTATCAAATATTATATTATAATGAAATTAGTTAAAATAACATGAGCAGAAGATGGAATAGTGAGAAGATATTACAAAGCGTGTAATTGATAAATCGTGCATAATGAATCAAATGTTACTTTTAAATGAAGATATTCTAATCAATTAAAGTGTGGAGATGGTCATGACAAACTTATTTTGTGAATAGTTTTTGATATTATTTGCATTTATTTTGTTAATTTTCACAGGTTGTACATTTACCACGAAATGATTGTGCATGTTATTTAAGTACATGACCTTGGACATACTTTCTTTCGCTGTGCATCACTCATAACGTGACACACGCTGTTAACTGCTAGTAAATACACTACTATACACACACACCTCTCGTTCCCGATTGCTTGTGGTTGTGGTGTCTGAACTCTGAACTATCTATTATCTACATTTATAGACTGAAACCACATTTACATTATATTTTACGTCTGACTATATTCCTGGGACCATAACAATCTCATCGGAATTATTAATTATCTATAGTTGTGTATTCAGGTACCAAATGCAAACCAAACATGCACAAGCCTGCCGATCTAAGTAACGTCCCTTAACTTTCCTTTATGCTTATAACTTACAACTGATATATTATAACATTAACATTTGGACGTAATAACTTTATTACTATTTTTGAGTTATTATATATTTTCTGGTCCACCACAATGGCATTACAATCTGTAGAAGTGTAAGCAATTTGCTTAGTTAAAATACTAGTGCAAAAATCTTTAACAATTACAAAGACTTTAACATGGTTATGCAATTAATTATGTGATTATTTTACAGTGATCTACTGCTATCTACTCAGTTTGTAATTTTCGTAGATTAAATTAAGAATTTTGCATAGAATAATTAAGTTATTAGTAGAACTATCATAGTTTATTATACCTAATATGATTACTAAAATAGTTTTTTTAGAATTTTGCCAGAATAAATTATATTAACTTTGATAAACAAACATTTTTATGTAAAATCTCCTAATGAGGCCAGTTTGTTTAAGCTTTAAGCATAGAGTTACAAGTTGATTTGTGAAATTTTGATCTAAACTCTTGAGATTTTAACATTAAGATAGTATCGCTCGATCATAAAAGGTGGTATTTACAGTTATAGATATTTTTATATGGATATGTAAGGTACACTAAATAAAAGCTCATATGTTTTTGTTCTTCATATAATGACGTAAATATGTGTTTACAATAACAAAACTAAAAACAATCTATATTCATATCTATATTGATAAGAGATTAAACTATTTCATTGGAACATGTTTATCAGTTATAAGCAGCTATATTATTGGAGATAATAAAAAAGGTAGTCAATTGTTCCACAATTCCACAAATGTTCCAATGTATTTAAAATTAATAAACGAATTAATCAGAAGATATGATATCAATGTATTGTGAGCTAAGGTCATAGGAAAAATTCCAATGTTATATATAAAGAACGTGAATGTTATGCATAGTTGAAATACTATTAGAGAAATGAATCTTCACAAGACTACCTACATATGCTTTTCACCTTTGAATTACAAAGTATTTTTAAAAGACTAGCGGGACCCTGAACTTACACTCACCCTGGGTAGTGAGTGGATAGAAATAGTCGAGTAAGTATTGGTAGTGGCGTGAGTGATGAGGTTAACTCACGTATGATGAAGGTCAGGGCGGCTTATGCCAATTTGATTCATGTTTGACACCTTCGTGATGCTAGTCTGGCTGTAAAAGGTCGAATCTACAACGCGTCAGTCAGAGAAGTTTCGCTCTATGCTTGTGAGACCTGACCTCTCCGAGTTGAGGATGTTAAGTGACTCTGTTTGATTATCGTTGTCTCCAAAGGATTGCTGACATTCAGTGGCAACACCATGTTAGTAATGATGAGGTTCGGCATCGTATGTTCGGGCACAGCGACAATTAATCAATTGGTGTCATTATCTTGAAACATCAACTTCGGTAACTTGGATATGTTCTACGAATGTCGTCCTAGAGAATTCCACGTCGTGCATTATTTGCCGACGCAGAGACCGGTTGAAAAAACGGTGAGGTTGTTGTTGCATGACGTGGTGTCGTGGTATGAAAGAAAGTTGTTCACGATTGGCTTGTGTTGGTCCTTCACAACTCCTTGATTGGGGTCCTAGGGATGGTGGAACACAGTGTTTGAGGACTTTATCACAAATGGCTCAAGATAGAAACCCGTGGCGATTCTGCTATAACTTTTTTTGCTTTCTTCATAAAAAAGGACGTACCTTCCTTAAAAGGAAAAATTCTTTCTGGTTGTATCTTTGCTAACTGAACTGCCCCCCCCCCATTATTATTATTATTATTATTATTATCACTGATCATCCTACTTAGATTTAGTGTTGGAAATTATCAATTAAGTTGAATGGAAAACAAATAGCTCATTATAGATGCTCTACAAAAATTTGTACTCATTACACTGCTATTACATAATTCATAGTTAGTGATGTTTGAAGTAGAATAGCAAATCATTTAACGTATCCTAACAAAACAATCGTAAACGCTGTAATTTAGACCTTATAAACAAGAAGATCTAAGCAGTTTAACTCTACACTGACATTATGAGTTCAACCAACTTGATTTCAGTTTTAAGTTTCATTTATTTACTATGTCTTTCATTTGTTATTTTTTAATCACTCAATATAAAAAAACTTAAAAAAACTTAAAAAACTAAACAAATAACCAGTGTTATAAATTTTAAAGAAATAATTTTAAAAATAAATAAATAAAATTAATTAAAACAAAATTATTTATCTTAAAAACAAAATATTAATCATTTACTCAAATTATTATTTATTATTGAAATAATTAATCATAGAGGGGTGTTGTAGAGATTATAATAATTTAATAATTAAATTACCATGGGAACCCTGAAACTATTAAATGATCATTTCATTCATTTATTTATTCATAGTAAATGAATACAATTTTTTTGTTTGTTTTGTTTTATTAAATACTTATGAATAATTTTATGAATAATACAAATTAAATTTAGTTAAATTAACTTTTTTTCTTTAAAAAAAACAAAAGAAATTAACTTACAAAAGAATCTATCGATGATTGTAGATCCATTTTTATTATCAATAATATAAATAATTAAAATAATCAATTTTATCAAATCAATATTCGTCCAAAATGATTTGATTAATAATCAATAACATTGTTGTCATGATAATTATTGATCACAATTTGAATAATATGGGAACATCCATGTGTTAACCATAGATTTGATTATAGTTGTATTTTATAGCATGAATAAAAAATAAATATAAACAGGTAAATAATAAATAAAAACAAAATTAGGATTTTTTGAAAAAAAAGTCTATTTTTTTTAAATAGTTAGGAATTTATCAAAATGTATATTACTGAATAATTAAAAGTAGTTCATTTCACAGATGAAGATTAACCAAATAACTATTGTAAACTAGTTTGTTAATTTAACTACTTTATATAAGATTCAACGAAAAATATTTGAATCGTAAATTAATTATGACTTCTTCCAACTTTATTGGTTATGTTTCTTATTTTATCAAACCTATGTTTTAATTTTTTTGCTTTCCTCTATTTTATAGATATTGTAGGTTCAGAATGAATATGGCTTTTGTAAACTACGAAACTGAAGATGTCAATGGATTTGAATATTGTGAACTATAGCTACTAAGTGGATGTGGTTACACATACATAGGAAGGAGTAATTGTTACATTAAACTTAGGGTGTGTGAACATATGCCTAAATGATTGCAGGAACAAATAGAATCAAATGACCCAATAAGAGTAGAGGATAAACATCAATCATTCTCTATTACCAAGCACATAACCGAAGCAGGTCATGAGATTGATATTAACTCGGTTTTTGTGGTGTTGTACAAAAGTGTAAAAGGTTGTATACTAAGGTTTATTGAAGCCTTAGACATACGAAGATTCAAACCCACTCTGTGCATCCAAAGACAGTTTGTCCTCACCTTAAACTTACCCTGCTAATATTAGCTTATTATTCAGAGTGATTAGGTTTCAAATTGTTTTCACATTATTTCTACATTATCGTTATCTCCTCTTACCTTCCATTTCCAGTCTAGTTGAACTTTTGGTTTTCATATATGAATGTTCCAAACGTATTCCGCTAATATGTCACATAGTTCAGGCAATCTTCGTCTTTTTATTACACTATCGAGATTAAGTATTTATTGTTTAAAGTCTAATAGTAAAATACAAATTGTTTTCAACATTCTTATTTATTTATTCATTTAAACATTAGTACATGGAGGCACCAAACAGATATGCGCCACATAAATCATTCGATTTGTGTGAGGGCCGGGATACTGCCCGGGTTCCCAAACCGAAGCAGGTGGTTTTCTTGGAGGGACACACGGAGCCTTCGACCTAAAGGCCTGATCTACAAGGCAGTGGAGCAACGTAAGGAGATTCAGTCCTAGGATAGGCGGTGACTAACAATTGGTTCATATGACATTTGTTCCTTTAGGATACTGGAGCCCATGTGGACCATTGGTTTGCAATCAGAGTTGTCCGACTCCCCTAGGTGGACTCTCTGTGTCCACCAACCCGGCTAAAGCGCCTGATTTTCGCTTTTCGTCCTCTCAGTCTTGTAAACAATAATAACACCACAAGAAGGCAGTGAGTAGGATTTCTCTGGCAGTGGTTGTATGCACGAGGTCATGTGAAAGCATCTCTAGAGTAAGAGCTAACACTTCTCACTCTTGGCCGTACCAAGGCATTATTATTACCATTATTATTACTACCGAAACAGTGTAAGTCTAATAATAATGTACAGAATATAGTCAATAATGAATACACTTTAAATGAAATTCAAATATTTTTATATACGCAATATTTCATTATTCTATTGTAACTAAATGAATGAAAATTATCATTTATAAAATTGCAAATAAGTTTTATGGTAAGTTTGTTCTATTTCTTATTCTTCTTCTTCCAAAAACCCATCGAAATTTGTACTAATGACTTTCAGAAAGCAAAAAACAAAACAAAACTGGAAGGCAGGAAGTAGGAGCACTCAGAAAAAAAATTTAATCTTCAATATTATTATTTAAATTTAATTCTACTGGAATAAATAAATAACATTTTCAGAATGATTTTTCATCATTTTAACCCTATGAATCACTTGATTGTTTTTTGTATGATTCTCTTAGAAACTAGACATTAGTTTATTGTCAGCCTGTTTATCCAGCTGTAACCATTTACTTTGATTACTTTTTTCCTTCTTCCAAATGGATTCATATATGCTGCTCTTAATTTTTTTTGTTTAGATATTATATGAAGTACTTCTTAGTGAATAATGAAAGAATAGATAGTAATGAATAATTGATAACAGTGTTTCAGATTATCTTAAACCATGTCCATTTGTTCATTTTCATGAAAATTCATATTTTGTTTTTTTTACAGTAAGATTCAATGACATTGACTGATAATTATAACATATTATGAATAGGGAATTACACGATTAATTTTTAATCCATTCGATGAAAGATATCGCACTTATTTCAGTGTTTTTAACTTGATCCTTTGAATAATCATAACAATATCTTAGTAGATTATTTGAAAACAGAACGAAATGCCTGTTAATTGCTGCTTGGTGATAAGTCATTTTCTATCCAGCGTTAAAGTATGCTAATCTCTCGACAAAATAGATTAGGATTAGTCTATGGACGACTAGAAGTTTTGTGAAGAAAAGAAACATCTAGATTCAGGAATTTCGTTACAAGATATGCGATTCATTAGAATGTTATTATAGATTGTTAGAGATACGTTGATCAATAATAATCACTAAAAACGATTTTCGAACCCATATCAATTAACAAACATCATTAGGCTTGTATAAGTTGATAAGCAGTCCAAATAAAAGAACCAGGTATATTGGTCAAAAACAATGGTTTCCAAAATTATTTTCAACCGGATATTTGTGTAGACGATGTTAGTAACATTAAATTCGAGGTGTATACAAAATATAAAAAAATTGAGGTTAAAATGTTTTGTCATACTGCATCACTCAGTTAAGTCCATAAAGAAAATGTAAATAAGTTGTATGCTAAAATGAAATGGATTCCTCTATTTGTGAAAGACTATTAAATGGAACTGTGAAGTAGAATGGCACCGTTTGATTGTTTTCTCGCATACTTTTTTTATAATTAAAGAACAGCTTTTGAATACCTATTTTGATATTTCTAAATGTTTTCAGTTATCAGTAGGTACAACAGACAGTGAAGAAATGAAGTGCATATTGTTGTGTATAAGTAAACAGATATGTATTATTATTTATCGCTTCATAAAACGATTTGAAGATAAAGAGACATCATGATTGCTGGCAATATCAGACGAAAAGAATGAACATCAATCAGATGTCAATTCCTGAACTGCTAACATCGAACTGGCTATCAATCAATATTTATCGTCAGTATCGACCAAGAAATAAGAAACGGAAACTTCTTGAAATAAGTTGTGCTGAAAATTCTATATTGTACCAATAATATAATATTAAATAAAGCCAATAATAATTAAATAAAACAGAGCTTTGACCTAGAGATTTAGAGCTACTTCATAAATGGAAATGTAGTGAACCAGATAGAAAATCAAGTAGAAATCAATATACTATATTATAAAACTCTTTCTGGTCAAAGTGTAACTTTTCATGAAGCGATGTTTTGAATTTCACCTTACATTACTCAATGAAAATCTATATTCCACCGAAATGATTGCTTATTATAATACTAACATAAAATAATGATAATAGGCAATATATTTCTATAGACCCAAATATTCGGATGTTTGTTACGGTCTTTATACCTTCCATGTATAAAATAATAATTTGAGGAAATTAAAACTTTATAAATTATGTGCAAGGAGTCTTCTTGCTTTAAGAAATTTATAGCAATTAGTCCCTTTGATAAATTTCGATAATATAATAAGAAGACGAAGATTAACAAATAATCTTCATAAAATAGTTGACGGATTGATTGAATTCAATCTCGAATTTGTTTCTTTGACGGTGATCAAATTTTTAAACTTGGTCATTTTGATGGATTTTTTTTCTCCGAGTTGAATTGCTTAGTCGTGGTAGAAGTTTGTGCCGATATAATGTCGTTTAGAAGAATGATGAAAACTTGTTATAACTTGTGACCGCCGATTAAAGAGCAGTGAGTTATCGATCGGACCAAGGACGCGTAAAACACGTAAGCGCAGTCTAGAGTCCTGATTGGTCCTGCTTTCCATCTAGCCCAGCCAGTTGAGTCAAGAACACCAATCTCAGCTTTTGTAATATGAATCATGTATTTCAAACATACTTGGTATATATACCATCCAGACAGACCACATCGTACCATAAAATATAAAATAACATCTGTACAAGATTTGGTCAAAAGTGTCTGTGAATGAGGGAGGTAGTGATTAATAGACAGGGCATAATTCAAGAATGGTAAATCATATAATAACAGTTCATAGGTTAAAAAAAGCTTATGATAAGATGAACATGAATATGAGTAGTTTATTTAATTAACAATTATACGATAATAATATACGTTTAGTAATGGTCCATAAATGGATCCCAAAGTTACCATTCATTATGCTTATCGGGACCTAACAAAACTCCACGATCAAACCATCAAGTTCGGAAAACGAAACTTCATCAAATTCATCCATCTGAGCTACAAATTTACTTCAACATTTCAAACTTGATCATTCAATACTTGATCAATTCATGAATACCGTTCAGAACAATTATCAATGTTTCATTAATTTATCTCTTGAACTAAATGATTATCTAGTATCTTTATCACATGATCAAATCACATCATTCCATAGAATAATAATCAATAAAAAATGATAATACAATAAAATCTCCAGTAATTCCATGGATTCGTCTTAGTATATTTTTTATACCACCCTATATTGATGAAGCCATATGACTTAAAATTAATTTAATTTTTTTTGTTAACATCAATATTTATTTTCATGAGAACTAGATATTATGTATAATATAATTTTAAAAATAAAATAAAATAAAATTAGATTAAGAAACATTTTTTCACAAATGAATCACACATCACGAAATCCTTGTGATTATTTTTTTGTTTGTTTGTCCGATGAGAAAACTAATTCAGTTAAAATTTCTACTTCAGATTAGGTATCTTTATTATTATTAGTATTTTTAAAATTATTAGCATAAACATTTTTACAACTTAAATGAGGATAGAATATAAGTAGTATTTGCTTTTACAAAACAAAAAGAATAAAAAAACAAATAAACAAAAACAAAACAATAATTTTGTGTAAGGGAAGAAAAAGAGAAAGAAAAGAAATTAGTTTAGATGTGTTCGTGTAGTATTTTTATTTTAATATTTATTTTGCAATAAAACATGAAAATAGACTAAAAAAATATGAATGTTTTCTAGTGAAAATATATGTTAAAGGAATTTTTATCTTCATTACAGCCTGATCTGTTGATAAATTTCAATAATTAGAATAAGAATTTGTAGAGATTGTTGTGATTTTAATAGTAGAATGTATAAATCAATTTAAGTTAAATAACTGTGGAAAACTTGGAAATATTGGACGATCATTTCGTTCTGGTATGGAATACCTCAGTAATATGCATATATGAACTTGCATACGAAGCTTGAACACGAAACCTTTGGTTTCGTGTATGAACACTTAAGCTCTAGACTATTGAGCTGTGAACAGTGAAGTTCAATCGGTGTTGGGTGAAAATATTTATTTATCTAAGTAGTCTAGATTTTAAGCGTTTGTACATGAGACAGAAGGTTCTGGTTCTTAGTCCCTTTATTAATGAAGTGGTTCAGTCAGCTGAAGCTTTTTTCTTATGTCTAACAACAAATCAATCCAGTTTACAGAAGGTTAGCAAATCAATGCAAAGTTTCTGATTTATTCTGGTTTTAAAATACGTTTTCCTTCATTTCCATAAAAAGTACTCTGTGTTCCAGCTCTCTTCGATGCTTCAATTGACTCATGATCTCAACTATTGAAAATAAGTTTGCTTTATTCGAATATTCGTCAAGATTAGAACAAAACCTTAACAATCGCCACAACCCCTAAACTGATAACTTGGAACAAATAGTTTGACAAAAATTGGGCGTCGAGTATAGAAAAGACATTATATGTGAAAATCATATTTGCAATAATCTCAGCGATTGAAGAAGTTTAGACAAGTTAGCTCGACGAAACGTTGGAATTATTTAAATTTCAGTCGCTGAGATTATTTGATTTATGATTTGCACATCTAAGTTTTCTTTAGTTAGTTTTTTATGTATTTCATGTCGGTCATTTAAAGTTTTAATTATACTTATGATTTATACAGAGAAATGAGTGGAAGAAAAGATGAGTCTCATAACGAAACCAGCAATCAAGTGCTCACTCGAACTGTGTATATTTCAGTTACCTTCTTTTTTGTTCAGTCTACTACAAATAAGGATTAGTGATTTATATGTTTCATACAGTAGACTATACTTGCATAGTGAACAACATGAAAACCAAGGCAAAACTGTCAAATAAAGCATCGGTTACTATGTAGTTTATTTTTCATTATCATATCTGTCAAAATACGTATTATTTACCTGACCTAATGAACTAAACTCTTTCCCTAAATATGGATCATAGATGAACAAATCGTTGATTATTTTTTTCACTTGAATTTATTGGATTTGATCTTTTAGTTATGTCAGAATATTGTCTTAAAAGAAATGTGTAAAACAGAATTGAATTTGTCAGAGAGCATTACAGTTAAATATACACCTTACTGACGAATGTTGTTTAGTACGAAACCTAGTTTCAGGGCTTCCTGTTGACTACCTGCAACTACCTAGAATATTGATTTATAATATAGGGATCGTGATATTTTATGAGATGGGTGAGATTTGTAGCTCAGGTGGATGATTTTATTTTTTACTGTGTCGTAATTATGTAGTCTCATAGGATCTGAAGATTATTTTATTCTTTTTAACATTAAAAATAAATGTGTTCATGTGAAATATAATTTCAGACTTTTTAATGATAAATCTTGGTGTACTTATTGTACAGTGAATGTTTCAATGTCGTGCACACCTCAGGTTTTTATTACCCTTATATATCTATTTCAGTAATTAATCTGTAGTGACGGTTACTATGTTGATCCCACTCAACTTATTCTAGCTTCTGGACAGGTCAATTTACCCATTCTCCTTGACTTACGTTTTGACCTTGTTAATTACTCACTTATCAACCCTAACCATTCTTATGTAGGCGTATGTGCGTGCATATCGTATCCTACTCATTACATGTCTGTAGCTTATTTTTGTAAGACTGAAAATATTGATTAACGCTTGATTAAAGTGATTTGGCTCACTCGCCTCCTCCATCGCACGTCATTTCGTTGTTCTTTCTTCTCTTCGCTTCATTCGCTTCATTCCTCTGACTGTCTGTCCAGATCAATGATTACACAAAATATACGCATTCTAAAATCTATTCTCGTATTTGAATTATTTAATTCCGTTATTCATCAACGCGATTTAAGTCGATAATTATATCAAGAATAGTCATGATGTATATTTTGACAGCAATCATTCAATAACGATCATTTGTCCGATCTAACTCCAATTAGATCCTGGGCCATTAGAAATCTCTATTGAAGAAAAAAATACTATCTATTGGATAATTGTGTTTATTACTTCAATTTGCTATCAACTCTTGTCCATTGATTTATCTTCTTTTTTACATTTATTCATTCTACTATTCACGAGATATTATTTTTAGACTAGCCTACCCATAAAAACTACGATTTCACTGAGAGAGGGAGAGAGTGTGTGTGTGTGTGTGTGAGAAAAACTACTTTAAACACTATAAACAATATGAAAAAGCTTTTAGTTAATAAAAGGAGACATTATGTCTGTGATGTGCTTTTAGGATTTTACAAATTGCATTTCCATTGCATAAAGACAAATTATTATTATTATTTATCATAAAAATAAGATAAACATGTGATTTACATACGTTATGGATCTTAATTATTGAACATTCTTGTTGAATGTTTCGGAATCCACAATTAATATTACTTAATCTGATAAATTTTATTTTTTACACAGAGTTATAGAAGAAAAAGAAATGTAGGATGCTGAAATTTTGAATGTATCTATAAGCTGAATTTGATATAAGTTGTAAGTAAATAATCTTCTAATATGGGTTCGGTAACTTTTGTTGTTCTAATGTAATGCAAATCATGCACATCTCTTCATTTATATAGAGTTTGGATTTTGAATTTAGGAGAATATACATTCTAATAGTTTAAAACTTAGTGTTTGAGGTAGATTTGTAATATCGTTGTTGAATATTTATAAAAATTCTCATTCGAACATTATATACGTTGATATGAAATTCTGAATATTTTGATGCGAAATCACTAACTGCGGACTCCAGACATATTAACAGTAAAATATTTATCACCTGTAAAGCTAAATTATCATTAAGACGTATCTCGTATTGATTAAAGTTGGAAATGTGTACAGTTCGATGCCATCGTATATGGTTCTAGTGGCTGATCTTTTAATTCGAGATATGTAAGTTGTCATTTTAATTCCTGTCATATTTCTGAGTAATCAAACACTAGAACGAAACAGCTGCTCCGTACTACCTGTTTTTTAATAGTAACCTTACAGAAATCGCTCCCAGACAAATACTTTCTACTGGTTTTATGAGTTCGTTTGTAGAAATCCATTCACTTTTTGACATTATGCATTTGAATATTTAATATGTAACAGCTGGTGCTTTTACCTTTTGAACATGTGAACAGTTATTCGAATCAGTAACAAAACCAAAAGTATTGTATAAGTTGGAAAGTATGTTATTTTACAGGGAACATCACATTCCAAACAAATGTTCATTACACATAACACTTTACAACAACATAATTAATATATCTAAATGTGCTTCATTACTTAATTATTATATAATTATATATTTGGATTAAAATTAATCGCCAATCTTTCTATCTATTTATCTAATAATCTATATAACTATTAATATAAAGTTAAAAATATTACCTGGAGGTTTCCTAAAGATGTTTGATATGTCATTAATTTTAAGCTCAAAAATACAAAATATAACTTTTAAGACTTATATTATCATTTACTTGGTGTTGTTTACTTGTATTTTCCCATTGTTATTTAGAACTGCGATTGATCATTCTTTCGTTGGCATATGTGCATTCTGTGTGAATTGCCTCGATTAAGCATTAAGCCACAAGCTGTTTAAGCATAGATGGATAGCGGTGAGTAGTGGTTATATCGAAGCGATCCTCACAGGATGAACATATGCCAACGAGAGACTGATCAATTACAATCCTAAATAACAGTGGGATGATACAAGTAACACAACGCCAAGTGAATTTAAACTTTACCCCATTGCACAAGCAGGTGGTTATCAGGACTCAGTAGCTAAGTGGATAACGCAATGGCGTTTGAAGCGAACAGTACTGGTTTCGAGTCTCCGAGTGTACATCAACTCCGAAATGCAAGTGCAACCAGCTGACGAGTTCCAAACAGGAAGAAACGCTCTTCCTATAGTCCACTGCTAGCCACTATCCATCTTTGCTTATATTATCATCATATAATTTTCCTCTGTCATTAATTAGTCAAGCAGTTGACAAATTATTGATTTTCATAACCAAAATATAATTGTTATAAGAATTGTAAAAATGATCTAAAGAACCAAGATCATATTTTCTAGTCAACCTAATTAGTACAAAATGAATGGAGTATTAATTTTCAAAAGTTCAAACCAAGATATCTTGATAAAGTTATGTCTTATTTAAATAATCAGCCATTTCAGAAATTTTATTTCTTGCTAAGTAATGACTATAAATACTAGTAAACAAAATGAATTTTTACCTGAAGTTTGTGCTGATGATGTTGTTCAGAAGTGCGCATTTACGATCTCACCGCATGAGTTTCGGACCCAGGACCTAACAATCTCGTGTTCGTACGCTTAAACTTTAGACCACAGATATGGTAAATATTGTATTATAACAATTCACTAATTAATGTATACTTTGAGGATAATGACGTTTTATTAATCAAATCTACTACGCTCATAGGATTTTGAAACGGTGAAGATCTGTAGCTCAGGTGGTTGATTTTGATGGAGATTTGGTCTCTGAGCTGGACGGTTTGGTTGTGGAGCTTCCATCGTTCTTCTGAACGACATCATCAGCACAAACTTCAGGTAGATAGTGTTCCGATTTGTGAAATATTTTACATTTTTGTAATACGATTCGTGAGAAATTTTGATAATTTTTTAAAATAATAAACCATGTTTGCTTGTCGTAATTAGTTTAATTAAAAGAATTAATTTTTTTCAAAGTCACAGTAGATGAGAACTGATGGAAACCATGGTGAATGTGTTAGTTGTTTTGTACTAAGGTCTCTTGTCGTGTTTTAGTTACTTATCTGAGGTTAGTCAGTGAGAAAATCTCCTTTTAAATAAAAGTGATCTTAATAAACATTAATAGAAATATTATTTTAGATTATTTGCTATTCATACAGCTCTATAGTAACGTCTCAAATTGTGAAATTAGTTGCCATAACTTCAAATTGCTGTGAAAACATCAGTTCATCCCTGGTTTCAGGTATTCCTTAGTGATGAGTCCCAGCTAGTAAAAAGCCATACATACAGGTTTCCTGTCGAGTAATTCTAACCATTCAAATGTTTTTGTATTCCAGTTAAAAACCGTGATCATTGTAGATAAATATAATATAGGAACTGATAGTTTGATGAGCTGCTTAACTTTGATCTGTACCACGCAACATTCGCACATTACACCACCTTGTTTTAGTTATTACAAACGTACCAAATAAGGTTGATTTCATGTTTTTAAAAAGTGTAGGTGTCTTCAGGTTTAATTTTTATTGACCACTTTTGTAGATGATGGAAATGTTCATTTATAAGCAATTTTTGGCTCATATTTCAACCCTTTTGCACAAACTATTGGCTATATGAACTCAATAGCTAAGTGGATAATGCGATAGCGTTTCAATTGAACGGTACTGGGTTTGAGTCTCGGAGTTAATACCAACTCTGTGACGCAAGAACATCCCGTTGATGAGTCCCAACTGAGACGAGATGCACGTCCTGAATTTCACTACAAACAAACATCTATCTCTGCCCACAATATTTTTGGGTTAAGTTTGTCAGAACATTTGAAAATGTGACCATCGTCGTACTCTTAGGTTTGAAAACCTACATCATAAATCACGTCTACGCATACAAGCAAACATACCTATTTGCCATCCATACAAATAATGACAATATTCACAGATTCAATTAAGTAAAACTGATATAATCAGAAAAAAATTACTAATCAATAAAGAACTGACCTTTTACTGGCAAAATTATTAGTAACTCGTGTAGTCTGTTTTCTTGTACCGTTATTCTTATTATTATCCATAGTTGTAGTCGTGGTAGTAGTGGTTGTAGTTGCTGAACCGGAACTATGTGTTGTAGTCACAGTTCTTGTTGTTATAGTCCTTGCAAATTCACAATCATTCTTTTTCATTGACGTATTATTATTGTTAATTTCAGTATTAATCATTTCATTTTCGTTTGCATCTTGTCTATTTGATTCGTTGAAAGCCGTTTTATTTTTCTCATTTATACTTGACAAACTAAACGACTGATGACAATCTTTTAACCTTTTTATATTGTTACTAATTTCGGAGGTAACTTCACCGGTGGATCTAAGAAAAGCAAACATGCAATTTATGTGAATCAATGTCGCAGAATTGATTTGTTGAGAAATGAACAAATTAATACTGAAAATCTACTTCTACATCGAAAAACTTTTGATGAAACAATCTAGTTATATGGATATAGTAGTTAAGCTCTGTATTTGATTCATGGATAACTGTCAGTACGGGGTTGGGGAGATTGTTGAGTTATTGATTGAGATCATGAATCAATCAATGTTAGACCACCATTGAAAACCTAGAAGCTTTGAGCGGCCGTTTCGTCCTAGTATGAGACTCCTCAGCAGTGCGCATCTACGATAACTCACTATCCAGTTACATATATAAACGATTAATAACTAAATCATGATTAATGTCGTGTCTGTCTCATCCTTTTAGTGGTGATGAAATTACATCCACCAATATTCAGTATGGTCAACAGTCTAAGTGAATAAACAAAATATACACTATTCTGAGATGTTAAGTATCTGGAAGTGATCAACAAGAAATTGTAGAACTGGGTTTCGGACTATCTTATACTAATCAGCAGGGTTTACCTGTAATTGTGAGGGGACTTGTGCACATTGTAGAGGCTAATTTCCCCGATATCTGACTCCAATAAATAGTATCCCGTTATCTGAGTATTTAATACAGGCTAAATCTCCTAGTAGAATTATGGATTTACTCAAGATTATTCAAAAGCCTGAACACCAGTTATGGAGATATTTCATTGTTAAAGATTGGTAAAATCCGAAAGCGTACAGGAATCAAGAACACATGGAATCCAAGAGTGAATATGTGTGAGTGTTAAAAATCCATATATATATTTGAGTGTTAATCAAGTATGGATAAATTATTGATTGTCTGTGTGTCACAACCAATGGGAGAATAAATTAAAAATTGATGTGCAGAAATGTGCTCAATCATGCTCATAAAGAAATTTACATAGTGGATTAAGTGTCTAAATTACAGTGAGCAGATAAATAATACAGTAGTTGAATGTGCTTACTACAGCATAAACTAACAAACATTCTGATTCTGTTGCTAGGCGAACGATTTAAATCACTGTTCTAATTGATAATTTTAATGCTGACATTATTTATACAATATTGATGCTCTATATTTGAATTTCAATAAAACTTTCATTCTTCATTTGTCTATTCAGTGCTTTATAATTTAACTAGTTCCTTAGTGTCAACGGAGTTGTCGAACTTTGAAATTGTAATACTGGATATCAAAATAGTTCACTCATTCTTTCCAATTTTACATTCGACTATTTAAATAAATGAATCAAGAGTTGTAATCTGAACACTAGATATAGACCTCGCCGTTACAGACGTAATATATGAAAATGAAAGGCAGACTGGAATTCAGGGTCCGACAATAGCTCTTTCGATAATGCTTATGTCTTAAAATTATATGAAATATTCCTAGTATATATAAAGATCTATTACAAAGAAGAGGTTATGGGGAAACCTCAATCTCTAACCAAATGAAAACGTAACTTAAACCAACCGATTGTTTCCCCATTATTACCCTGGCACAGTCCGAAGTAGAGAGGAACATCTCTTCCTGTCGCAATGCTTTCATACTGTTGCAGGTTTATAGTCTCTGGTAGTGAAATTATACCCAAACCCTTTGCGTGACAGAAATGTTTAAGAAAGTAACTGTAAAAAAAACGAATGTCTAGTAATCAATTCAGGTTGGTTGACATGGAGTGTCCATACAGGCTAATTTGAAAACCCGCAAGATTCTGAGGGGACAAATAGTGTATAAACCTATTCTTTTCACTGACTCTCAAGAGGCGGGAACTTTTGGTTTTGCTCCACCGTCATGTGGGCTAGACTTTTTGGACAAATGTTCAAGTTATAGACTCTTAAGAAAATCACCTACTTCTGTTTTGGGTCCAGAGCGGTATTGTAACAATTATCAAAACAACAATTAGCTGATCTATCTGTGTTTATCAAATTAATATTAATATAGTAAATAAATTTGTTAAATGTAGCGGTACATTTACCTTGTTAAAAAGTGCGTGGAACAACTTACAGTAAGCCCTGTATATAGCTGTCGAACACGCTGTCTGTAGACGTGGGACAATCACACACCCCAAACGTTCGAACATATTTCATTTGATGCGATAGCGAATATATAAAAATGGTTTTAATAGTGACTAAATATTTATTGGTTTCTGTCAACTACCATTCACCATACTTACTTACGCCTGTTACCCCCAATGGAGCATAGGCCGCCTACCAGAATACTCCAACCATTCAACATAATTAATCTTAAGTCACTTAAGCAGACAACATATTTATTACGACTTGTAATATTTTACACTATTTATAAATTGAATATCTTACTTGACAAGAAATTAAAATACTTTACTTTTCAAGGGTTCTATACATACGACTGTTTTTCCATACAAACTCGTTTATAATAGGTTTATTTGTATTTAAATGACTACTTAATTCGATGAAAATTTATAGCTTTTGACATTATTCATGAGTTAAAAAAATCAATAATAATGAATATGATTTATCTTCTCTAGTATTTCTTCAGTCACTATCTACTAATAAAAATTAGTTTACAAAATGTGCATTTATTACAAAAATGTTAAGAAATTTTTAGTTACTTACTCATTACTTGTAAAAATATTTGGATTCATAAGTTCACTACCAGTTGCATAAAATGTAGCGGTAGCTGCTGTTGCACTAACTGTCTTCTTCATAGTTGTCTTTGTAAGAGCTTGTTGGGATGTTACATTATCAGGAGATTGCTTTAATTGTGCCATAGTATCTGGATCTATATCACTAATAGGTTTTACATTTTCTTGATAAATAACTTCAGTTTGTGGTGGAATAATAGCTAATGTAGCTTGCGCAAGAGAATTGCCATCAGATTTTTCACAGTTATACTTTGTAAAATTAATGATATTTGACATATCTGGATGATGCTTAGAGTAGGGTGATGACTGATTGGATTCTGAATTGGTTGACAAATTTTTCAGTTTAACTTTACGTATTCTTGCTGTTGTCAGAACCGTACGTGTTGTTTTTTTTGTTGTACGCTTTAAACTACCATCTGGATTTGTAGTAGTGGTGACTATAGTATTAACTATTTGAGTTGGTGGCATTGCTGAAGTAATGATTTCTTCCCCTTCTTCAATAGTATCATCATCACTTTCAGCTATATCTGCACCAGTATCACTGAATTCTTCTTTTATTTTATTCTCGGATGTGACAGTTTCAATATTCTTTTCAAGTGACTGGTTTGATTCAAAATCTTAATTAATCAATAACAAAAACCAATTAATGAAGTACAGATGTTTACTATTTAAATAATATATCGATAGTACCCATTTGTATGAAACTTTAAATTTATTAAACTCATACATTTACTGGAGTGATTATATGAAATCGACATATAAAATACCCTTCTAATATTAATTAACATATGCTCATTAGTGGCTGGCTTCCTGAAGTTCTAAAGAGAAGCAGTGAACAGTGGAGTTCGACCAGATCTGTTGTGAAATAGTAACTCACTGAAGACAATGGTGAATGTGTCGCTCAATTTCGTGGATTAGTCAAAGTTAGACATTACCACCGTCGGATGCCGGCCGGTTTAGTGGTCTAGAGGTTAAGCGTTCGAGCGAGAGACTGATGGCTCTTGGTTTGAAAATCCCCTATTGGGATCATGGATGTGCATTGCTTGGGAGCCCCACAATAAAACGAAACAGCCATACAGTGCTTCCACGTTTTCCATGGCGGTTTAGCTTCAATCGACTCATGATCTCATTTATTAAAATTACTATAATATCCACAAAAACCCCTTCTGATATAAAAATTAGTCATTTCTATAGACAAGATTGAATTGGAAATAATAATTGTATTAATAGTAAACATTTTTAGTTGACCTTTCGATACTTTTGTTAGTGTTTTTTGTTGTTGTTGATACTCTAATAAAACAGGCTATTTATACATCTATAAAATAATAAAATAGCATTTAACTGTATATTAACTAATAAGTTACAAAGTTGATCATACTGAATCAATGGTACAACGTTATAGTTATTTTCCTAGATCATTAGCAAAGTAATACTGTGTATTTAATCGTTCAATCATAGTTAGATAATTCGTAAACTTTTATTTATGTATCAAATTACGAAAGTGAATTACATCACACAATCACCTAAGAAATGCTTTACTGCTCTGTATAGTTAATTAAATTTATTAGAAAGAATCCTTATTAAATATCCTAACTGTTTTAGAAACGGTTTCAGAATAAATGAAACATCATCGTTCTAATCACATTTCTATTATAAAGAATTAAGTAAAGCTTCATATCCGTACTAACTGTTTTGTAAATACTATTCTATCACTGCTTACATTTATAATAATTAGTGAGTTTATTAATTTCAGTCTTAACTGTTTTAACATAGTGTACATCCTTGACCTTATTCACGGTCAAATTTAGGACCTTTAAACTACAGTATAAACATGTTAACTTTAAGACTAATTGATTGAAATCTGAGTCACGTCCCCAAATTCATTTAGTAATTTTAATATCTATTTAAGTATTGATAACCAGTAACTGAATTTGTATTTTTCGAATATTTTATATGTTTCTTCATTTATAAAAATAGAAATCAAACAAAAACTGTACAACAGTTGAAGATGTTACGTAATAACATATCATCATTAATTTGACCATATATCATGAAAATACCTACTGGATGAATACAATACATTTATGCTTAAGAGTTTATATTAAATCATTCGGTTTACTGCGTTTAACAAGCACAAAGTGTGGTAAATTCTCAGAGAGGTAAATGAAAATACATAAAAATTGATCATAAAAATTTAAATTATTTAGACCACAAAACTAAATATGATATTATTAATTACTGTAAAGATTTTACTTGCTTTAAGTAAAATATACTTTGACAGTCTATATGTAAACTTAAATTATTGTTGATAAAAATTACTTTCAGGAATATAAACAAAGATGAATGGTAGAAAACAGTGGAATCCAGGATATGCGTCTTGTCCTATTAGGGGCTCATCAGCAGGATGCACCTTCATTCCAAGAGTTGATATTCACTCTGGGACTCACACCTAGTATCATTTGCTTCAAACATTATCACGTTATCCACTTAGCTACCGAGTTCTGATAACTACGAAGCGTTTGTTCTGTATTCTACTGTTATTTACCATCCATCCTTGCTTATAAAGCTTGTAACTTAAGATAATATCAAGGCAATCCGTACAGAATGTACATATGCCAACAAAAGACTGATTAATTGCAGTCCTAATTAACAATGGGAAGATACAATCAGACATTATTTTCAGGATTGATTTTCTGATAGTAAATGATTAACAAGCATTTATAATACAACTAACAGAATTTGTAACTTGTTATTTTCTCTGCGTTTGGTTTTAATTCCATTATGATGAACTCATATTTTAAGGGAACATGGTCAGCATAAAATTTTTGTATTTACATTTTGTTACTTCAAGATATTTAGGTATCAAATATTCATTTAGTCAAAATGTTTGATTACAAACTAGTTTGTTCAATTATGAAGTCAATGAAGTCATTAAATAACCTTCCATTGTACAAGAAACAACTAATATATATTTAAGTTTAGAACCAACTGAAAGTTGGAAAATCTAAGCAATTAGCTTGATAAGTATACATAAAAACCTGTTTTGAATTATTATTTAGTTTCATGTAAATTTTTTTTAACTTCGTTTATAAATTAAGAATTTTTTTAAACAGACACCTTTAAAATAACTCTTTGAAAGTTGTTTTCAGTAGTTATATTCATTGATGACATTGAAGTATGTATCCTCACTATCCTGGATTAAGTGAGCCTTCAGAATGTAGACCATTGAATCAACTATATGCGGCATAATAGTCACATGCACCGTTTTATCAGTAAAATAATGTGACTACATTATAAACAAAGATGGATAATGGCTAGCAGTGGAATACAGAACGCGCGTTTCTGCCTATCTAATGTTCACTCTGGGAGTTAAACCCAGCACCGATCGCTTCAAACGCCATCGCGTTATCCACTTAGCTACTGAGTCCTGATAACCACCTGCTTGTGCAATGTGGCGAAGTTTAAATTCACTTGGTAATGTCTTACTTGAATCGTCCCATTGATGTTTAGAACTGCAACTGATCAATCTCTTGTTGGCATATGTGCATACACTGCGTATTGCCTCGATATTGCCTTAATTTACAAGCATTATTAGCAAAGATGGATAGTAGCTAGCAGTGGAATTCAGGACGCGCGTTTCATCATATTTGGGACTAGTCAGCTGGATGTGCCTGCATCTCAGAATTGATGTTCACTCCGGGAATCGAACCCAGTATTATTCGCTTCAAAGACCATCGCGCGTCCTGGATTCCACTGCTAGCCACCATCCACTTTTGTTTAAACAGCTTGTGACTTAAGGCTATATCGAGGCAATCCGCAGAGGATGCACATATACCAATAAGAGACTGATCAATTGCAGTCCTAAACATCAATGTGAAGATTCAAGTAAAACAATATCAAATGAATTAATATGACTCTACATTAGTTTATTCTAGAAAACCAGGACAAATTCCCTTCCAGTTAGTCTACATCATTAGTACTAAAGAAATCTATTTTATGAGAAAACATAAATCTATAGAAAATCAGTTACGTTTTACAATTTTATTTTACATTGTAATGAAATTTTTCTTTAAATTAATAATCTTTTTTTCTTCCTGGTTTTGGTTGTTGATAATTTTACTTTCCATCGTTATTATAATACAGTCAATTTTGTAAAACAGTTGGAAGTCATATGATGGGTTTTTTATAGTTTTCTTAATTTAAATCAATTTTCTTTTTTTTCTGAAACTTTTTTTTAATTTAAATTTTGTGTAAATGAAAAATTGACATTTTACTATGATATTTAATTAAATTACAATGACAAGTTGGCGACTAAACTGAATAAAGAACATTTGAAAGATACATTAAAAATGAGAAATTTTGAAATGTGGTTTGAATTTAGTAAAACATTATGTGACGTGTAAATATATACAAAATAGTAACCTTCCTGTTTTATCAAATAGAATGTAACTGAGGTAAAATCAGTTCATGTTTTCATTGAAACTCGATAATTTTTGGTAAAACAATGATTTAATCTAGTGTATAGACATCTTAAATCAATGTAATCTTTATTTCTATACCTGCTAATATTAGGCTTTAATAAAAAGCGATGTACGTTTAAAAATAAACATCCCAATTCCTTTTTATTTTTAGATGTGTTTGTGTTTTTTGACAATGCAACCGAAAGAACAACATTAATATGAAAACATTTAAATCTCAAAGATGACACAACTGCATGTTGTGAAAAAGAAAACAGTAGGTCGTTATAATGGAGCTGATGTAGTCCGTCAAGTTGGTAAGCATTGATGTCTTTATGGTTCTCACATCATCATAGGAAAAGTAATAATTAAAGATTTAAGTAAAAAAAATAAGAGGGAATAGAACATTTACAACAAACCTGAAGAAAAGCCAGTTATTAGTAGTATTTACAGTTTATTTTCTTAAAGCTGATTTCCATTGCTAATGTTATCATTTACAATATTATGAATATAAAACTGATACGTTTATGAAAATTTAAATATTCTTAATTTTAACTTGTGAAAATATTTTACTAAAGGTATATGGATATTTTTCCACATGCCGTCATTCCTTAGGGTGATCGAAGAATTATCATAGAATTGTTTATCTTACATTAGTAGATTCGAAGAGTAATTTTAAGAATTCAGACAAGATTTTTAATTATGAGCTTTCAATTTTGTCCTGAGCATTATCAGCAATTCTCGGTTAAAGTAAATGTGAACCGTTTAAATTCATTTGATAATTTGTAAACATGTCCATCTAGGTGATCTTATCTGTGACTGATTGTCTTCTCAGATTCTGTTCATTTCATATACCTCCGTGATTATTTATTCACTTGATTGTCATTCTCTATATGGACTGTGTAGCTATATATATCGGGAAGAACACAGGGACACAAAGATTTTTAAAAATGTCTGCAAAGAGAGACAGTCACAAATGTCATTGGAATAGATAGATTAAGCTCTTGTAGAATAAAGTCAAACAATTATCGTCCAAATGAAGTACGTCCTTATGATGAAGTTGAAATGATAATAAAAGCTATACGACTTATATATTAGAAATTGAAACCACCAAAATCCCCCACCTGAACGGGGAAATTTTTTTATCAATATATAATCGAAAGTTAAATAAACTGAGTTGAATGGAATCACCATATTCATTTACAGGATTATTTAAATTCAGGATGTGTTTTATGTTTTCACCAGTAATATTCGTCAATAACACAATTATTTTTCTTAGAACTGGAAAATTTCTTATAAATATATTTCTGTAAGTGTTTGATTTAGTGGAATTCTCATTTTTCACTCTTTAATTCACGTACCTAAAGAATATTTTATCTAACTTAATATATGAATGTCAAAATTTAGATCGTAATAATACTAATCTATTTACTATGAACTTATCTTGGTTTTATTTAGGTCTTTTCACTTTTCTGGCACACATATTTGTAAAACATATTGGCTCGTTCAACAAGTGGAGTCTTTTGTTAAAGCCTTTAATCAATCGATGTTAGATCAAAAACCTGGAAGCGCTGGACGGCCGTTTCATCCTAGTATGGGACTATTCAGTAGTAAGAATCTACAACTACGCACACAGGAATTGAAACTAGGTCTACACAAGATACTAAGGATACTATCAGCAACAACTCGCTGCGGCAGCAAACAAACCAGCCTCCAGGTATAGATAAAATTAAGGAAAGATTTCGGAGGCTAGTAGGACGTACATTATGGAAATCATCCAACTGTCTTATAAGGCAACCTCTGATATGTAATTCTGAGGGTAAAAGAAAAAGAAGCAGATCAAGTAAATGAAGGTGGATTTCCAAAGAAGGGATATCACTTGGAAAAAAACTGGAAAGGACAGCGCAAAACAGAGTAGGTTGGAGAATCCTGGTTGAAGGAGTACGAGTCATAAGCAAATAATTTATATATCAGAGTAGAATACCAAGAAAATCTTAATGAAAACAATATTGTTCTAATTTCCACTATCAAGATTTTTAATAACATAGAGTCATATTATTGTAAAAACTGGAAATTTATTGGAATTTATGAGGTATAAACTAAGTTCTGAAATTGGTCGTTAGTTTGTACTGCTTTATTTTTGCGGTTATTTACAGTAAACATGACATTATTCATGTTTTTTTATCCATGTTTGTTGTAAAATCAGTGAAAACTACCAATTATGTTCTAATTTGGAACTTCACAGTAGTGCATACACAAGAACATCAAACATCATGTCCACGATACCTTCGAACCATTGGAAAAAAATGCAACATTGTATAGTTACTATTAAAAAAAACATAAAAGCTATGAAATACTCTTTGAACTTGAACAACCTCCAAGCAGATTAACAGTCTTTGATTTGATCTAACTTCATATTAACAAATCTTTATGATTCTTTGTCTTATCCTCTGCTATAATTAATTTATTTTTTAATATCAGAAGGGGTTTTATGGATATAATAGCAATGTCAATAGTTGCGATTATCAGTCAATTGAAACTAAACCGCCATGGAAAACCTGGAAGCACTATATGGCTGTTTCGTTCTATTGTGGAACTTCTCAGCAGTGCGCATCCACGATCCCGCTTCGCTAGATTCCAACCCAGGACCTATCAGTCTTTCGCGCGAACGCTTAACCTCTAGACCACTGAACCAGCAACCAATCCACGAAATTGAGCGACACATTCACCATTGTCTTCAGTGAGTTACTATCTCACAACTAACCCTGTTGAACTCCGTTGGTCACTACTTCTCACTAGAACTTCAGGATATACCCCTAGTGAGCACACTATTTTTTCAATTAAACATGGTGCCGATGGTTAAATTTAAAAAGTGGTCTATTTACGCTAAACTATATCACTTCAACTCAGTGAATCAAGTACTCTATGTATTGTACAGATCTAGTTGAATCTCGCGAGGTGGGATCGTGGACATGCACAGCTGTATAATTAGATTTATAGTTTTGTTTATAACACCCATCTAAATTTTATTTTTTTTCTTCATAAACAGTCATCATTACTATGTAACTGGTTTTATAAATAGTCTAAGGTTAGAAAAACTTATAGAGAATGACTATATATATATATATATATATATATATATATATATATATATATATATATATCCATTAGTTTTATACTAAAAACAAAAATTCATTATTTATTTATTTATTTTAAATGGTAGATTACTAGCAGTATTAAATACAATCTTTCTTTTAAAACTAACTGAACCAAAGTTAAGCCCTTGCCGATAACACATGAGTAATGATTAATCCTAAAAAGAATCAAAAAATGTTTTGTTTACAATATGAAACTAAAGAATATTGGGGAATCATTACAAAATTCAGTAAATTTTTTATGCTGTTGTAAATTTATTTGTTTTAGATTCATTTAAGCCCGAGGGGGGTTAAAAAAAGGACTTTTGTGGTGGTGGTGGTGGTGATAGTGATGTTGTTATTTTAATTCTAATCCAAGTTATTGCTATGTTACTTGTTTTAATGATTAATTACTTTACTGGTTTTGTTTATTTCTGTGATATTTTCTCAATTTTTTTACTAATGTTATCAGTATTATTGTTTTGTTCTTTTGTTTTTATTTTGTTACTGCTAACAATTTCCTCTTCGATAATACGGATGGTAATTTAATTTTTTCTCATTTTTCATTTTGCTTATTTGTGGCTCAAAGAAGACGTTTGTATTTTTTGTCAACTTGATTATGATGAGATCAACATTTTTAGTTATTTTAGCATAATTTACACATAGTCGATTTATTGTATGAATGTAGAGTTATTAATAGATATCTATTTCGAAACTCATATTGGGAGGTTCTTAGAAGACAAACTGAATGAAGTTACTGGTTATTAATCGGCAAAGGTCGAACCGATGATTTGTTTTTATGACACTGTAGTAGTTTACAACATAAATATTTTAGAAGTCAAAGAAGACAACATAACTAACAAATACTTAAGTTTCTGAATAATTAAGAACCTAGAATTTTCTCCGACAATCATCTAGATGAGCGAGGCTATAATTTATGGACGAAAAAACCAGAGATAAGATAACAGGTCTCGGATTTTGGCACAAAATCCTAAATAGAGTTTTGACATTATAGCTGATGTCAGTTCGTGATGAAAACCCTAAATCTAATTCCTAACCTTAACTGTCAACCGAAAATCACGATTTTTATATTTCACACAGGTTTAAAACTCTCATTTAGCCCTAGTCAGTAGGTGAACATGCGTGATGAAAACTTTAAATCTAATTCCTAATCTTAACCACAAAATGTAAATCATAATTCCAATTCCTCACGTTGGTTTCTAACCCTCATTTCGTCCTAGATGAACACTCTCAAGGTCACTTTAGTGTCGCTCAAATGTCATTCAAATAAAATAAGATCATTGAAAGTATTGACTACAAAAATGTTGTTTAAAGTGTATCATGTATGCGAATAGGAACCACCTAACTTTCTTCAATTTCGTTTACTTATTCACCAATAATATAAATATCAAATCATTGCGAAAATAAATTTTAAACATTAAACAGTAATCGAGCATGTTTATCTGTCATATTAAAATTAAACTACTAAATCTATACAAGTATAGTACTGTACTGAAGTAATGTATTGAGTAAAAGCAACAAAAACTGCTAGATTATCATGTTATGACGAAAAAAAGATTAGACAATACATATGAAGTAAGAATACAATCAAGAATATATTTCCAAGATCAATTATGGGAGAAGTTTTCAAAACACAATATTGATGGATCTTCTTTCTTTTCTTGTTTTCTGTCTTTTATATACAAAACAAAATATTCCAATTTAGAATGTCTGTTATGAATAATAACAATCATGCCTATATTCACTATACAATAATATATATATATATATATATATATATATATATATATATATATATATATAGAGAGAGAGAGAGAGAGAGAGAGAGAGATTGTCAACACAAATTAGTAGGGATTCATAGAAAATTTAGAATAAAAGATAAATCTTTTTAAAACTATGAATTATGTATGCAAAAGACCAACTGTGTTGTGACAAACTATCGATAATCGGTATTCTAATTTCATTCCTTCTGTTTATTTGAAATCTAATAAATGTCTAGTGCGTCATAAAATATTCAAAAGATGTTCGCTTACTTGATGCCATATTATCTGTATGGTAAATATATAATGTAATAAATGTCTGACGTATCCATTAGATGACATTTATAAAATCAGTGGGTGATACTGTAGCAAAAATTAGTATGACTTTTCTTTTTTTACAAAAAAAGAAAAGGAAGAAAAGCAGACAATTTGTTACAGACATTTTATTTCACATTTTAGTTGTTAACTTGATGTCGAAATATTTGAATCTCATGTTCTGCAGAAGAAAAGTTTGATTTCAATGATTGATCAACTAAATGTTCATTACTTCAATATTTAATGTAATTGAACTAAACTTAATAAAACATTAAAAAGTCATCGTGATGGTGAGACCATAATTTATGGACAAACCAATCAGATAAAAGATAATAGGTCTTGAATTTCGGCGCGAAATTCTTTATCCATTTGGTCAAATAGAGTTTTGGCATTTAAGCTTATGTCAGTTAGTAATGAAAACCATCAGTCAAATCTTTATCCCTAACCATCAACTGTATATCACAAGTTTTGTCCTTTACACAGGTTTAAAACCCTCAGTAGGTAGACATTCTCAGGGTGACTCTAGTGCCGCTCAAAGGTCGTCCATAAATCCTAGGCTTACCATATATGCCAATGTAATTAAGATAATTGTAAATGAACTTACCGAACTAGCAAATAATCTTTAAATGATATATTTTGTTATCCATCATATCTAGTACATAGATTTGATTTCTATAGATAATTTTGAATAAAATAAGAGTAAGAGTCGTCCAGTAAAATACTGTTTTCTTAAAGTTATCTTCTCTGAGCTCAATGATTTAATGATAATTAGCTGAATAACTGACGTCCTTCTTATTATAAAAAAACTCCTTCTCATCAAACAGATTGGTTAACTATTACAGTGAATCCACTACTTAATGGTAGAACACTTTGAGGTAAATATTTGTAGAGTAAATACTATTATTCTCCTATGAAAGCTCATCGCCTGGTGACATTCCACTAGTTTCTAATAGCAAGAAGACATTTTATGCTTGTAGTAACATGAGACGATTCAAAATACTTGCAGTTTGAAGTAAGAATTTAGGAAATGTGTTTTCTTAATTGTACTAAACAACCTAAAGCTACCGAAATTAGGATTATCAACTACTTCATTGAGGTGAGAGTTCATAACATGATAACAAATTAGATTTGGAGGATATATATGTTGTTTAGCATTTTGTCGCATATTGTTGGAGATTGTAGATCCCCAGAAATCACTTAGTAAACGTTTCATTTTTGTAATTTCATTTTGAGAATTTGAATTTCACATTTTCGAGCTAAAAGCGCTCACTTTTAATTTTAGTTCGTATTTCTCACTTGAAAGGACCTTAAATATGATTGGTTCGTTCCCTCTTGTAATAAGCTACTTTGTGGCATTTTCAAAGGACATTTGTGTACTATATATATATACGCGTGAGTTGTGTGTCTGTTCATTCGGGCTTCGGATCACTTATGGAATATACTTTTCCTTCCTCTGAATCTCGTCTTCTCCCTCAAATGATCAGAGCTGAGGTGCAATGTAATATTTTAGCTTGTCCTATTGTTGAGTTGCTAATTTTCGTTCTTTTCCCAGGGTTTACGTGACATCATAATCTCTTCAAACATAACACATATTTAACATAATCAGTAAATGAACATAGGGAAGTAAACATAATAATTCTATGACAGAATGAAATCTAAACGGAATCTAGTATGTTATACACTTATTTGGAAATTTATACAAAGATTAGTTTTGTTTATCATAACGAATGGATTGTATAAAATAATATTATGAATGGTAAATCCTATCATATATACACGTTTATATAACGTACATTCAAGCCTTTTTTTTTCTATGTATACATCAACAACAGACTAGACAATATTTATGTTATTCGTTTGAATAAAGTAATTATTCAGCTTAATCCTATTCTGTATATTTTATAATTGAATTAGAATGAAAACGTAATTTCAGAATAATGATCTTTGTGTAGGTTTGTCTATATCTTTTCTTTTCAAATATATTTTGTATAAAAATCCCTATACATTTATATCAAGCTAATGAAACGAAATGTTAATTGATAAATGAAAACAAAACACAATTAATATGAACGAAGAATTTTCTTTTCAATAATTTCTCATCAGGTTCTACAATTATAAATCCAAATTCTATGGATTATTAATTTGGATATGAGATAATTGTAGAACCTGATGAGAAATTATTGAAAAGAAAATTCTTCGTTCATATTAATTGTGTTTTAATATAATGGGAATTTTTCAGCGATTAAAATGAAAATATTACTATGATTAAATTCATAGAAAGTAATTGTATAAATGAAAGTTTAAATAACACTTTTACATTCGTGACGTAAAAACTTTATCATTATGTAGATATTCAAAGAAGTATAATGGAAATGAAAAGATCCACAACATAATGGAACAATGATAGACGAGATATTTTCCATATTTCAAAAATTTTGACAAATAATGAGTTGGGAAAAGGAATTACTAGATCGATCAACAGCACTATTCTATGTCATTTGGTAGGTAGTAAACATCATATCAAAATAGATGAAGCTTTCTCTGTTTTATATCAAGTTCCAAAATAATCTACCTCAAGGAGCTAGATTATGGCTACTCGACATTGCCGAAGTCATATGGATCAACTCCAGAAAACCGAACTTGTATATCCAGCCTCTATGTTTACGTTGGCCTATGTCTGGATACCTATAAATCTCTTACTTCCCTTCCCACTTTTTTTTATTACATCTATCCTAATTTTCACATCCATGTTTCTCAATTCACATGAGCCCTTTTCTATCGTAATCACCTTGATAACACTCCTCTTATTACATATTATATTCACTCAACGATATTATTCTTATTATTACGATTGCTATTATTATTATTACCTCAATTAACAAGGTGAAATTCTCCTACTATGCATTTTATTCACACGATTTTTTTTCATTTTGATTTTTGCAATAATACTATTATGCCGATTGTGACTGGACACATTAAATCATTCTGACCTTTATTAGATGACCTTTCTAATTTACAAATAACGCGATTTTGATGCAAACGTTCACCATTTTAAACATATAACATTCATTACTACATGAAGTTATTAAAAACAATGTTGATCAAAAACATAAAATGTAATTGTAGTGGTACACACAATTTACTTGCTGAAAGATATACCAAAAGACGAAAAATCTGTTGGAATATTCTATAACACATAATGAATAAGAACTTTCGTCTAAATTTGAACGAATAGTTTCACAATATTTGGGCATCGAGTTAATGTGAGACATTAAAGAGGAAGAATGTATTTGTAAAATCTCACACATAATGAACGTTCAACAATATCACTCAAACAACAAATCCCACAATTCTAGTCAATATGCTCATTTAACATACATATTGTCTTCTGTAAATTTGAAATTTATCAAAAGCTATACCTCAAACAGCAGTACGCACATTTAACTAATTTAATAAAACTAAATGACATTCGATAATGAGTACTGAACAGTATTTAATTATTAACTACCTATTGACTATGATACTACAGTCAATTTAAATAAAATCAGAAGATTCAATACTCAAAGTATTTGACTATTAAAAGAAGTATGAAAGGAAAGTGCTCATTAATTTACTATTAGAAGTGATTTTTGTGGATATTATGGTAATTTTAATAGTTGAGACCATGAGTCAATTAAAGCTAGTCCAACATAGAAAACCTGAAAACACTGGACGGCCGTTTCGTTCTATTGTAGGACTACTCAGCAGTGCACATCCATGATCCCAGTAGGGGCATTCGAACCAAGAACCTTTAGTTTCTCGCGCGAACGCTTAAACTCTAGACCACTAAGCCATCCGGAGTCCAACGGTGTTAATCTATAACTTCAACCAATCCACTGCCGCTTATTTATCACTGAATGAAATATACTTAAAAGTGATTATAAACCATCCAGATCAAAGAACAAAACTCTATAAAAATCGTCCATCTAAGCCACAAATCTTCTCCACCATCTCATAATTATAGAATTCTGTCGTATATCATTTGTTTTGTTTTTTCTTCATATTAGTATTTTAGTAGATGTAGATAAGATAATCCTTTAAACATAAGAATTGATTAAATTTACAATTTGGCATCATTAGAATAATTTATTTATTTTTTTATTGGAATACCCTTAAAAGTACATCAACAACAAATGGCCCAAATATTCAGATGATTATTTTCCACTGTTCATCATCCATTTCACTGATTGTTATTTTATAATCTTGACTTTTGATTTGTTTATTTGTAATATGAAAATGTTGATATTGTTATGAATATATTTTATTTTGACTAGATTTAAGGGTATGATTACTTTGAATGGTGTAATAAAATGCTTTAATTTAGTTTATTAAAATAAATTTACTTCATATGCAATAATAATAAATCGTGTTGTTTAGGCTTTAAATTAATTCCTCTATATCCTTGTAAATATCTCTAAATATTATGGTAAACGCTGTGGTATTATAGTTGGCTTCTATTATCAGCAACGTATACTTTAGTTTTAATGAAGAAAAGTCAGTTACAACGTAGGACCATGCATATACGTGCATCGGTCCAAGTTGCCACATATCATTAGCACAGCAAGACGAAAACCGGATTCATGCTGTAATATATAAAAGAAAGATTTTATGTAAGGATATTGTACAGAAAGGAAGAATTAGTTCGTAGAAAGAAATATATGAAGTGATTTTAATCTCTTAGTTTAAGGGAAAACAGAGAGTGTATACACCGACGCCATTGTGATCCATTCTGAGCCAAGTCACACAGAGTCTCCAACCATTGGTTACGATAGTCACGCGAACCCAACCAAGTAGTCTGCATCTACCAACATGCCTAAGACTAGAAGTTAGTGACTTCAAGCACTGATGTCACGTTTTGTTTTGGCCACTCCTGACTTTCTTCCTTAATGTAGAAAAGAGAATCCGAAATCTGGAAACTGCCACTGAAAACCTATTCAGCAGTGCATATCCACAATCCCGTACGCAGGATTCTAACCCGGGAACTTTGATACCACGCGCTAACGCCTAACCTGTAGACCCCTGAGTTGGCTGGTTATTCCATATTTTTATTCAATTTCGATAAATTTTGTTATTTTGATAATGACTGTGATCAGTTGACATGACTTTACGAAACGTAATGAATTCATATTTTCTTACATTTAATAATTTGCTAACACCTTTACAAAATTAGTAGCCTAGTTATCACATTTTGTCTACTGACTACTAAATAAAACTTAGGATTATTGTTTACAATTGAATCATTTACTTATTAACGTCATTATTTATTATTTTACCATTTTGTAAACTGATTGGAGGTCCTGGTTCGCTAATCTAAGAAAAATAACATGCTAAATACAAGATTTGAAAGTATTCAATTTGATACTTGGCAAGTTTGCTAATCTGGCCTGTTGATTAATTACATACGAGTACGTAATAATTGTTTCATGCTTCTTTAATTTCAATGATTCCTTAATTGATACAAATGAGTAAAAGATATAAAATCGGAAGTTAATAATATTATTAAATTTCATTCATTTAATTTTCTGTCTGATAAAATGATACTTAAAATATACTAATTTTGTCGGTAAAAGATAGAAGGACCGGATGTATTCATAACTATGAAGTTAAGGAAATAATTTACAAAATATCAACATAAATTAACGTAACATTTTTAAGATACGTTTATGATTGTTTAATAGAATTTATTGAAAACATTGTTTCCAAAAAATTGATGTCAGGAAAACAATACCTCAGATCATCAAGATAAATGTAAATTGTATTTAAAAACGTGTAATAAAAAAACAAGACAAAACATTCTTCAATCGGTCTATGTACTAAGTAAACAGCTTATACCAATGCTGAAATTAAACATTTTTCTGATGACAATTAGAAAGTCCATTCTAAACACCTCATTGATAGGTTGTTGTTGTTGTTGGGTTTAACACATCCTTTTTATCAGTTCAGGGTTGTGGAGATTATTTAGTTTTTGATTGAGATCTCCACAACCCTATACTGATAATTACCATGTGCTCACTACTAACTAGCTTCATGAGGGAATAGTCGGAGTTCCAGTGAGAAGCTGTGACCAATGGGGCTAATCCGTGTCGGGTAGAGACAAGTGTCTACCTCAGTACAATGGAAGATAGTTGAAAATAAACATTAACACAGATAAATGCCGACTAAATGGCCTAGAGGTTAAGTGTTTGCGCGCGAGACTGAAGGCCCTAGGCTCGAATCCCTCTAATGGGATCATAGATGCACACTTCTGAGGAGTCCTAAAATAGGAAGAAACGGTCATCCAGTGTTTCCAGGCTTTCAATGACTGTCTTACATCAATCAGTTCATGATCTTAATAAAAAAATACTTTTTATTTAATATTTCCTTAATGATATTGAACATACATCGAGGTGGTTGCATTTATTTGTAATTTTACTTTTTAAAAAAATAGCAAATTACTACCACTAGTATGATAAGAGCTATAAGCGCTTTGCCAAGATTCAAATAATTTTAATCAAAAGTGACTTATTTGATAAATTTTTAATTCTAGGTAAAAGGTAGATAGGATCGATGTTAATTAACGCTTAATACTGATAGTAGCAATAAACACATAAAAATTATTTTACATAATAATCTAATTTAAACTTTATTCACACTTAATGATATTATTTAATTAGAAAATGATAAATACTACTGATAATTCATGACCTTTGATAGAAATATACAAATGATTAATTACTAATATTTTTTCTTCGTCAGATTAAACTAACGTATTATCTTAAATCACTTGTTAGTTATAAACATTTATTTTTTGATAATTTCCATAGCAACAAGTACCGTATATCTAGTACCGATTCACATAATCTAATGACCATGAATTAATTGTAATTTTCTCCTACAATTCAGTATTTATAAATTAAATTAATAGTCGAATTCAAGAGTTAATTAAAGCCATATCACCATGGGAAATCTGGAAGCACTGATAGCTGTTCCTTTCTAGTATGGGACTTCTAAGCAGTGCTCATCCACAGGTTAATTACTTGTCATATAAATTATTGTAAATTACATGTTTAGTTCAAATTGCAAAATTTACTATGATCATATACGATTTACACTCCTTTACAAATTAATTACCAGGTTTTACTGAAAAATATACTGAATTTTTGCTTAACTGTGGATGTGTCGCTCAATTTCGTGGATAAGTTGAAGTTAGACATTAACACCGTTGGATGCCGGCCGGCTCTGTGGTCTAGAGGTTAAGCGCTCACGCACGAGACTGATAGGTCCTGGGCTTGAATCTCGCAAGGCGGGGTCGTGGATATGCACTGCTGAGGAGTCCCACAATAGGATGAAACAGCCGTACAGTGCTTTCAGGTTTTCCATGTTGGTCAAACTTCGATTAACTCATGAACTGAACTATTGAAGTTGCTATAATGTCCACAAAACCCTCTCTGATATTAACTGTAATTGGAAAGTTTTCGGTTTAACCACTTATCATCCCAAATAATTCTAAGAAAAATGATACGTTTTTAAGTAAGATATATACTAAAATCAACCTGTTATATTGGATTTTGATATTATATCATGATATCGCATCAGTTTACCAAAATAATCTAACACTATTCGATGATACTAAAGATTAGCACTTGTTGCAAATACATTAACTATGTATACTAAAGTATAACTGAGGTAAAACAAATCATCGAATGAAGAGTTTCTCTACTAAATTATCTTTGTTCTCTTTTCCATCCATATTTCCAAAAATCTAGTAACGGTAAGTGAATACCCCCAAATGCCCTGATTCCTCCAAGTGTGGAGGGAGTCAGCTCTCCCTCTCGAAATGCTCTCACATGGCCACACGTATACAGTCACAGCCAGGGAATTCCTACTCACTATCTTCTCGTGGCAGGTTCCCGTCTACGAAATTGAGAGGACCACAAGCGAAAGTCTGGCGCTTGGACGGGATTGGTGAAAACAGAGAGTTCATCTAGGGGAGTTGGAAAATGCTGATTCCAAATCAATGTTGCACATGCGCCCCAGTATCCTCAAGGAACAAATAGCGTATGAACAAATTGTTAGTCACCGGCTAACATGGAAGTGTATCTTCTTACGTTACCCCACTGCCTTGTGGATCACACCTTTAGATCATAAATTCTGGGTGTGCCCCTTTTAAGAAAATCACCTGCTTCGTTCTGGGCATTTGGTTATTATCATATCTCACACACAAATAAAGTGACTTGTATGTCACATATGTATTTGGTGCCCCTTTGTACCAATATTTATATGTGAAAATAATATAAATACTAATATTTTATTAAACATTTAGAAAGTTTATCAAATAGCATTTCCTCTAACGAGTTAATCAAATAAATGAATTGAATTTAGTGTTCTTCTGAGATGATTGTTTTTTTTAATAAAACAGAACAATAGTATGAGAAATGAATCATATCAGAATGTTTTAGTGTTAGGATTATTACAAATTTGGTATGATTTATAATACTAATAAAAAAAATAGATTATCGATTATAATAATGGTAGATAGAGCATAGATTAAATGTAAATAAATAATATATTTGTAATAACCCAATGAGAGAAGTGGCTTACACTAAGTCACAAAACGTCAGAAAATCTAATTTTTCTACTCATTGGGATATTACAAATATATTAATTTATTTATAACAATCTATCCAATGCTCAATTTATTCGAAATTATCAAATCAAACCTTGATAATGATACCTATAGATTAAATGGATTATACTCAACCGAATCTTCACAATATAAAAAAAATTTAAACGAAACAGCTAAAGCAATCCTATAAATGCTAAGACGTAAACATATCAAAGGGTAATGAAAGATGAAAACGTTTTAGTTTTTTTGATTACAACAACCGATATTATTATTCAAGGAAGTCTTTAAACTGTGTACAAATTAATAAACATTAAATCAATATGTATTTGAACGTTGTTCATATACAAATCTTCCATAAAGTTTCCGATTTTCACTTAAAGTCTAAAAATATTCACTGTTCATTTATATTTTAATATAGTTCTATAGTAACTTTTCAAGAGGGTGATCTTAAAACCATATTAAAATGATGAGATAAAAAGTCAACTAAGCAAAAGCCTATAAGTTATTCGCACTGCAAAAATACGGCTTTCAGTTACTAATAGTGAAGGAGCCAATAGTGAGAAATTCAGGGAATATTCAAATCCATAGATAAATCATCAGCTGGTTCGTCGAACACTAGCAGTGACTTCGATCTTATATTAGGTCTCATGAAAAAATATATTCAATGCATTACTGTAATGTTACAAAAAATATGGCAAAACACCTATTCAATATTCTTTATCTGTCTAAAAAAAAATCAATGAATCAATCCAGTGAATAGTGAGAATTGTTTTTTGAAAAACTAAAATTTCTCTTAAACAAGTTCAACCAATGACCATCAAAGACGTAAATACTATGAATAGTAATACTATGATATGCGAAAAGAATAAGCCTATAAATTCACTTGGTATTGTTTATCTGGATCTTCCCATTGATGTTTAGGACTACAATCGATCAATCTCATATTGGCAAATGTAAATACTGTGCGTATTGCCTTAAGCCACAAGCATTCTAAGCAAAGATGAATAGTGACTAACAGTGAAATCCAGGATACGCGTGTCGTCCATTATTTAATTGCAGTCGTAAACATTGATGGGAAGATTCAAGTAAACAGTAGTAAGTGAATTTAAACTTCACTCAATTGCACAAGCAGGTGGTTATCAGGAATCAGTAGCTAATTGGATAACACGATGGAGTTTGAAGCGAACGGTACTGGGTCCAACTCCCAGAGTGAACATCAACTGTGAGATGCAGGTAGACCCATCTGACGAGTCCCAAATAGGCCAAAACGCGCATTCTGTATTCCAGTGCTAGCCACTATCCATCTCTGAATAAACCCATAGTTTATAGATAAGCATGCAGAATACAATTCTAGGGTTTTCCGAAGTATACAGAAAATAAAATCCTTAAAATAACAACAATGGTAGATTTATCAGCTGATAAAACAAATGGACAAAATTAAATCAGTCATGATCAATTATCAAGGTGAACAAATAAAGTTTGAAGTACACATGCTTAGTGTAATAACTTTCCTAATAAATAGTAATATACACATATACCAGTTTACATCTATCATTGAATAGTTACGTTGAATATTAGATAAAAACTGCCACTAACTAACAAATTTTATGCTTCAATTTTGTTAGTAAATTTCCAATAAAGAAAAAAAGGTGAAAGGCATATGACAATTTTATTTCCCAGGCTATTATATTTTACACATATATTCATTGGTATACTACAAATACTGAAACATATACATGCACAAAATTTAAATTCCTATAAGTGGTTTTATTCATGATTATACTGGAATTTATGTTATTGACTTTCTTATTAAGATAAAGTTTTATTGAGGTTGTAATGAAAAATAATAAATGTATATATTAATTCACTTAGTGTTTTTTTCTTGCATCTTTCCATTATTATTTAGGACTGTAATTGATCAGTCTCTTGTTGGAATATGTGCATACTGTGCGGATTGCCTCGATATTGCCTTAATTTACAAGCATTGCAAGCAAAGATGGATAGTAGCTAGCAGTGGAATAAAGGGTGGGCGTTTCGTCCTATTTAAGACTCTTCAGCAGGATGTACTTGCATCCATCTCTGTTTTAAAAAAAGCTCGTGACTTAAGGTTGTATCGAGGTAATCCTCACAGGATGCACATATGCCAACAAAAGACTGATCAATCGCAGTCCTAAATAACAATGGGAAGATACATGTAACACAACTCCAAGTGAATTAAAACTTCATCCCATTGCACAGACAGATGGCTACCTGGACTCAGTAACTAAGTGGGTAACTTGATATCATTTGAGGTGAACAGTATTGATTTCGAGTCCCAAATTGGACATCAACTGTGAGATGCAGGTACATCCAGCTGACGAGTCCCAACTAGGACAAAACGCTCGTCCTGCAGCCAACTGCTAACTAATATCCATCTTTGCTTAACAATGTATGTTTTGTTCACTTAAAAAAAAGGAAAGAAAAAAAATCAATTCTACCATTATCAATTTAACTTCCTGTTATAAAAAATAACTAACTTCCTGTAACGTGTTTTATTTTCTTGTAAAATAATTCCACATTATCACTGACGTAATTAAAATATTAATAATTTGAAATTATTTACTATTTTGTCTCTTTTACCATCTAAATTAAACTGTTCATCACAGATTCATTCTCCTAATAAAATGATATTCCATTATGACAATGAAAAATCATCTTAAAATGAAAAAAATTTTGGATAGAGAAGTGAATCGAAAACGAAAAAGAGAGTTCATATGGAATTTAAGGTTTTGATTAGTTTGGATTCATTGATTTGGCATGAATTCATAATACATTTATGTAAGTGTAAGATACAGACCTTTAATCGACCGCGCATTGGTTTGGAGAATAGCTGATTAATTCACATTTCATATATGGTTACATAACCATGAAATGCTATGACATTTCATTTATTTTTGTGATTATACACATTGAAATTTTCATTTAGCATATGTAATGTATATTTTATTACTCCAGTTTCTGTTTAAATTTGAGTTCAACAGACTTTATCAAAACTATTGTTTTCTTCAATAGTATTGACTACTAAGGAATAAACTCATATATGTGGTCATAATTCTCATTTATGCTTGGTTAATTAAACATCTAAAGAGCGATTGATAGCTATAATCAAAATCATAGCCATTCTGTTGCCATCTTTTTTTGTAATGACTAGTGAACTTGTTTCTTAGAATATAATCTATATGATCACAGAATCCTAATGTTACTTGATTTGTCACAATAATGTAACAACTATAAATGTATAATATCATTTGGAATCCAGTTTTAAGAATAATATACGATTATATATTATTTGAGCATCTACTATTGTTTTGAATAGTTAAACAAAATATTACTGTTTCATGTAGCAAATTAAAAGATGAAATTTTCAAAACTAAAAAATTTCTTTTTTCTCCAGTGTTCTAAACTGACGTGAATAGGGAGACATGAAGCCTTGATAAACTATGGGAGCTATTTTTCGGGACGTTATTTCAGTTAATTAAAACCCTCAAAGTTAAGCCGGTCAGCCGAAAACATAAACTAAAACGACAGTTATTTACTACTATTTTTAATGCCATTTATTCGACAAGAACATTTGCAAGTGAGCTGTGAAATATACAAAGAATATTAATCAAAACTAGTGTTATGAAGCAGTAATATGGAACTAAGTGACGAAATGTTTGAAATCAAGGAAAACGTAATTAATTCAATGGAACCAACTTGTAGAGGCTTGTACTATGTCAAGTTCACATGGGTTATTCTAGTCTTTGCACACAGATCAATCTATTCATTCTTACCAAGCCACATTTTTACCATGTCACTTATTTGCTTATTAATCCTGAATGTTTTTTTTATATGATCATATATGTATTAATTAATTACCTCATTCATCATATGTCTGTAACTTATTTTTGTCTGACTACAAATATCGATTCATGCATGGCTTCGTTGAGTTGGCTCACCTATCTTCTCCATTGCGCGTCATTTTGTTTTGCTTTGCCAACCAATCGGCTGTTATACTAACTATACGTATTTAAAATTCCATTCTTGTATTTGATTTATTTAATTACGTTGATCACTAACTCGAGTTAAGTCGATAATTATACGACAACACGTACATTTCGATCATGATAAACACATGATCAAATTGAAATAAGATATTCGAGGGCCACTAAAAACTGTATAAATAGGTTCTATTTACTAAAACTGATAACTATTCTTGTTCTAAAGCAAATGCCGTTGTTTGTTAAATGTTCTCTATTAGGTTTATAGCTGGTGTCATTAAATAATGAAAGTAATCAAGATATATGGAAACGTTCTAAACTCCTTAACTAGCTTGTTATAAAGTTGTTTAGATTTATTCAACTAATATATTCAGCTTTTCACTAAAATGGGTTTTTAAACACTTTCACATTCAAAACCATGAATATTTACCAGTTTATATTAATTGAAATCAACTAACTACTTTTTAAAATCAATGTTGTCGATAATTTTGAAGTGATTAGTCATTTTTTGACATAGTTTGTAGTTTCATTTTGTATTGTTTGTTTGGATCTTCCCGTTTGATTATTCTCTTATTCGTGTCCTTGTGTAGAAATCAACTTTAAGATGTAGGTACATCCAGTTGACGAGTCCTAAATAAGGTGAAATGCGCGTCCTGTTAACCACTATTCATCTTTGCTTATAGTTTGTAAATGTTGAACCATTAGTATTCTTTAGATCATCGATACAAAACGAATAAAATACTTAATAATCTATTTAGCGTTATTTCCATAAATCAATACAATTTATGCAATGAGAATAGCCTTATACTTTACCACTGTCAGGTTTTATCATAATACATTTTTATATGTCTGCAAAGTTTCACAACTACTATGAAATAATGATGTAGTTGTCTTCCATTAAGTCATCTACATACTGATATGGTTCTTCTATTCAATCCATTTATAACTAAAACACACTAAAACTTGCATAGTGACCAAATTAATGCTAACAATTTAAATAACAACAAATATAGTAATGCATAGAACAGTATCTCAAACAATTTTATACCAAAACCTATGTTGAAAAATATTCTTTATTGAAGAAGAAAGCAACGCATATAACCAGATAAATATCATCAAAACTGTTTCACTTTAAATTCAATAAACATAGAACAATTATATTTTATATTAAAACTTAAATTTATTCCTTAAAAATTAGAATAACAAAAGAATGTTATATTACGAAATGTATATTGACGACTATTTGATAAATAGCATTAATCATTTTTATTCTATATTACTTAAAAATATGTACAACAAATGTAGTTTCTTTTTTTCTTGTTTTTTTTTTATTAAAAAAAGTATGCGATTTATACCAAAAGAAAGAAACAAAATAAAAAATAAACCTACTTAGTGGACAAACTTTTAAATGGTTTTCACTTCTATTTCTTTCTACACTTAATATTGAAGTAGAAAATGAATGAAATAATGTTTAAATTAAAAGGTATATAGAAAGAAGAGGTTTGTTTATCTATGCCTATTAAGTAATATATATATATATATATATATATATATATATCATATGTGGTATTCTTCTTGACTGAACAATTCAGAAATTCATTCGTTGCTTTCCAAGAAACAATATTCTCTATTGAATTTACTATTTCTTTTTAAAAAAATGACAAAGGATTATTGACTATTGTTATATTTATATAATTAAAATAAATTTGTACTACAATAAGATTTATGTTTTCTTTTTCATATGATGATTTCAATAGAAAATAGAGATTGATATATATAATTTATTTTAAACTAGAGATAATTCAATTATAGAACAGCTGGTTAGTAACAAAAAGTAAAGTCATGTAAAGATGTACACTTTAAAAGATCGTGTTAATATCTAGATTTTCATTATTAAAGTATAAGCATAAAGAATTACTTCAAATGGTAAATTCACTAGAGCTTTACAGAAGTATATGATATAGAGTAACATAATGACAAGTGGAATTATGATGTATCTTTTTACTTTGTACCTAAATTTAACGACAACTTTTATGTTTTAAAAAGTGTTTACTGAATATTTGGTGAGACTATAATTTATGGATGACCATGGAGTGACGCTAGATTGATCTTAAGAGTGTCCACCTAATAACTAGGACAAAATGAGGGTTATAAACCAGTTTGAGGAATTGGAATTATGATTTACAGTTGATGGTTGGGATTAGGAATTAGATTTAGGGTTTTCATCACGAATTGACATAAGTTATAATGTCAAAACGCTATTTGGCCAAGTAGATGGGTGAATTTCGAACTGAAATTTGGGACCTATTATCTTATACTTGATTGGTTCGTTCATAAATTATAGTCTCACCGAATAGTTCTCTAATAATATCAAGTCATGATCAAATTATTACATGATAAAATAGGTTAAAAAAATTAATTATTTCATTTCATTCAATGAATTTGTTGATATTTTTAATTTTCTTACAAGTGAAATGAATAACTATATATATTGAGTTCAGTAAGCCTGATTTATTACTATGTATTTGTCATTGGAATCACTTTCGATACAATGAATGATGTAATTTACTTTAAATCTGGCCAATTCTATGGATTATTAATTTGGATTTATAATTGTAGAACCTGATGAGAAATTATTGAGAAGAATATTCTTCGATCATATTAATTGTACTTCAATGAATAATAATAAAACCATAATTAAGTAAAATATCTTGAAGATCAATAAATTGTAATTATCTCTTTTTATCATTTCAAAATAAATTGTGAATGATAATAAAACACTGAAAAACCACATATGAACAAGTTTATACGATTTCTTCAAGTACAAATAACTTTAGTCAAAATCTCAGAAATAAGCAAATGACCAGTTACATGATTCATTCAAATATCTTATTGTCATATATTTAGCATAATCACATATTATCAATTAACTAACAAGCACAACAGTTTGTAAATACTAACTAACTGTTACGTATATTTTGACAATGTGAATGTTTATATTAAGAACACTTTACATTGAAAACTAATTAACGATTTGGTTATTCATAATTCATATATTTAGATGAAATACTTCTGGTATCTAGGAATTGTCTTTAACGAATAGAAGCAGATATGACTTGTAAAAGCATGGTAATAATTCATATTCTTCAAACAATGTTGTTAGGATATTTTCAAGATGTTTATGATTAAACTCTTTAGGATTGTGTACGACCATGCATTTTGTTGTCGAACTTAAGGCCTTTGATCTTGCTTGCAAAAATACATGGCCTCCAAACCAATAAATTTCAACTCTGTAATTTAGTAAACATTCGCTTTTAAGGCTGAATGTTTTGGGTTCGAATCTTGAATAAACATATACTGATGAATTCCATACTAAAATAAATCAACTATTCAATGCTTTCTGATTTTCAATGGTTGTCTAACTTGCATCGATCCATGAGCTCTATATAATTCTGTAATTATAAAATTGTTTATATTATAGAAATATTACTTTTTCCATACAGAAGCAACAATTTAATACTGGAATCTTGTTTTTCTTTTTAGTGATTAACATTACTGAATTATTATTATTATTATCATAACCATTACCATTATCATTAATAATATTATTTATTCTTAATAAAAGTTGAGCAATATAAGAAATAAACAAAAAGCTTCTTATCATGAGTAAATTAAATATTAAATTAAAAAAAGATCTGCATTATCCTGTTGCCCAAAAAACCATAACATAATGACGCAATATCAATTTTTTTATATTTTGTTACATAACTAAGATGATATAATGTATAGATATGTGTATTATATGATAATCCATGTAGATTGATAAAAACAAACATAATTTTGATGGAGTAAATCAAATTTTCCTTACAATAATAAGAAAATTTTTTCTCAGAGCTAATTTACAGAAATAGAAATAAATTTTAATGTTTGGTTTAAAATATTTTAATATATGAGAAGGATATTGATATTAAATTATTAATGTGCTTAATTTTTATAGTCATTGCCAAAGAAGAAGAACATGGAGAAGAAGATGGTGATGATGATGATGATGAACATGAACATGAAGAATAAGAGGAAGAAGAAGAAGAAGATAATGATGATGATAATAATAAAGAAGATAATAATAATAATGATCAAGATGAACATGAATAATAATAATAATATGATGATGATGATGATGAACATGAAGAATAAGAGGAAAAAGGGGAAGAAGAAGATGATGATGGATCAATTACTTTGATATTTTTCATTCATCTACTTTTAATCAATATAATAAATTATAATTAACTTTTCAGTCACGTAAGAAATATTACAAGAAATATCATGATCTGTTAGACATTAGTTATAAGATGTAAAATCACCTTTTAAAAGATAATCGATTAAAGATAAGTGATTTTACAATTTTTTGTCACTGATTAATTCAATGATATGAATGACTAATTAGCTTTATCAAAGTTGGTATATTAAACGTCTATGTCGAGTGTCTATATGTAGGAATGATGTAGATAAAATTAAAAGAAATAATGCAGTTTATGTAGGAAATTATACAACAGTGACTCAGATCATAAAAATGGTAATCTTCAGGAAGATGACTATTATCCAGCGCGAAATTTACAGTACCAATTAAAAACTGCGAAAATCCCAACTTCCCTAACTTGTAATGGTTTGTATTATGTTACATAAGTTGTTCTAGCCTTTGGACAGACCAATCTATTCATTCTTATCAAGCAACATTTTTAACATATCACTTATTCGCTTAATAACACCGACTGTTTTTATATGATCATATGTGTTAATTAATTACCTTAATCATGATAAGTCTGTAATTTACTTTGATCTAATTATAAATATTGTGTTACGTTTGATGAAAACAATTGGGCTCACTTGTCTTCTCTATTATATTTTACTTCACTTTCCGATTGATGATTGTACAAACTATATGTATTGAAAAATCGTATTTGATTTATTTAATTCGATTATTCACCAATCCGATTTAAGTCGATGATTATATATATGAGTATTAGTGACATGTACATTTCGATAACGATCATCATCTGATATTCAAGGATCATTAAAAACTGAGAGATAATTTTAAATTATTGTCTTTCAATGTCTCATCATTCACCTTATCAAAAAGTCAATGGAAAATTGTAATAAAATAATCTTATTTTTATGGAAAACATTTTAATGTCATTCGATAACTGTCTCCTTATCTTTTTTTGTTGTTACCGTTGAAAGAATTCATTCTATTGATTAGCCTTAAGGGTATTATTTTATTTCTAAATGTTAATTTATAAAGCTTATTGAAATTGATGAAAATACTTAAGAAACATTGATGATTTTTATTGCTTTACTTTTATTACTGAAGTTATATATCGGATAATAATGGATAGGTAGTTTACATGGTTAATTAAAGACAATTTAAACCTGTGGTATATTTCCTGACTTAATATTTTTATATGCTTAAATAATTATTTATCAAAAAATTTTTTGGGTAATGCATAAGATTATTTGAAAAAAAGAGGAAAAACAGTACAATATATCAGAGTATTCATAAAAAGGATTCCAACTTATGTTAACAGAATGACAGACAATATAGAGAGTGAGATAGATAAATAAATGAACATCCAAACAGCATCTAAAACTATATACCCAAAATTTGCTGGAAATATTTTCAGTGTTAATTTGAACTCATGTGTACTGGTTGTTTACATCTTCTCATTGATGTTTAGAACTGCAATTGATCAACCTCTTTTGGAATATGTACATCCTGTACAAATTGTTTCAATATTAACTTACGTTGCAGACATTATGAAAAGAGATGAGTGACCACTAGCAATTGAAGCAAAGGTTACTCGATTACAGCCCCAGGGTGAACATCAATTCTAGGATGCAAGTACATCCAGCCTGCGAGTCCAAAACAGAACGAAACGATTATCCTGGATTCCACTGTTACCCATCATCCTTCTCTGTTGATTAATTTGAGCTGTTTCAAAAAATTGGGCTTTTGGGTTAATAGTCAACAAATGTGATCAATAAATTTCTTGTAGGCAATACTAAAATAAAACATTTCAAGTATCCCATTATAACAAAATAAGGGATAAAAGTTGGGCAGTTGTGTTTACCATAATGTTTTTCTTCGTGAAAAGAACAGCAAAATTTATTTAATCATTGGTAGGGGAAAATAGTTGACTTGGAAGACATTACAATATTACGAAAGCTACTTTACATTAATTCAGTTTACATCTCAAACTCATCTTTGTATATTTAAAATGAATTATGTTCAGAAACAATAAAAAACCTATCCCCCTAAAGTGTCTAATTATTTATGGATATTGTAAATAACTAACTAGCTATTTCAGTCTATGCCTAGTCTATAGTTTAAATAATTTTAATATGCGCAACGACTGAATGACTTTAAATTTATATTTAGTCAATTATTTGGAAAACGAATTTGATAGAACTGGAATTTTAAAACATTTGAAGCAATTAAATGACAATACAAACTAAGATTGTAAAATAATCTTGCATAGTAACAAGTAGGAAAATATTCTAAACATAATTTATCATTTTCATTTAGCATAAAAGAATATGGTTTTATTTTCAGGAAAAATACAAAGTACATGTGACCAGATTGTTAGAAATGTATGACTGAAATACATCACATTTTTCTGATCAATTCCGTTATATTATTGTTCTATCGAAATTCATTACAAGTTTACTGAAAATTATAGGTTTCTATAGTGTAATAAGATGACGATTATCAGAATTATGTGATATATTAGCGCAATACAATTGGAACAATCTGATCACACATATATTTGTTAAGAAAATTTATATATAAAAATAAAAGGTCAACTAGACTAAAAATGGAGGGGAATAGGAGACAAGGGTAATATAGAAATAATGTGAGAATTCAAACTCCCTTTATATATTCAAAAACAGATCATTCTCACCTTAAACCTATCCTGGTAATATTAGTTTATTATCCAGAGTGATTAGCTTTTAAATTGTTTTCATATTGTAAGCAAAGATGGATAGTGGCTAGGACGCGCGTTCCAGCCTATTTGGGACTCGTCAGCTGGATGTACCTGCAGCTCAGAGTTGATGTTCACTCTGGGACTCAAACCCAGTACCGTTCGCTTCAAACACCATCGTGTTATCCACTTAGCTACTGAGTCCTGATAGCCACTTGCTTGTGCAATAGGGTAAAGTTTAATTCACTTGCTATTATTTTACTTGAATCGTCCATTTGATGTTTAGGACTGCAATTGATCAGTCTCTTATTGGCATATGTGCATACACTGCGTATTGCCTCGATATTTCCTTAATTTACAAGCATTATAAGTAAAAATGGATAGTGGCTAGCAGTGGAATCCAGGACGGCCGTTTCTTCTTATTGTAGGACTCCTCAGCAATGCGCTTCCACTATCCAGCTCTAGGGATTCGAACCAAGGGCCTTCAGTCTCTCGCGCGAACGCTTAACCTACTAGAACACTGAGTCAACATCCAACGGTATTATTGTTTAATCTAAACCAATCCACTTGAATGATTTTAATTTCATTAATTACTTTTCATTAGTCAGTGTTAACTTTTTTCTTGTCCTATCACTAAGATAAACAAAAAGGAATATCATCAATTTAATAATTTGATAGATTCAATCTTATACATTTTTAGTCATATTGTGGTGTGTGCTACTTATGTAGACATAAGTAGTATATGATGTTATTTGTGAATAGAATGTCTGGCAGCAGAGAGCCAAGAAGATCGAACAGTAAAGAATGAAGACAGACTGCAATTTGTATGAAAATGCAAGAACAATCAAGTCTGAGTCATTTTGAGACAATTGATGGACATTTAGCAATTTGAGCATTTAATATATGGCTGTTAGATGTTATTAACAAGTACTGTAATTTGTTGTCAAATACATTCGATTATCCCTACTGTTGTTTTGTTCACTATATTGTGATTATATATTTTGTTAAAAAGAAACAAATGTTCACCTTCGGTAAATCTTGCATATATAATAATCATAGGCAATTCAGTAACTAACAAATTTTTTGGACTTATCCTGAAAATTTCAGTATATCATCCATTTAAAGATATATTGAGATGATTATTGATAATTATAACACATGCAATTATATATATATATATATATATATATATATATATATATATATATATATATATATATAATAAAAAAGCTCAGAAGAAATCCACATAATCACCGAAAACATATGGCGTGTAGTTATATAATTGTTTATTTCCACGTTTCAATCAAACGGAATTATTGAAAAGAAAAAAAATAACTAACAGATTTTGTTAGAAAAGGAACAACTGGAAAATTGGTTTCAATCTATATACATAATTGATAAACAAAATGTTTGTTTTTTCGTGTGTTTACTGAAGATGTGACTTGATTGACACGATAAGAAATAAACTGTCCAAATACTTATTCTTACATATGCTATTTATTCTTGTCATATTCATGTCAATAAGTAATGGTTTCACCTAAAGTGATTTTTTCTTTGAAACAAATAATTGTGAATAGATAATTTATGCTTTGATGGATTAATCTTTTTATTTACCCGTAGATTTTTCTTGTCTTTATTAAAACCTACAGTCTTTCCAGTAGTAGATATAAACAAAATCAAACATCTACTCCAAGATAAATCATAAATAATTTTGTATGAGATAACAGGATTACCTTAAAACAAAAAAGTAGAGTAAAATAGAAACTTATGATATTATGGAAAAATATATGGTAGCACTCCTTAATTAAGATTATAGTCAAACCATAATTTGATCTGTTAAGGTTCTATAAAACTAATTCAATCAATAATAATAATATACACTTTTGGATGTAACAGTAAATTTCTGATGTAAATTACAAGATATGATTATCTCGAATTAAAATGAACGTCCTAGGTTCGAATCCCGCATTCGCGATCATGGAAGCTGATGAGTCCAATACTGGGACGAAACGGTCGTTCAATGCTTCCTGGATTTCCATGCTGGTTTACCTTTAATCACCTCATGAATTCAACTACTGAATTATTACAATCTTCACAAAACCCTCTTTTTCTTAAATCATATTTTAACACTGGTAAACATTATGTATTACTTCAAAATCAATGTAAATGAATATTGCATTAATTTATTTTTTACCTTGACTGATAATATCTTTTGAATTTGTATTACCAATTTCTTGGTCAGTCGAATTTGTAGAGTTCATATTTCACTCATCTACTATATAATTTATAAATGAATAAATTCCAACAATTATATCCACCAATTATTTTTATTCCAAATTTAAAGTGTATCCAGCAAAAAAATTTTTACTATTTTTAAACACTTTTGAAATGATTAATTATAACGTTTAATATTTTTGAGTACAATACAGATCACGAAAAAGGATCTTTGTAAAGCAATAAGTTGCGTACATATAATTGATGATAATAATAATGAAAAGAATAAGAATAATGTTAAAGTACCAAGTTAGTTTAAAGAATTCTTCATATACAATCAGTTCATTGGTCAAATTTCTACCAATCACTTAGTCAACAACATAAATTAATGATTGGTTAGAATGATAAGGTAAAATATGTGAAATAATTTTCTTGGTTTATTCATAAACTTGAAAAAAAATTATTCCAATCATTAAAATGTGTTATATACTGAAGTTTCACAAACTTAAATTAATAGAGAGAAAATATTTTTGGATAAGTGATCGTTAAACTACTACTTTTCAAGAACAATATATTTACGAAGATGGATAGTGGCTAGCAGTGGAATACAGGATGAGAATTTCATCCCAGTTTCAACTCATCAGCTGGATATAGCTACATCTTTGAGTTGATGTTCACTCCGGGACTCGAAAATAGTACCGTTCGCTTCAAACGCCATCGTGTTATTCACTTAGCCACTGAGTCCAGATAGCTATTTGCTTATGCAATAGGATGAAGTTTAAATTCACTTCGTCTACCTAAATCTTCTCAATGATGTTTAGGACTACGATTGATCAGTCTCTTATTGGCATATGTGTATCCTGTGTGCATTGCCTAATTCGCAAGCATTCAAGTGAACATCAATTCTGAGATGCAGGAACATCTGGCTGACGAGTCCCAAATAGGACAAAACGCGCGTCCTGGATTCCACTGCTAGCCACTATCCATCTCTACTTAGAATGCTTGTGAATTAAGGCAATATCGAGGCAATACGCACAGTATTCATATATACCAATAACAGACTGTTCAATTGTAGTCTTAATCATCAATGGGATGATTCAAGTAAGCAATACAAAGTAAATTCACAATATATTTACGGTTATAATATATTTTTGTGAGTTAAACAAACGATTAGAGATTGAAAATGCAAGCCTTCCATGAACATATATAATGAATGAAACGATTATTAAGTAATCTAACATTTCTATTAATTATTAAGGCGATAATCATATAAATTGTTTTGATTATGTTTATGTCAGATATACTAAAGCAGTTATTAATCAGAACACATCACATATCATATTCTATCATTTTCTGATTAATTCTTTATAAAATACCACGCTTTTTATAGAGATATATGTACTAAAATACATAATAATAAGAGACTAGAATAAAATCATTAGTCACACTTTTCACTTACTGTAGGATGTACATGATTTAAGGACAGAATAATACATCAGCCAAATTACTCTACGATGTTAATTATTTTTTTGTATGTTTTGTTTTTATATTCTTCTAAGTACACTTGTATTACTATTCATTAATCATTATGCTGATAGAATACTTCCTGTGATAAACAAATATATTCATCATTTGTATGTGTACAAAATAATAATTTCGTTTTAATGTAATGCCAAGTTGAAAAAAAAACAATTAATTTCGTTCTTCTTTTTGGCATACACCTACTTAATTACTTACGTCAGGTACCTCTCATAGAGGAGCATAGGCCGTCCACTAGCATTCTCCATTCAACTCTGTCCTACCCGATCCTTTCCAGTTGCTTGTAGTTGCTATTCATCCTTTACATGCCTGCTTCCAACTCCTGATGTAGTGTGTTCTTTGGTCTTTCTCATTTCCGTTTCCCTTTAGGATTTCAAGTTAGGGATTGACTCGTGATGCGGTTTGATGATTTTCACAATGTATGTCTTATCCGCTTTCAACATCTTATCTTAATTTCCTCTTCAGATGGAAGCTGTTTTGTTCTCTTTCACAGTAGGCTGTTGCTGATGGTATCCGGCCAACGAACATTCAGTATCTTGATGATGGTTGTAGTAGTTCTCCACGTTTCAGTTTTATACAGTAGGACAGTCTTGACGTTCGTATTGAAGATTGTGACTTTGATATTGGTTGACAGTTGGTTTGAGTTCCATATCTTCTTCAATTGTAGGAATGTTGTTCTTGCTTTGCCAATTCTCTCCTTTACGTCTGCATCAAATCCTCCTTGTTCATCGATGGTGCTGCCGTCCAGGTACGTGAAAGATTCCACATCTTCCAGAGCTTTTCCATCACGTTTGACAAGCAATGTCAACTAAAATGGAGTAGAATCCTCTAATAACTGTATGATTTGAATCGATGTCCTCTAAATGATAATTTACGTTTACTCAGTATTATACTTATTTGTTAGATGGAGAAGAAGTAGTTGACTAATCGCACTTTATCATACTAGCTACCCTCATCAAAATCGAAACATATTTCATTTACGTATAAAAAGAGATTTAATAAGTTCTTAATAATAAAGACAATAAACTACATAAAAACAGTTTATAGTAGTATTTTTAATGTGAAATATTATTAACACTTAGGTAAGAAAAGTCTCAATCTACATATGATTAATTAGTGAGATTTTGCTCCACTTAACATATGTTAGCTGATCAAATGTTAAATATCATTAAAGAATCATAGAGTTGTTCTCCGTCATATAAATAAATCAGTAACCAATAATTTGTTGGAGGTAACCGAAGCCATTGCAAATGATTTTTACAATATATAAAGTCATTTGACTATCATGTAATTAAAGTACTAACCCACGAGATGATACAAAATACAATATTGACTTCATGATTGATTGATCACTGGGTGGTGATTAATGTCATATGTGTCAGGCCCTTCTCAGTGCAGATCGAATGCTATCGACCAAGTTGCAATGTGGCCACCAGTCTAGATGATTCGACATTTCATGCACTACGTCGAAATAAGATGGTGGTTGTAAACCCTGGACATGGGTTTCGTGCTACTTGGCACTCGTTAGCAAGGTGTACCTGTAATCTTGAGGGAACTATGGCTCCCTAACAGATTCGATCCCGTGTCACCCAGATTCACGGTCAGAGATGTTACTACTAGACTATCCATGACGAGTGCCAAATAACACGAAACCCATGTCTAGGATTTCCTGTAGACTATCACCAACTACCATCTTACAATACTGTCTTTTCAAATATTTACTCAATGTAAAGTTTCCAAGATATTATTTCTCATATAAAATCCGGTAGTATATACTGAATTTTTTAGTACAAAACCTAAGGTCTATGATGTCTACTGATTGTTTTGTCTTTAAATGTATCAAGAATATAAAAAATATGATTATCATAATTAAAATTATTATTCTCTATATTAATTAGGAATTGTTAGGATTCAATTTAGTTGCTTATTTAATAAATTTATACTGCCATATTTATCACTTTCAATTAATTTATCTATCAGCATAATACTGAGAGTTATTCAAATGTGTTTTGAAAAAAATTGACTCATCAAATTGCCTTTCATAAAAGCCGAATTTTTTCCTTATAATAAGCGAATATTCTTTTGAAAAAAATCAACGAGAAATGTAGCTTGGATGAATAGTTTTATTGGTATAACATCCTCTAACCTAGATGGTTTTATTTTAGCGCCAATGACATTATTAGGCTCTACTCTTGATAAAAAGGTTTTTGTATTGATCAAACGGATTGTCCGTTAATACTAATTAGCAAGTAAGTATTCTACACAGAAAGTATTGATTGTTACCTGACCGAAAAATCTTCGGATTAATTACATTCTTAAGCAAATAAATTAAATCTATGGTTATTGTTTTAACGTGAAAGCTTTTCAAAATACTGTCAAGATTAGAAAATCTAAACCATATGAGAATAAACTATATACAGAACCCCTTCTGATAATAATCATCTGCTCACTCATGGAGTTCTAGTGAGAAGCCGTTACCAGTGAAGTTCAACCAGGTCTGTTGTGAGATATCAACTCACTGAAGACAATAGTGTACAGTGGCGAAGCTTCGTGGATTGGTTGAAGTTAGACAATAACACCGTTGGATGCCGGCCGGCTCAGTGGTCTAGTTGGTTAAGCGCCTGGCGCGAGACTGATAGGTCTTGTGTTGGAATCTAGTGAGGCAGGATCGTGGATGCGCACTGCTGAGGAGTCTCATACTAGGACGAAACGACCGTTATATGGCGAAACAAATAAGAAGTGGTCGATCCACCATTTCATCATCCCGAATAAACCTAAATCAACAAATATACTTTGGGTGATTGATGCAGAAAGTGGCTACTAAAGCCTTGAAGTATGTATGTCTAGAATAAACAGCCTTCAAGGAACAAACGTAGTCCATGGTTGCACCCGAAAAACTCTTTATATACTGGATCTGCAAGATATAGCTTTTCTCATCACATTTCTAACAGGCAAGATGAACTGTTAGGTTTCGCACCACTAACTCAACCCAAACGATCTGGTGGCTTTCCTAATTGCTCGTCAAATCAATTTCAGCAAATATGTTCACCATATCAAAATAATAATGTCCTTCGGAAATCCCTGCTCTCTCTAGCACTACAGCTTGTTCATGCCATACTAAACCATAGTCCAGTCACCTTTAAAATAAATAGCATCAATAATTATGTTCTCGGGTTTTTTACATTCCATACTTCTTTTTAATTCTATTACTTATCAATGCACGTTAACTTCTAAATAATATTTCGGCCATAAGAACCATAGTTTTACAAGCCAAACATTTTCTCATACTTATCACTGAAACATGGTGCTCTCCCATAGTGTCCGATTCAGAATTAAATATCCAGAACTATCGGCTCTATCAATGTAACAAAGAAACTAAACGTGGGAGGTGGATGTATAATATATGTCTTGGATTCTCTAACAGTTAATAAAGTTAAAGACAATATATTGAGTAGTTTATCTTAATCGTTCTGGATATCAGTCAACACTTCACATCAAAGTCTACTACTAGTATGCATATAAAAAGCCACTGATACTTCTGATAATATGAATGATCTTATTAATAACGAAATTATACATGCATCTGCTCAAAACTTCAATACTAAGGTTATTACAAGAGATTTCAATTACCCTTAAGTAAACTGGAAACCAGTAGTCTTCAGTCATGTAACAATGGATGTCCACTTAAAATGCATTAAAAGTTCCTGGCTGACACCTTTCATTGCTTTAATACGTGTGAAAATGGTACTACGTAAACAATTTAACAACTATAACAGGAAACATTCTGATATCCCATATGTCCTCTACGTTTAATATTACTATTCATATTAGACTGATCATGCCTGTAAACTGGAATGAATCTTCAGAATATATTTTTATTATTATTATTATTATTATTATTACTACCATATAATTATAATCAAATGGGGTTTTGTGGAGATTATAGTAATTCCAATAGTTGAAATCATGATTCAAAATTAATATTTTGTTTGTTTGCTTTGTTATTGATAATTTAATCACTATGTTATGTTCAAATAAATAAAAAAAACAAATTCAGTATGTATCTCAGAAATTCAATTTCAAATTGATTGTAAAAGTTTACACATATGACTTTAAATTATATTCCAATAGTTGCAATCATGAGTCAATTGAAGCTAGACCACCATGGAATAAATGGAAGCACTGGACGACCGTTTCGTCGTAGTATGGGACTCTTTAGAAGTGCGCATCCACGATCCCTCTCAGTGATCTAGTGGTTAAGCGCTCGCTTACGAGACTGATAGGTCCTGGGTTCGAATCTCGCGGGGGGTCGGATCGTAGATGCACACTGCTCTGGACGAAACGGCCGTTCAGTATTTCCAGTTATTCCGTGGTGGTCTAGCTTCAGTTGACTCATGATTTCAACTATTGGAATATAATTTAAAGTCATATGTGTAAACTTTTACAATCAATTTGAAATTGAATTTCTGAGATGCATACTGAATTTGTTTTTTTTTATTTATTTGAACATAACATAGTGATTAAATTATCAATAACAAAACAAAAAAATAAAAATTAATTTTGATCGAATGTTTGTCAATTGTGATAGACCTGATATACATATACACATACAAAAAATCATCTAATGTCCTGGATTACTTGTAGGTCATACACATTCCTGAAGTTTTTTAAAATGTAAACTTACGTGATGAATACCATAGTCCAGTGAATTAAAAGTTCAATATGTTTAATATAATACAAATATGATAAATAAAACTTTATAAACACTGTAATAATATAATCATAATATGAATTTCAGAATCCGTTATAAACATTCATATTAGGTAATTTTAATTCAACTCCAAACTGGATTGCTCCAGTTGGTTTATGTCAAATGCGAGTGAAAAAAAGGAAACATTTTTCAATCACGACTAATGATAATGATGACAATGTAAATTAAAAAAACTTTTTATGTTTTAACTAGAGTAATACATTTTATGATCCTTTTAATCAATATAAACTTATCAGTTTACTATGGATTCAGACATAATGTAGTCACTTAATCAAAAAGTAGGAAATAAATAACAGCAAATATGAAAACGTTTTTATTATGTAATATTAAACTGACATATCTAAACACACTATTAAATATTTTGTCAAGACATTGATTGATTAGTGTCGGTTACTATGATGGACAGAGTATAATAGGGGAGAATTTTGTAATTTAGTCACTATTGTTGATAATAAATATTGATAAGCAGGAGAAATGTTTTGTTGTATAAACATAACTCACTGAAGCTTATTTCGTTACTTCGACTTATTTGTTTTCAGCACACATACAAAGAAGTAGCTCAAAGGCATTGTTGTTAAAAAAAACGTGCTAAAAGAGATTTTATACAGATGAATTTGTATTTTCTTTGAATAATCAACTCACTTATTGTTTGATATGGTTCTGAACTCCTAGACCTGTTAATCAGTTTTATATCTTTGTAGGTATGTCAGTCTTAATACTGAAGAATATTATAAAATTCCATTATATAACTAAGATAAGGATTGTGAATCAGAACCTAATAAGTAGTCACAGTTCAATAAAATATATATAAAACAGTTCACATTTTATTGCATTACTCTCAGAATAATCAAATGTGAATCAAGTAACATGTAAGCTATATACACTTATGTAATTTTGATATATTTATACGTCCTAATTAGAATCTAGTGATTTATTTGTATTTATGAACATTGACTTTCGACAATATCAACAGTATTATCATTATTTTCATCTTAAAACTATTAAGTTCCTTAATCGTTAACTAAATGCATAACATTTGCGCTGTTACTTACAAAATATGACATCTTCCATATATTTCGTATAGCCAGTGGGTAGAAAAAAGTCTTTATCGTGACCACTCACTAACGAAATGTAGCTCAAGTCTTTTAGGACACAACACTCGTCATAGGGTTTGAAGTAACATTACCTATTACCATAAGTAAACTTGTCAATATGTAAGCCATTCGTTCGAAGACCTACTGTCTACGCTAAAAGATAAAGTTCCAATATATATTGTTGTCTGTTAAATGAATCTCTTAAAAGCTGAAAGGCGTTACTTGTTATACATATATATATATTAAAAGGGGTTTTGTGGAGATTGTAGTAATTTCAATCGTTGAGATCAAGAGTCAATCGAAGCTAGACCACCATGAAAAACCTGAAAACACTGGACGGCCGTTCTGTCCTATTGTGGGACTCCTCAGCAGAGCGCATCCACGATCCCATCTCGCGAGACTCCAGCCCAGAACTTATCAGTCTCGTGCGTGAGCGCTTAACCTCTAGACCACTGAGCCGGCCGGCATCCAACGGTGTTAATGTCTAACTTCAACTAATCCAAGAAATCGAGCGACATATCCACCATTATCATCGGTGAGTTACTATCTCACAACTAACCCGGTTGAACTCCACTGATCACTGCTTCTCACTAGAACTCCAGGATATATATATATATATATATATATATATATATATATATCACCACTGTTTTGATAATAAAGGCAAACTGAAATCTCACTATGCTTCTATGAAAATTAAAATGTTATACTTTAAAATATTTTACATGTACAATCAATCCAGTTAACATAGATGAATTGATTCGTTGTGTTGACTTGGAATTTGAATTCTCTATGTTCGTAGAAGGATTTATTTTTCTCCTACTTTTGAAAATATAGGATACCATATACACTGGTTTCATGTCATTATGTTTTTCTGTTCTTATAGTTTCTATTTCAATCTTCGTTTCTGAAATAAAATTTTAAACCTAACTCTATAGCACCAAATCTCCAGTTATTCAAAAGCAGAGTTAATAAATAACACTCTTATCTTAAGAAATTAATACATGGAGTTCCTTCTAGTAACTAAATTCATCTGGTAAATATATTCAATTAGTCATTTTTATCTGTTTAGAAAGATTTGTTTTACGTAAGAGATAATGGTGCAGTGAAACTGTTGTTCTAAATATAATGTTAATCTTATAAGTTCACGATTTTCAATTTTTTTTAAAAAAACGTGACTTTGAATAAATGCCAAAAATAAGTATAAAATGACAAAGCTTATAACCACTAAAATTAATTGTTTCTGCCAACTGTTCCATAATGATAGATGTAATGTAAATAGAATATAAATGTAGTTCAGTAAAGAAGTTATGAACATAACTGACCGGATCATTACTTAATAATAAAATAATCGAAGCTTGTGTTTGTTGGTCAGTTTAGATTTTTGTATAAAATTGATGATTGAAACAATACAACTATGTGTTAACCAAGATCAAATTTGGAAAGTCGCTTGGAGGATTCGCATTTAAATATATTTTTTCCGATCACCATAAACACTAGGGTAACCTATCATCCATTTCCATATTTCATTAGTTAAACTTACTACACTTTAAAGTAAAAATGAATAAACGGTGACTAAAACCGTATTATAAGAAACTAAAATGGATTTGTATATCAGATTTAATTGTTAAAGATATGCTCAAAAGTTTAGTAAGTAATTTATGGATATCCTATTATTTTGTCAAGTTAATGGATTCACCCAAAGATATATATGATTGAAATGAGAAGGTTCCTCATAATTTAGCCTCTATGAATTTTTTTTCATACATACCTAGTCAATCGAAGTGAAACAAGTTAACCCATAGTATTAAAATCTGTTCTCTGAGAAACTTTTATTACAAATAAAAATATACCTACTAGCACTGCATATTATTTCAGTTAGATTCTCTTAATAACATTTCAGTAATAAACAGTAGTGATATAAAATTGTAATTATCAAGCAAACGCTAATGATCTTAGCCTTCATGTTTATTTTTTCTGTATATACGTAAAGTGGTCTTTTAGTGGCCCGAGATCTGACTTCAATTGAGTCGTATGCTGATTGTTATTGAGATGCATATATCGTCTATCCTCGTATATAATTATCTACTTAGATCGCGTTATTCAATAACGGAATTAAATAAGTCAAATACGTGAATAAATTTTCGAATACATATATTTTGTACACTCACTGATCTCGACAGACAACCAGAGGAATGAAGCAAAGGAAGCGAAGTTTAGAGAGCAAAGCGAAATGACAAGCGATGGAGAAAACAAATGAACCAACTCCATTTAATCAAGCGTTAATCGATATTTATAGTCACACAAAACTAAGCTCAAGACAGATGTACTTCCATAACATTTTATATAATCCAAATGGAATCAGATAAGAGACCACTAAAGTCTCATTAATCTATCTTCATTTAAATTATAGTTTTCAGTCATTTTTTGTAATCATTTATACTTATAGGTTAACTTGTACATTTATCGAATATAATAAAGTTATATTTTGGTTTGTTACATGTGTAAAATATGATTTATTTAACAATCCTAATAACACCAGTCGTTTACATTATTGTAACAATGTGATTTATGTAACATATAAGGTAAAAATGTGTATTTCATGTATATCAGTTGTAATTGTGAACTGATGTTCTATAATAACCTGTCATGTTATTGAAGCTGCTATTATTTGAGATGAATGTATATATCCACAAGCACAATCGATGAATATCTATTAATTTGGTTTAAATGTAGCCAGGAATTCATGGAATAACATGATTACAATTGTTTTTCAACAAATTAATCATTCATAAGCATAACAGTTGAGCATAACAATGGAATATTGAATTAGAAAGTAAATAAACAAATTTCATTTTTTACAAAACAATATATAACATAAAGTAATGAGAGATGATGATCAACACTAAATTTACTTACATACTAACTGAAATAAGTAATTAATGTATCTTATATCTGAATAATATAAACATAGTATATTACTACTTAATGTTTATTATGTTAATTTCTTCAGTATTACAGCTAGTACTATGTCAGGGTCAAATAGGTTATTCTAGCTTTCGGAAAGACCGATTTATCCATACTTTTCAAGTTACATTTTGACCTTGTCAATTATTCACTTATTAACCTTGACTGTTTTCATATGAGCATATTTGTATACATTTCTTAATCTACTCATCGCACGTCTGTAGTCTAGTTTTTTCTGACTATGAATGTTGAGTTATGGTTGATCAAATCGAGTTGGCTCATTCGCTTTCTCCGCTTTATTTCATTTCATTTCACGCTCTCCATTGGGTTTCTTTGGTTGTCTGTCCAGAACAACTACTGTATGATATACATGTGTTCAAAACGTATTCTCATAGTCTACTTACTTTATTCCATTGTTCTCTAACGTGAATTAAGTCGATAACGATGTATATTTTTATAACACCAGCATATGATCTAACCGAAGTTCGATATCGGACAACAAAATGACCTGCAAAATATTCCACTGTAAATAATTGACTCGTATATACCTCAATATATCATAAAGGTTACCAAAAGCTTTAAGTAGTGAACAAGTAATGTTCATAAGGTTGGTCCAACATTTATAAAAAAATACCATAAATTTTTTTATTTTTCATTATGATCATTCATTTCAATCAAGAATGTAACATCTACGAGTTGCACAAAATTTTTTATCAGAAGGGGTTTTGTGAAGATTTTAGAAATTTCATTAGTTGGAATCATGAGTCAATTGAAGCTAGACCACCATGGAAAGCCTGGAATCATTGGATGGCCGTTTCGTCCTAGTATGGGAATCCCCAGCAGTGCGCGTCCTCGATCTCGCATCCCGCGAGATCCGAACCCAGAACCTATCAGTCTCGCGAGCGAGTGCTTAACCATTAGACTGTAGTGTCTGTTATTATGTTAAGCCCATATACCTTATTCTAGCTTTCGGACAGGCCATTCTATTCATTCTACTTAAGTCACATTCTGACTATGTCAATTATTCGCTTATCAATCTTGACTGTTTTTATGTAAGCACGTAGGTGTGTGTACACTTCTTATCCCGTTACTCATCACATGTCTGCAACCTGTTTTTGCGTAACTATAAATATTGATTAACGCATGCTTATATGGGAGTTGGCTTACCCGCCATCTCTTACCAGCTTCTCTCTATTCCATTAGCTTCACATACAAAATATATGTATTCAAAGTTCATTCTCGTTATTTGACTTATTTAATTCCGGTATAGGCAAACGCGATATAAGTCAATGATTATATACGAGGATAGGCGATAACAAACATTTGTATGATCTATTTGGAGTCAGATTTCGGGCCAATAAAGTTGAGAGCCCTTCGACAACATCGTCCGATCTAAATGACGACAAAATAAAGGGCCACACAAGACCACTGAGCTGACTGGCATCCAACGGTGTTAATGTCTTACTTCAACCAATCCACGAAGTTGCGCCACCGTACACCATTGTCTTCAGCGAGTTGATATCTCACAAGAGACCTGGTTGAACCCACTAGAACTCCATGAGTGTCTCTTGAAGTCAATCACTAGTGAGCAGTTGATTACTATCAGAAGGGGTTTTGCGAAGATTTTTAGAAATTCCACTGGTTGAAATCATGAGTCAATTGAAGCTCGAATCTCGCGGGGGCGAGATCGTGGATGCGCACTGCTGAGCAGTCCCACAATAGGATCGAACGCCCGTTCAGTGCTTCTAGGTTCTCCACGGTGGTCTAGCTTCAATTGACTCATGATTTTGACTAACAAAATTTTTTCTCAACTACATGGGGATTTCAATTGTTTATATTACATAACACTATTCATGTCAACACTACTATTGAAAATGATTAAAATATATAATCCATAAGGTAAATAATAGAGTATAATATATGGTTATATAAGCAGATATTTTTGTATGAGAAAAAAACAGTAGTGAATCTCGTCAAAGTACCTATATTTAGTGGTATGATAAAAGGAATGCAAACGAGAAAAGTAATGTGAAGGGATATGTAGTTTACTTTCTCGAAGGAAATGTTAATAACTGTAAGTAAATAACATGAAAATGATCAATAAATCATTGCTTTAAAGTAAGTAGATAAAAATAAATGTATAAATTTCCATTAGTTGACATCATTTACATACAAATCAATGAACCATATAGTTGACAGCATGAATCCTTTTAACTCTCATATTCATAAGTTTATTAACTTGGTATAAGCACACAAGAAAATTGATCGAATTATTCCTAAAATAAAAATAGATAGCATATGAAAGGTAAACTAATTATTGTACAAAATTCTATTGTAAGATATTTTACTAATTAGGTGCCGGATTTTATAATCAATATCACGAATCGATCTTAGTTTAACAACCCATCTTATCACAAGACCTTAATGTTAGGCATTCCATCCGTTGTACGGTCGTGGATGTATACTATTAAGGGGTCCTATACTAAAACGAAACAGATAACAATTGTTTCATGCTTTTCGATTGTCACCCAATCAACATCAGACTTCCGAGTAATCTAACGATGATATTTATTTATCAGTTCATCTACAATAACAAAACATATTGTTGTTGTCTAAAGTACAATAAATGGAAATAACATTTTTTGTAAATTCAGCTTATATGCTGTGAAATCATGACTTTTGTAGTTAACCAATTCGAAAATTGACATCGAATTACTGGAGATATTGATGGTTCGTGGTGTTAATTCATAAATTTATTTGATTAAGAATTGTGTACAATTGAATTAAACCAGTGTTGTAGTGAACGAGAACTCACGTCGTAAAGACCCTTTTATCGCAAAATGCACAATCACACGGTGGTTTTGTAAAATGTGAAAATCATACATTAAATACATCATTTGCGTATCTTCCAGTTGTCCTTTACATCCTTTATGATTTTTTGCAATTCTGTTTCTATTCCAGTTCCTTTCTGTTCTTTCAAGTTTACTCTTTTTTGTCAAGTATTTTATATTCAATTGTTGTTACATACTATTTACATTTGTCAATATAAACAGTATACATTACGATATGATGAATATTTACTCTTTCATAATTTACACAATTTCCTTCTTACAAATATCCATATGATAGGAAATAGTTGAATTATTTGATTACTGAGTGGTACCTTTTCCCATGTTTATAGTACTGATCGAAATCAATCAACCAAGTTAAAATATTCCCACTAGTCCAAGTGATTCGATGCTGGATACACTAGACTATGTTATTAGTTAGAAGTAATCAGTAAAAGTTTTGGAAATAGATTACCTATCACTCATAAACCAAATGTACCTGAATTCTTGAGGAAGCTAGTGTTTTTTGTGCAAGTTGAATCCTTATCGCCAAGCTTTACATCACTTTAAAATGAATCATACAGTATGTCTATTTTCTGATTGTCGCATATCATATTATCGTATTTATAATAAAAACTAATTTCATACATAGTTTTAATAATACAAAATGATTATTCAAATATATTTAATTAAACTTGAACAAAGATACTTAGAAAACCGAAATATTTCAATAACGAAATGTCAAGTTGGCGAACTTACTTTTGATAAGAAATTGAAAACGGTAAAACGGAATTGATGAAAAAAGAAAAAAAAGAAGAAGAATGCTTAAAAATAGAATAGTAGAATAGTTGTTTTTAGGATCATTGTAAAACAATCAATTGAATAAATTATTATCAAAACTCTTTGTACTTATATGTAAGACTTTAATGTTGATATGAATATGATGAAAGATTAAACTAGAACTTGGAATGATATTAAGTAATAAGTTTGTAATAAGGCTTACGCTTACGAATTAGCTTATAATTTGCACATAATGATATGCATTCCATAAGCGCATTTTGTACTTGTTTGGATAGCATCAATGCAACTCTTTGTGTATGTGGGGGATTTTCTTCTTCATGTCCGGAGTATAACAGAAGCTCCCTTGAAGCTAGTCGTTGTTGTCCAACTTGCGTCCAATGTGTTTCACTGATCCCAAGCACCTCCAGGTTGTATCTTCTCATTTCTGCAACAATTCGGAAGACTCCCCCACATTGTACGACCATTCCCTGTACCTAAATAAATGGTTGCTCTGGTTGTCAGAAGGGGTATTAGCCTTGTGGCTTCCGAAGGAACTTGACTTTCACCATGAAGCGTCGTAACTCTTCTAAATGAAGATCTTCTGATTTCCAGGTCAGAGTTCAAGTGGTTTGAGTGGTTTTTTTCTGGTTAGCGTTTTTTTAGCGAGTTAGTTTTCTACGGGTCGGGGTCGCTAACTCCATGCCCAACCCTCCTACTTTATCTGGGCTTGGGACCGGCAGTAGCCCCAGACGGGCTCCAGGAAGAGTTAGTGATATGCATAGCAACATATAAAACTTGTTCATCACATTGATTATTAATACAGTGTTGGTACAGTGTTCTTGTTAGTCAAAAGGGAATAGCATTTTATCCTTGAAAATATGTTGTTTCTATTTAAAGAAAGTAATTATGAATTCATTCATGCCATTTTACAGCTATGCACAATAGTTTACTTAATTATTCACAGAAGATATTTGTAGAAGAAATCTGCTATGACCTTTCACAAAATTAGTTAAAATTCTAGTACTCACAACGACGTGATCAGATATAATAATTTGGGATCAATAAACACCTTGAAATCATCAAAAAGGAATATGTATACCAATAAATAAAAGTTGTGTTCATGTTAACATTACTGATCTCTAAAGTTTGTGTTCTTTAAATCTATAAGAGTCTTTGTGAATAGTTTCAGTTTATTATTTTTCTCTACAAGATATACTAGGTAAATATGTTGAAATGGCATATGTTTTGAATCATTGAAAATTCAAGTATATAATATTATGATCAGAACTAAACATTTGAAACTAAAAGCTATCCAGAATCAATTATAAATGAATATAGTAATAAATACCAAGACATGATGAAAGAACGCGAACCTGAGAAGAAGAATAAAAAGAATGTTTTTATTCAACTTTTATTCATATACAATCAAATAATGAATAAAATCAATTATAGACTAAAAGTATTTCCAAAAAAGTACATCCCTTGCTGTGAGGTTAATACCAATATATTTATTAATACGAACAAAAGTAATTGAATATTCATCATATGATTCTTCCAAATCCAGGTAGCAATCTACATTTACATGTAAAAAGAAGTGTACGTAAGATAGACAGAAAAATAGAATTCTACTCGTTTTATTGAGAATATCCACAAAAACGTACGCATTGGAGCTAAACGTTACTTATGGAGTACAGTAGCACTCCACCTGCTAAATAAAAAACAGTATGGATTCAATGAACTCATTTAAAATTATCAATAAACAGTCAAGTTCGACTCTTCTAGACTTTGCAAAAATCATAGTAATCAAAAGAATATAACCTAACTTTTATTGGTTAAAAACGGTCAGTATTTGACCTTCAACTACTATGGTAGTACTTAGTCTTTTTTTCAATTAAATCTAATCATAATTCAATGAGTTGAATTTATGCATTCACATTTCCTTTCTCAATTTCTCAAAAACTGTTGTTATTTTAACCAATAAAACTGTTTTAACATTGTGGAACTATCACATTAAACAATTATCAAAGCAACCTCTGTAACAGTTCAATTCTCGAATTCTGTCACACTACACATTGAATTTATCATTATATTATCAACTAGAAATAACTAAATATAGTAACTTGTGTATGGTTGAAGAGATAGCAACGAAATACAATGAATTCATTATATTCTGTAACTATTGCTATTACTAGGTATCATTACCAAGGTTTGATTTGATAATTTCGAATAAATTGAGCATTGGGTTGATTTTTATAAATAAATAATATATTTGTAATATCCCAATGAGTAGAAAATTAGATTTTCTGACGTTTCGTGGCTTAGTGTAAGTCACTTCTTCAGAGAATAAATAACCAAATTAAAATTAATCCTAGTTTAAATAGTACAACGGAACGATACAAGAATAATATTTGATCAATCAAAAAACAGGTATGAACAAGTTGATGTCATGTCATTTTTGTCAAGGTGATTCATAAGTGATATGTATGTGAATTTGCATGTGTATGTATGTGTGCATTGTTTAAGAATGAAAAATTGTGTGACCTTTATGGTAAGATGGGATAGAGTTTAAATTTGTAATATGATAGTGTGAATTTGTAAATATGATCAGACTGAATGGTTAGGATAAATGGTCCAAGTTGGATGTATGGTAAGGCCTTCCTTTCTGTTGAGAGAAGTAGGATTAAGCATTATATGGAACGCCTCAGCTATCCTCCTTTCTTTGTAGTTGGAAAAGCCTTTTTGCAATATTTTGATATTTTTAAAATCGATTTGGTGGTTGTTGAAAATGGCATGAACTGCTATTGCCGATTTAATTTGAAGTTGGTTCAATTCTACAGGATTGTTAGGAGGTTTCTTTGTGTGCCTAATATGTTCTTTGGCTCTAGTCAAGATTTCGCGGGATGACTCTCCAATATAAAAGGCATCACAATCGATACAACCTAATTTGTAGACGCAGTTCTGTGTGTACATGAAGGGGATTTTTTCTTTTAGGTGAACTAAAGTATTACGTAGTGTGTTCGTTGTTTTGTAGTATACTTTAATTCTGTGGTGTTTCAAGATTCTTTGAATTTCTTCTGTTGTGCCATGACGGTATGGTAAAACTGCAGTACCAATCCATGGGATTTCATTCGAATCATTATTATAACGTAATGAACTGTTTTGTTTTAATATACTTCTAATAATCTTCAAAGGAAAATTATTAAATTGTAAGATGTTAATTATATTCATTTGTTCTTTTTGTTTGTCTTCCTCTGATGTGATGATCTTGTTAGCTCTTCTAAAAAGATTTAAGGCTAGCGAGATCTTAGCACTGAAAGGATGTGCTGAATGGAAGTCAATGTAATGTCTCACGGTTTTATGGCTTACCAAAAATTCATAAACCAAATATTCCTCTAAGACCGATAGTAGACTTCACAAACACCCCAACATATGCATTATCGAAATATTTAAGCAATATACTAAAACCACTACAACTCAACTTACATAATATAATAAAAGACACATATGACTTTAAATCAAAATTATCCGGATTAATCATCGAGAAGAATGAAATCATGGTAAGCTTTGATGTCGTTTCTTTATACACAAGTGTTCCCATTGATAAATGCTTAGAATTCATTAGTGGTTTACTTGAGAACGATGTTACTCTTCCTGACAGATGTCCGTTGAGCATCAGTCTAATCATGAAATCATTAAAACTCTGCTTAAATTCAACGCTATTTACTTTTAACGGTATGTTATTCAAACAAACTAACGGTGTAGCAATGGGATCCCCTGCATCCCCGATTGTAGCCAACCTTTTTATGGCATACATCGAATCAAATATCTTCGCCCACAACATTATACCACGAATTTGGCTTAGATATGTAGACGATACTTTTGTTGTAGGGTTCCTCACTAGTGCGCATCCACGATCCCGTCTCGTGAGATTTAATCTCAGAACCTATCAGTCTCGTACGTGAGCGCTCAACCTCTAGACCACTGAGCTAGCCGGCATCCAATGGTGTTAATATCTAACTTCAACCAATATATATCAATTAAATTAATTCCAATTGATGTTCCATGTGGTTTATATATTTCTCACAAGTGAATCAATAACTTACAAATAACTAAAACAAAGAAACTATGTTTAAGCAAATAAGAGCATTCATTTAAATTTGATCGAATAATTCCAAGTTGAAATGAGACATTAAAGAAGAAAAACGTAAAAAATTAAACTTGAACCAGACTTTTAGGTGAAATATTGAATTTACTTTAAATTCATTCTCTGAAATTTTCTAAATACATTCTAACTTTTTTAATGAAACTAACATTTATTTATCAAGATAGATCACTAATAATATAAATAAACCTATTCAGCTTAATGTTACTGAATATTTTCACAAGTCATTATAATTGTACTAATGCCCTATAAATTGAAGTTTAAATCAATTCCATTTGAAATAAACGGCAACATAAAACAAACAAGCAAAAAAAAAAAGAAAGAGGTTACAATGAAGCAACTTCTCTTTAAGTGTCTTTATCGAAGTTTTATATAACCATGTTGTTAAAAGTGCATGTATATAATTATAACAGTTGTATAAAATCCTTTTTTATTCTAAAGAATTATCCACTAATTAGATCATAATGAATAAGAGAGAAATAGAGAAAAAAACATTATTGACCATATTTTTTTCCAGCTAAATACGCAAATAATAAGTATTTACACTCAATATAGGAATGTATTTGTAAACAGATGTATATTAGAACACATTTATTTTTGTTTATTTTATTAACAAACGGAATACATCCATTAGGACATTAAATAAGAAAGATTAGTTCAGCGAAGAGTTCTCTTTTCGGCGAATTCATTTTCAAAGCTCTACAATCGCAAATATATATACTTATTTTTACAGGATGATAATAATAATACTGATAATACTTTTGTTATACATGGTGACAGTAAGGTTAAATAAACAAAGGTATTAAAAAAAATTTTTTAAACAAGGATAGTTTAATAATCGTTTGACTGTTAGTGGCTTAAGTATTCATCAAAAGATAGATAGGGAAATTATCATTGGGAAAGGATGGCTCAGCATGATAAGATAAAATGTTGAAATTGAGATTAAATGCAATTGGAACGATCACGGAAATAACAACAAACCAGTTGGGGGTAGAAGATTTAAGGGGAAGATGAAAGGTGAAGCAGATGGCTGTAAAGGAATAAGAGAAAAATTTTAGTACATTAAGACGATGGTAAAAGAAGAGGTTGTACCAGTCTCTTTTTCACACACAGTTCTGATTTTTCCAGTTGTATGGTTATTCCCTCGGCAATGCAAAGATGATGCAGTCTAATTGCATTAGGAAGATTTCTACTTACCTTGTAGATGACTTTGAACGCAGTCTGTCTTGATTGAGTGACCTATGTTCATAAGGTGTTCGATTATAGAACTTCTTATTAAGCCGTTGCCTCCTCTTTTTAGCCACGTTGGATAATCTTCTTGAATTCTTTTGGATAAAGTACGCATCGAACGACCTATATACCTAGCTCCACAAGAGCAGGTAAATTGATAAATGCACATTGAATTGGTCAGATGCGATAATTTATCTTTCAGATTATTGGTAAACAATGATCAGCTGGAGAATAATATTCGCAATGTTGCTGCGAAGAATGTTCTTTTCAAAGAATCAGAAATTCTCCTCCTTAAGATATATGTGGCTCTATCACTTTTGAAGTCGATGTTCATATATAGAGTTTTTTTCTTATCAATGAATATCGAAGGATACCCGTTTTTGGTAAGTATCTCCTTTAAAAGGCTCAATTCTTCATCTACGACTTGGAGGTTATAGATTCTTTGTATTCTTGTAACGAGCGTTATTATTAAGTTTCTTTTTCGGCTGGTGGGAACTCAGCTGTGGAAACTTGATAGTTGATCCTTCCACATGGGTTTCCTGTAGATAGATCTTTTTAAAGTACCGTCTTGCTTTCTTGTCATTTCCACATCTAGAAAGTGAATATCTTGTTTGTTTTCAACTTCAAGTGTGAATTTTATTAATGGGTGTCAATTATTAAATGTCTTTAGGAGATGACTTAAGTCACATTTGTTGTCACAACGATTATTAAACTTTCCTTGTTTTTAAAAACAATTTTAATAACTTTGTTTATTTAACCTTACTGTCACCATGTATAACAAAAGTATTATCAGTATTATTATTATCATCCTGTAAAAATAAGTATATATATTTGCGATTGTAGAGCTTTGAAAATGAATTCGCCGAAAAGAGAACTCTTCGCTGAACTAATCTTTCTTATTTAATATTTAATTAACATCTAGAAAAAAATGAACAGGAAATAATTAACAATTCAAATTGGATATGAATAAACATAAAAGTTTAAACTCTTTATGGTTAAGATCATGAACCGATTGGTGTTAGACCATCATTGAAAACATGTAGGCATCGGATGACCGTTACGTCCTATTGTGAGACTCTTTGGCAGTTCCCATTCGTGATCCCACTCGCGAGATTCGAACCCAAGGCCTTCGGTCTCGCGTGCAAACGCTCAACATCTAAACCACTGAGATGGTGTAGTGGCTAGTTCTATATTGAGTCCATATAGTTTATTTTAGCTTCTGGACAGGCCAATTTATCCATTTTTCTTGAGTCACGTTTTGACTTTGTTAATTATTTACTTATCAACCTTGACTTTTTCTATGTGAGCATGTATGCGTACATTTTATCCCACTCATAACATATCTGTAGCTTATTTATATGTGACTAAAAATATCGATTAACGCTTGATTAAATGGAGTTGGCACACATGAGCATCATTTCGCTTTGCTCTCTAAATTTCGCTTCCTTTGCTTCATTCCTCTGGTTGTCTGTCGAGATCAGTGAGTGTACAAAATATATGTATTCGAAAATTTATTCACGTATTTGATTTATTTAATTCCGTTATTGAATAACGCGATCTAAGTAGATAATTATATACGAGGATAGGCGACATATGTTTCAATTGCAATCATTCGTACGATCGAAATGGAGTAAGATCTCGGCCAACTGAATTGGCATTTAGCGGTGTTAATGTCTAACCCCAACCAATCTACGAGACTGCGCGACGATATTCGATTGTACTGAGATAAATACCTGTCTCTACCCGAAATGGATTAGCTGTTTATTTGAAGAGACTAGCCATTTCGCAATAATATATTCATTATTTGTTTAATATTATGCGAACAACCATTGTAAGAGTAGTGGGTAGTTAAAACTATATATATAACATTTATATTCATAGATGAAAATATTAAACAGGACAGGGTGGTTTATGAATTAGTAATATTAGTGGAATAGATCACATAAACAAACATTCATTACAATATAAACTTAGTTACATGTTATAAAAGTAGAGCTAGGAAGATATGCTCAGATGACACAACGAAAAAAGAGCTTGAGCATGTTTAAAATATGTTTATTGAAATCTGGTTATTCACAAGGTTTACCGATTAAACACTTTCATGCGATGTACAGGAAAATATTGACATACTGATGGTTATTAAAAAAAGCTCTTTCTGAGGTTACAATTTAACTTAAGTTTAGCAAGAGTACTATAAGAATGGCCGACTAAAGTAACAAAGAGGATGTTTAATGCAGTTAACTAATAACCAAAGTTTTGTATTCATAAGAATTTTGGAACACTTTTCTTTTGTTAAATAAGCTTAAATAAACGAGTTCATTTATTATTAATTTCCATACTTTCTGTTTGTTTATTTTTCTTTACACCATTTTTTTCAAACATACACTCCACTATTTAACTATTTGAATATTTCTTACTTCATAATCTTATTAGTTTATAGCAAATGTTATTTTTTCCAGGTCATAAACATATTTCCCATTATGAAACATTAATTCAAGCCTTTATTATTCATATGACAAGAAAAATACAGCTGTCATCACACAGTTGATTTGTCCTGTGTTTTTTTACTTACTATTTGTTGATGTAATCTATTCCACTGTTATTATTGAATTGTAAACTGCCTTGATTGGTTTAATATTTTCATCTATACATATAAATATCAGGTATATCATTGTATTAACCTGATGACGATCTAACTGGAAACAATATTGTTAACTTATATTAGTGGGTAGTTTTTCTTATGATAATCATTATGAATAAACTCATATAGACTGAAATTTCTTAGAATGATCATTGGGTTGAATTATATTACTCTACAATTACAAATTCGGTTAATTTTAAAATTAAGATGATTTAAAATTAGCTTTGCATAGGCTCATTCATATTCGATATTCATTACCAATTACTATCAGCATTCGTAATAATATAATATTAAAAGTTTAATAATATGATGTCATATTAACTTGGTTAAACATATTCGATATGTAACTGTATTTATTAAATACTATTATCTTCCTGGTACTACAAAATTATTTGAGTAGTGTTTATTTGTTTCAGTATATACTGTAACTTAAGTCCTACATAACATACGATATATCCGTTTATAATCGGATATTCAATAGGTGAATAACTTTTGGAAGGATTTTTATAATATTTTGTATTTCTTAGTGATTGATTAAATAACTAATGAATAAGTTGAAAGTATACAAATAATGTTTATAATAAAGTATGGAATTCAAGTTTTTAAAAAATTGACTTAAAGTACTGTTCATTCCTATTGGAAAATCAAATCTGTGTTATGGGTGGGTGGATTTACATAGATTTGTAAATATACAGAAATGTATCACGATATATAGAATAATGAGTTCATGTATCCAACAGTTTTAAACACTTACAAATGTTTAATTTACATCTATTACATTAATTTTATCTTTATGTCAACTGATAATCCATCATATATGTAAACGTTTCTTGATATATTTGCTGTATAAATCGTAAATGTATTTTATAATAAACAGTTACACCATTTGATTGAAATTATACAGCCATATCGTCCTCGTGTAGGACCACTCAACACCACTCATTCAAGGCCCTGTAAGTGACAATCGGACCCAGGAACTTCGGTCTTGAGCGCGTATGTTTAACCTCCAGACTATTGAACCGTTATCCAACAGAGTTAATGTCTAACTTCAATCAAAGCGCGACATTATGCGATCTTCTCTCATTATCTTTGGTGGATAACTGTATCACAATCGATATGGATTCAGTCAGTCAGTCAGCTACAACATAAGACAATGGACATATGTACATCAGTCCAAGTTACCACACCTATTTAGCACAAGGTGAATTACAAATTCATAGAAGCAGTTACCACACTGGTGGTAATATATAAAAGAAGGATTACATCTAAGGATATAATACAGGGAGAAAGAATTAGTTCGTCGAAAGAAAGGTATAATGTAATTTTAATAATAATGGGAATTTTTCAGCGGTTAATTTTAATGACACCGTTTAAGGGAAGACAAAGAGTGAATACATTTGCGCCATTGTGACAAATTCCATTTATGTTACACAATCCCAAACCACTGGTTACGACAATCAAACGGATCCTAACCAAGTAGTCCACATCCACCAACATGGCTCAGACCAGAAAGTAGTGACTTTGTGAACTGATGTCACGTTTTGGTTTGGCCGTTCATAACTTTCTTCCATCAGTCTCCAACCCTAGTCAGCATTGAGCGCCCCGGAAGTTGGTGGTTGGACATACGTAACACGTGGCCCAACAATCTCAGTCGATGAAGATTCACAACCTCATCAACTGATTCCCTAATACCCTGCGTCTAACATCACTATTTCTTATCCGGATTAGCCTTAAACGATCACGGCTTCGCACTAGAACTTTAGAGACTTCCATTCGAAGCTAATTACTTGCGAGCACAATTATTAACGGTATCCATAAATAAATGAAACCAAATTAAAAAGGGTTGTAAGTAAAATAATTTTCCAGCGAGCGGTATATAGATTTCAATTCTTATAGCTCAAAGCTGTAAATAATGTAACTTATCTCCCAGGTGCACGCGATTGTACTCTATATATGTCAAATTTATGTAAGAATAAATTATCTAGTTTTCACAATGGCAATATCACTGAATTGTGACAAAAATGTTACACACTTCTCAATTTATTAGCTAAATGTATTACTTCGTTCTCGTTTAAGTGAAAATTGTTCTATTCCATCTCAATAATTTCGTAGTGAATTTTGTATTCCTCCCCCCTCAGATAGTAATAATAATATTTACCGATCACGTTAAGTCAATATTGTTTTTCACATACATTCGTTAATTCAAATTATTTTCAATCATTAAAATTGATATTTTCTTTCTTTAAATACCTAGAAATGAATAAATTCGCATAGATAAAACTATGTCAGAATCTGTCGCGTAGTTTACCGTCTTCCATTTTAACTCTCCTAATCCGAAACTGCTTTCTTTTTCTTATTTTGATAATAAGTATTTAAAGTATCTTTACTAACTAATAAAAATATTCAAAAATTATATACGAAAATCGAGAACTGTAAAACTGACCTAAGGTTGTTCAGTGTTTGAAATGGGTATTTTATAATCAATACGTACATGTAAACAAATAACAAAGATTATTGTTATACAATCAGACACAAGTGCAGATATTTGAAAAAAATGGATATTTTATTAGGTGTTATAATCAATGAGAACTTATTTATAATGCCATTCCTGAAAATTATGGATATGAAAAATTTATATAACAATAATAGAACGATTCATACCTGTTTGTACATCGAATCGGATTGACTAGTGTTTGAAGATCTGCTCCAAGATTACGAAACGATTGAAGTTAGACATTGACACCGTTGGATGCCGGTTTAATGGTCTAAAGGTTAAGCATTCACGTGTGAGGACGAAGGTTCTTAGTTCGAGTCCAGTATGTGGGGTCGTTGATGAGTAATTCTGAGGAACCTCATCCTAGAGCGAAACAGTCCTACAGTTCTTATAGGTTTTCACTGATGTCTGGCATAGATAGACTCATGAATTAGACTTTAGAAAAACAATCAAACAGCTGACAGAAACAAATAACAATTATTTGGCTAGTTCAGTGCATGTATTATGTATTATGACATTGAAATTAGTATTTCTGAACGTGTAGATTGATTTAAATACGTCTTTTGTCAATTAATTAGATATCAAAATATACCATTTATATATATTCAAATAGAGCAAGCTCAATTTCAAGGATATCTGGAAAGAATTTTTCATTATATTATTTTATATTGTAATTCATTCATTTCTAGTTAAGGTAAGAAATATCAATTTCGTTTGAAGTCAATGTCAAATGAAACAACAAAGCTTTGTTACGCTAAATCATTTGACCTACAGAAGAATTACATTTTATGACGTAATTTAAGATCAAATGAAATTTTAAAAAAGTGTATAACTAATGATATTTTTTTATTTTGTTTTCTTTGTTGTTGTTGTTGTTGTTGACATAACAGATTTCGTTTGACTACATAATGAAAAATTATTATTACGTAATAATTTAAATTACAGAAAGAACATAAAGGAAACAAATATTTATCAAATAAATTAAATAAAAAAACATCATAAGGTAGTTACTGTATTCTTTCACTAAAAATTTATTAATTTAATTCAGTATGATAGAGAATAGTTAACTATTTTAACAAGTGTATAATTTAAAAATATATTACTTAATTGTAACATCTGCAATTGATTAGTCTCATAATGGCATATGTGTAAACTGCGTGTATTGCCTTAATCCACAAGCATTATAAACAAAGATGAATAGTGGCTAACAGTGAAATCCAGGACGCGCATGTCGTCCATTATTCAATTAAAGTCCTAAACATTAATGGGAAGATTCAAGTAAACAATACAAAGTGAATTTAAACTTCACCACATTGAACAATCAAGTGGCTATCAGAACTCAATAGTTAAGTGGATAACACGATGGTGTTTGAAGTAACAGTACTGGTTTTGAGTCTCAGAGTGAACATCAACTTAGAAATGCAAGTATATCCAGTTAGCGAGTGTCAAATAGGCCGGAACGCTCGTCCTGTATTCTAATGCTAGCCACCATCCATCTTTACTTAGAATATTTTATTATATTTATGAAGACAGAAATACTTTTACACGCTTCACAAAATGATTTAAAATATTCCATTTAATCTATTTTGTTTACTGATGATTAGATGGATCTTTTAATATTCTTATTTAGAAAAATTTAACGAGATAACAATCCATTATTATGCTATGAATTCTCCAACAAATAACATCTATTTGTATTTAACAAATAAAGATTTTGATAATTCATGATTTAATTGATACTCGTAAATGAATAAAAATCGTTCATCATTAATAATTATACTAATGTAAACTGTATGAAGCATCTATGAAGGATTATTGAAATAAGCTAAAAGAAACTTGGTGTGATTCACATAACGTTTATAGCTCCAAACATTAGGAAACAAGGATATATATATATCTTTAAATAATTGTTAACTAAGAATATAAGAAGTGAGAAAAAATATTCTTTTTTTTTTTTTTTTTTTTTCAATTTCAGAGACTATGATAAGTTCAGTCAAAAGTTAATTGTATAAGTCGTAATGCATAGAAAAACTCATTTTCGAAGATCCCAGTAAGCAATATCGAATAGTACATGTTAACCGTTTCATTGTTTGAAACTGTCAAGCACATCAATTTAGTACCGATATAACAAAGAAAAGTAGTTTGCTTCACTTTACACTAAAAAAATTTAAGCTAAATGGCTTATTTAAATGAGTGACTTAAGATCAGTTCAATTTTAAGAGCACAGCTGAAGTCATCAAAAAACTCTACAATGACAGAATAAATGTGAACTAAGAACCACTATTATAGTGACATCTAAAAACCACTAATTAGAATTTTAATATGTGGTATCCATTTCTTCAGAAATGTCATGATGTAAAATAAATTTCATTCAAAGTCACTAGTGAAATACTGTTTCACTTCCAATCTTGCATTTACTTTATATCACAGCTTTTAACTAGAAATACTGAAAACCTACCACCGAAGAGTTGTAAACTTATGACGAATCACTTCTTCATGAGGTTTTTTTTCGGGTAACAAAATTTATATTCAAAACAATTTATGATATTTGTGTATGGGATGAAAAGTGGTTGTTCCATGTAAGTTTTATTGGTAAGCATACCAGGAAGTTATCAAGTAATCTCTATTTTTGTTAATTTTAGAATATCGTTTGTCACATCAATCACCATTAGGACGATGACCTTTTATTAATTACCACTGCAATTCAAATAAAATTCTCATCAATCTTTTCGAAAAATCTAAAGATATATTTATAAGATATTATAAGTCAGTTCAATGAGTCCTAAATCATTTCCTTGTTTTATGTTTAGACATATTCCTTTTAACTTCCCTCTATCAAAGCAATTTTTTTTGTCTGTCTTTCTGTTCTAAACGGTGTTCATTTTCACATATCGATTGATGTGATTAGTTTGTGAAACTCTTGCTTACAAATTATTGGCCTAATATGGATTTCTCGTTACATATAAGCTATGATTTTTTCAATAATACAATCTAACCTGACTAACTTTAGATTTTATCTTAATTTATTACTCCGCGAAATTGTGTGACCATCTTCCATTGTCTGAAGTAGATAACTGTCTCTACCTGATATGGATTAGCTACGCAGATCTCAGCTTCTCACTAGAACTCCGAGAATTCTTTCACCAAACTTGTCACTAGTGAGCACATAGTACTTATCAGTATGAGGTTGAGGAGATTGTTAAGTTTTTGATTGAGATCATGTATTCATTACTAATAGTACTAACCTTTTATTCCTAATTAAAAACATTTTAATAAAAGAAAGATTTACATTCGAAAATTAATGTTTTTCCATACCACCGTGATTTTTTAAATTCTCTATTGTTTCTAAATACATTCGAACTTTATATAAAAAATGTAATAAAAATATTGTAATTAAGACGAAATTATTGCATAATCACATAGTTCTGTGTGTGAAACTAATTAGTAATATCTTCAATTTAAACAATAAGAAACTTAGTTATTTTTTTAATTATCATTAGTATTTGATAATAAGTCAGTACTAAAAGAAATAAGAGATGAGGGATCGTGGATGCTCACTGCTGAAGAATCCAGTACTAGGACGAAACGGACGTCCAGTGTTTCGGAGTTTTCTATGGTGGTCTAGTATCAGTTGACTCATAAATTCAACTAGTAAAGAAATAGAAGAGTTAAAATGACTTTAAAATGTTAAAAATTCCAATGAATATCATACAAAGCAATTAGAGAATAATGAAATAAGGATGCTTTTATTGTATACTTCAATTTACTTATTATTTCTTCCTCATTTGAATTAATTCGATTAATTAGATGATGAAATTTATATTTCTTCCGGACATTACTGTATGCCAATTTGTGAATAGATAAATTAAGAGTATCTGTCTATAATTACTCGCTAAATTATTTGAAATCAATAGTGATACTCTGTGTATTGTGCCATAAAATGTCCTAGATGATTACTGAATGTGACGTAATGTAAATTTATGGAATTCCTGTCACAGTACCGTTATAAAAAGTGTATACTGTATGTTTCTGTAAATATATGATAAACATTTCAATACTGCGCATTGTATGAGTCAATATTACTCAATATAGCTCATTTATAAAAACAAAAGAATGTCAACCAGTAGACACCAATTTCTTTCCGTATGATGTTGATGATCGTCTCAGCTAATCACTGCATGGTGTCAAAGAAGGTTTGTTTAAGTCCTCCTATCCACACCGTCAAATTCGTTTACATAGTGGAGGAAGTTGATGTTTAAAGATGATTCGTAGTGTCGAGATTCGGTCTGTGCTCAACCGGTCTTTAAGGAATCCAGTCTGTTGGTCATGAAGTTGGATGACTACTGCATCTGTCATCCGGTTCAGCAACACTCTGTTGAAAACATTTACCACTATTGATAATGGTGTGATTCCTCTCGGGTTCTCACATATGCTCAGATCTCTTTTATTTGGTATCTTGGCGAGGTGTCCTACTTTCCACTCTGTCGGTGGCACTCGGTCTTCTTCAAAATCATCCGGAACAAAATGTGAAGTATATTTCTAGTTACGTCTGTTTCTAGCCTCTTTTGTTCCACTGGCACGCTGTATGATCTAACTGCGACCCAACAACTACTGACACGTTTGATCTCTATCCAATTGTCTTCCATAGCAGATTCTGCTTCTTTGAGTAGATACTGTAAGGCTTGGAACGTGTTATTGAGAACCATCTTGCATTGCTTGAGTTTTTCAGCATCTTGATGAAAGGCTGTATTGAACAATTGCACTGCTCTTTCCACATCTGACCAGTGTCCCATTACCTTCATTTTCGTCTTGACCACAAGAAGGTGGTGATCTGAAGCTATATCAACTCCCATAGTAGTTCTCACCTCTTCCATTTTCATTCTGAATGTTTTAATGATACAAATATGATCTATCTGGTTCTCCGGTGAGATCCATGTAGCTATCTTAGTGTATGTAATTTGTGGGAATTTCTTACCGTCTGTAAACTATTTGTTGAATACACAAACATTTGCAAGTCTCTCTCGATTTTCATTTTTCTCTCCCAGTCCATGTCGTCCCATCTTCATATATTTATATCCGTTGTTCTTCATTCCGACTTTGGCGTTTTGATCTTCCACCACGATTGTCAGGTAGTTTTCTGAGCACTTCGCTTTCATCGATTGCAGTCACTCGTAAAACCTATATTTATCGCCGTCGTTGCTATCATTGATGGGTGCATAACATTGGACAAAATTTATTGTGATTTAATCCTTTTTTTGTTTTGAATGATGCTTTGACGATCCTGGATCCACGAAATTCCCATCTTATAAATGCATTCCGTGCTTCGTATGATAGCATCAGAGCAACTTTCTGAGTGTCCTGAGCATGTTTCTCTTCGTGACAGGAGTACAGCGGCCTTTATTATCTAGCTTGTGTTCGATGGGTTTCGTTGAGTAATAGAACCACCTATTTGTATCTCCTCATATCCACAGCTATTTAATTGGTCTTTCCCATCATTCACATTGTCGAGACATTACATTTGCCTATATTAATTGTTGCTCTCGTTGTTAAAAGGGGCATCCACCTCGTGATTTCCGAAAAATGTCGGGTTTCTCCATGAAACGACATAATGCTACCAAATGAAAATCCTTCGACTCGGAGTGCAGTGTTTAAATTTTTTGATTTGCTTATTCTGGTAAACATCTTTTTAGCATACCCAACCCTCCACTTTTTTTATTTGGGTTGGGACCAATAGTAGTCCTAAAAGAGCTACAGGCGGAATTCACGCTGTATAAATGAATGGAAAATTATTTCATTTTGCTAGGTTTGAAGCAATCACGAGTTTACTTAATCTGCGAACGAGAACAAAGACTCGGTGACCAAACACCAGTAAGCTAGCTATTTGATGCGTCCCAGCCCTGCTAACTAGAGAAAGAAGCCCAAGCTTAGAATGGGGAAGTATATTCTGCAAACAGCCAGAAACGTGCTATAACAACAAACACAAATCAAAACGCATACATACAGCACAAAACCGTCCTTGGGGATAGTTACCAAATAACATACTAAAAGATACAACCGGCCAATAGCATTTTAGATATTTCCCAAGTGGGAAATACGATATGAAGTTAACAAAAGCGCTTTTGGTGCAAAAACAAAAAATTTCAGATTTTCTAAATAAAGTTACAAAATTAGGTCATTTACCAAGCGGGTTCTGAGGATCTAAAGTCCCAAACACATTTTTACTAGAAAATCTGTTATTTTACATCATTTGAGAGTACATATATGAGTATCAATGTATATAAGCCATAATATTCAATTGAAAAGAAGTAAATTCAAATACAATAAAACTGCATCTTTACAAATCTGAAATTGGTCATTTATAAAGTCGCCTTTTTTTATCAAATTGTTCAAATGATACTTACTTACTTACGCCTGTTACTCCTCGTGAAGGAGCATAGGCCGCTCACCTGCATTCTCCATTCAACCCTGTCCTGGGTAATCCTTTCCAGCTCTTTCCAGTTCTTATTCATCCGTTTCATATCTGAATCTATTTCCCGACGTAATGTGTTCGTTGACCTTCCTCTTTTCCGCTTCCCTTCAGGATTCCAAGTTAGCGCTTGTCTCGTGGTGCAGTTTGATGATTTCCTCAATGTATGTCCTATCCATTTCCATCGTCTTTTTTTAATTTCCTCTTCAGTCGGAAGCTGGTTTGTTCTCTCCCACAAAAGGCTGTTGCTGATGATATCCCGCTAATGGATGTTGAGTATCTTGCGTAGATAGCTATTCATAAATACTTGCACTTTCTTGATGATAGTTGTCGTAGTTTTCCAAGATTCAGCTCCGTACAGTAGAACTGTCTTCACGTTCGTATTGAAGATTGTAACGTTGATATTGGTTGGAAGTTGTTTTGAGTTCCATATGTTCTTTAATTGAAGGAATGCTGTCCTTGCTTTTCCAATCCTCAACTTGACGTCTGCATCTGAACCTCCTTGTTCATCGATGATGCTTCCCAGGTATGTGAAGGATTCTACATCTTTAAATAATATTTACACTTTATAATATGTTCATTCAAACACATTAAGATAATAAAAATTATTTAGAACATATTTACATTTTGTTGTTGTTGTTTCATTCTTATGTAATTAAAACCATATCTTTCAAATACATTATCAGTAATGTATAATGCATTTTATTACACATTTTCTGTGGATAAAATTTTAAAAAATTACTTTATTTTTTTACCAGGATCTACACCTGAAATATTTCCTAATTTCTATTTGTCATCATCCTAGTTGTTAATTAATCTAAAAATGAAGAAGAAAAACAAAACACTAAACAAATTCACGCTGCGGTTCTTTTCTTTTTATTATGTTTTTTAACCATTTTCCGACAGATGAATTACAACAGCAGGCTGATAGATTAAAATAATTGCATTTATCTATGTACATACTTACATTATGCAAAAAAATAAATATTTGATTATGCTGGATTTCTATGGCGATTATTTGGTAATGATCAATAAGATATCTGTCGCCTAGTTTTCTGTGTTAGTCGAATTCTATGAATGAATATACAGGGTTTGTAGAGATTAGTGAATTTTGTAGTTCATATTATGAACTGGTTTAAGTTAAAAAGTTAGTGAAATCTAGGGAGTACTAGACAGCGTTCTAGCATGGAACTTTTAAGTAGTGTATATCCACGACCAAACTAAGGACTAATCTCGGTATATTTAGGTCTTGGCTTTTAGACTACCGAACCATCATCCATTGGTCGATATATTTTAATTCAATAACATCTTGACATAATGCAATCTTCCTAAAATGATATTGATGATTGCTTTACATGCGATATAGATGAACTCCACTGATTATAACTTTCCAAAAATTTGGGAATTACCTCTCCAAAGAGCACTTGAGGATATTAATGAATTTTACGGTTGACCTAACAGACTCCGGTTAAACAATCATTGCTCTCGGCGAGATATGAAGGTTATAGGTTCTATCCCTGATCAAGTCATGAATTCTAACTGCTGAGGTGACTGAAACTATGAAGAACGCACTGTTTAGTGCTTTTTGATTTTAAAAAACTGTTTAGCAATTATTAGTCAGCAGAGTAATCTGTAGATTATTATGCGATTTGGCCAATATTCCAGGTGGCTCGAGATCGTGTGTTACTCAGCCATATGTGTACATCTATCAATTGCTTTCAGATACCTGGACATATGTTAATTTATACATCTAAAAAGTAGATAAGGAAGTCGTGTTTATTAACATTCACAGAGAAATATTAAAGAACATTGGCATGTGTTTGTTGCTAAAAAATCATTTTTGCAACGATCTTCTACTAACACTAACATTCAATTGAAATGAAATAGTGGACAAAACACAGATATCAATGTAAAATCTAGCAAAATGTTTATATAATTTGTTGTTATTTTCCAGATATTTATTAAATAAACATAAATACTAAAATGTTTACTTTCAGAAAAGATCAGTGGATGAATATTATCCTTAATTATTATTGACCTTTTTTCTATTTTCTCAAATATTTCACATACAATTTAATATCATTCAATAATTTTACTTTATTGTATCCATGTATATAAATAAACAAACCAATGCTTTATATGGTGGTAGTCTTTCAACTGCAATCATAATTTTATTATTTAATTAGTTAAAATTCATTCCATGATATTCATATGTCTTTCAGTATTTTTTAACTGGATAATTTAAATGATCCCTTCAGAATAATGATAATAATAATAATAATAATAATAATAGTAATCGTAATAATAATAATAGAAATAATATGATTGATCTAATGGAGAGAAAGAAATTGGTTTACAATATATATATATATATATATATATATATATATATATATATATCATACTACATGATCAATAAATACCACAAAAGAACAAATGCATAAACTGGGTTTTAAGTTCATTATATTTTATACATACAATTTTATTCTTTCAGTTTTCAGTTTGTATTAACTAATTATAACAGCAATAATAATAGTACTAGTAATAATAATAATAATAAATCTTTATTGATTTGTAGTTGCAAATGTCAAATAGAATGAATATTGTAATTGTATTACATTGGTAATTATAGATCAATATCGATAATACATAGTATTATTGAATGGTATCAGAGTTGATGATGATAATAATAATGATAATGATCATAATAAAAACAGTATTAGTATTAGTAGTAGTGGTGGTGGTAGTAATAGTAGTATAGTTAGTGGTTATCTTAAGAATCAAATGACCGTATAACTGTACAAACGATATAAAAAGGGAAAAAATAGAATTCATGCTGATTTACAAAATATTATAATTATTGCAATGACTGATTCTTTGACCTAGAATTTCGCAAGAAAAAACTGAACAAATAATATTGGTCACTTTTTCAATGAAGAACTAATCGACTCCTGTTTAATAACTATGAATTACATGTTACTCCATTTGTTTATAAGATATATATCATACAGAAATTCATACATTTGTATGTATATTCCATAACATTAAAATAAATTATACCGGTTAGTAATAGATTAACAATGAAATAATCAATAAAGATAAATTACGTGTATTCTGTAACTAGATGACATGTTATCATAAGATGTATAACCTTTTCGATTTAGAAGAAATATGTACTGATATACTGTAACTCTTCTGAGGTTACTGCAGGTCTCAAGCCCTGACGAAGAAGAAGGGTTGGGCATGAAGTCGGTAATCCCATCAAGTGGAAGAAAATCTTGAAAAAACGGCAATGAGTTTAAACAAATTAAATTATTTAAACTCTAATCTTGGAGTTGTAGGAAAAATTATGACGCCTCAAGATGAAAACCAAGGTTCTTCGGAAGTAACGAGGCCGATAACCCTTCTTATAACCAGAGCAACAATTTTTATGGGTACAAAGAGTGTCCGGACAATGTGGGAGATCGGAAGAACCAGTCAAATAACAACGAAAATGAAGAGATACAAATTGGCGAAATCGATTGAACCAAAACTAGGCTCTGGTGCTGTCTCATTGATCCTGGATCAACGCATCATTCAAGACAAAGAAGGAGGAAATCACAATGAATTTTATCCAATGTTATGCACCCATCAATGATAGCAACGATGGCCATAAATATCAGTTTAACAAGAGACTGTAATCGATGAAATCGAAGTGCTCAGAAAACTACTTGAAAATCGTGATGGGAGATCTAAACGCCAAAGTCGGAACAACGAACTCTCCAAGTTCTACTAAAACACGAAGAAATCTCCATAGAAGACAACTGGAAAGGGATCAAAAAACACTAACTACAACGTGTCAGGAGTTGTTGGATCGCAGTGAGATCAGACAACATGCCAGGGGAATATCGGGAGTTAGAAACAAAAGTAACTAGAAATGTGCTTCGCATTCTGTTCCGGATAATTTTGAGGAAGACCTAGTGCTACCGACAAACTGAAGAGTAAGCCACCTTATCAAGATGCCTAAGAAAGGAGATCTGAGTAAATGTGAGGACTAAGAAGACATCACATTACTGTCATTATCAAGAAAGGTCTTCTACAGAGTGTTGCTAAACCCGATTACAGATTCAGTAGACGCCAATCTGCGAGCTCAACAGATCGGATTCTGTAAAGATCAGTTGTGCACAGACCGAATATCGACACTACGAATAATCGTTGAACAATAAGTTGAGTGGAACTTTTAGCTATACATCAACTTCATTAACAATAGGACAGCATTTAAAAGTGTGAACTGGAGAACCGTATGAAAACTTCGATACCATTCAGTGACTAACTGAGCAGATCGTCAACATCATAAGGAATTCATACGACGGTCTACAGTGTTAAGTGCTGCATGTATGACAGCTGACATGTGCATTCGAAGTAAGGAGCGGAATCTAACAGGACCGCTTACTCACTACCTCTCTCTTTCTTATTATTTCTTCTTGATGTTGGCTGGATTGTGAAGACCTCAATATCAGAGTGAAAGCACGGAATACAGTGGACAGCTTGTATGCATCCAAACGACTCGGGCTTCACAGACGACTTAGCTCTTCTATCCCATATACGCTAACATATTCAAGTGACGATGGACAGTGTAGTAACAGCCATTGAATCAGTAGTTCTCACCATACACATTGAGGGGAGCAAGATCCTCAAATACAACATGCAGAACACTAACTCAAACACGTTTGACAGAGAAGGTGTGAAAGATGTGTAAAGGTTGACGTACGTGAAGTGCAGCATCATCGATGGACAAGGATTATTTGATACGGACTAAACCCGAGGATTAGCAAATCAAAGACAGCATTCCTACAGTTGCACAACATATGGAACTCAAAACAACTGTCAATCAGTATCAAAGTCACAATCTTCAGTAAGAACGTCAAGACAGTCCCACTGCAGGGACTACTACAACCATCATCAAACAAGTACAAGTATTTATAAACGATTGACTGAGTAAGTTACTGGATGTTCACTGACCGGATACCATCAGCAACAGCCTACTATGGGAGAGAACAAACTAGGTTCCAGCTGAAAAGGAAATTAGAAAAAGTCGTTGGAAGTTGACACTCATTGAGGAAATCATCAAGCTACATCACGAGTGTGCTTGACATGGTACTAAACACGATAGTATTTTGTCAAATACCTTCAGCCACCTAAAATTAAAAGTTATATCGACTGATCACTTAATAGTTATGCATCACTTACAGCAGTATGAATAAGGAGAGAAAAATTTAAAAATGAATTAATTGAAAAAATGTCGTGGATGCGCACTGAGGAGTCCCACAAAAGAACGAAACGACCGTCCAGTACTTACAGGTTTTCCATGATGTTTTACTTTTATTTGAGTCATGATCTCAAGTATTAAAAATCAAATGTTTAGACTATGAAGACCAAAACAAGAGGGCTGGGTAGAATACATTATTAAAAACATGGAATTAAAGCAAATGCGTATTCTAGGTGTTTTGTTATAGAAACGGTTGCTGATGTATTAAAAGGAGGAAAATTCGAATTACTGATTTGCTAGGAATTTCATCTATATCTAAACAAATCACGATAATTCATTATATTTCAAACAAACGGTCTAAAAATACAGTTCTCATCAAACGACGTAAAACCCCTGAATTCCATGTAGTGTAAGATCGCTGATAGGTACTGCTGAAGTGGTGCAAGCTAGAGTAAAAAGTGACAACTTTCACAAACTACTAATCACAATGAAATGAATAAATATTTAATATTTATTAGTTACAAACGTGTTCTTCAATAGTATAACACTCACTGGTAAATATCAAATCTAGAAAAGCTATAGATTATTGGTCAATACATTTAACTTGCAACCAGTGAATCTTAAATTCAAACTCAAGTTGACCAACCTATTCTTGGTCATCTGAGTAGTATCACCTGCCTCACAAATGTAAATATCATGACCCAGAAATAAAGTTCACAAACGATCACATAATAAATGAGTTCTTTTCCTTTTTTTCAGTAAAATGAGCCAAATACACTAAACTCAAATTTTACATAGTAAATATTCTGGTTTATGAATCACTTTATAGATTGTTCCATTTTTATTTTATTCTCTAAAAGCAATAGTTTAGATTAAGTCACGAAACGTCAGAAAATTTAATTTCTCTACTCATTGGGATATTACAAAAATATATTACGTCTTATTTGTTTTGTTTTTAAAGAAACCCAAAGAGTAATTATTTATGTTCTTCTCAGATTATTTATATTACGTGATATAAGTAGGCCATAAATTGTAAACTTAACACCTACAAATATCTACACACGCACACACACAAAACTAACCTCAACATGACCTATCTGTTTACATTATCTGTGAAGTAATTTTTCAAATTTTATTTACTAAACTAATAATATTTATGACGAAAAAAAGAGAGGAAAGTTGAATGAAGAGAGAGAGGGGGCAATGAAAAGAAGAAAAAAACGAAATAATTTATCAAAATTTCCTGAAAGAAAATATAGTCACTCACATTAATTATATCAATGCGATATTTTACGGTCAAGAGTTATTTGTATATCTATTAAATAACTTGACTTTATTCTTTTAATGATGAAGTCATAGACAGATTTCGGGTATATATATATATATATATATATATATATATATATATAAACTAGAAATGAAAAAATAAAAAAACTAACAGATGAATAAGTGTATAATTTCTAACTATTTAATAATGAACTAATGTAAACATTTCACATTTCACTGTACAAATGACCTATTTATTTAGATGTGAATGTTTCTATTTGAATGATTGTTATGGTTGAAAAAATGGTTTAATGCATAGAAAGTAATTTATTTCTTTGTAAGGTATATATGGTATATACTATTTCATAAATCGATTGAGCAGGTTCTTAAATGTTGACATAGCAACCAAAATCTGTTAAAAATCACTTGAAAAAAAGTGATTTTTTTTAAAAAGATATTTTATTCCAATTAGAAACTCTTCAATCACATGTGCTTAGAGTTCTACAACTGAATGAAAACAGAATCTTCAAGATTATCTAATAAGATCCAATTTTATTGTATTAAAATGACAATCACTGTCATGGTCAAATTTTGTTTTGAAATTTATAAAGAAAGTAGTACTCAGTAAGTTTTCTTTAAAGAAACAACTTATTTTCAGTATCACTAATATTTGCATTAAACAAAATTGTTTTAATGAAACATTCAAGATGATATTGAAGGATTATTTAATATATGAATGGATACATGAATGAAAATTCCTAAAATATCATTGAGACCAAAAGTTTGATTCATATATCGTAAACTTGGATTCCTTATTTCAATATTGTATTTAGTTGAACGATTAGTGTTGTGGTGTGTGACATATATAACGCTAGTAAAGAATTGAATGTCTCGTAGTAGAAGGTCGAAAAGATTGAGTAGGAACGAACAGGAACAGAAAGTAATTGGTGTAGAAATGCAGGAACAATGAAGTCTGAAACAACTTACGAACATTTTGCAAATAAATTATTTACTATATGTTTCTCATATTTTACAATGAGATTCTGTAATTTTATGTTCAAATACAGTCGATTGTCCACATTTGTTTTCTCGTTCACTACAATGTAATGTAATTAAACAGCTGTATATTTAAATCTGATATAATAACCAACTGAAGTCCAACTAAAATTTTATTTTTCATTGCTGCCTGTGATTCAGTTAAATATGTCGACTCTTTAGATCGTACGGATTTTGAATGATAAGAGTTAGAATCTAAAATGCATTTAATTAATTATCTTATGAATAGGAAGTATGTTAGGTCTTACAATAGGGAATTTTCGATTGGTGAGTAGAAATAAGGTAATATAACAATGAAACACACTGACAAAACTAATAAAGTAAAATTTCCTAACTAGTGTCAACATAATTTCTTTTTATCCAATAACTAAATATTAATGACAGAAAAGACAGTGAGATATGGACTTACATAAGATTAAGAATAAAAGTTAAAAAACCCATATTCGAACACACATTGTTTCTTCATTACATTTATCTTCAAGTGTTTAGTATTCAAATTCTAAATAAACCGACATTGTAGATATCATTACTAAGGTTTGACTTGGTAATTTCGAATAAATTGAGCATTGGGTAGATTATTATAAATAAATAAATCATATATTTATGATATGCGAATAAGTAAAAAATTGGATTTTCTGACGTTTCGTGACATAGTGTAAAGCACTTCTTTAGAAATTAAATAATCAAATCAAAATTAGTCCAAGTTTAAATAATACAACGTAACAATGTGGAGTCAGCTATAGAGCTATTAAAATATCACGGATCAAGTTTTAATACTAGTTGGCACTTTTTACTAAGATGTACCTAGAATTTTGAGAAATCTGATGGTTTATGATGTTCGAATTCATGTTCTCTAGTTTCACAGTATGTGACTTTATCAATGAGATGCTCATGCGGTTAAGCATAGGGCTGAAGTATTCACATTTGTTAATCATTGAGTAACAACCAAGTGAGTGGCTATCTGAAATCATTCATTCATTAAATAGATGACATATTAAGTATTTAGAATGAAAGGCACTAGATAAAACTCCTAGATTGAACGTCAATATAAATACGGTTGATAATTATATAATTATTTCTTAAATACTATATTACTTGTCCAGTATAATAACATTACAATTTAAATTAACCAATAACCCTAATACACTACGAAATGATCATATTATGTTCTTGTATTATTCCATTGTACTATTTAAACTTGGATTAATTTTGATTTAATTATCTATTCTCTGAAGAAGTACCTAACATTAAATCACGAAACATTAGAAAATCAAATTTTTCTACTCATTAGAATATTATAAATATATTCATTTATTTATAAATCAACCTTTCTAAATCATCATTATAACTTATGGTATGAAACTAATTTACTAATGTTTTAAGAATTAAAAATAGTATTATAATTATATATCCATTTCAAAGAAAACGTAACATTCTTTTTTCATTTTTTTTGTTTTCCATAACGAAGCTTTTACATATTCAAATGAAGGATTTTGTTTTAAATTAATCAAAAATAACTCAATCTAATAAAATAAACTTTAAAGAAACAAAATAAATTAAACAAAATAAATTAAATTAAACTTCTAATTAAAAAAAAGAGAATTATATTTTTAGAATCTAAAAATGGAAGAGATAAACATTTAAATATGATTAGAATAAGAATTTATAGAGATTGTAATCATTTTAATAGTTGAATTTATGAATCGATCTAAATTAGATCATTATTGAAGATCTGGAAATACTATGAAGAGATGGTTTTCAATATTGATCTAGCTTAAATTGATTCATGAATTCAACTGTTATAATATAGATTATAAGTGTGTTAGTGAAGTTAGCTACGAAGAAATGAAGTCCATTAAATTTATATGAATATATTTGTGTAAAGTTGATTATTGTTTTGATTTCTTAGATGATATACATTGGCACAATACCATAATTCAATATTCATAACTACATTAATATAACAACTATCTAAATAGAAAATTCTAAATTTCCCTAGTCAGTACTGAATATTTTAATAAACTCGAGTTATGGAGCAGATATCACAGTATAGTTTTATGAATGAGACTTTAAAAATGATAGTTAATTACAAAAACATTGGAAGCGTTACTTACGTTTTATGAAAACACTGTTAAGGATATGCTGAAGTACTCAGAAAATATGATAAATTGGTTTATGAATATATAAATCTTAATCTAATATAGGAGGTCTGAAACATATTATTCTTCAGTACCAATGACCCTAACATACAACATTGTCTAGTATTGTAATAGATTAAAAGAACAGTATAAATGACATTAAGAAAACAGGTCATCAGTCTACATACTTATTGACAACAAAAAATATAAGTTGTGTCTAAAGATGCAGACATGATAAATGAAGTCTAACTAATTTAAGTTTACAGAACCTGGGAACTTAAGAAAACGTACATTTAAATCAGCTACTACAGTGTTTATAACCAACTAATGATTTACAGTTGATGATTAGAGATAGAAATTAGATTTAGGGTTTTCATCACGAACTGTCATCAGCTATAATGCAAAAACTCTATTTATCCGAATCAATTAGTGAATTCCCCGCCAAAATCTGAGACTTGTTATTTTATACGTCATTGGTTCGTCCATAAATTATAGTCTCACCGATTTTGTGATATATAATGAAATTGTACACTCAAAACTTGTGGTATTTAGCAATATTGTTTTCAATAGTTGAGATCATGAGTCAATTGAGGCTAGACCACCATGGAAAACCCGAAAGCACTGGACAGTCGTTTTCTCCTAGTATGGGTCTCCTCAGCATAAACAATCCCGCACCCCGCGAGATTCGAACTCATGACCTGCCAGCCTCGCTCGTGAGCGCTTAACAATTAGACCACTGAGCCGGTATTCAAAGGTGTTATAGTCTAACTCCGATCCATCCGCGAAATTGCGCTACCGTGCACAATTGTCTGCAGTGAACTGATATCTCACAACAGACTTGATTGAACTCCACTGGTAATGGCTTCTCACTCGAACTCCAGGAAATGCCTCTTGAAGTCTGATAGGTCCTAGGTTCGAATCTCGAGGAAGGGCGAGATCGTGAATGAGCACTGCTGAGGAGTCCCACAACAGGACGAAACGGCCTTCCAGTGCTTCCAGGTTTTTAATGGTGGTCTAACATTGATTGATTCATGATCTCAATCAATAAAGAAATGAATTTTCTATCTTGATTTAAAATCATAATTTTATGATACCCACTATGAATATGATCATGAAATGAAAAATATTCAAATATAAAAACAAATTTAAAGTTATCATAACACTTGTATTTGATCATTAAAATTGTATCTAATTAAACTTGATTGAAATGATTATCTGTCTACTATTTTACAACGTGTAACAAAACAAAGAAAAAAACGCACAGTGATGTAACGGTAAAACGATAAAAGTAAAACATAAAATTTAATTATGTGAAATAATACTAGAAGAAAGTCAACAGTATTTTATGACTTCTCTTTAATGAATTAATCATTAGTTATTAGTAGTATTTTTATTACTATGTAAAATATTAGTAATTTTATTTTCAGCAGTAAAATCGCACAGGAATATTAAGTGATTAAAGGTGGTCGGAAGGAAATTTTGGATATTGATTTCATGTTTGTTGGTACTCATCAGCAGTCCTTACCTACAAATTTGAGGCTGATTCACTCTAATGGATTCGAAACTGAATCACTTGACTTCACAGTCTGAAATGTGCTAGTGCAATATTTATGCCAGGGTCTCTTACCGAGTGTTTCTATCCCAACACAGTGAATGATTTCGGTATATTTTGAAACCATGTGCACTTATGAAGACAAATAATTGAAATCAGTATTGTTTAATTCAGTTTTAGACTTGTTCCGAGAGACTTTTTAATAAATTTATCGAATTAGAACATTCTATGTATTGTGATAAGTGTATGTGTCCTGTTTAAACGTCCTAAACCATTAGAGTACAACTCTACAAATGTCCTTATTTTCACACTGTTTTCTAGTTGAAGCCAATTTAGACCTAAGCCATCCTATACAAACCACTAAGTAGAAATGATCTTTTGGTGCTTTGTTTCAACACAATTTTTATGTTTATGTTACTCAATAGCTGTTATCTCGAGTTGACTTCCAAGAGGTCTAAATAAAATTACTATTTTCTTGAACAAGAAAAATCTCAAATAAAGCGCAATGCTGTACAAGTCAAACTTTGTGTTGAAGAGCACTTTCAATCTAGAAACACCATAAAACTGGTACTTTAACCCAGTGAATAGGCATAAAATTAATTACATCGTACTATCTCTGTTCGTATTATTAAAACTGGTATCATTAATGAGAAATTGTGATCTGAGTAAATTATAACATAGAAGCATTCTGATTTAAACTCAAGGAATGAATGAAGCAATGAATATCATGATTTCAATTTTACTGAACACATTCTGATGACCTTTCATTGAAAAAAATGATGAGAATCTGAATTGAGACATTATTCTTATTTTCTAATACTAATTAGGCATATTAAAGATAATTATTGTCTACCACTGATATACAGGACATGCTTCTTATCTTAGCTCAGTAAGACGAAGCACATATTATGTATTCATCTACTATCCACTATTCAACTTCAGTTAAAATACTTATGACTATATGACAATATATATAGTCAAATCTACTCATTATGTACATATGTCAAAAAAGACTAATCAATTGCAGTCGTTACCAACAACAGCAGGAAAATGAAAACCTTTACACATTAATCAAACATAATACAATAGTAAAATATACTATATAAATTGTTTTAAGTTGTTTTCACAAAAAACGTTATATAATAGGCATTTTCATAAAGAAAACCCAGAAATCTCTATATAAATAAATCAATGAAATAAAACTTATCATGCCATAAATAAATAATAGATAAAATGAATAACATTCTTTTAATGGTTTCGATGGAAATCATCACTATGTCCAAGACAAAAAAACCACACAACGATGACAATGTCAACATTTCAATCATGTGATCTTGATTTTCAAGATTAACAAAAACAAATAAATCAAGTGGACGTAAGAAAAAAATATATTGGAAGAAAAAAAGAAAAAAATCTAGCAAGTGTTTTTTGCAATAATAAACCTACTAAAAACAAAATATACAGATTGAAATAGGTAGAATTAAAATAATGAGTAGTCTGTGCTAATTTCATTCTCTATGTATTTTAAATTGAATAGGTTGAAAAGAATTTAGTCATAAAATTAAATTTTATAGAACGAAATCCTTTTTTATTCGTTGCTATGAGACGATTTTTTTATTTTTATTGTCAGTTATAAGTTTTGGAAAGATACAAAGTTGAATGGACTGTATCAATTCTGGAGCCATAAGTCTATCAGCTGATTAAACTTTCTTTTTAAATGAAATAAATTTTCAAATACATGTTGTGGTAAGGATTTTAAAGAGTTAGTTATTCTATGAGAGATTCAGTAATCAGCTAATAAGTAACTGGTTCTGGACTCTAGAAACTTTTTAAAGGGTACCTGCAAATTCTGTGTTCTGAAAGCTTAAGCGAAACGAGGATAGTTCTGATGAGAAATCATTAATAAGTAATTTTAAGAATAAGGAAATACCACTTCTTGACCTTCTGAATGACACAAAGAATAAGTTTCATTGAGCCAGTCTCTTGTCATTCGTAAACGTTTAGATCCCAGGAACCAACTAAATTGTAGTTATTTGGACTAATTTCAACAGTTCAGTATTTTTTAGACAAGGATTAACTACTTGCATGCACTACTCAAATTGGTTGAATGTATATGAATATATTCAAAGTCCAAAATGTTCTTACGTTTACATAACTCAAGGTTTTATGTAATGACCAGAGGATTGTAAAACGTTAAGCGGCTGTTCTACATTAAAATTCAGTAGTTTTGAAGTTTTGTCTAGTAATGATTCCTAAATAATCGAGTTTCTGGACAACTGGTAGTTCAAAATTTTTTGACATGTATTTAATGGTACCTTGATAAATTATTTTTTATGAATCATAGTGTGATTGGAAGGATTAATCGGCGACTGCCAAATTACAGGTCATTCTGATAATAAAAGTAAATGAAACAAATAAACAAGGTAAAACATTGTATTCATCTACTTTGAAGGCATAAATCAGCTACAATCGTTTATTTCATACTAACTTCCTAACGTCAGAAACATAACCGATTTTCGTATGTATTTTAGAACGAACTAAATACTGTCTACTTGAAATTGTACAAAACATTTTCTTTGAAGAACGTATAGAATTTAAAGGTTGCTTTTGTCGAAGTAATTCACTTGTATAATCATTGAAATGTATTATGCTAGTTTCAAAATCTTCAGCAATATGTACCAAAAACTATATAAAATTAAGTTGTTAAGACAGGATAAAATGCGAGATTTTATTTTAGTTCAGCAAGATATTTATTAATGTGGTAACCGGTAAGTAAAACATTTCTTCTATTTCATTGTGAAAAAATATTTATTATAATATCAATATGGGGTTGTGGAGATTTCTGAGTCCTGATTGAGATTATGAATCGATCAATGCTCAACCACACTTCAAAACCTGGAAGTACTGGACGGTTGTTTCGTCTTAGTATTAGATGCCTCGGCAGTTCACATCCGCGATCCCGCATGTGGGATTCGAACCTAAGACATTCGGTCTCGCTCATAAGTGACTCGCCTCAAGGTGGATTTCCTAGAGTTCTAGTGAGAAACTGTGACAAGTGGAGTTCAACCGTCAGGCAGTTACTCACTGAAGACAATGTAGGACGTTCACACAATATTGTGGATTGGTCAAAGTTAGACATTAACACTGTCAGATACCAGCTCAATTGTCTAGAGGTTAAGGGTTCAAGTTCCGTGTGTGTTACCGTGGATGAGCACTGTTGAGAAGCCCCGTACTAGGACAAGACAACCGTCTAGTGCTTCTAGGTTTTCAAGGGTAGTCTAACATTGATCCATTCATGATCTCAATTTACTATAATATTTATTCACTGAAAAATTAGTTTTGCGTTTTTCCACAGTTTCAGTTCATTGATTAGGCATAACATGTGAGCGAAATCTGTATGTACTTTTGCCAATCAGTTGTCATCGTGCTTCAATAACAGCGAATAAATTTTTTACATACTATCATATTTTCATCTTCATTTTTCACGCTGTATAAACGGTAGTTCTTCATACATCAGGTACTAGTTTTCACACTTGAAAAAAACAAACCATGGGTCTTCAATTATCACAGAGAGATCAATAGGACATGGTTGAAAACCAATTTTTTTCTCTTTCTTCATATCAAGTGATTCTTTACTAACAATACTGGTTATTAATATCTGTTAAACCCTTAAAATATCCTAATCAGATCAAATAATAATCCATGGTTGTTACTGCTCGTTTTCTTTTGTCTACTAAAAAAATGGGACAATTTTCGATAATTACTTTTTTAGTATCAGAAGGGGTTTTGTGGAGATCTTAGTAATTTCATTTGTTGGGATCATGAGTGACTAGCTTCAAAATGTATATCCTGGAGTTCTAGTGAGAAGCAGCGACCAGTGGAGTTCAACCGGGTTAGTTGTGAGACAGTAACTAACTGAAGACATTGGTGGATATGTAGCTCAATTTTGTAGATTAGTTGAGATTAAACATTAACACCGTTGGATGCCAGCCAGCTCAGTGGTTTAGCGATTAAGTGCTCACGCACAAAACTGATAGGTCATGGGTTGGAATCTCGCGAGGCGGGATCGTGCATGCGCACTACTGAGGACCCCCACAATAGGACGAAATGGCCGTCTAATGCCTTTAGGTTTTCCATGGTGGTCTAACTGCATTTGACTCATGATCTCAACAATTGAAATTATTTTTTTATTTACTTACATTATAACAATCATCCAAATAAATTTGTTATATTTAGTGAAATGTTGTTACATAATAATTGGTCAGTGCTCCTTTTTGTATGTAACAAACTGATTGAAATTCTGAAAATTTATAAAATTTTAAACATTATAAAAGCTCACGTGCAATTGAATTTGTTCACATTTAATTTGGTAAAGTCCTTTTGTTAACTTATTTAACGGACAGAGTCATCTGTACAATAATAACTTATCTATATCATTGTACCTTTATTATTGTTACGCTTGTATGAATATGTATGCTTGAGCATTGCTTACCGCGTACGTATATATTGATTCTGCTAGCCTTACTATTAGTCGCTTAATTGATTCAATGATTCATTCATTTCACTATGTATATATATGTACATTTTAATCCTGTTCATTGACTCGCTGACTCTCTCATTCAACTCGCATGCTCACTCGCTTACTTTTCGGCTCTACTTTTTCATCCTTGCTTAGCGTACCTGTAATTTTTGTTATCTGTGCGTGGTGCAGTAATAAATGTAATAAACACTTCGTATACACCTTCTGATTAATACACCGTTGGGGCGTTATCCAGTGACGGTTATCAGGACGAACTGAATACGAAGTTTAAGAATAATATTTAATACCGACCACCACAACATAAACACTTTAAATAAGGATATAAATTTATTGATATTTTTGATGAATATTTTCATAATCTACTAATAAAATGAAACTATTTATTTCTTTTACTCATTAGATGGCAGCAATCAGATATTAATGTAGAATTCGATTCTTTCATCATAATCCAATGAGAAACTATTTGATTTTCACAAAATGGATGGCTATTTCTTCCTATTGTGGGACTTCTCAGCAGTGCGCATCCATGACTCCGCCTCATGGCATTTGAACCCAGGACCTATTGGTATCTCACGCGAGCGCTTAACCACTAGACCACTGAGCTGGAAACAGGGATTAAACCAAGGATATGTGAACGAAGTATGTTCTTTTCAATGAATGCTATCTATGCTTTAAAATAATATATCTAAATTAATAAACCAAATAATCTTCAGATAAAGAGTAGATACATCGTTTAAATTAATAGAATGCCAATTTAGGATTTGTTAATGTTAAGATGACTAATATACAGTGTCAACTTGAACTAGCTAACACGTTAAATGAGATTGTAAGATTAACAATTAGTAGGGATAATCAATTAATTGTTGAATACAGACTTAAATGGTGGCTTAATAAAAGAAATAAAAAGCATACATTAAATACATCATTTGTACATCTTCTTTGCGTTGTCGTTTACATACTTCATTATTTCTATAATTCTATTGTTATTTTGATTGCTTACCGATTTCTTTCCTATTTTTTTATTTCATTCTGCTGTTGCCAGGTATTCCAATTCCGACTGATGTTACGTGTTACCTACGTCTGTCAGTGTAAGTAATATACATCACAGTAGTATAATACGTTGTTAATTTGTAAATAAAAATTAGTGCATACCTTATCTACGCACTTCTGTTCAAACGTTAGTTGACATAAACGTATATTTTGCCAACCTAACCATTGTTTGGTCCCCTCTATATGCATCTCACGATTCGCTTATTCTTGTGGAGCAAGGTACATGGAGGTAGTCAAAGTTTTCTTCCAACTCAGATACAAGAACATGTCTCAGTGATTTTTTACAAGGGTGAGAGGAAAGTTGTTAAAAGTCCCGCTCTCGAACATATAATCAATTCCAATTACTTCACTGATCTATATGTTACTTTTAAGGTTATTTATACAATTCTTTCTAGTCTATCTAGATGTCTTCTTACCCAACTCGTTACAAAACCAAAAGCTCTTGGTATCTATGAGATGAAGCCACAACTATGGGTACAAAAGAAGTAAATTTCATACTACTATTCATTATGACCTTGGACTATTATTACTGTTATTATTATCATTATTTTATTCCACATTTGAAGATATACCTTTCTCTTTTTGATTATAATCCAACCGATGTAAGAAAACTGTTAAACGACTGATACTGATTAAACTGATCATTTTCTCACAAAATCAACCATTAATTCATAAACGAACAAAACTTAAATTATAAAACCATTAATCGGCTAATGATTATTTAGGAATCAAATTCACGGCTCAATTAACAATCCTCTATTTCTACCTATCATACTAAATATGTGCTTTATGACAACCTAAATATATAATTTATCACACCTAATTATAATAGAAAAAACGTGAATAGACCATATATTTCCTCTAATAAAGAAAAACTTATCTCCAGGTGTTAACAACTCTCTTTTTTATCAGTTGTACTAATTTGCATCAATTAGGATCCATAATTCAGAGAGTGCTATTTTCAAAGAGAGTTATATGTTATATGCATCCAATCCACCCCATTATTGTTCTATCTTTCAGAGACCAACAACGATAAATCAGATAATTATTTCCGGAATATAGTTTATTTAATTAATCAAGTCTCAACTGATATAATATTCACATATTACAACCTACACAGTTTCATTTAGTTAGTGTATTATAATAAGGATAACAATACCATATAATTTATCCTCGATTCCCATGTAATCAAAATCAAAAGCCATTATATATATATATATATATATATATATATATATATATATATATATATATATATCTTTTACGCATCTACAATGCGAATTGTTATAAACCGGATTAAGTAAATAGATAGATAAATAACATGTAAACAAAGGATATAACAATATAAGCCATTAGATGAGTAATTAGGTAGTAGGTGTAATAATAAACCTTTTTTAAAATACATTTATATGATAAATGAATGTACTAATTACATTAGGAAGAAAGTTTAAAAAAATTATATTAATCAATAATTGTATGAACTGTAGTTAGGAGAAATGTAAAGCACTGGATATAGGGCATAGAATATAGAGTCAAAATGTAAAAAAATTTAAATACTAGAACACCTTTATTCAAGTTTACCGATATAATATTTAGCGTAATCTTTTTTAAAGGTAGAAGACAAAGATGACTAAGACTGGAAAAGTTGATTGATCCTCTAAAATAGTAACAAAATGAAACAAAAATACGCTTTCTATATATTGATTTTAACTACATTTGACGACCAGTCAATACATATCATATGCAGGAGAAATGCACAGAATTGCTACAGAAGATGAATGCTATATGTCACGCCGAAAGAAGTTCTCATCAAAGTTATATGAAGAATGTAGTCCTGAACAAAATTCAGTTACGAATGAAATCAATATTAAAATAAACCAAAATATCAAATTCAATGTGAACAAATATTGCACTATACAACATAACACACTGAAAACAAGTGGATATTATACTGAGCGTATGTTAGCAAGCCTAGAATAGATACAATTTATCATTAATCCCAGTACTAATATATTTGACTATCATGGTTTTTGATGACAATAACAATAATTAAATAAGCATGAATTTACTAATATGCTTGTTTGAATTTTCTAATAAAAATGATTCATATGTGTAGAAAACTATAATCTGACTAACAAGTTTATTTTATGATCTCAATTAAATCCTCAAACCTTGCCGAATCTTTCGTAATATTTGGAAGTAAGATGAATTGATAATAACACAGTTAATTAATAATATATTAATGTAAGATGCCTTAATCATTCGCTTGAATAGATCTGACAATTGAAAAATGAAATAATTATACTTCATCTTGTCATTATAGTAAACAAAAAGATACGCATATAGAAATTTATTTAAATGATTGATAAGCATAAGTTAGGGCTACAAATGAATGGTATGTTTTCATATCTTTTTACTAGAATTTATCTGATGGTTGTCATTCGTCCATCAGTTACTTATCAATAAAGTTTTGTAAGATTATATGCAAGGAAATAGAATCCTATCATTAAACGATAAGATAATTTATATTTAAGTTTAATGCTTTTACAGTAGACTTTTCTCGATTCTACTGCCAATGTGATCTAAATTTCTGACGTATTGTAAGATAAGAAGAATCTTCTTAATTAAAGAATTATCATTAACAGATTCTTATTCCTATCATAACTAGTACACCTGATATCACACTATCAATTTGTACATTTTAATTATTATGTAATCTATTCCACTTCTATAAATGACTCATAAACTATCTTGAGTGGTTTAATAATTTCGCATATGCATATCAATATTACTGTATATTAGAGTCAAGCCTGATGAAGATTTAATTGAAACGAATATTGTTCACTAAAATATATTGTTTCTATTAACATATTGTTTTTATCACATGCTAATACTTAAATCACAAGACATTGAGTAATTAGTGTTATCCTCGAAACAATTTAACAGATTTTACCTTAAAAACAAACGGAAAATGATTTCATTTTCATGGATTAAGATATTTTGAAAAATAATTTAAAAACGGAGAAAAATGGACAACTGTTTCGTATTCGTAAATAAGATTCAACATGAGAGTGAACTCAGATAATTCAACTATCAGCACGAACAACTTACTCTTAGATCACTAATTTGGGATCCAGTGATTTGTGCTTCAAATTTCAACCAATTCATAGCATATCAATCTCAAATTCAGTTACCAAACAATGTGATCCAAATTAAGCTTAGAACATTTATAATTCTTAAACGTAAGTTTATAATTCAACGGGACTGAAAAAGTGAACATATTCCAGCCGTATTACGCAAAGAACGGACTCAAAGTAAAAGCCTTACTCAATAAATTTGAACTCATTAGTTCACTAACAAATAAGTTCCGTTATACATAAAATTAAGAAGAAACTTGCGTGTAGTTCTTTAGTGTTCCAGTTATTTTTTCTGACGAGGACTATATTTATATCACGGTTGGTACATTTTTAAAAACCATCAAGTAAGCATTCACCAGTCATTTAGTCCGAATATTTTTCTCCATGAGACCTGAAATGCTGATAAATCTGTTACAATAACAATCTACTTAATTCACTGCCTTATCTTGATTCTATGAACATTAAAAAATGAAAAGAATTAAATGGTAAACGGATAATTAGAAAAATAAACGAAATGATTTCAAACTGAAGATTAATTTATATTAACAGTTAGCCCAGATAGAGAATAACTTGAAAACAAATTCTCTCCATAGTATTATCAGTCCTTATCTGAAACGCAAATTCATTTAGTTAATGGATTAGAAATGAGTTCTTTAACGCTTGTTACACATAATGTTCAATAATTTTAGAATGGAAAGTGACCAAAATCAACCAAAAATTTCCTCCTAATCATATTATAGAAGCCAAATCTGACATATACCCAACCATTAACATTCGATTTCTACTATCTAAATAACAAAAACAAAGGATTTACTACAAAATCCTTTTTAAGCTCATATCTAATCGCTTGTTATCGTCTGTTTGCATAAATTAATTAGTTCTTCTGACAAAACAATAAGATTTTGAAATATACTCTAAACAAACTTCTATGCATAATAACTGGATGACGTTATAAGAAAGGCATACGTGAGGGTAGAATTTTAAATAGTTGACTCCTGTTTATAGTATCAAAAATTCTAGATTTTGTTTTTGGTAATATCTGTATAGAAATATTGGACTTCATTCAAAAATCAATTAAATACTATTTCTATTCAATATTTTTCGTTGGAAAAACGTTTTATCCAGTCAGTTGAAAAGTAATGAAATAAAGATATTTAAATGAAAAACAGTAAAGTTTTGAAAGCAGTTGTGAATAAATTTCACTAAAATCACTGTCCACAAAACACAGTTATATTTTATTGGATATTGATTTGTTTTTGTGGAAGAGATCAAATGATCTAGGTTTATTTTTGTTATATGTCAGTTATTTTTTCTTTGAAGGATAACTTTGATAACACTTTTCTAATCCATATTTTTATGATTAATTTTCGTATTATATAATTGATTGTCGTCGCTTTTAGTTAACTGAGTTTAATATGCACCCCAAAGTGATTGGATATTACCATATGAAAATGGTTATTCCTTTTCAATGTCGAATTTCTGTTCAGAATATAAAAGAAGCCTGAATGTCAAGTCTTCTTTATCTCATATTAACATGTAGATTATCAACATTGAAATGTTATAGTAAGTCAGTAATCATACGTCAAATAGAAACCTCAATACTTAATCGCCTTTATTGTGATATAACGGTCTTCACTTTAACATTATAAGTGGAAAAGACAATAAATTCTAAACTATCTAGCCAATGAGCTTCATTGTTAGTATTTAAAGTTGTCTACTAGGATTACATCAGTGCTTATCGTTGAAAATCTGTCAGTTCTTCAGCGTACTGATATGATGGGAAGAAAACTCAATATTTGATTGATTTACTCAATATGAGTTTTATTCATCATTACATCCGTGTTGATTTAATGTAATGATTACGCAATGTAGTAATTGTTTCCTTTCTCGTATGATATTTTATTTTGTATAATATACAATATTCTTGTATTCCATTGACTATGAACTATACTCAGCATATGATTTGTTATAACTGTGAGTATTTTTCATGTATGTGATTTCATTCGAATTATTAATCAAACGGCTGTACAATCAATATAAAAACGAGTATATTTTCTACTAAGAGACTTCGCTCGTCTCTGCTTGCTGCAGAATACACTTCTTATTTCAAGCTTGGACTTCTCCCTCTATAGCGGGGCTGGAGCGCAGCAATAGCTAGCTCACTGGTCATTGGTCATCGAATTTCGTTCTTGTTCGCAAATCTAAGTGAACTCGTTAAGCTTCAAACCTAACACGTACAGATAAATGTAAAACACAGAAATATGTGGAATAATCTTTTAAAAGATTAAGAGTTAATTTTATTCAAATTACATACAATAAAAATCTTATTTAAAAAGAACTTTAATATAAAGGATTTCACATAAACTCTAATTCTTAGATATTTCATTATTTTTTTTTCTCCTAAAATATTAACATCAAACTGAATTCAGATATCAGTATAGGGGTTGTAGAGATTATTAACTTTTTGATTAAGATCATAAAGCGATTGATGTTAGACCACCATTGAAAACCTGGTCCAGTAGATTAGGCATTCGCGCGTGAGAGTGAAGGTCAGGGGTTTGAATCCTGCGAGCGGGATCATGGAAGCGCACTGCTGAGGAGTCCCACAATAGGACGAAACGGCCGTCCAGTGCTCCTAGATTTCAATGGTGGTCTAGCATCAATCGGTCCATGATCTTAATAAAAAAATTCAGATAGTTATCTCAGGTTATTTTTATGAATAAAAGCCATATCATATCAGTCATAGGTACAAGGGAAGGAAAGTAATGTGCATCCATTTTCAGGTCATCTTAAAACTACAAAATGTGAATAATAATATAAGGATCAAATTAGTGGAAATCACAACATTAATGCAAAGTTTAAAATAAATATTTCAACAAAAATATCAATGAAATCAAGTGGAATAATGTTATACTGAATACTTTTATAGGAAAAAGAATGACTCAATTATTAATCTAACACTAATAAAACTTGTGGGGCCCCTTATTTTGCATAATCGTTGACCCAGATAAACGAACGTGGAAACGATATGAAGAAAAAAAAGTGAAGCAAAAACGACGCGGAATGGAGATGGCGGATAAGCCAACTCCCATTTGACCGACCGTTATTCAATAATTATAGATACATGAAAATAGGTTATAGACATGTGATGAGTAACGGAATAAGAAGTGTACACACACCTACGCGCTCATATAAAAACAGTCAAGATTGGTAAGCGAATAATTAACAAGGTCAGAATGTGACTCAAGTAGAATGAATAGACTGAGCTGTCCGAAAGCTAGAATAATGTATATTGTATGGGCTTAACATAATAGCCGACACTACAGACTAATCAGAAATATTGTTCATGTAAATTCAATGGTCTAAATGTGTCCTAAAGTCTTTTTTTACTGTCTTTAGGTATCATTAGTGAACAATAATGAAGTTTTCAAGACTAAAACAGAAACAAATATCCAGTGTAAACAAAGATGGATAGTAGCTAGCTGTGGAATAGAGGACAAGCGTATTCTTCTATTTCAGACATATCAGCCGTATGTACTTGTATCTCACAGTTGATGTTCACTCTGGGACTCGAAACCAGCAGCGTCCACCTCAAACGCCATCGCGTCATCCACTTAGCTACTGACCCCTGATAACCACTTGCTTGTGCAATGGGGTGAAGTTTAAATTCATTTGGTATTGTTTGTTTGAATCTTCCCATCGATGTTTAAGACTTCAATTGATCAGTCTGTTATTGGCATATGTGCATACTGTGTGTATTGCTTTGATTAACAAGCATCAGAAGCAAAGATGGATGGTGGCAGGCAGTGGAATACAGGACGCGCGTTTCATCCTATTTGAGACTAGTCACCTGGATGTACCTGCATCTCAGAGTTGATCGCCACTTGAATGCTTGTGAATTAGGGCAATATCGATACAATACACACAGGATGTACATATGCCAATAAGAGACTGGTCGAGTGCAGTCATAAACATCAATGGGAAGATTCAAGTGAACAATACGAAGTGATTTATATATTGAGTGTTCCTTGATTTTTGAAAACTTCACCTGGTTGTTCGATTCATCATTATACTTATCTTCAAACTGAACACTATAGAGATGTCATTATTTTGTTAATAATTACATTTGTAATAGTAACTAAATTTAAAATTTCTCAAAATTCATTCACGAAGTCAAACGTCAGTGTAATTCGATTATGTAAATAATGTGAATGATATAATTGATGACATTATAGTGGAGTTATACTACATCACGAATTGAATCAAGTTCAAAACATGACTTGTTGATTTCAAGTACTTTCTTCCCAAAATCCCTCAGTACCATAATGGACACTTATAGATAAGTTGAAAAGAAACATTTGTATAGTAATCCTATAGTTTACAATAACTCATCATATCAAATTAATTCATGAATAAATACATCCGCATAGTGAACATCTTCATCATTTCCGTTCATCAATCAAATAATCAAATAACATTGAGAGCAAAGATGTATAGTGGCTAGCAGTGAAATACAGAAAGCGCGTTTCGTTCTGTTTGGGATTCATCAGATGCAATTAATTAAGGCAATAATAAGGCTATAGGCATTGTATGTACATATGTCAAAAACATGCTGACCAATTGCATTCCTAATCATCAATGAGAAGATTCAAGTAAAACAGCATCAAGTGAATTCAATAACATTAAAGGTCATTCGCATAATTAAGATAGTAATGATTCATTTAACTATTTAAAAAAGCATCAAATTGATGTTTTTTTTTCGTTTTTTTTCAACAGTCTATTAATCTTATTTTGTCTTTTGTATACACCAGTTTTGATTCATATACTTTCTTGCTTATTTTTATTAACAAATCAGTTATTCATTAATTCAATGAATTAATTTTTTTGTTTCTTTTTCTCTTCGAAAAACAAAATAAAAATATTTTATTTCACATTTGTCTTTTTTTTCACAAAATAAAACCAAAAAAAAAAATTAGCATATTTATTTCGAAAAGGCAATAAAAAAAAGTTGATAGAAAAACTTGATATATTATGAATTAGGTATTAAATTTTAACAAAAATATAATTCATTTTTATTATTAATCAAATAAGATCAATGCTTACTAACATCTAATTATGTTATTTGAATACAATTATTATAAGAGATTATAAGTAAATAATAAGAGAAAAGTTTGAAGCTATCGAGAGTTTCATTTTCAGTAGGGCTATTATGGATATTATGGTAATTTCAATAGTTGAAATCATGAATTAATTGAAGTTAGATCGTCATGGAAAATCTGGAAACAAAGGACGGTTGTTTCGTCCTATTGTGAAACTATTCAGCATTACGCATCCACGATCTCGCTTTGCGAGATTTGATAGGTATTGGGTTCGAATCACGCGAGTCAGGATCGTGGATGCGCAATGCTGAGAATTTGATTAATTTACTTCTTTTTCATGATACATCTTATTGACAGTGTTTCCTATTCTTGAAGTATTTCATTGCATTTGAAAATTATTTTGACTAAATGTTCAATATATAGACGTACTTACAAACGCTTAGGTATAGTTGTAGATTTTTTGACAAAAAGGGAGATTTCGATCATGTCGGCCGAGATTCTGTAGGTATTTTCCATTAAAAAGAGTACTGAAAGAGTACATAAACCTTGTGGATATTTTCGTCTCAATTTGTTAACTTGATATGGTAAATCTTGAAATAACGATTATTTATACCATACTCTCCATTGATCATGTCTTACTAAAGACAATATTGATGTCTTTCTGTTAAATAAATTGTAAAATGCCGCCTATTAGTAAAAAATAAGATGAATGAAATTGATAGGGAAATCCAGAATATTCCTAGAAAAGAATCCAGAGAGAATCTGAAAACACTGAAAAACATTTTTCCAATCAGTATTGAACAGACATTTATCAGAAATATCTATAAAGTGAAGCCATGTGTCACTTTTTTGATTGAATCCTAAGCGAACATGAACATTATTCCAACAATACTCTACAGAAAGTAACTAGTGAATCCTAAAGATTGGTGAATTTGAAATATGATACCTCGATGGTAGAGAACCGTAGCCGGTTTCATTATGTCAACAAAGTTGAGAGAAAAATCTTACAAGTTTCTACCACGCATAATTATCATAATGACAGCGGTAAATAATCATATCCATGCTAGTTATGTGGCGGTTTTGTTCGTTTAAGTATCGTCGTTGTACTACGTGTTCCAGAAAAGGGTACAAAGAAAGTCATTGCAAAATTCGGAAACGCTGTCAACCGAAAGTTTATTCTAAAAGATTTAAGTTACGAACAACCAAAGTAACGATGACACCTAGTAGAAACGGCCCCCATAACGGTTGAAAGCATGTCGCTCTCTCAAGATTAATGGTTATGATGCCCGCTTACAGTTAGACACAGCCTCCAATATAACACTTATAAACAGAAGAACGTGGGAGAAAATTAGGAGATTGCGAATATATTCAACTCATCAATCAGCACATAGTGCATTCGGAAGAATGCTAAACACTACTGATAAGATTCACTGTGAAGTCACAATCAAGAAACTTACATAGAAAGGAGTAATATTTTTGAAAAAATGTCCATCACTCGACTTATTCGGACTTGACTGGATAGAAAAGTTGAAGTTAACAGACCGTCCCATAAACGTGATCTGTAACAAATCAGTACAATGAAAGTGCAGGAGAAAATCTCAATAAAAACATTAAAACGATATAAAGTGGTATGTAGTCAGGGTTTTGGGGAATTTACTAAATTTAAGGTTGCTCTTACCCTTTGACAGGGATCAAAGCCAGTGTTTCGACCTAAAAGACCTGTACCATATGCTGCCATCCATTTGTTGAACAAAAGCTAGAAGGACATCATAAATTGGGTGTCACTGAACCTGCGAATTTCTCAGAATAGGCTGCACTGATAGTAATAGTAAAGAAGGCTATTGGCAGCGTCCGTTCAAGTTCCGGTTACTCAATCGGGGTAAATGAAGCCCTAGAATCTCATCAATATCCCTTACTCGTACCTGAAGATCTTCTTGCTAAACTGAATGGAGGCATGTTCTCTGCAAATTTGGATTTGTCGGAAACATATTTATAAATTTCGGTCCCTGATATGTGTAAAGACCTGCTCATCATATACAGACACAAAGGCCTTGTTATATCCGAGCAAAGATTTAATCACGAGTAATTTCTGAGACATTAATTGACTAATATTATCTATATATTCTTACGGTATAACTATTCATTAGTTAGGTTATGTATATTTATGTTCCCCTTATCATAAGCTTCACTTTGACCTATAATTTATCACTGTACGATTTACTGTCCCTAAATTATGCTCAGTTTATTAGTCGCTGTCTCCCACATTCACAGCCACTTTTTGGCTTATTTGTGTACATATGTTATTTTCTATTTTATGGTACGTTGTGGTCTGCCTGATTGATATATAAACCGAGTATGTCTGAAATAAATGATTTGGTTCGATTTTGGTTGATTCGGAAGCTGCTTTTGTGTTCTGAACTCAAGAGGACGGGTTAGAAGGACGTAGGACCCAATAGGACGCTAGACTGCTCAGACCGGTTGAACGTCATTGGTCTTGTCATAGTGCGAATATTCGTATAAGCCGTATTCTGATTGGTGTATAAGTCACGTGATCGTAAGCCGGACATCAAATCATAACAGGCCTATTCCGATATAATCGACTACCTTTCGAAGTCAAGACTGCCCCATCCAAATTTCAGCAAATAATGGATACCATACTACAGGAAGTTACAGGTGCTGTAGCTTATCTGGGCAACGTTACAATTATGAGAGTAGATAGAACGGACTTAAAAAAGAGGCTCGACCTGGTGCTATAGCAAACAGCCAAATATGGACTCCGGCTTCGTGAAGAAAAATGTAACTTCTGCGTGCGAAAGGTACCCTACTTTGGGTTTATAGTCGATAAATATGGCAGACAACCAGAATTCGAGAATACCCAGGAATTGGAAACTACGCCTAGATAAACGGATGTCCTCATGCCACGATTCTAGTAATTATGGAGCTATCCTGCCGTTAAATAACCTTCTGGAGAATATAAAATGGAATTGCTCTACAAATTGTCAAGCTGCTTTTGAAAAAAATAGGAAACCATTAATTTTGGATTTGTTACTTACACTACGATTCATCTTTATTTATTGAAGTAGCACTAAACGTTTTGAATCACAGCATTGAAGCAATTCTTTCGCACATCATGCTAAATGGATCTGAGAAAGCAATATCACATGACGTCAGATTTTTAGCTACAGCAGAACGTAATTACAGTCAGATCAAAAAGGAAGCACAGTCAATTATCTTCTCTGTAAACAAATTTCACAAGATGATATTTGATTGTCAGTTCAAGCTCTTAGCTGACCATATTTGGGTGGAAGAAAGGGATTCTGGTATATACAGCAAACAGACTGCAACAAAGGTGAGCCTCGCTCTTGGATTACCCCTGCAAGACTAAGTACCAATCACTACTGATCTTTGGCAGGCTGATACCTTGTTTAGACTGACTGGTTCAAAAGTGAAACGTGGAGACGATTGGTGGCAGCAATTGAGACGTAAACAGAAGGACATTGAGTGTTAGAAGACGTAGTTGGTGATCTACCAGTTGCTTTAAAAGCCAACAGAGATGACGAAATATTAAGTCATCTCATCACTGAATGGTCAAGGAGAACTGCTGCAATATTTTCTCCGGAAAGACCCACTCATGATTATCGATCAATGTATTATGTTCAGTGAAAGAGTCGTTGTTCCAAAAACATTACACCAAAAGGTTCTGAAACGAATCCACAGCGGCTATTCCGCCATCAGCAAGATGAAATCGTTGGCTTTAAGTTATGCTGACTGGCCTAAAATGAATGATGATATCAAAACTACATGCCGCAATTATTCGTAGTGCCTACAAGCAGCCAAATGCAAAGAAATGTGAACCGCAACAATGGATAAAGCCTAATCGTTTCTGGGACAGGCTTCATGAGGATTTTGCTGACCCAGTATTTATCATTACTTTGTGTACATAGACTAACCTTGAAGTAAAGCGTTCTTTCCACATTTCTCACTTTTTTCTCTCGTGTTAAAGTTGTCGTATAGATTTAGCCTAGGGTTGTTAGAAGAGCTTAGGAAACCGATTCAAGCGTTCAGTCAGAATATTTATCAGAAATTTTGAAAGCTCAACTACAAAATATTACATCACTTTCCCTTTTTTGAATTAACATCGTTATCAAGTGTGATTATGATACGTTTATGATTGTTAGTCGTTTAATCAGATAAAAATTTTTAAATTGTTTGCGAAATGATAATTTAGTGAATAAAATATTAGATTACCGATCATTGAGTTGCAATTTCGAAATCCAATCATTTATTTATCGTTTGTATACCTTATAATTAATTTATCAAGGAACAAACCACATATTAGGGTTACACAACATTTGTTCATTTATCTAATTTCTCGTTACTCTATGATAGTTAAGGTACACTAGAGATTTTTCTTACCATTCCTGAATACTAGTTAATTACAAGTGATGATAAGTAAATAATTATTCCGTTAATGAAAAATAAAACAATTTGTTACTGTCCTTCAGAAAAACCTTGAACCAGTTTGCCAAAGGTACAATTGCAATTACTTAATTTCAATCAGTGTGATCTATGCAGTATGTGTTTTCACATTCTTATGTAACTGCCATTTCATTTGAAAATGCTGCAGATTACTGTGATCATTACTGTTAGAAGAGCATTGACATAGAAAAGTGAATACATGGTTTACAAAGTGAGTACTTGCATAGATTTTGCAAATAGTGTTTTCGCTTGGAGTGATATTAAATCAGTTTATAGGTGTGTTTATAAGTTTAAACACTGAAAAATGTCATATTAAGAATGGTATTTGACTAAACCTTGGACTTAAAACGCTTCTGATTATTTACATGTTAACGACATACAAGTTGTACATCAATATCACACATTAAGATAATGAACGCTTTAGATTTGATTTATTATATTCTGTTTTTAATAAAAATAAGCTTACCTCAGTAATGAAATATGTGATCTCTGTAGTTCGTAATATTTAAGATAAGTCAACAAATACAGTTTTACAAACGATAATTTACATCGCACGTTTGAATGTGACATCAGCTTATAATGAATTAATTGTGTTTAAATTCCTGAAGCAATTAAAAATATATTTTTGGGATACAAAACACGGTAGGAATTTAACAAAACAAAAACTAATTATTCCATTAGATATATCATGCTGGAAAGCCTTTATGGAATAAAAGATAACTATGAAATGTTGATATCATATATTATCCAATGAGCACATAAATGGGTTAAATAAAACAGCTAAGAATAAAACGTGTTCAACATTTCTACATATTTTGAATTTCAGAAACTTTTCAAAGCACATCAGACATTAGTCGTGTAGCTTGAAAATACTCATCCAATTTAATTCAACCCTTAAACTTAATTTTAATTCTTATATATAACCTTAACTATCAACCCACTCTTCAAACTAATGATTCATAAACCTAGTCGTTTTTTCCGTTCATTGTAATAAACAATTTAACATTCAAAGATCTATTATTTATGTCAAAACTGTTTATCTATTGTAATTTTACTATTTAATAAGAAATTTTTTAAACTAGATACTGTCCTCTGATTGGCTGACAAGCTGCCCAAGGTCGTCAATAAGACAGTTTCACCTTGTTCTTGTCTCATAACATACAAATGTGGATAACTGTGATGAGTGAAAAGTTGGTATTTTAATTTCGGCTAAGGGTACAAATCCTTCTCTCGGGAGGTAGGTGTAACTTATAAGATGGTGGAAAAGATTTGTAAGTGTAACATATATATATAGTCTTTGCTACAAAACAAAATGTTTTTCTTTAATATCTAGGCTCGTTTTGACGTCATAATATAGCATTCGAGTATGTTCTTTTTTCAAGCTGACAACTGTTTAGTAATTGTAATTTTTGTATATTATTGCAAAACTATGATAAATTGTAAATCAAACTATATATATTGTTAATGAAAACTAACTTGTATAAATTGGAATTTGATAAGAAGACGTTTAAAATGTTTAACCTAATAGTTGACAATTTAATGTTAAAATCAAATTAAAATATTATAGTTCTATAATATATTAAACCTCTATATGGAACGACAGAATGAACAATACGAGAAAGGAATGGAAAATATGAAAGAATATGGATGAAGGTTAAATATAATGATTTTGTAAATAGATTTTATATTTCCCTATAAATCATTAATAAGAAATATTATATTATGTAATAATGTAATCTATGAAAATGTTATTAATTTACATATCATTTTCTTTGATTAAAAACTAATATAAGTTATTTATATTATTTATTTGAACACATAAATATTAGTACAAGAGGGTACCAAATATATATGCGCCACACAAAACAATGAGAATGGGAAGAGAAAAAAAGAAGATAAGGAGCGTAAAAGAAAAAAACCAATAACGACCACATTAATGTAAGGTAGTGTAATAATAATAATAATAATAATAATAATAATGAGGGAAACGGAAAGGTACAACCAGAAGAAATCATTAAGATACAACCACTTTTTATGAAAATAAAAGGTTACAGCAGGATCGCCACTGGCTTCTATTCTGAGCCATATCTGATAACGTCTCTGACCACTGCGTCGCACCAGCCAGGGAGTCGTCAAGGCCCGAGAGTGGGCCCATCCTCCCTGCCTTTCGAAATGCTCTCACATGGCCACGCGTAAACAACCTTTGCCAGGAAAGTCCTACTCACTGCCTTCACGTGGCAGGGGTGTTGTTTACGAAAATGAGAAGACGAAAAGCGAATGTCCGGCGCTATAACCGGATCCCAAATCAATGGTGTACATGAGCTCCAGTATCCTGAGGGAACAAATGGCGTATGAATCAATTTCTTGGTCACCGGCTTCCATGGGACTGCATCTCCTCACGACGCTCCACTGCCTTGTGGGTTAGACCTTTATGTCAATGGCTCGAGGTGTGGCCCCCGAAGGAAACCACCTGCTTCAGTCTGGGCACCCGGGCAGTATCTCAGCCTACACACAAATTTAATGAAAATGATATTCACTGAAAATTCTATTCTCGCTTCGATTTACAGTCAAGCAATTAACATTATTATTGTTATTATTATCTACGTCATTTATTCACTGACTTTTACTCCCACTTTATGTATCCTTATTCTTCGACTTATACAGCAGCTCGCGTATGGTGGAAACTCGGTTCTATCTAAACGTTCTCGAGTTACTGTCTGGTTTAAAACTGTATGCTATCACCAAATATAAGTTGAAAATAATGGATTTTCTGTATTTTTCTAGTTTATATTTCGGTATTGAATCCCTTCTACTTTATATATTGTTTAATCATGAAGCCTTAAATGTCATTGGTTCGTCACTACCACTAAACCATTTTTAGGTTGCTAAATATACCATCTAAATTTTACTTTATATTTTGGTATTTACAGTAGATTTTATTATCCTAGAGATTTTCCAGCTTAATATTAGAAGTTACAATATATAAAACAGTATCATATTATAGGAGATTCCTTTGATAATATAATAAGAAAATTGTAGACCATTCTCTACTAGTATATGCAACCAACCTTAAGGTCGGAACCTGTTCAGTATAAACGACATTGGTAACTAACAAGCATAATAGGTTCAGATAATTTAAATACGTTTATCGATGTGGCTTACCTAACTAAATGATGATCTGTGATCAATAAATCTTTCTTTAATTGAAAAATATTAATTATGACAATGAACAATATTGTCTTACATAATTGATTCTTCTGAATAATGACAATATTTGATGGCAGAGGAAAGTTACTCTGTTATTCTGAATAATGTTTTACCTTGATCTTAAGTAATGTGTACAGTATAATGAAGATATACTCTTCAATAATTATTTTCATTGCGTACGAACTACATGAAGATACAATTTAATTATAATTATGAAATACATAACAAAGCATTGCGATAAAAAATTTTAGTGTACAGCGTCTCCAAAGCGTTTTTAACATCATATTAGTAACATAAATGTCTGGCAATGCAAATTGGAATTCTGTGGAGACAATTTAATGGATGTCACCATCTTTTAATGACGATTTTGACATATGTTACAAATGTCATTCCAAAGACTTCCACAATGTGCATAGAAACAAGACGTTTCTATCATCAAATGTTTTGATATGTTTTTCTTAAGGCTACATGTAAAGTAAAGCAGTTACTATTGCGAGCGAATCATTTACAACATCCATGAGAATGAATTAAATAATACATTCTGCTCTTCTGGTAGTTTTACTTAATAAAGAAAGCATTTAATAATCTTAACGCTATTCAATTCGTGTCCTGATTATTATCTTTTTAAAAGTTATGTCAAGCTTTTGTCAAATAATAATAATTTTATTGCTTTGGTGTTAGCCTATTTTCATCGACAACCTAGTATATAATGATTTGAAAACCAAATGACTTAAACGCTATATGGTTTGCATTAGCATATATCGAATGGTGTACAATGAACAAATACAATAATAATAATAATAAATTTGAATAAACATTTTATTAATCCACATTATGTACAACTATAAAGTAACTATCTTAATATTAAAACGTATTAATTTTTATTTTTCATTCTTTCAATGAATTTATCAATTGACAACTGTAATCTCTTGTAAACACTGCAAACGGAACAATTGGACCACACCAACTTTCGATAGCTAAAATTTTTTTAATCTGTAAACCTTTTACATTGCATACAGACAGTAAATGATCATCTGCTTGGTCAATCAATGATGATGTGATATGGAGGAGATTCTGTAAATAGGAATAACAAAAGTAGTAAGATTGTTATATGTATACGTGAAGACAACGGTAGAATTGAAATATTTCTTTATTTCCACGAAATACTACTTTAAATACAATAAAATAACACTACCGGTAACCGAGAGTAAGCTACTAGTAGACTCGATTCTCGATTGATATCCTATACACAAACTGAATTACGCTGTAGAAGATACACGATTAATGACCGAAAATAGAAAACCAGAGGACTGACTAGATAGTACTTTATTCAACACAATCACAAGTAGTCTACATTCAGTGAGTTTAAAGTAGAAATCATAATACGAAAAAAATCACAAACTAAACAGCTAGTGATCTACGTCAGAAAATTCATGCTCAATGACCAATCACATTCTCACTACATATATATATATATATATATATATATTGTGTATGATCAGCAAGTATATGAGAATGTTGAGATGGCAGAGTAGATTTGTTGCTCAGGTGAGTGATTTTGGCGGAGTTTTGTTCTCTAAGATGGATGGTTTAGTCGTGAAGCTTTCATCGTTCTTCTGAACGACATCTTCAACACAAACTTCAATTAGAAGTCAAGCATCTGAATTCCTCTACATATGACTCTTAGCTTGTTTTGTCGACCTTCAAGCCTCCTTATTTTGATTGTATCTCCAATTGATTTCATTCTTCTACAAATATAAGATAAAGAATCAAACAATCGGAGATACAATCTAAATATAGAAGTAAACAATATTAAGTTAAAAGTCAACAATAACCAATCAAGATTGAGGTCGTCAGGACAAGCTGTGAATTATATGTAGGGAAATTCGAACAATTCACTTCTACTTGATGTTTGTGCTGATGATATCGTTTAGAAGAACGATGAAAGCTCCACGACTAAACCATCCAGCTCAGAGAACAGAACTCTACCAAAAACATGAGAATGTTACTATTAATAAGATTAAATAACGCAACTAATATTAAGCCATTGTTAAATAGTGACTAATGAATTTTGAATAATACATATAAGTGAACAATAAGGTTTTACTTTAATATACAGTTAATCTAAACTAATTAATGAGAAGCTAGTAAACCCTTCAGGAAAACAAAAGAGCTTTTGCAAATAGTACAAAACTGGGAAAGTATTTATATACATCTAAGAAAATTATTTAACCAATCAAGGAATTTTATTACTCAATAGTAGTAATGAGACATTGTATAATCAGACATAATGAGCACAGTGGATAGTAAAACGACAGACGAACTAGTAATGTCAAGAATAATAACAGCTTGAATATTTCACCACAGGAAGTGAGTCAAAATTTGTGGAAATAAACTACCATTTCTATTGTTAATACTATACAACTAAGCCAACCAAAAATTAAGCATATCATTTAGTGGTTTAGAAAGAAGTGAACAAAATCTATATACATCTCTGCTCGATCCATATTCATCAAAATTATTTATCGTAAAACTTCAACTTATCCCAAATGGAATTCGATTTTGTCTCTTACATGAAGCGGAAGTCATTGGAATTTAATACCATATAACATCTGGGAACTTACTATCTGTACAGATATTTTACACATAAGTAGTTGTGTAGTCTATTTCATTATAATCAATGACACATAAATTAACAATACTATTGGTCAATAAATGCTTTTGTAAATTACAAGACAAGAATATTTTGATATTATGGATTTTAAACAATTTTAAGTAATTTTTTTCGAGCAAAGTAGTATATCTAGGGTATACAGTGTTATAACACGTTGATTTGGTCAATATTCACTATCACTGTAAAATTATGCCATGCACTATGAATCATATTTCAAGTGTCAAAACAAAAAAAAAACAATGGGAAATAGTTTGTCAAATGAACGCTTGCGAACATTATTTTTGTAAATGTTTAAAATGTTTGCGATGTGCAGTACTTGCTTCTATCATCTTCAATCAATAAGGTAGGCGTGTGACAAAAATGGGAATCTAACTTGTTTGTTTCTTTATTGAATATAAGTTTCCGCATCAAGATTTTTCAAAATTGAAATTTGTTTTCAATTTTACTGAAAACCTGTAACTATTTGGTAAAATTGAATTGATCCATTATATATATATATATATATATATATATATATATATATATATATATATATATATATATATATATATATATATATATATAATTGTAGCCCTAAACATCAAAAACGAGAAAATACAAACCATTACGAATAAAACTAATGCCCGTAGCTATCTAAACTCAATGAATTAAAAGTACGTTGTTTCATTCCCAGTGTGAACATGAACACTGGGACGCAGGTACATCCAGCTGATAAGTATCAAATGGGATAAAAACGAATGTCCTGGATTCTATTGCCAACTAATATTTGACATTTTCCACTCAATTTATTAAAAAAAAACACGATTGATTAATGAATATACCAGATGTTAACTAAAAAACTTTTTAAACTGGTATTCATGATATTGATGAATGTCATAAATAGTCGATTACTTTTTTTGAGGATGATGTTTAAATGTAATATAAATCGTAAACTGAATAAAAATATTCTGTATATTCTCCATAAATTAGTGAGTGAGTGAACTTAATGAAACAAGAGCATTTCTGAAATTTTTATTTTTACCTCTTTAGACATATTCCTTTCCATACGAAGATACGTAAATAATAGGTCAATTTGTAAACGTGGTTCGCAGAATGTATTATACGCTTCTCTATCATACAATATATTCCTAAAAGTAAAGAGTATAAAGGGAAAAAAGTATTCAATGAGTATATTTCTGTTGCATGAACAACGCTAACAGTAGAAGCAAGTATAATTTTAGAAAGATTCATTTAAACAAAACACAAAGTACCATGCCTCTTCATAAATAAATAAGATAAATAAACATGTAAATTTTTGGATATGGTTAGATCACTCTACATTAAGTTGGAGTTTTTGTGATACTTTCATTGTTCTTCTAAACAACATATTCGATATGTGCTTCAATGAAAAACACGAATTCCATTTTGCAGAACATTACTGCTATACCTTAACTATAGAGAAGAGCTTAAATTTTTCTAGCATGAGAAGAAAAAATTCGACAATCCCTCAAACGACTTCATCAATATTTCCTGTGATCTACAAAGAGGACAGATAAAACATCAGTAAAATAGACTTAGTGAGTCAGGTAGTAGGTAATTAGTTTTAGTAAAGACATATAACAAGACAATATTAAACTTTTCATTTTATTCGAAAATTTCAAAAACAAAAAGCCTTTTATTATTTTAAATATGGCTCAATGTATGTGATATTGTGTGTAACTCGGAGTTTTAATGGTACTCTCTTTTCTGTCATTTATTACTTCATAATATAATCTTACAAAGTAAATTCTATTTTTTGTGTTGAGCTGAACCAGATTTTATGTGTATCAAAGAAATAAATGAAATACATATTAACTATAAATTTGTTAATGATCTAGTTGTATTATGAAAGACCTCTAAGGATAGTTGTCCAATTAACAACCAACATGAATTGAATTTATATATACATTAACAAAAATAGTGAATTAACATACCGTTGACTTGATTCATATTCATTAATCATTAAATAATTCATTGATTTCATAATAGTTAACCAATTATTGCATAACCAATGTGTAGATTCATTAAATGTCAGATTATTACTTGAGTGAATTTTATTATGAATATTATTACTATTGATATTATTGTCTTTATTATTACTTTCATTTAACAATAACAATGGAACAATTTGTTTCAATAGTTTATGTAAAGTGATTAAATGAGTATTTGGATGATTACAAGGTAAAGAATTAGTTTGATATATGGATGATTTTAACCAAAAATTGATAACAGTACTCAGGATTGAACGAACTTCAGGTGATTCATCAAATAAGCCATGAAATATACAATCCAACAATCTTTTTGAGAAAAAAAACAACATACAGTGTAATATGGAAGGTTATGCATATTACAATTAAATAAGATGCAATATTGAGAGATATTAAACCATTGTTAGATTTGCAAACAAATACACAACCGAAAACCCAATCAATCATATGATTATCAAAATATTTTCAATATACTTACATTGATTCATCACTGAGTACTGGACAATTTGACGTTTGTCTAGTTCATTGTACTAATCGAATTACATAAAACAAACTGTTAAGTGACGCAGATTCAAATAACAAAAAGAACATTGATTCCTTTAAAATTGTATGTAAACTTTGTTGATGAGTAACAAATAGCACGAAATCTAGGTCGTGTTTCTTACTAACTACCTCCAACTATCTAAGATCGAAATATAGTGTACGCGATGTCGAATCAATTAGGATAGGGTCCATATTATAGCTTGGCCGACAGAATTCGGTAAGCATTACCAGTCTAAATAAACAAGGAATTGGTCACTACTCAGTGATCAATAAAATGTAAATATTTCAATCCTATGGAAGATCACTCGTTATTGGTGGTAACGGCTCTGATTGTGAAGCTGAGTGATGCATGATTAAATCATACAAGGAGTATTGGTTAGTTCAAAACTGTGAGTGTGAACCACCATGAATACTAGGTCCAAAGTGTCCTGTCGACTGCGTCCAGCCACCTAACATTTATTTAATATAAGGGATTTTTGAATTATTTTAATTTGAATAGTTCATTCAAAGTCCTAACTGGTGTTATGAAGTAATGAAGACCTAAACTCATGAATTAAATTATTTATTAATTAAATTATACTCCTCTAATTTTGTTGGTCCCTATCAGATATAGTTACTTAGTCGGATACACATATTGATATCCTCCTCTTTCACACAATATAAGAAAACGCAAAAATATTATTTTTATCCATCTAATCCTAATTTAGTTTATTTTTGTATTGGTTGTTTGAAGAGACTGATCAATTGCAGTTCTAAACATCAGTGAGAAATTTCAAACAACCAATACAAAAGTAGATTAAACTTTACCCCAATGCACAAGCTAGTAGCTTGTTAGTGGATAACGCGATGGTACGGTATTCCAGTTTCTGAGTAAACATCGATTCTGGGAAGTAGCAGGTGCATCCAGTTGATGAGTTCCAAATACGACAAAATGGGCGTCCCCGACTTCACTGCTAGCCACAGTCCATCGCTAACCCTAATTTAGTTTCAATAAAATTCTATTTGATTGGCTTGAAAAGAAACGAAATCATCATATGCCTACGCTTTCTTCTTAAAAAAGAAATAGACTATAAAATATTTTTCTTCTGATAGAAAAATTATACCATAAATTAGCATACAGAGAATATATACACAACAATTATACCTTTTACGTTGTGATATATTTAAAACTGATTTCAATAAATCAATCTGATTTGATATTGACGATGATTTTGTAGGATTGTCTGGAGGAAATTCCAACGTCCATAATTGTAAAGATTTTGAAGCTAAAATTCGCGATTCAGTTGAATGCTGATATTGTAAGCTATCACTTAGTAAAGTAAGCCATTGATCCATATAACTGTCATTAATGAATGTGAAAAAAAACGACAATTTATTTTAAAACAGACACAAAGAAAGACTATTCATTTTTTGTTCATCATGAAAATTAATATCAATACATGAAAACTTTTCAGTAGAACAATATAATTTTATAATAGTAATTATTTATCTAACGGCTACTAGCTTTTAAACGGATTACTATAATTGTAATTGAAAGCTACGATCTATAAAATCGATGGTGAACAGGTAGCTCACGACTTATAGTGAGTGAGTGTAGATCATGTCATACGGAAAATTGATTGAACATTGGAACGTGGACCGCTAGATTTCGGCTTCACAACCCAGTTATTATGCATATCGAAAGATTAGTTGAGTTTAAATTGGATCCAGTATAAAAACATGTATGTGACGTTTTGAAGAGTATCAAACTGAGAAGAAACAACCATTGTTTGTTTCCTGATTTCTAGTAGTTTTTTATGTGCGCTAACGTCTACTCACGAAAAGACCATCATAAATTCTTAATTTTTTTCAGGACAACTGTCAATGAAAATCTGTGCATAGTTGCTCCAGTCAATTAATTGGATTCTAAAGCATGAATTCCTAGGTGATATAAAAGTATCAGCAGCAAGACGTAAATGACTTCGGGTTACTGGTGTACACATATGAAAGGTTAAAAACTTAATTGAACAGTTGTCTGATGCTTTTTGCTTACTGATAATCCTGCAACTGATGTCAGTTCATGAAATAAAATATGCATACAACAATGTTACAAAAAAGGATGATTATGATTCACTAAAATATCTTATGTACAATCCGTTGGACTATTTTGAGATATGATAGAAAGGGAACGACAATACTCAAATTGATATTATAGGGAATCAATTCAAGTTGTTGAAAATCACATAACAATAGCAGATGGAAATCTACAACAGAGAAATTGAAAAATGAAACCACTAATGGCAAGAGTAAGAGAAAACTGTTTGAGTAAAAAGAAGAAAAATAAATGGTCTACATTACATCACCTCAAGTATTTGATCGCTAATATTCTGATTATTTCGTAAACTTTAGTCAGAATACTTTAAGCTTTATATACTGTTTGGATCAATAGTCGAAACCCACCTAAATTGGTCGCTCTAAATCTTTTTTCGATTCATCTTTACTTCAGAAGACATCCCCGTTAGTAAAATACAGTAGTTATTAAATATGGCTTAAAAGTGAAACCAATTGTATGGTTACTTTCTAAACAAATAAATATCCATTTTATATAAATCATTTCTTTTGAATTCGCTATTATTATTCTAATCATTGTTTATCGTATATTTAATTTTTTATGCCTTCATACATTAATGTTCTGATGGTCACTTTTAAATGAGATTAAATTTAAATACATACACAGATATTACAGTAACAAATGAGATTATCGACTTCTAACATCCCATCAGTTGCATTTCAATAGATATGGGTTCATGAAAAGATACACACAAAAAAACCCAAGCACTTTACAAATCCCTAAACGAATATCTTCACAAATATTTGGGTTTCAAAATTGAAAAGGAAATAAATCCATTTGAAATAAAACTTCAATACATAATAATTAATCCATAGTGTTATAATAATTTCAACAATTTTCTTCGGTTATTTTTTTCGGGCGATTTGTCCTCTAATAATTTTTATTAAACGAAGGTATCACATTCAACGATGACAGATAGAATGAAAATATATACGGAAAAAATGGTTGTATTGCATGAGTAGAGTCCGAAATATATCATTCTTAAAATAGCAAATGTAAATATCATGATATATGTGTTTATACATAATAGGTTTTAGTAAATTGATTAGAAAAACTAAATCAAACGAAGTAATTCTATAATGAATGTCATCGCAAAAGGATGAATACGATTATTTAATATTAGTAAGCAATCTTGAAATAAAAATACAGATTCGAACACACTTTTTCCTGTACTAAAATCAGCTGGCAAACCATAAAAATATAAAGTGATAGACTCAAGTCCTAGATGTTCTTACGACCTTCCCTTTACAGAGTAAGTTTTACCAAAGATTTTTACATCTTTTCAACTTCTGGGTTGTAAACTATTTATTATTTATTTTATTTTAGCACATAGATATTGGTACAAGGAGGCACCAAATACATATGCGCCACACAGATATCAATTGATATGTGTGAGGGCTGTGATCTGCCCGGATGCCCAAACCGAAGCAGGTAGTTTTCTTAGGGGGTCACACCCCGAGCCTTCGACCTGAAGATCTGATCCACAAGGCAGTGAAGCATCGTATGGAGATGCAGTCCCATGGAAGCCGGTGACCAACGATTGGTTCATACGCCATTTGTTCTTTCAGGATCTTGGAGCCCATGTGCACCATTAGTTTGGGATCCGGTTAGAGCGCCGGACATTCGCTTTTCGTCTTCTCAATTTCGTAAACAACACCCCTGCCACGTGAAGGCAGTGAGTAGGACATTTCTGGCAAAGGTTGTATACGCGTGACCATGTGAGAGTATTTCGAGAGGAAGAGTGGACTCTCCCCACTCTCGGCCGTACCAGGGCGTTTGGGGGCGAGTTGTAAACTACCTGGTCTCCACAACAATGACTCATGTATTTTAATGTTATCCTTTGATTTTTAATAGTGATCACATTAATGATAAACATAGGTAAGGACCTGTTCATATTTTATCTTCTTGGGAGCCATTGAACTTTAAATTACAAATGCAAATACACTGGGACAGTTCGCCAATATACAACATGACGTCCCAGTCACTCTCACACTATTTTAATCCCTACGACAAATGACGTTTCAAAACAATTTCTGATAATTGTGTTTTAATATAATGGGAATTTTTCAGCAAGTAATTTCTGATATATATTCTTTCAAACAACTTACCTTTATATATATATATATATATATATATATATATATATATATATCCTTGATATGCAACACTTATGTATATCAACCTGATAACGACTGTAAAAGGGGATGCTGTGTATAATTATCTATAGAATACAAATTACTTAAATAAGTAAACGAACATCCATTTATAAATAAAATATTTGTTTACCATATAATCTTTCAAATAGTTTTATACTGATACATTTCTAATCAGCATGAAATTGTGGAGATTATTGAATTTTATTGAAATCATAAACCGATCTCAGTTAAACTATCACTGAAAAATTCAAAGCATTCGATGATCGTTTCATTCTAAAATAGGACTCCTCAGTAGTTCATATCTACGATCCCGAAACACACAATGCAACCAAACACTTCCAGTCTCTCATGAGAACACTTAACATCTAGATCACTGAACTGGCATTCAACATAACTGTTAAAATAAAAACTCAACAGTCCCATACTAGGACGAGAAGGTAACCCAATGATCTCAGATTTTCAATAGTGGTCTAACTCACAACCGTTCATGATTTCAATAAAAATTTCAAATACGTCATACAATAATAAATGATACAAACTGTTAAACTTACAAAGAATAATTCAGTGATGTTGATGGTGATAGACAATTGAGTAAAGACGTCATAAAATATAATAATCTTGAACGATGAATACAAAAATGAATACCAGAAATATTCCCATTTATTAAGCATAGATTCAATACTCGTGATAATAAAATTTCTACATTGAATTCCTTTTGAATTCTTTGCATAAAACAAGTAGCATTACATGACCAGTTGAAAAATTCTAGAAAACACCACATAACATGTGGATAGATATATTCCAAGTGATTATTCATACACTGATGACCAGGATGATGATCACGATCGTGATGATCAACACCATATGTTAACGATCGCCAATTTATCCAATAGTCAATTAATTTCAAAGTAAGCTCATCAGATAAATCAGAATTTATTTTTAATAGATTAAGGAAACGTAAAAGTAGAATTGGTTCAGTTTCCGCATAATGAATGGTCATATGGTTGAATAAATTTTTATTGAAAAATTTTATACAAATATGACGAAATTCATTTAAAAATTCAATATGAAATGGCTGAAATAAATCAAAATGAAACAATCGAAGAAATGATGAAGATATAAATACAACTAAACAATAAGAAAATGTATTAGTTGCAAAAATTCTATCATGAAGATTATAAGACTATTAAATACTGTTTCAGTCAAAGTCTTTCAGAGAATATTACTTACATACGCCTGTTACTCCTCGTGAAGGAGCATAGGCCGCTCACCAGCATTCTCCATTCAGCCCTGTCTTGGGCAATCCTTTCCAGCTCTTTCCAGTTCTTATTCATCCGTTTCATATCTGAATCTATTTCCCGACGTAATGTGTTCGTTGACCTTCCTCTTTTCCGCTTCCCTTCAGGACTCCAAGTTAGCGCTTGTCTCGTGGTGCAGTTTGATGATTTCCTCAATGTATGTCCTATCCATTTCCATCGTCTTTTTTTAATTTCCTCTTCAGTCGGAAGCTGGTTTGTTCTCTCCCACAAAAGGCTGTTGCTGATGATATCCCGCTAATGGATGTTGAGTATCTTGCGTAGATAGCTATTCATAAATACTTGCACTTTCTTGATGATAGTTGTCGTAGTTTTCCAAGATTCAGCTCCGTACAGTAGAACTGTCTTCACGTTCGTATTGAAGATTCTGACTTTGATATTGGTTGGAAGTTGTTTTGAGTTCCATATGTTCTTTAATTGAAGGAATGCTGTCCTTGCTTTTCCAATCCTCAACTTGACGTCTGCATCTGAACCTCCTTGTTCATCGATGATGCTTCCCAGGTATGTGAAGGATTCTACATCTTTCAAAGTTTCGCCATCAAGAGTGATTGGATTTCTGTTCTCCGTGTTGTATTTGAGAACCTTGGTTTTTCCCTTGTGTATGTTGAGGCCTACTGGTGCAGAGACTGCTGCTACGCTGGCTGTCTTTATCTGCATTTGTTCATGTGTATGTGATAGGAGGGCTAGGTCGTCTGCGAAGTCCAGATCGTCTAATTGGTTCCGAGCTGTCCATTGTATACCATGTTTTCCCTGAGATGTCGAGGTCTTCATAGTCCGGTCGACCACCAGAAGATAGAGGAAGGGGGAGATTAAACAGTCTTGTCTGACTCCGGTCCTTACTTGGAATGCATCTGTCAGCTGTCCTCCATGCACTACTTTGCACTGAAGTCCGTCGTATGAGTTCCGGATAATGTTGACAATCTTCTCAGAAACTCCGTAGTGTCGAAGAAGTTTCCATAACGTTCTCCTATCTACACTGTCGAATGCCTTCTCATAATCAATGAAGTTGATGTACAGTGACGAGTTCCACTCAATTGATTGTTCCACGATGATCCATAGTGTCGCAATCTGGTCTGTGCACGACCGGTCCTTACGGGATCCAGCTTGTTGATCTCGAAGTTGAGCGTCTACTGCGTCTTTCATCCGGTTCAGCAACACTCTGTTAAAGACTTTCCCTGGTACTGGCATTAGTGTAATGCTTCTGTAGTTTTCACACTTGCTCAGATCTCCTTTCTTTGGAATCTTGATGGTGTTTTTCTTTCCAGTCCATCGGCACTTGTTCCTTCTCCCAAATCTTCTTGAATAGAAGATGAAGCATGTTTGTGGTTACTTCGATGTCTGACTTCAGTGCTTCAGTTGGTATATTGTCGGGTCCTGCTGATTTCCCGCTCTTGATTTGTCTGATGGCCATTCTGGTTTCTTCGGTAGTTGATGGATTGACATCTATGGGAAGATCTGTGTGTGCTGCTTCGATGTCCGGTGGATTCACTGGAGCCGACCTATTCAGGAGTTTCATATTTCCTTCTCTTGCAGCTTTTTCCTCCGTTGTTGCTATTTCTTTCAAGTATTTCTGCTTGCCGGCTCTAATGCTCTTCTTCACCTGCTTGTTTGCTTCTATGTACTCTGCTTGTGCTTGTACTTTCTCTGCTCGTGTTCGACTGTTGTAAATTGCTGTCTTCCTGTTCTTCCTTTCTTTGATCCTGTCCAGTGTTTCTATAGAGACCCATTCCTTACGGTGATGCTTTTTGAAGCCCAGAACCTTTTGACACGTAGAAGTTAATGCTTCTTTTATACCTTTCCAGCTATCCTCCATAGTAGTTTCTTCTTCCTTCAGCAGATCCTGTAAGGTTTTAGAGAATATAGTTGAAAGAAAAAAATGCTGATTGATATGATTTGAAATAACTAGTCACTACTTCAGCCAGGTCTTTCTTTCTTTATTCATTGAAAGATATGAAGATACAAATAAATGATAATGGAATGTGTATTCTAGTCATTTAGTTCAACATAGAGCGTTATATGTAAATTAAAATTTGTATATTAAACATTGTTTACATTAATAATAGCAAAAATAAACGATAAAGATATACCTCATTAGACAAAGAAAATATTGGTTTTCGTAAAGCGAGTAGTGCTGTCCATAGTTCCGTTCGATAATTCTCTTCGCAGTGAATCGTTGTAGGACTTTTATAAACAGAATTCATCAGAATACATAATTCATAAGCAAGATACCAAGCGGAAATAGATATCCAGTGAAGAAGATAATTCAATGCCGATTTTATGTTGAATAATCTATAAATATCACGTGAGAAGAGAGAATAAAAAGGTTAAAGACTATTTTAAACAATATTAAAATAGAGTCAGAAAAAGAATTATCAGTCAGATATGCAAAGAAAAATAATAAGCTACTCTGTAAACAGTTGAGCGTAATTTTTCCATCTGAAACATATGTTACGTTATTAAATCAGCAGAATATTATCTTTTCAGAAGCTTGTCGTTTTACGGTATGTTACACCACCAAGTTGGGCGAATCAAATGAGGATAGAAATTTCACCTTCTAGAGATCCCCAATATCTATCGGAAACACCGTAGTGTAATTACACTCTAATACAAAAGACAGTATGACTTCATCCTAGGATTGTACATTTGCAGTTTTTGGTCTTACTGATATCTAATTGACGCGCCCAGTGAGACAGAACTTTAAAAAACAAGTGTTCCAGAGAATATAGCTCATTTTGAGCATCATAATATTCATGTACAACGGCCATATCAATGTAATAGCTATTATCGAAATACTGGACAAGTCGAATAGTTTTAAAACTTTAGTCCTATTGGAAGGAAAAAATGTTAGTAGACCTGTTTAAACGATAACTAAGTGTGTATTTTGTAAGGTTTAACAGGTAAACACAGAGACAATCGATGTTAGATCTTGTAACTACTGAATGAAGGTAAAAGCTAGAGCTCTTTTAAGTAAGTGAACCGAGGAGCATAACAAGAAAAAAATAACAAGGGATAAGCCTACTAATATAAACAAGTCTAGAAAAATAAGGGAAAAAGGACAGGAGAAACTAGTGAAGACAAGTAGATATAAACAACTAGATATATTAGTGTTTAAGGTACTTCTGTGTAACTGTCATCAACTTTGAACAATTAAAAAATTAAAATCTAAAACCATCAATTTCATATTTAATAAACTATAGCCAAAAATATCAAAAATTCTTTCCCTAAGACATTAAAAATCAGCAGTTCTATGAACTGATAACACGTCATGATTTGATCATGACTATCAATTGAATACCAACAAGACTATCCCATTATTGGATCGAAAAAAACTTAAAAATAGATTGAGAGATGTAACTTGGGATGTTAATTGTCTTTCATCAAACCTAACTTTATATTATCCTATTAGTCTTACAGTTGAGGTACAGAAAAAAAATCTACTGTTCCAAACTATTTATATTTAGTATTAATAGAAAGTGTGATATATATTGCTCTAATTTACTGAATCATTAGATAATAGTTGTAAACTATTATTAACTATGGAAAGTAGTCCAAATAGAAAAAATAATAACAGTTACAGAAAAGAAAATCATCAATTAACTGAAGTGTATCATAAGTAGAAGAGCAATGAAGGAATATCATGGTTTAGACACCAGAAATGGGTTGTAGGACGAGTTTTCGAAAAAAGCATATATGCCGAATGACTGAATAGATTTAGCTTTCTATTACTGGACAAAATAACTATGATGCATAATGTATGACAGTATTACTCAACATTAAAGAATTGGATAATGATAAAAAAGCAAAATAAATTTAACTTAAAACGACAACTAACAAAACAGAATCACCATTAACTTACGATTCTCTCCAATGTTGAATAATTTCACAAGTTTTACTTTCATACCATGATTGTAATAAACATAAATAACCATGTACCGCATTTGTTATAGAATTATATAAAATTTTCTTATTAGAGTTATGTAGTGAACACGAATGATAAATTAAGTTTAATGGTCCAATGCTTGATATGTTACAAAGTGAAGATTGTTTATCTTGTGAACATATAATTGATTCAAATTGATAGTATATATCAATCGGTGGGCATAGAAATACATGATAAGCTTTTGAAGCAAGTTTACGAATATGCATACTACAATGATTAAAAAGAATATATTCTAGTCGATTGAGGATTTTATCAATTTTAGATGACCTATTTAGAAAAAAATTATTTTGGAGTGACGAAAAAATAAAAATCACAGTAATTATTTTATGATAGCGAATACATGTAAGAATTTACCGGTAACCAAAAATAGAATAAAAATGATAGTTTGTTTGAAATATGAATAATAAAAACGAGTATTTATACACTAGAGATTATTTCAATAAAATTAAAGAGTGAAATAAATTGTATATCAATCGCCCGTAAGCAACAATGATTTACGTAACTATGATTAAGTTAAGGAGATATTCAAGACAAATATAATCGGACATATTCTAAGATGTAAATGAGAAAAATTAGATGTTCCATGAAGCGATCTAAGTTAAACCATCACTGAGAGTTGTATACAGATGCTGTTTATTGATAAGGTCAATCTCGAATGACTAAATGACCAAACATCAAAACACGGTGATCGATATGAGAAATAGAAGTGGATGATCATTAGTTGCTTCGTGGTAACAATTATCATATTGAATTAAATATTTATTCACTAAGAAAATAGCTTAGTCATATTATCATGACTGAAAATTTTGCATATTAACAAAGTACTAATAAAGTTAAACGGCCAGTATATTTTCATGCTCTAAAATTAAAGGATCACTTACATGAACAAATTATATCCATTCAACCAAAGCCGTTAAACCAATAACAGAAATTCATTTCACAAACAATATAGTACTTATTACCTCTACAACTGTGTCTGTTGTAAGGCAGTTACTCACCGAAGACATTGGTGGACGGTCGTGCAATATTGTGCATCGGTTGAAGCTAGACCATAACGCCGTTGTATGACGGCCAGACCAGTGGTTTATAGGTTAAACACTCACGCGCGAAACCGGAGTTTCTGTGTTCACGTTCCGCGTGCAGGATCGTAGACGCGCACTGTTAAGGAGTCCCATACTAGAACGAAACGGTCGTCTAATGCTTTTAGGTTTTCAATGATGATCTAGCTTTAATCGGCTCATGAATTCAATTAATTTTATAAACCGTAGAAAAATTTCTTGGTTTCAAAATTTATGCCTTGAAATTTGAGCTAATTCGGTTTCAGGTTGGAATACACAGTTTCATCTAATTTACTTAAAACAACCTAGGAGAATTTCTGATTTTTACAAATAAAATAACTGTGTATCAATGTTGAGTACATATACATGCAAACTTGTATTTCAATACTTAGCTGTAAAAAACATATAAATTTACAATTAATTAATTAAAACATATACTTACACTATCAACGAATGATCAAATGATGGAGAAAATCTAACAATTAGAGTAAGTATTGGAATTAAACTTTGAGTAGACGATAAATTTTCATAATTACTATTCAGACAATTAAATATAATATCCAACATTTGAGGATATTGAAAGCAGATATCCGAAATTAATGGAAATTCTAAGTCAAGACTTGCACCAGTGAGACGATAGATCAATGCACCTGTTGGATTTGAAATGACATAAATAAATAAATGACAGTGATTACATATATTATAATTAAAGCTATTTACTAATTGTTTCCGTAAGAAAATAACAAGAAGTAACATGGACAAGAAAGTAATAGAAACTTTAGTTAGTTTGTCATACATAGCATAGAACTTGACACATGTGGATGGGTTCAAGTTGCTATATCCTATTTTTATTTTAAGACAAATCGCAGGGTGGTAGAAGTAATTATAATATCGGTTATATTAGTAGCAGAAAATATTAGGTACAGAAGAAAAAGGTATGAGATTTAGAGACTCAGATTCAAAATGAAAACAAAGAGTCGATCCACCTGAATCGTTGCGAGTGATTATGGGCCATGTCACCTACATTTTACAACTGATTATAATAATCGCGCAGACCCCAACCAGGTAGTCAACATCTACACACACGACTCATTACAGTATTCGGTGTGTTCACGGACTGGTGCTATGTCCTGGTTTGGTTGATTTCATATTTTTTCCAAACTACTACATCAAGCATCATCGCGCGTCGACGTGGTCAGTGGGCGAGAAACGTAATATATACAGCAACCATCGTAATCGATAAAAATTCACTACCTCATCAATTGATTTACAATCATTACCTGGTATATTGTGTCTGATCTCGAAATCGCTAACTCGATGGTTCCAGAATAAACGACGGTTATCTATTATTCACCTGCATTATACATGTAAACCTCTTTTCAGTATGTTTACGAAAAAAATTCGAGAAAAAATGTAGCGATAACAACATAATCAATTATCAGATAATTATTAATTATTGTAATTCATTTACCATATACATGTTTATTTAGTCTCATTAGAATCATATTTGGTTTATACGACAGCTAATGATACAATCAGGCCAATCAGACCAAAAAAGCGGAAAAAAATTAAAACCGTCAATCAAAGGAATTATAAAATCAGTGAAACGACAAAAGAGTATGGTACTTTATTTTATTCATTATAATAACGATTACAATTCGGTTAAATACTATCGAAAATTTAGTTATATTTGCAGTCTTTGCGTCTGTTTGTCTATCTTTCTATCAATCTGTTCACCTGCTTTTTCCTCGAAACTCATTAATTTATTCTAAGAACATTCGTATGTTCAGTAAAACATGGGTGTCATTCAAAAACCCAAAGCACTTTATCTACAACACCTATATCTGTTTTTGTAATCAGAAAATTTCAAGAAGGAATTAACACAGCATGATACAATTTCGTCTAAAGTATGTTCAGAATTAAACTGTCTTGTGTATGAATATTGCAGCTAATTGTAGGATATTAAACAGTTGTTATGCAATAAGACTAGACTACATTGATTATTCCTATTCGAATTTCAGTACAACATAATGATTAACTCGATTCTCAACCAAATGGACAGTCTAATAAACAATGTTTCATTCTTTTTGTTTTCAACCTATCTAATACTACAATTAGTATGTTTAAATAATTACATGTAGCTATTTTCGATTGGTATACACAATTCAATACAATACAATACAATTAGGGTTTTAGAACACAATTGAAAAAAATCAACTGGTTTGATGATTTTTTAGGGAAAAACAAAACACAACTGTAAACTTCAATCTAAATATGTTTTTAAAAAAAACCTTCAAAAGTCGAATTTATATGAAAAATAACACCTACTATGAAGTTGAAGAGCACCATTCCAAACATTCCATTTTTTCGAATTAAAACCAGGAATAACAGCTAATTGAAGAGCTTCAATTGTCCAATTTTTAACATGTGATAGACTATTATTATTTTCTATCGGAATAGAATGTTCATGTACACGTAATCGAGCATCAGAAAATAGTCCGTGCAGTAAATGTAAAGCAAATACTTGTGGTGAATCATGAAGTGTTGGTGAATCGAATATAATATGAGTAGTATTATTATTCACATTATTATAAGCATCATTATCATCTGATTGTGTAATTTCAAATAAACTTTTTAAACAACAAACAAGTGAACATGGCTACAAGGAAGATAAATACAAACAATTAGAAAACATATGAACTATATTACTGTAACTGATGTTTTTCCTTTTTTATCTCGAAACTTAAATTAGTAATAAAAATGTTAATCTAGATTAAATAGTGTAATATAATCTTTAAGCAAACAACGTATCTAAGATATTCCGTTTTTAGGGTTTGAAGTTTATCTATATCGATAGTTGTCAGTATGGATTGCGATATAACCAGCTAAATCAAGAAATAATGAATATCTGAGGTTTTGAGATTGTCAGATATTTGGAAGCGAATGCCCATCATAACTACGAGGCAACACCATGAATTCTTATGAAAAATAATAACAAACGGAAGCCGATAATGCTGGGTTACCCATCAACTGTTTGAAGTTAGAAATTTAAACCAGTGGACGCCAAGTCAGTTGTCTAAAGAGGTTAACGCGAAACTTGAAGGCATTTGATTCGATCCCCGATTGGATCGAAGATGACTGCCACTGAGGGGTCGCATACTTGAACGAAACAGTTACTCAGCGCTTTCAGTCTTTCAAAGGTTTACCATTTAACGTCGGTTTATGACATAAACTACAAACTACATAAATCTCCAAAAACTCCTTACACATTTAAGAGAAACGAATCTGTTTGGAGTTAGAACACTAAAGATATATTATACCAATTTTTATGTGTATTCATTAGATTTGATAATGTGTATCAGTCAAATTCAAAAATGTAGACATCGTCCTTAAGCCCCCAAATGCCCTAGTACGGCCGAGAGTGAGGAGAGTCAGCTCTCCCTCTCGAAATGCTCACACATGGCCACGTGTATATAGCCTTTGCCAGGGAAGTTCTACTCACTACGTTCTCGTGGCGGGGATGTTGTTTACAAAATTGAGAGGACAAAAAGCGAATGTCCGGTGCTTTAACGAGGTTGGTGGATATGGATAGTCCACCTAGGGGAGTTGGAAAATTCTGGTTCCAAACCAATGGTCCAAATGGGCTCCAGGATCCTGAGGGGACAAATGGTGCATGAATCAATTGTTGATCACCGGCTGCCATGGGACTGCATATCCTTACGTTGCTCCACTGCCCTGTGAATTAGACCTTTAGATCGAAGGCTCCGAGTGTGGCCCCTTAAGAAACCACCTGCTTCGGTCTAGGTACCCTAGCAGTATCACAGCCTACACACAAATCAAGTGACTTGTGTTGAGCATATGTATTTGATGCCCCTTTGTACCAATATTTGTGTGTTCAAATAAATTAATAAATGCTTGAATCACCGTATTCCTACTACCAAAGCATAAATTCTTTTAATTGAATAAAAAAAACGTTTTCAAAAACAAATATGAAACACGGTTTATGGATTACACTACTAACAAAATGTGGTGGTATAACAACATACAGGCGTAAACGTGGTTAAGTGTCTTTCATCTAACACCAAATCTCAACACAGAATACTTATAATGTATAATAAAAGCATTAAATATTACTTACAGGATTTTCAAGTCCGTTACAAGATTTAACCAGAAGACAAGCACGTATAACTGGTATAACCCCGGCACCACGTCTAGTAACAGAGTAAGCACTGTTACAAAGAACGTTCCAACATATTTGTAACATATGATCAGCAGAAATACCTCTATTACAGGTCGATAAATATTTAATATCAGTAGTCGGATTTCTACAATTTATTTTGAAAGCTGATGACTTTAAAGCATCCTCTTTACATGTTTTCAATGAAGAACAAGATGAAAGTTGATAGTTTTCAACAGTTTGTAAATAAAGGAGAAGATTGAAATATAGTGCTTCCATAGTTCCCTGGAAAATAAATGAATGGAAAATTACATTGAATACAAAAATACATGTAAGTTTCAGAGTAAAGATAACTAAGACATTTCTAAGTTACGTAATAATGTTTGCAGTTCTTGATTTTGAGTAATTAAATGGGTAGATCGAAAGGTACCTCACTTAATTCAATCCGTTAAACTTGCAACAAAAACCAGACTATCATATATAGGTGGTTTACCAACCTAAACTAAATCATCTTTATTCAATCATTGACGCTAATCAGATTCTAGTACTTCAGTTGTCAAATAGCTCTGATCTACGTGACTCTACATCTCATCTACTATATTAACATTTTAGGTGGGTGGAGATAGTCGTTAAGATACCTTTCTTAACCCAAGTCTCGTGACATTCGGCATTTGTCAGCAAGGTGCACCTATGATCTTGAAAGAACTGATGTTTTCGATGGGTTCGAATATCAGAGACAAAGAATATTACTTCTATCAAGATTGCAAATACACACATTTATGTCAAAGATTAATTATCAACGGTCTATAAGTTAAGGAACGTGAAGCAGATCATTTAGTGTGACCTATTTAATAGATAAACCATCAACGGAATAAAGAAAAGATTATTTTTTAATAAAAACAAACCCTCAACAATAACCATTATGGAAAATATTTTTAAGTGTCGAAATCATATTCTGGGGCTTTACAATTGTTATTTTTGTAAAAATTTGTTAAGACATGGATGTAGAGCTAGTAAATTTATTCAGGTTCCAATTTATGCATACTAACTGCTACAGTATAAACAGTATTTTCATATTTAATTGATAGAATATGACTAACAGTGGAGTCTAAGAAGCGTGTTCAGTCCTACTTGGAATTTATCAGCTGAATGTACCTATATCCTAGTATTCACGCGAGAATTTAAAACAAATATCTTACGCTTCAAACACTCAACGCATTAACTACTAAGCTACTGAATCCTAGTAGTCACTAACATGTGCAATAGGTATAAATTGAACTGGATTTGTAGTTTCACATCAACAACGAGATCATTAAAATCATTACAAATAAAAGTAATTTCACATATAGCTTTCCATGTGAAACCACGAGAATTAAAACAAAGAGAAACACGAAATGCATGCATATCTGTACAGCAAAAAGTTTTTTTTTGATGTTAGAGGAAATATAAACAACCTACCTTGTGACGACATTGTAACAATTGATGCAATAACTGATAGCCAATTTTGGAGGCAAGCAATTTTCGTTCCACATCTGTCATTACATTCTCTTCAGGTAGTTTACACTGAATTGCAAACCAATTGGCAATAATGCTGGAACAGAACTAGTGTTTAATTTTTTCGGTATTTAAGAAAGTTTAAAAAATAGGAAAAATTCAATTATGTGATATTTTCGCAGATGAAAAAGAAACTAAATCTTCATTTACTCAACACTACTACGGTAGTGCAACACATATATTAAGTTTTTAATTGGAAACTCATATCTTCTAAATAATTGACAGAAACTGGTTAAAAAGGGATGATTCCTATAAAAACCTCAATCGCCTCCATGAATACCAACATATTTAATTAGGTTACTATTATCATCAAACGGAGTAACAGACGTTTAAGTGTTATTTGTTTCTTCAACCTCTACAGGTTGGTGATTGACAGTGACCCAAGATAGTGTGGGTTCGTTTATGTTGGTTGTCGCGCTGTTCAATCAGCAGGTTCAAACCTGTACGGCAATAGTACCGTACGTAGTATCGAAAATACACATACAAATATACAATTCAGGGTATTAAGTAGCAGTCTTAGTCATTTTTAAATCACACATTGTATAAATCACTCCTCTTGTTAGATACAACCAATCTCAGTGTATCTATACAAATGAAAAGCGTCATGACAAGACATTTATTTAATGGGATAATGAAGTGAATAAGATAACAAAACAAAAAGATCATTTTCTTCACTATACCTATCTCTGAATTACTACTGGATATATTTTAGAAAGTGGAACTAACATTTAACAAGTTGAATACAGATTTTAAGAAGTTTATTTACTTATTTATTTGAACACACAAATATTGGTACAAAGGGGCATTAAATACATATGCTCAACACAAGTCACTTGATTTGTGTGTAGGCTGTGATACTGCTAGGGTACCTAGACCGAAGCAGGTGGTTTCTTAAGGGGCCACACTCGGAGCCTTCGATCTAAAGGTCTAATTCACAGGGCAGTGGAGCAACGTAAGGATATGCAGTCCCATGGCAGCCGGTGATCAACAATTGATTCATGCACCATTTGTCCCCTCAGGATCCTGGAGCCCATTTGGACCATTGATTTGGAACCAGAATTTTGCAACTCCCCTAGGTGGACTCTTATTTATTTTTTATTTATTTGAACACATCAATATTGGTACAAGAGGGCGCCAAATATATATGCGCCACAGAAAATGATGAGAATTTGAAGAGAGAAAAGGAAGGTAAGGAGCGTAAAAAAACAATAACGAACAGATTAGTGTAAGGTAGTGTAATAATAATAATAATAATAATAATAATAATAATAATAATAATAATAATAATAATAATAATAATAATGGGGGAAACGGAAAGGTACAATCAGAAGAAATCTTTCAGTTAAAGTAGAAGCAACCACTTTTTATGAAGAAAACAAAAAAAGGTTACAGCAGGATCACCACTGGCTTCTGTTCTGAACCATAACTGATAACGTCTCAAGCCGCCGTGTTGCACCATCTCTTGGACCCCAATCAGGGAGTCGTGAAGGACCAACACAAGCTAGCCCTTTGCAGCTTTTTTCATACCACGACACCATGTCATACACTGACCACCTCTCCGCTTTCTCCAACCAGTCCCAGAGTCGGCAAATAATGCACGACGTGGGACGAAATTCGTAGAACATGTCCAAGCCACCGAATTTGGTGTTTCAAGATGGTGAATCTATAGCCACCATCCAGTTAAAGCACCGGACATTCACTTTTTGTCCTCTCAATTTTGTAAACAACATCCCCGCCACGAAAAGGTAGTGAGTAGAACTTCCCTGGCAGAGGCTATATACACGTGGCCATGTGTGAGCATTTCGAGAGGGAGAGCTGACTCTTCCCACACTCGGTTGTATCAGGGCATTTCAGGGCAGATTTTACGAAATAGAAAATTCTATTTATAAAAGAAATATTCAATTACTAAATGAAAGATAATCAGATAACAACTAAATTAATGAATATAGAATGAAACTGAAAATCATTAAAAACAACTGTCAATCTATTCGCTTTTGCATAACAACTAATCAACTATACAAATTCCATTTGTATAGTTGATTTTTTTCGTGTTAAATAATATGATTTAAAAATCATTCTTATTAGTACATTTGTATGAGTTATTATTCATTATCTATATTGAATATCTTTTAGTCAATTTAAACAACTGTCCTTCAAAAATAAATATTATTTATAACTGTCAATTTTGTTTATATTCAAATATATGTGTAAAACATATTTTTCTCCTTCCGAATTATTCTTTCTTTTAGTGTATTACTGATAAATAAATAAAAAAATGTAACCAAATAAATCAAAATAAACATTTGTGTGAAGTTTTATACTATTTTTTTTAAATCTGAAGTAATATATGAAAAATATAAATTAAATAATAATTGAATAACATTGTATTAATTAATGAACTCAATTTTTTATTTGATTATTTTGTACAGTGTTTGTTGGTGTTATCAAGCAAAATCGAATAATTAGAAATAAAAACCATTGATATGAATATATTTGTCATTCTGATTCATACAAGGATATCTGGGTCGAAACCTTTATTAAAAATATAACTGACACCCTACAACAGCTTATTAGGCTTATAATTTCTTGTCTATGATCTAATCCTGAGATGGCATATGAACACATACATATGATATACTTAGAGTCGCCTAATATATCACAATTTCAAACTCCATTCTGCTACTTCAGATTGAGAAGTGAGGTAAGAGTACCATTGGTTATCGGGCCTAAAGTTTAGTACATGAAGTAGTATTCAGATAAGTTGTGCTGTATCTTATGTCCGCTGTCCAAAATCGAGTACCAAGTCACCAATCAGAATCTTAATTTGACCTGCTATGTACTCTATAGCCTAGTGTCTCCGACTTAGTCAGTTACACATCTTACTAGCACTACTGACATTGAGCAAATAGCTAGGTTTCTATTGGTCCATTGTTCGGAAAATCATCTCTATGTTCTATATTTGAGTCCAGAAATGGTCATTAGCCTGTACGATATTTAGATTTCAAACAGAATTGATTTATATACAGATATACCGGACTGCACAGAGTCAAAAAATAAAAAATAACGATTATATATGAACACGTCAAAAGTGGTTGTGAATGCGGCAAGCTATAATTGATAGACTAGCAATAAATTAAGAATAACAAGTCCTATAACAATAGTTAATGTATGAACCAAAAGCTTATGATAAATGGAATGCATATACAAAGCAACCAAGTTACTATGTAATTATACAACAAAATTATAATTAATCATCATTTGAAAACTAATCCCAACTTCTACAATGTTTGTTTCACTATAACACATTGGAAAAGAAGTTGACTGATCAAAATTAAAGTAGAAATAATGCATTTGATTCAAACTTTTAATATAATTATTAAAAATATATTTACTTAACCAGTAGACTATCAATAAAATCAGCGTATGAATGTATATACTACTGTGATGCATGCTACTTATGATGACAGATATAAGTAGCATGTAACAGCAATAGAAATACAATGCCTGTCAGCAGAAGATTGAATTGAAGGGAACAGGAAAGGAAACAGAGAGCAATTGTAATAACAACGGAATTGAAATAATCATGAAAAATGTAAAGGATAGCTGAAGGAAACTGTGCAGATGATGTATTTAATGTATCATTTTCATAATTTACAAATGCATTCTGTAATATTCGATTAAGCAATAAATTGGTTTTCCTCACCGAGTTCTCGTTCACTACCCTAAGAATCATTGTTAAATACAAAATTCTAGCCAAAATATAGATTAAATATGAGCATAGGATATACCAATACTAAAAATATCAAGAATATATTTATAATGGCACACATTTATATAGACATATTTTTATCAACTTACCTTCAAGGTATTCCATGACCAAGAAAGAATATGTTGATATTCCGGTAATAATTCAATAGAATTTAATGAATCAATATCAGAATTATCTACATTATTTACAATTGTTGAATTATTTGTAGTATGTGTATGTGAGGTTTGAATGAGATGACACTGTGTTGATTGACCGACTTTTTCATTACTATAATGTAATAGACATTAAAAGATACAGAAAAGTATGTAGAGGAGAAAGCGTGGAGTATTAAAATGAGTAGTAATAATAACAATTACTATGAGTTTTCTCAATCGAATCCAAAGACCAGGTATTAACTTCAGTCTTTTACTATCTCTTCCTACCACAAACATTAGTTAAATAACTTTGATTGCGTTGACTGTCACTTATTAATCCTGAATGATTTTTATATGAACGTATGTATGCTAATTAATTACCTTATTCATCATGTGTCCGTAACTTATTTTTGTCTGGCTATAAATATTGAGCCACGTTTGATGAAAACAAGTTAGCTCACTCATCTCCATTATGTTTACTTCGCTTTCCGACTAACGATTGTACGAAACATACGTATTCGAAAATCCATTCTCGTATCTGACTTATTTAATTCCGTTATTCACTAACACGATCCAAGTTGATGATAATATAAGTGGATTGGTGACATGTATATTCTAATGACAATCATTCATACCATCTAAATGGAGTCAGATTCAGGGCTACTAAAGACTCATTGAAATGAACAGTTAGACAATAGAGATCTTAACTGCTTGCTGGATTCATCTTCTGATTGAAAACTAGGTTGAAAGTAACTTCAAGACCAATAGGTGCTAAAGTCTTTGTCTTTATTCATTGGTCACAGGGACATGGAAAAAATAGTACAGTGATCCTACAGGCATAAATAGGATTAATCGATAGTCAGACTAGACAATACTACTGCTCCCAAAATAACGTCCCGATCATATGGGCACCAATAAAAAACAAAAACGTGTTTTGTTTTTTCAAGATATAACGGATACAATTTTTTCTAATCATTCAAAATACTTACATGGTAATAAAACAAATTTCAATACCAGTTGATAAAAACGTATCAAAAGCAATTAGAGGAAAGGAACGTATCAATAAAGTACTGAGGATATCACAAAACAAACCCATTTGAATCTCAATATACTATATGTGTGTGTGTTATGATCCACCTATTAGAGAGTAGCGTATTATCGATCGGAACAGTGACGCATAAAATACAAGCGAGCAGCCTAGAGTCCTGATTGGTCCTGCTTTCCTGTCTAGCCCAGCCAACTAAGTCCAGAACACAAGTCTCAGCCTTGGAGATATGAATCGTTATATTTCAAACATACACTGTTTATATACCAAACAAACAGACTACATCGTACCATAAATAGAAAGTAACATTTGTATAAGATTTAACCTTCAGGAAATGACACAAATAAATATTGACCAATAGGGAGATGACACGTTGGAAGAATATTGACCAATGGGGAAATGACACAATTTCTCATTCAGGAATAGCATTCGATAATTTCTGGGGTATTTTCTGAATACCCCAACACCTCCCTTTTTTTGAAGCGTTAGAGATAATAATGATCCTTAGGATTTATTTTTATTCGATTAGGTTTCCGCCTGATGCGCTGCAACCTTCTTGGGAGTGTTGTATGCGTCTTGTTATTATTCGGGTCATTTTTAATTTCATTATCCGACTCAGTTAATATATTTATTGGTATATTCGACTTGATATCATTTCCTGTCTCCCGCTCCTGTCTGGTTGGCCGTATCTGGTTTGCGTGTCGCACCCATATCTTTTGTCCAACTTTTACTTCATAGATAACCTTCCCTTTTTTCCGTGTTATCATGCCAAACTTCCAGGTTGGCTTTACTCCCGTGAAATCTCTTGCTATTACAGCTTGTCCCACCTTAAAGCTTCTGGGCAATGCACCGTGCCGCTTGTTGAATTGCTGTTCCATTCGTTTGTTCTTGCGGAGGTTGGCTGTAGATTTTGGTTTCATTTGCTCTATAGGTATTCTAATCTTTCTCCCAAAAATTGCTTCTGCTGGACTTTCTTGATTATTTGTAGTTGGGTTGGGTGTTGCTCTGTAGGTTTGTAGAAATCTTTGGATGATCTCTTCTGTTTCCCCTTCTCCTTCGGCTTTAAGCAGTGCTCTTTTAAACGTATCCACGAATCTCTCGACTAGACCATTGGACTGTGGATGGTATGGGGGTGTCTTTATATGTCTAACGGCGTTGGCGACGCAGAACTTCGAGAATTCGGCGGAGGTAAACTGTGGTCCATTATCAGACACCAGTACATCTGGACACCCAAAGCAGCTGAATACTTGTCTTAGTTTTTCGATAGTAGCTTTTGTCGAAAGAGACTTCATACAGTGGATCTCTGGCCATTTTGAGAAGGCATCAACAATCACCAAGTACTGTTTCCCGTTTATGGGACCTGCGAAATCCACATGTACTCTTGACCACGGATTTTCCGGTGTCCCCCAACTCTGCATTTCTGTCTTGCGAGGGCTTTGATAGCTTTAGCACACGCGGAACATCTCTCAACATAGTCTTTGATCTGAGCGTCAATATTCGGCCAATATACATACCCACGTGCAAGTGCCTTCATCCGCGCTATCCCTGGGTGTGCAGCATGCAGTTCTGACATCACCTTACGGCGTAAGTCTGTGGGTACAATTACTCGATTTCCAAACATCAAGCACCCATCCACAAACGATAGAGAACTTCGACGGTGAGAATACTGTTCAATATTTTTGTTGTCTATATGGGTAGGCCAACCATGTTCGAGGTATCGAATAATCTGCCTCAGCTCATCGTCTTCTTGAGTATGGTTTTTAATGTCTTCAGAGGATAACGGTGTTGCTTTTATGGCAACTTGTAGTATATGATGAATATCATTTTCCAACGATATCGTCGCGATAATAGAATCTTCGCTTTCCTGCTTCTGATTCGCAATTAATCTGGATAAAGCATCAGCTTGTCCAAACTTTTCAGTTGATTTATATAGGATTTGGAAATCATAAGCAAGCTCAGCGTTGTAATCGATTTGCTGTATATGCAGGAATACCTTACTTCGATCCAAATATAGATGAAAGCGGCTTGTGGTCCGTTAAGAGAGTAAATCGACGACCATAAATCATTTTATGGAATTTCTTTACTGCAAAAACTAAAGCTAGTCCTTCCTTCTCAATATGACTATATTTTCTCTCAGCTGAGTTAAGAGTTCGAGATACATGAGCAAATGGCTTTTCTTTACCATCAGGAAAACGATGACTGATAACAGCTCCAATTCCATAGTTTGAAGCATCGGCGGCTACAATTATTTCAAGCTTAGGATTATAATGAGTCAGCAACAGTTTAGAAGATAAAATCCTTTTTATTTCATCGAAAGAATCTTGACATTCCTTTGTCCAGTTCCATGTTGCGTTAGCCATCAAGAGTTGATTTAATGGATGTCGTAATTTATACATATGGGGTACGAACATACTATAATAACCAATCATCCCCAAAAATGAGCGAAGGGTTGTAACCTCAGTCGGTCTGGGCATATTTTTGATGGCATTAATATTATCTGGATCTGGTCGACGACCATTTTTATCAAATATATATCCAAGGTACTTAACAGACTCGAGCTGAAATTCACACTTTTCTTTTTGTAACTGAAAACCAGCTTGTGATATTTTTGTGAGCGCCACATCTAACCGACCCATTAATTCCTGCACAGAAGAGCCAACAACTATAATGTCATCTAAGTAAACTGCTACACCTTCGACGTTAGACACCATAGTATCCATTATTTGCTGGAAAATTGCTGGAGCTGGCTTAACACCAAACGGTAGTCGGTTAAATCGATAGAGTCCGCGGTGGGTATTAATGGTTAATAACTCCTTTGAATCTTCGTCAACTTCTACTTGTAAGTAAGCTTCAGACAAATCAAGTTTAGAAAAATAACGTCCACCGTTCAGTTTAATAAATAAATCCTGTGGCAGAGGTAATGGGTATGAATGATTTTGTAGAGCGTTATTTAGTCCTGTTGAAAAATCTGCACAGAGGCGAATAGCTCCGTTTGCTTTCTGAACCACTACAATTGGTGCTGCCCATGCCGAATAATTGATAGGTTGTATAACACCGAGCTTCTCTAGTCGGTCTAATTCTTTGTCGACTTTGTCAATAGCCGCATATGGGACTTGACGTTTTGGACGGAAAACAGGTTTTGCATCCTGTCGTAAGTATAATTTCGCCTTCTCAATTGTGCAGCATCCCAATTTATTCTGAAACAAATTTTTATGCTTCTGCAAAAGATCTTCTATCGTTACGACTTTCTTAGTTACATGGACTGTGGTTGGATCGCTAAGATTATTTGCGCTTTTCATAGAGCATATTTCACTTAATGGTACATCCCATAAATTTAGTTTGTCTATCCAGTCTATACCAATAAGGTCTAATTCATGTCTGTTCGTTAAGTAACAATTTCCCGTAAAGTAATTACCTCGGAATTTAACAGAACATTTTATCATTCCAACGAGTTTTAATATATCTCCGGACGCATTCCGTGCAGTGTGCTCTGTTGGTAATACTTTCGGACGCCCAATTAAATTCCACGTTCGTTTCGAAATCAGTGTGATATCTGACGCTGTGTCCAATTGTAATCGAACAAGAACATCATTAACCATTAATTCCACATATCTTCTTTTATCCGCTACGCTTAGAGTCAGCGTGGAATATATACTGTTTATATATTTATTTTGGTACTGGTGAGGACGCCTGGTTTGTTTCGATCTCAAACTTTCTTTGGTTCGGCAGACTGTTTCTTTGTGGCTAACTTTATTGCATATAGTGCATTTATGATTTCTAAACCGACAAAATCTTGAGAAATGCCACGCACCACAATACCAACAGTTAGTTGCAGGTTTAGGAGTTTTCGAGTGATATTTATGACTTTTGGTATTATTTTGTCTTTGACTTGTCTTGACAGCATGAACAGAATTTGATGGCGCTGCACTTTTGGTTTCCAGCATAGCGGTATCTTGTTTTAAGTTTATTAATCGTTGGCATTCAGTGGTGATAGTTTGTAACGTCATTTCATCATCATGTTCTATACGGGATAACAATTTCATGCGAAAATCAGCATCAACAGGAGAGTTTAGACCAGAAATGAATAATAAACATTTAAATTGATCACTGGTTAATACATTTAACTTAAATCGTTCTGCTTGCAAATTTGCTCTTCCGGCGTACGTAATGTAATCTTCATCAGCCTCTTTAGTCAGCTGTAGACAATTATACCGGATACGGAATAAGGACGCCTGTTCACAAAACATTCTATTTAAGATGTTAACAGTTTCTTCGAAACTAACTTCTCGTGGGTGCTTAGGCAGGATATGGTTTTTATACTTTTGGTGCTCGTTAGAACCAAGCTTCTGAAAGAGCAGTCAGACTTTCTTTGCGTCATCCATAGCAGCAAATTCCACTCGGAAAATATCTTCAATTCTGCCAAACCATGCTTCAAAAGTGTGACCATTGTCTGCATCAAATATAAATTCTGTAACTGGATTAAGACATGACTCGATACTTTTATGTTCTGGAATATCTTGTTGAATAAATAGCTTCCCCAAAAGTGTTTCTAGCAGTTTCTGTTGAGAAGCTAAAATTTGCTGCTGTTGTTGAAATTGTTGCTGCTGTTGCTGTAATAATAACCGTAACTGTTCTAAAGTAATCGCCATGCTTTTTTTTACTGCTAATAAAAATACTAATTCCAAAAAAATATAGCACCGGCAATTATTACAGCTTATTTCTTTCCAAGATCTGAGTCACCAATCGTTGTATTATTATTTTTTTTTGTGCCAAAATCCCCGTCGCCAATTTGTTATGATCCACCTATTAGAGAGTAGCGTATTATCGATCGGAACAGTGACGCATAAAATACAAGCGAGCAGCCTAGAGTCCTGATTGGTCCTGCTTTCCTGTCTAGCCCAGCCAACTAAGTCCAGAACACAAGTCTCAGTCTTGGAGATATGAATCGTTATATTTCAAACATACACTGTTTATATACCAAACAAACAGACTACATCGTACCATAAATAGAAAGTAACATTTGTATAAGATTTAACCTTCAGGAAATGACACAAATAAATATTGACCAATAGGGAGATGACACGTTGGAAGAATATTGACCAATGGGGAAATGACACAATTTCTCATTCAGGAATAGCATTCGATAATTTCTGGGGTATTTTCTGAATACCCCAACAGTGTGGAATAATTATTGTGTCTGAGATATATCTGAGTTACAAGACAACCAGTTGACTACAATAATCAAATCTTATCAAGTCGTACACGGTTAACAATCAAAGACGTTATCACAATTGATTGATCACTGGGTGACCAATGTCATGCGTGTCTAGTCCTTATAATTAGTGCAGATCGAATGCTATCGATCATGTTGCGATGTGGCCACCAGTCTAGGTGACTCGACATTGCGGGCACTATTGTAAGATTAGATGGTGGTTGGAGGGAGTCGACACGAAACCATGGACCCGGGTTTCGTGCTACTTGGCACTCGTCAGCAAGGTGTACCTGTAATCTTTGAGGGAACTGATGCTCCCTGGCGGATTCGATCAATCAATTGTGATTACATCTCAGTCCTACAGGAGGTCGGTCGCGGCCCGGATAGCTCAGTGGTAACGTCTCTGACTGTGAAGCTGGGTGACACGGGATCGAATCCGCCAGGGAGCACCAGTTCCCTCAAAGATTACAGGTACACCTTGCTGACGAGTGCCAAGTAGCACGAAATCCGGGTCCAGGGTTTCTTGTCGATTACCTCCAACCACCATCTAATCAAAGACGTTAAATATCATTAACCGATTGAGGTTCAACACTCCATATTTGACATGAATTACAATTTACAAATAAAAAATCTTACCCAACTGATAATGATTGATTTCGTCTAGCCAACATAACGGTCTTTAAAATCGCTTTACCCAATTCTCGAAATGAACAGGCACCTTCAAAATTACAAAAGTGTACAAATACATGGTACATACATATGGTGACGGATAAAGTGTTATCCTAGTTAGCTAACAGTAATCTTAAAATACACATAGTTTTTTTCAATTATATGACTTTTAGACATGCAGGTGCCATACGTTTCAGTTATAACTAAAACAAACACCGGAAGTACATGACAAGGCTTGCTGGCACGTAGTTTTTCGTTTTCTAGATATTTGTGCAAAGATTATAATAAACGCTAATTGAATAAAACTTTTCCAGGCGTTTCTGATCCACTCGGTTTTTTGACGAAGAATATCTTGGGACTCCTCCAACAGCACATTTGAAAATAAATAGCTCTGTTGGAGATAAATGTATTGTCTAATTCTGTATATATAAATCTCCATAACTTATCACTAGAAGTTCGAAGTCGAAGATTTACAGCTTAAATTCGAAACAGTAATTTATATTTTATTTAAACATGAAGGTGCAATTAAGCAGCTCCTTAAACTCTGTGAAATCAAACTTTATATAAGCCGAGAACAATATTTCATAGGCATTAAAAACGTGTATTGGAAGACAAAATTTAAGCAGATAACAAATAAAAAGGTCTTATCTACATATCAGAAGAACAGGCAATAACATATTTACACTGTAACCTATCAAATGGATTATTTCTCACAGATGAAGAATGCTTCAAAAGTCATTCACTATTAACTCTGCTTGTTTAGACTAGCTTCATTAGACTTCATATGAAATACTAGTGATGCTGAAGTATAAATTTTAATTGAAGCATGTATGCAATCATCTACAGCGTGATAGATAACAATTTTTAGCACAAATGCATCGGTTAGACCCTTTCTAGAATAACTAGAACTAATAATTATAAAGATTAATCATTTTTGATCTGATTAAACACGACGAAACAACAAATTACTTTAACTAGATAAACATAATAAGTCCCATAGTCTGCAGAATGAAAACGTACATGGATTAGCAAACAAATATGTAACTTTCTCTTCCTAATCTGTGACTCACCAACAGTGGGTATCCACGGCACCACAACAAGGGGTAGGACACCCAACCACTAGACCACTGAGTCGACAACCAATGGTTTACATTTTTTAACTTCAATTAATTCGTAATGTCGCGCAAACATCTCCTAATGTATGTAATAGATAACTGCTTAACACTCGGTATAATTGAAAAACACCAATCACAGCTTCTCACTAGAACTCGGAGATTACCTCTCGCAATTAGTTATTAGTGAACACATGATTATTAATTACTATGAAGGGGGTATATAGGTTTTTGAATTTTATAGTTAACATGATGATTTTAATCAAATGACCACTGAAAATCAGGAAGCCTTGATTGTTTAACTAACCTCAATCCATAACATTAACTGAAAAACAAACAACCTACAGAGATTATATACTAATCTCAGCATGTGATAGTATTGTAATAAGTACTATTTAGCTGACTACACAAAATAATAATCCTTCATTGAAAATATGTAGGTCAAAGGCTAATCTACAAACTTGTACTTTGGTTTTTAAGAGGCATTAAACAGAATTTTTAATAAGAAAATTGCGATGAATCGAGTCATCAAAAGTATAAATTACAAATAAATTAACAATCATATGAAGTACAGTATGACAAATTCACATTAGTGTAAATCATTCGCCTGAAATACTAATCACTATTAATTCCAAAGATAGAGAAGTGAACATGATATCAGTAGGTTGTGTCTTTCAATCTCTATTGTAATGAAAAAACACAGAATCATGCTCAAAAGTGTTCAAGGTTAAGCATTCCTCCAATTTAAACATGTTAGAGATGAAAACAAAAGAAAATAACTAGATTTACATGAAACATTCATACGATTATCAACTAAAATCAAAGTGAAAAAAAAAAACATGATAAGGATTACCACATGTTATAGAATAGGTGGATTATGGGTAGGAGGGGGAATCCAAAACTCATACTACGTCTTATTTGAGACTTATTAGCTGGATGTACATAGATCCCATTGTTGATGTTCACATTGAAACTTCCATCACAGTACTTTTCACTCCAAACGTTTCACAGACTATCTACTACTGAGTTACTGAGTCCAGACAGACATGAATTCATTCAACAGATGTAATGTTTAGATCAACAGAATAATTCAAACTGTTTTTTTTTAAATAAAGATCTAAATAACTAGATTTATTGTTATTAGTAAACGCGTTATTGAAATTACCTTTTGAAAAATCCATTATAAAACTATTGTCTTCTTGATTAAATTGACAAATTTGACAACCCATTGAAAAAAGGCATAAATTGCATAATTCCAAACACAGACTAGGTAATTCTTTACAACAAATGAATTCATAAAGCATTGGATCAATGAATTGATTCCATTTAATATTCTTTGAATTTTTCATTAGTTTACTTAGACAGGTAGTTAAAATTTGATCAATAGTCAAGAGAAATCCTGTAGAATGATATAACATAGGGGAAGAAATGTAAGTGATTTCTAAAAATTTAATCAGCATCTTTTTTTAAAGAAAAACAAATTCTTTTGGTAAGATATAAGTAATTATCATACAATAGATACAAAATTTATACGATAAACCTTATTCAACAGTGAATGAAAGGAAAGGTGAAAAATTCAATCCGAAATAGAAATAAGCATTTAAGATGAAAAAACATGAACAAAAGTAAATAAACCATACAATATTTGGTATATGGTTAACAGTAAGATTCATGACGTGTGTTTCATCCTATCTGGGACACATCAGCTAGACATTCCTGAAGCCCAGTATTGATGTTTGTATTGACACGCGAATCCAACACTTCATTTTGAACGCCAAAAGTATTTTCTATTGAGCTACTGAGAATATTAATACTGAGAGTTAGGTACATCCAGTTAACGAGTCCTAAGTACGACGAAGCAAATGACTTGAATTTCGTTGTTAGCCATTCATTAATTAAACCATAACATGCTGCAGTGGACGAGAACACCAGTGAGTACAACCGAATGTATTTGAACACAAAATTACAGAACCTCATAGTAAAATCTGAGAACCATACAGTAATTTTTTTATTTGCAAAGTGTCAGTCAATTGTCGTTTCCACACTAATCGTTCTCTGTTCTCGTTCTTTTTTCTTTGATCTTCTTAACCTTCTTCCGCCAGACATTTCACTTTCGATTGATGATACATACTACTTATATCTGTCGACGTCATCAGCACACACTAAAATGTGACTGAACGCCATATCGAGGTAATTCGCTGAGGATGCACATAAGGCAATAGAGATTAGTCAGTCTTGAATGTCAACATCTAGAAATTACTAACTTTTACTAAGACCAATCAAAATTGATATAAACGACTTCAATCCAAAGACGTGTACAAAATGTTACAGTCCATGAAGGTACATGCTTCTATTTTTATAATCAATATTTTTCATCCAATATACACAAAATTTCAAAATGCAAATGTTTATTTAGCAAATATACTCATTAATTAAATGTTTATTTAATAAAACTGCTATTTGGAATAAAACGATATAATGAAGTGTACCTCAAACATTAACAAAGATAAAGCATTCGATGATATATATATTCTATAAATAACATAAAAATTTCAGAATATTATCGATTAAAATAAAACAACTCTGTGGAAAAGAGAAACTGTTGAACCTGTTTTTGTTGACGCGGTTTTGTAGAGATTAGTTTAGACTGTAAGTTTTATTTATCTTAAATCGATCTCAGTTGGGAAAATATAAAAACACAGAAAGCACTGAACAGCTGTATCATCCAAGTATACAGTTCCTCAGCAGTGAGCATACATGACCCTAATAGGGACGGGACAAAAGAGTTTAATTTCTAGAGGCGAACCATTAACCATTAAAACAACTGAGTCAATGTTTAATCGAACGATTTAAATTTCATTCAATTTACAAGATGCCAAGCGTAGACTATCTAATGCTATTTGTGACAACTGGTTCACTCTCAGAGTCTCCAAAATTTACTAGCCACCGATTCTGGTGAGAAGTTTAGAAACACCCCGGAGTAAAACAATTATTACTTATACAAAGTGCTAAGTAGATTTTAAATTTTTTCAAATGAATTCTCAGAAAGACAGCACATTTAACCCATTGCTAGGAAGAACACAAGTTAAATAGTCATTTGTCAATAAACGGTGGTTTTAGCAAATGAGGATAACCGCAATAATATTGTTGTAATTCAGATGTCCACAATGAGCTTCACTATGATCTGATTGGTTATCATTACTTTGAAGTTTTTATTTTGTTGTGCCCCAACGTACTGCATATTACAATTTAAATAAAGTTAATCCATTTTAATCCTGATATCACTTTTGTTCGAAATATAAAGCTATCCTGAATATCTCGTTTTCCCTATGTCATATTCACCTGTGGATTATTAACGTTAAAGTGTTGCTATATTTCAGCTGACATACTGCCAATTTTATATTCGATCCCGTTTGTATTAGACATCTCAATCATTCATAACTAAAACTTACTGTAGGCCTAATCCAATCATCTTAAGAGGATGAGAATTTTTACTGCTTTCGTTCAGTAAATGCATATAAACATTTAGTATATACCAACAAAAAAAGATGAAACTAATCTTATCCAATTTGATAAGCCAATTATCTTACACTATCTAAACAGTTAAAAAGAAACACAGTGATACACAGATTTTGAAGGTAGAAAGCTTCTTTATCATAAATTTCGAAGATCTTTACTGATAAATAAATCATTGAAAAAGACAGGAAATTCAGAAAATCAATAATAACAATGTGTAATTCCTTTTTTAGTTGACAATAACAAAGGACCTTAAGATAAAACAAAACTCAACATTACTCTCATTCACAGCAAGTTTTTTTTGACAGCAAAATCTGATTTACTGGTTAACAATTGTTGTCAGAAATAAAACATTTGAATAAGCAAAGATGGATAGTGGCCAGCAGTGGAATACAGGACGCGCATTTCGTCGTATTTGAAACTCGTCAGCTGAATGTACGTGCATCTCACAGTTGATTTTCACTCTTGGACTCGAACCCAGTACCGTTCGTTTCAAACGCCATCGTATTATCCACTTAGCTACTGAGTCCTGATAGCCACTTGCTGGTGAAATGAGGTGAAGTTTAATTCACTTGTTGTTTTACTTGAATCTTCCCATTGATGTTTAGGACTGTAATTGATCAGTCTCTTATACTGTGTATTACCTCAATATTTCCTTAATTTACAAGCATATTTGATTATAATGCTTGTAAATTAAAGTAATATCGAGGCAATACGCACAGTATGCACATATGCCAATAAGAGACTAATCAATTGCAGTCCTAAACATCAATGGGAAGATTCAAGTTAAACAACACCAAGTGAACTAAAACTTTTGAATAGTTTACTTGATACAATATAATTTGAAAGGAATTCACAGTTATAGTATCCGGTAAATATGTGCAAGTATTATGTTCAAGTAGTTACGTTACATCACGGTTCAAATGATCATAGACTAGAATCAATTAGTACAGTAACAAAATAATTGAATATAGAAAGGACTGACAAGATGATATCAAAATAATAACAATATATTCATAACATCTTATCAATAAGTGGAAAATTTTGTGCAAATATGTAATTTATTCAAGTCAGTAATGCATCAAGAGATTCATTTATACGGCTACTTTATATATTAACGAATACATTTTTTGTTCAGAATTTAGCTATAATATATATATCAATGAGTTATTATCATTATTTTGTTATGGATATCTTAAAATCCTATTATGATTTGAAAATTCATCCAATTACTTCTATCTCCTTTAAATTAGATAAGATATCTCCTTATATATGCTATACAGGCCGTTATGTTCCGAAGTTATTTACAAACTACATATAGAGACGAAGTGTGTATAAATACCAACTTTCGTAGAAATAATCAAAGCCCTCTGATAAAAGACTATGCTTCATTTTATTGCATGTATATTTTGAGAACTGGCCAACTACTGTTTCCGATTAAAATTTAATACCGTTTTATAAATAGTATAGTTAGTCTTCAATCTCTAATTTATTAAGTGTGAAACATATCACCTATACACACTACTCTGCGAAATAACGTCTAAACATTAACAAATAAATCATACATTTGACGCTAATTTAAGGTCTATAGTGTATATTTATGCATACCCATCAAAAAATAAGTTATCAAAATACAAAATTTCACATTTTTTTGCTTACCTAGACCAGATTGAAACTGAACAACTTGAAGTAATTTACTACTAAACATGGTTAAATCAACATTACCAAGACTGTTATTGGTTATCCACGTTAATTCAGAAAATCTTTTTAATTTATTTAAAAACCACGTACTCATATATGCACCAAAGTAGGCAGAGTCCCATATTTCACTAGAATGAAATGATGTAAGGAATAATATATAGCTTAATAAATAGAACTGCATAGAACACGCGTGAATGTTGCAGAGTAAAAAGCTTAGTGATTTTTAATTTAAAATAGACAGAAAAGTTAAATTCTGTAAGCATCGTGATTACGGATAAAATTTATGGCTTTTACAGGTCAACAAATGAACTATACAGAGATAAACATGATAACAACTAAATCCCCATAAGTTACTTGAGTCAAAAAATAATGTACAGTTGTGAGTTATGTCAGAAAAAGACAGAATAGAGATAACATACTAATAAAGTATTCAGTAGTTAAAGTCTAACAACAAATTTAAATGTAACAAACGTACTTGATGGAACAGAATGTTAAAATATTCGCTCCAGATGTATAAACTGAACACCATGGAGTATCGCACCATGCACATGCAAAACCAATCATAGTGGGATAAATCGCTTCCTTCAATGCATCTTTATTTTCAATCCAATGATCATAAATAATCGATAAAATTTGTGACTGCAGCTAAAAAGATTAAAGAGAAGTAACGACAAGGTAGAGTTTGCGTTGAATAAGATTGATCTCTTTCATAATTTCCTAGCAATTATGCAGATTTATCCAGGCAAGCCTAGATTTGACTAAAGCAATATAAATATCAATTAGTTAGAACAAAAGGCTATACGCAGATGTTGAAATAGATTACTTAAATTGCTATGAAATCCAAGTACATAACCACTGTTAACATCAAATTTGCAATGAAAAAAATAAACGATATTACTGTCAAAATAAAGCCAACAAAAATTCAACTAGTATTTACAGGCGATAATGCACATGAAACGATCGACCAATTATTAAGAATTTCCCTTACTAAAACATACAAAGTTACAGAGCTTGTTTCTTTAGAAAACAATAACATTCAAAAATAGACCATTCTGATTTTGTATCATTCGTAATTGTATCTAAAAGGTAGTATCAAAGGTTAGTTAATGTATAGAAGATAGAGGGTATTTGTATTATTTAAAACGGCCTTGAGCTTCTGGATGTTTCTGAGAAGCTTCTATTCAATGATGATTAGATAAAATGTTACACAGTATTTTATAGGCCCCTATGTACTTTTTCAAGGAATAATTTGGTCGCCCCAACAGTAATCACTGAACGTATATCCTTTATAAAAAATATAAATATCACAAGCCACATATAATTCATTGAAGAAAACATTTAAGTGTGAGAGCACATCTGGTCACAAACCTGGTCAACAAACACATATAAAAATAACGTTGATGAAACGTTTTATTTTTCCGCGTAATTATAACTTACATCTGAGCTTACATAAAGAAGTCCATTCAATAAATTTCGTAATAAATTAGTCGATTTGTAGTCCCAATTAAATCGTGCAGAAATGTTATCGATTAATGTTCTTAAATTGCATAATGAGTCTAATTTCAAATGGATTTTGCAGAGGGGGGAAACAAAAAAGACAATGATATCATTTGTAATATTCACAATTATCACTTAAACTACAAAAATGTATTTACCAAAAACAAATTGATGTTGAATTATTGAGTGATTATTATTTGCTATTTACAGGTTACAAACAATAAAAAAGTGAATAAAAACACCATCCACTTTATTCTCATCTACATATTTAATAGTTCGCTTTGCAACACATTTAACATATTCAAAAAAATTATATTTTAATTAAGACCACGGACCGATCAATGTTAGACCGCTATTGTAAACCTGGAAGAACTGAACGAACTTCTCAGCAGTGTGTATTCACGATCCCTGACGCTGGATTCCAACACAGAAACATCGGTTTCGTGCGTGAACGCCCGATCTCTAGACCACTTAGCCGGCATCTAACTTCAATCAACCCACGATATCGTACGACCATCTTCCATTGTATTAAGCGGGTAACTATTTCCCACCAGACATGGTTGAACTCCACTGGTCACGGCTTTTCACTAGAACTCCGAGAATCAACTCTCGAAGCTAGTCACTAGTGAGCACATGATTATATGGAAATAATTCACTCAGTGATTCTAGGTACAAAAAAAGATATTGGCATATGGTACTTTGATAATAGTTACTCGGACCTTGATAACTTCCTTGGAGCATAACTAAAACAGAAAGACAACTGACATTTCTATAGATATCACTTGATTGCTTGTCCTTGCAGTTAATAACCAACTCCTGGCCACTTATACCGTTTACTAGATTTTTTACCACCTGTATAACTATTTTAAGTGTTTCCACCTAAAAATTTATTTAAAGTTTTTATTTTCAACTCTCTTGAAACTCAATCTCAATGAATAAAGGTAATTTAAATGTTTATCTCTAACTCACAAACAAATAAAATACAAAAAAAATCACTGTTTTGTGAAAAATGTACAAATTTGTTACTTGCAATTGTTCGATGTATTTATTATTTATTTATTTGAACACATAAATATTGGTACAAGGGGGCACCAAATATATATGCGCCACACAAAACAATGATAATTTGAAGAGAAGGAGGAAAAAAAGTAGTGAACGTAGGGAATTATAAAAAAAAGAGAGAGAACAATAATGGGGGAAACGGAAAATTACAATCAGACGAAATCTTTCAGTTAAGGAAGAAGCAACCACTTTTTACGAAGAAAGTAAAAGAAGGTTACAGCAGGATCGCCACTGCCTTTCACTCTGAGCCATATCTGATAACGTCTCTAGCCACTGTGTTACACCGTCTCTCGGACCCCAAACAGGGAGTCGTGAAGGACCAACAGAAGCTAGCCCTTTGCAGCTTTCTTTCATACCACGACACCATGTCATATACTGACCACCTCTCCGCATTTTCCAACCAGTCTCAGGGTCGGCAAATAATGCACGACGAGGAATTCTCTAGGACGACATTCGTAGAACATGTCCAAGCCACCGAAGTCAGTGTTTCAAGATAGTGACACCAATTGCATTATCGTCTCTGTGCCCGAACACACGATGCCCAACCTCTGCATTACTAACATGGTGTTGCCACTGAATGTCAGCAATCCTTCGGAGACAACGATGATCGAACACAGAGAGTCGTCTAACATCCTCAACTCGGAGAGGCCAGGTTTCACAAGCATAGAGCAAAACTGCTCTCACCGACGCGTTGTAGATCCGACCTTTTACAGCCAGACTAACATCACGAAGGCGCCAAAGGTGGCCCAGATTGGCATAAGCCGCTATGGCTTTCACTATACGTGCATTGATCTCATCACTCACACCACCACCAGCACTTATGCAGCTACCTAGATACACGAACTTCTCGACTACTTCTATCTGCTCACCATCCAGAGTGAGTACAAGATTAGAATCCTGCCAGTCTTGTAGAAGTACTTTGCACTTCGAAGGTGCAAAGCACATACCATACCTACGGACACTGATTGCCAACTGATTAAGTGAGGATTGCATAGCTTAGGCATTCTCGCACAATAAAACAATATCATCCGCATATTCAAGGTCGAGAAGTCTTTCTCCAGGCAACAGATCCACACCATCATTACTTACATCCATCAGAGCTGTTTCCAGAATGTCATCGATGGCAAAGTTGAAGAGGAATGGTGAGATTGGGCAACCCGGCCTAACCCCACTGCTCGAATGGAATAATGGAGAAAGGTGGTTGTATGCCCTCACTCTGCCTGAGGTGTTTGTGTATAGGGCTTTTAGGACGTTAATAAACTTCTCAGGCACACCCTTCTTCAACAGACAATCCCAGAGAACAGTCCTATCCAACGAATCGAAGGCAACCCTGATATCAAGAAACACTACGATTGTTGGCCTTTGATAAATATGACGGTGTTCCAACATTTGGCGGAGGGTGAAGATATGATCAATACATCCTCGACCAGAACAAAACACAGCCTGCTTCTCCTGAGTCAATCCTTCTCGGGTTTTGAACAACCTACGAAGTATAACGGAAGCCAATAGCTTGGACGCAATCGGAAGTAGACTTATCCCCCGATAGTTGTTACAGGAACGACGTGAACCCTTTTTAAAGATAGGGACAACTATCGACTCATTCCATGACGTTGGTACACTCTCTAGTTCCCAGATCTTTGTAAACAACGTCGTCAGTTCCTTAGTCAGAAATTCACCACCATCTTTAAAAAGAGCCGGAGGTAAGTCGTCTGGGCACGGTGATTTGTAACGTTTCAAGAGTTGGAGTTCCTTGCGGACTTCCGCCTCATTTGGTGGATCAGTCGTCACCGGCCATGGAGGGTAGGACGATTTGACCGGTGTTGCCGGAGCAGCAGGCCAGTTGAACTGCCTCTCGAAAAATTCTGCCCATCGTCCAAGACGTCGATGGATGTTAGTGATTGGCGTTCCGTCATCCTCGCAGATTGTTTCGCTCACACCAGACTTCTTGCTGCTAGTGGCTCGGATGAGTTGAAAGAGCTTCCGGTAATTACCAGATGCAGCTGCTGCTTCCAGCTCATTAGCACGCTCCGACCACCAGGCTTCACGGTCCTTACGCAAGCTTTGCCCGACTTCATTACGTAACAGCCTTCGTCTGTGGTCAAACTCACGGTCACCCAGAGTAGACCGACGGGCTTCAATCAGTTGTAAGGAACCAGAAGAAACCCAGTGCTTGTAAGCGGGACGTTTCGCGAACCCACAACTGACTGTACCCGCCATTTTCATGGCGTCATACAATCGCAACCAATGCTCATCTATACTTTTCGGTGGAATGGTAGCTAGCCTAGAAACTAGCTCGGTTCGGTACTTACTAACAACAGAAGTTGTAACCAGCTTGCTAACATCAATCCTTTGGTGGCGGTCACTTTGTTGTCCACTGAAAAGTAAGGTAAGATTGGCGCAAACCAGGGCATGATCAGACTCCAGATAGGTACTCCAAAAGGAGCGGCAGTCTTGTACACAACCACACCAGCGGTAGCTGATCGCGATGTGATCAATCTGAGTCCAGGCTTCAGATGCAGAAGGAGGACGCCAGGTGGCACATCGGCGATGACTGTGCCGAAAGTTAGTGCTAGCCAGAAACAGGTTGTGGTCTGTGCATAGTTGCAGTAGACGTTCCCCGTTATCTGTCCTGCGACCAACGAGTCCCCATCGGCCACCTAAACGACTCTCTTCTGTGCCTAGACGCCCGACCTGAGTATTCAAGTCTCCGGCTAGTACTACAATATCTGTCGAACGCACTTTCTTGAGAAGAACAGTTAACTGGTGGTAGAATTCATCCTTGATTGCATCCGGGCTTCAGTCTGTCGGGGCATAGGCGGAGATGACGAAAAGACATCGTTTCTCACGCCGATTTCTTCTCACTTTGATGGAACTTTCTAATCTAACAGCACATAATCGACTGCTAATGGAGATCCAACCGATTAGTGCTGCCTCAGCTCTAGCGCTTAGTGCGACACCAACGCCAGCAAGACCAGACGAAGATACCACAGGGTCCCCGGATAACCGCACATAAAACAAGCTTTTTGAAGTGACGGATGGAGAGCGTACTTGTAGTACTTCACCAGAGTCTTGAATACGGGTCTCGGATAGAAAACACACGTCAATATTAAGACTTTCCAAAGACATAGCCAGCCCTATCTGTTGTACGACCTGCACAAGTGTGCGAACGTTGAAGGCAGCCAGTTTGAATGGTACACGTGGTTTCAGAAAAACTGCTTCAGTACTCGTATTCGGTGGTAACATATAATTTTCAACCAGGCAGTGACTCGAGAACGTTTAGATAGAGTCGAATATTCACCATAGGCGAGCTGCTGTTTAAGTCGAAACGGATACAAAAAGTAGAAATAGGAGAGAGTGAATAAATGAAGTGGTAAAATAATAATAATAATGATAATAATAATAATAATAATAATAGTAATAATAATAGCGATAATAATAACAATAATAATAGTGCGAGTCATTTCAGTGTGAATCGGATCGAAAAGAATATTTTGCGTGGGCTAGGATACAGCCCGGGTGCATAGAGCGAAGCAGGTGGTTTTCTTAGGAGGCCACACCCAGAGCCTTTGACCTAAAGGTCTAGTCCACAAGGCAGTGGAGCATCGTGAGGAGATGCAGTTCCATGGAAGGCAGTGACCAAAAATTGGTTCATACGCCATTTGTTCCCGCAGAATACTGGTGCCCATGTGCACCATTGATTTGGGATCCGGTTAGAGCGCCGGACATTCGCTTTTCGTCCTCTCATTTTTGTAAACAACACCCCCGCCACGAGAAGGCAGGAATAGATTTGGAAAGAAAATAAAAGACATGAAGAATACAGAAGATTAGAGTTTGAGAGAACACAGAGAGTGGATGCACCTGCGCCATTGCAAACGATTTTGAGCCATGTCATTCAAGGTCTCTAACCATCGGTTGCTATCGTTTCGCGGTCCCCAACCAAGTAGTCTACACCTACCAACATGACTCAGTCCACTTGTCAGTGACTTCATGGATTTGTGCCATGTCTTGGTCTGGCCGCCCCTAGCTTTCTTCCAACCTACTCCCACACCATAGAACATCGCACGTCGGGGCAGTCGGTGGTCGGGCATGCGCAACACATGCCCCAGCCATCTCAACTGATTAAGTTTCACTACTTCCTCAATTGATTTGCCATCCTTACCTAGTACCCGTTTCCTAACAACTGCATTACTTACTCGGTGGTCCCAGGATATACGATCGATGTTTCGAAGACATCTATGATCAAATACTAGTAACCTACGAATATCCTCTACTCTTGCCGGCCATGTTTCACTGCCATAAAGTAGGACGGAACGAACTGCTGCGCAGTAAACCCGTCCTTTGGTTGATAGACGGATATCTCGCCTACGCCACAAATGACGCAAGTTGGCAAAAGCTAGTCGAGCCTTCTGTACCGTGCTGAGATTTCATCACACACCAGACTACAAGGGCTGATGGGACTTTCCAGATAAGTGAAACGGTCGACACGCTCAACTACTTCACTCCCTATCACTAGTTCGGATGTCGACACAACCCAATCCTGAAGCAACATTTTGCATTTCGAGGGAGAAAATCGCATGCCGAACATGCTTGCATTGTTGCTTAGAGTGGTCAGCAGACTCTGCATTTTGTCAGCGTCTTCACCAAATAGAACTATGTCATCGGCATATTCTAAGTCAACAAGTGGATCTCCCGGTAGAAGTTCAACTCCTGGAAATTTAGATGAGGAAAGTGTCATCTCTAAAAGGACGTCAACGACAAAGTTAAACAAGAATGGAGAGAGTGAACAGCCCTGACGAACACCACTTGAGGTAATCAATTCTGATGACAGTTCACCATAAGCTCTCACTCGACCAGTTGTGTTCGAGTAGAGAGCTTTTATAAGGTTAATGTACTTCTTTGGTACTCCCTTCAGTGACAAACACTGCCATAGAACCTCACGATCAACAGAGTCAAATGCCGCCTTAAGGTCGAGCAATACTACCATTGTGGGGCGTCTGAATGTGTGTCTATGTTCTAGGACCTGACGTAGTGTGAATATCTGATCTATACAACCACGTCCAGGTCGAAAACCAGCCTGGATTTCTCTAGTCTGCTCTTCACGAGCTTTGGTTAGACGTCGAAGTATTATTGAAGCTAATATTTTAGACACTATATTAGTCAAACTAATTCCTCTGTGACTGTCACAAAACGACTTTTTTCCTTTCTTATAGACTGGCACAATCAGTGATTGAGACCAGTCAGATGGGATTACATCCACTTCCCAGATTCTATCTAAGATCTCAGTCAATCTCGCTGCTAATACCGGACCACCATCCTTAAAAATCTCAGGGGTAAACCTGTCAGGGCCTGCTGCTCTCCCACGCATCATATTTCCTATAGCTTTTTCAACTTCGTAAAGAGTCGGAGGACTTACATTAATTTGCCATTCAGGTAGATTAGAGATCGTGGGAAATCGAAGTATGGCTGAAGGCCAGTTGAACTGATCCCTAAAGTGTTCTGCCCATCGATCCAATCTCCTGGATTGAGGATGAAATAATATGTCCATCTTTTTCGGAGATAGTTTCGCTAACAGTTGGGTTCCTAATCCCGGTTTCCTTAACAAGTCTGAACAGTTGCCTGCTGTTACCTATTGCCACTGCCTTTTCCATCTCTCTTGCTTTCGCTACCCACCACTGTTCACGATCATTGCGCTCTTCGTTATGTTCAGAGCCAGATGGAATGAGTTTTCGAGCATCTATCAGTGCGGTAGATGCTGCTGAGATCCAGTGTTTCTCCCTAACCTTATGGTTTACCGTACTTGCAGGCATCAATTACATGGCTGACTAACTGTTTTTCTAGTTTTCTTAAAATATACTGTTAGCTTGACTAAAAGATCTATACCGCTCACAAGCAATTATTGCTTAATCATGTGGACTGGGTCAATTTTGAATGAAGAGAGATTTAAATTCCACGAAATGGTGCGGGGGAAGGTATGAGAAGTCAGACATTCCTTACTCTAACTACAAAACAGGCCGTGAAATGCGATTTTGGAGACCAGCTGCAAATTCAATTTCATGATTGTTTGATTATTAGAATCAGAATTCCGAACTCAGAAAGGAAGTTAATCCGAAAAACTAAAATCTCACTTCAAGACATTAAAGCAGTCTGTATTCATTATGAAACAGTGAATGAAATTAATTTTTAATCGGTGAAAATTGCTGATACTTTGCACATTTGTCACAATGAAGTTTATTTTCAAGATCGCTCAAATTTGGGTTTAAGTAATAATGGTTCTCATTCTCGTGAATATATTGGAAATAATTTGTCGAAGAATCCCAAGTTTAGCAAATTTTTATCAAGTGATGGATTCCATTCATGAAAATCATGTGTATTTCATAATGTTAAATGCTTTAAATGTGGCAAGGTTATTCATAGGCAACTTTGTTGATTGCATTATAATACACTAGTGTTGCTGCAGATACACTTTTTATGAAATAACTGTAAAGAGCTATACACTAACTACCTTCGATATATAACATACTTCGGAGGTTCTACTCAGAAAAACATGTAGTAAACAACTAAAAATTACTTCTCTGGATACAAAAATTAATAGTCAGAGCATTTGATTAACATTACTATAGTTATAAATGCACATTAACATATAAACGACGCAAAATGTATATCAACCATCTATTTTTCGGATGATTTACCTTTACCAAATTCTGATCTCCATTTACTGGATTTTTTATTCCATGGACCATTCGGTGTTAAATTGAGAACACCTAATGCAATTTCAACAATATCCAACAAAAGTTTCGCGCGTTGATAACTCATCCCTGGCCAAAAGTAAGTGTGTATACTTGTAGTTACTTTTATGTCAATAGTATTTTGACTGCCTGTTCGAGTATGAATAGTAGTGATGCGACACATTGAACTGATAAAACGTATTAGTTTAACTAAAGAAATTAAAAAAATTAAAATGAAACTGAGTGATGTTAGTTTCTATGATGGAATTAAAAGAAACGGAATTTACTGATATGATTGATAACTGTTCTCCTTTAATAAGCCATGATGGATGTTGGTTAACCGTAGCTGCTACCTTGACGTGGTGGTCGGGCTTGCCTATCGTGATGATCCAACCGAGCTATATTGGCTGGAACACATGTTCCTGCAGGTTCTACCATGCCAGGCAGGTCAATTGGAGAACGGTAAGACTAAAAGCAGCAACTCAAGGTCTGAGGGCGAAGTCGTACTGCTGACTGTACAGAGGTGTGACAGCAGTAAGGTGTTTCCCTCGGGCAACCAGCATCTGCAGCGATGCTGCCTTCTCACAAGGAAGGAAGGGGTTAGAAAAGGTTGGCCCTAAAAATGTCACACCTCACCTTACCCCACGGATTTCCGTCTCCGGCGGTAAGGCCCTTTGAAGAACGGAGCTAACACATTAAAAACCTCCCACAAAAAGGCCGTGCGCGACCGGCCTCAAGCAGTTGTCCCTTGGGCTCTGCGGTCACGCACTCAGGTCGCTAAGACCAACACTAATCCGACTTCCTTTTCAGGTTCCTCAAGAAATACCCTTCCATGGTGTGGGCAACCGGGAAGTGATTTCAGCCCTCATACCCGTAACAGCACACGAGACCAAGTTGGTCACATTCAAATTCTTCCTACACCTCCTAATAACTCTCTTATCTCCACGACTAACCCTTCTTACGTCCCTTTATCACCTCGCCCCGTTAGTGCGAACGATTCGAGTACACGGAATGTTATTCCTGGTCTCCTGAAACCACGCTCCAAACTACACGTAGGAGCTTTCAACGTCCGAACACTGTGCCGAATAGAACAACAGGCTTCCTTAGCTAAGACTTTAGAATCTCGCTCCATCGATGTGTGCTGCATCTCCGAAACGCGCACACAGGATCCTAGTAGTGTCATTCATTTGACCGCACCATGTGAAAGTAACGAACCAACTCGATTTACGCTTCGTGTATCTGGAAGCCCTGATGCTGCTTCCCGTGGCCTCGCTGGCGTAGGTATAGCATTGAGTCCTAGGGCAGAACTAACTCTCTTAGACTGGATCCCAGTAGACAGTCGTTTGTGTGCTGTCCGACTAAACGGAACAGTAAGGACTCGAAAAGATAGGGACACTCGTCGTTGCGTCTTCGTCGTCTCTGCCTACTCTCCCACTGACTGCAGCTCAAATGATGTAAAAGATGAGTTTTACAGAAAGCTTTCCGACCTTCTCCGAAAAGCTAGGCGTTCAGATGTAGTAATAGTGGCTGGTGACTTTAATGCTCAAGTAGGTAAACTAAGCGAAAAGGAAAGACACCTGGGTGGATCTTATGGTGTCGCGGTTCAAAGAACAGATAACGGCGACCGTCTGTTGCAGCTATGCTCAGATAACCGCCTGTTTCTTGCAAACACTAACTTTAAGCATAAGGAAAAACATCTTTTAACATGGCGACCCCCTAATTCGTCTCAACGCTGGACCCAAATAGATCACATCGCTATCAGCCACCGATGGAGGGGCTCGATAGAATACTGTCGCTCATTCTGGAGCACATGCTCAGACTCAGATCATGGTCTAGTGCGAGCGCGTATTTGTCTACGTCTTACTGGCCGTAGGAAAGATGGTACAAGGAAACCCCTTAGGGTCCTACTTAATGATAGTCAAGCTAAGAGTATATTTCAGGAACATCTAGAAAAACAGTTAGTCAGCCATGTAATTGATGCCTGCAAGTACGGTAAACCATAAGGTTAGGGAGAAACACTGGATCTCAGCAGCATCTACCGCACTGATAGATGCTCGAAAACTCATTCCATCTGGCTCTGAACATAACGAAGAGCGCAATGATCGTGAACAGTGGTGGGTAGCGAAAGCAAGAGAGATGGAAAAGGCAGTGGCAATAGGTAACAGCAGGCAACTGTTCAGACTTGTTAAGGAAACCGGGATTAGGAACCCAACTGTTAGCGAAACTATCTCCGAAAAAGATGGACATATTATTTCATCCTCAATCCAGGAGATTGGATCGATGGGCAGAACACTTTAGGGATCAGTTCAACTGGCCTTCAGCCATACTTCGATTTCCCACGATCTCCAATCTACCTGAATGGCAAATTAATGTAAGTCCTCCGACTCTTTACGAAGTTGAAAAAGCTATAGGAAATATGATGCGTGGGAGAGCAGCAGGCCCTGACAGGTTTACCCCTGAGATTTTTAAGGATGGTGGTCCGGTATTAGCAGCGAGATTGACTGAGATCTTAGATAGAATCTGGGAAGTGGATGTAATCCCATCTGACTGGTCTCAATCACTGATTGTGCCAGTCTATAAGAAAGGAAAAAAGTCGTTTTGTGACAGTCACAGAGGAATTAGTTTGACTAATATAGTGTCTAAAATATTAGCTTCAATAATACTTCGACGTCTAACCAAAGCTCGTGAAGAGCAGACTAGAGAAATCCAGGCTGGTTTTCGACCTGGACGTGGTTGTATAGATCAGATATTCACACTACGTCAGGTCCTAGAACATAGACACACATTCAGACGCCCCACAATGGTAGTATTGCTCGACCTTAAGGCGGCATTTGACTCTGTTGATCGTGAGGTTCTATGGCAGTGTTTGTCACTGAAGGGAGTACCAAAGAAGTACATTAACCTTATAAAAGCTCTCTACTCGAACACAACTGGTCGAGTGAGAGCTTATGGTGAACTGTCATCAGAATTGATTACCTCAAGTGGTGTTCGTCAGGGCTGTTCACTCTCTCCATTCTTGTTTAACTTTGTCGTTGACGTCCTTTTAGAGATGACACTTTCCTCATCTAAATTTCCAGGAGTTGAACTTCTACCGGGAGATCCACTTGTTGACTTAGAATATGCCGATGACATAGTTCTATTTGGTGAAGACGCTGACAAAATGCAGAGTCTGCTGACCACTCTAAGCAACAATGCAAGCATGTTCGGCATGCGATTTTCTCCCTCGAAATGCAAAATGTTGCTTCAGGATTGGGTTGTGTCGACATCCGAACTAGTGATAGGGAGTGAAGTAGTTGAGCGTGTCGACCGTTTCACTTATCTGGAAAGTCCCATCAGCCCTTGTAGTCTGGTGTGTGATGAAATCTCAGCACGGTACAGAAGGCTCGACTAGCTTTTGCCAACTTGCGTCATTTGTGGCGTAGGCGAGATATCCGTCTATCAACCAAAGGACGGGTTTACTGCGCAGCAGTTCGTTCCGTCCTACTTTATGGCAGTGAAACATGGCCGGCAAGAGTAGAGGATATTCGTAGGTTACTAGTATTTGATCATAGATGTCTTCGAAACATCGATCGTATATCCTGGGACCACCGAGTAAGTAATGCAGTTGTTAGGAAACGGGTACTAGGTAAGGATGGCAAATCAATTGAGGAAGTAGTGAAACTTAATCAGTTGAGATGGCTGGGGCATGTGTTGCGCATGCCCGACCACCGACTGCCCCGACGTGCGATGTTCTATGGTGTGGGAGTAGGTTGGAAGAAAGCTAGGGGCGGCCAGACCAAGACATGGCACAAATCCATGAAGTCACTGACAAGTGGACTGAGTCATGTTGGTAGGTGTAGACTACTTGGTTGGGGACCGCGAAACGATAGCAACCGATGGTTAGAGACCTTGAATGACATGGCTCAAAATCGTTTGCAATGGCGCAGGTGCATCCACTCTCTGTGTTCTCTCAAACTCTAATCTTCTGTATTCTTCATGTCCTTTATTTTCTTTCCCAATTCATTCCACTGGACTATACTCCTTTAATAACATCATCAAACCTTAATGTCCCCTATCTCTACTTATACTTTCAGTACCTCTACCACTATGGGATTTGAATCGATAACTAAATTCATGTGCTAATGTGGTATGGCAACTCGAGCTGATGTACGTACGTACGAAGTTCCACGTTGTTACTGACTGACTGACTGAGAGCGCTTTGTCATATCTAGGACTCGTCAGGTGGATCCCGGAGTTGATGTTCACTCTACATTTCACTTTACATTACGCTCTGCACATTATCCACTAACGAGCTACTGAGTCCAGACAGTCACTGATTTGTGTAATCGGGTGAATTTTAATTCATATCTACCCGTTCTTTGAATCTTTCTATTTATGTTTACGATTGTAGTTCATCAGTCTCTTTTCACCATGTGGTCTTGGATCCGAGTCCCAGAAAGAACACCAACTCTGGGATGAGACAGTTACATCCAGCCAATGAGTCCTAAACAGGGCAGAATGCAAGACCTGGATTTCGTTGTTAGTCACTATCTATCTCTGCTTCAAAACTGTTTGTGACTTAATGGTAAATATCGAAGTAATCCACACAGGATGCAAATAAGCCAAAAGATACTGATCAATTAGAGTATAAACCAATACATGATTCACTCTACAAAGATCATTTTAATTTCATCATTAATAAAATGATTTGATAAACAATTATCTTCATTTTATTCACTAACCATCGACAAAATAACTGGTTCCAAGGTTGACAATATGCCCATTGATCAACTAAACGGAAATTTTGCATGGATACCTAGATTTTAAAAACTGCCATCTAATCTGGGCAGATGGAACTAGTTAAGTAAGTGAAGTAGTTAACGCACTTAATTACTTTGCTTCTTGTTCAAACACATGCCGACACACAAATTCTGAAGAGTAAGTGTACTGAGTGGACTCCAAACATTATTACAATGATGTTATTCTTACGTTTTATATCGTATTTATTCGAGTTTTAATTTCGTTCTTTCTTGCCAATAACTTTTATACAATACCCTCCTTTTCCACTCTTAACGTTATTAACTTGATAGTTTACTGACATTTATTCTGATAACTAGTAAGCTTAAATACAATGGTTCTACGTTTATCATGTTCCTTGTGCGCTCTACTGTACAAAATAACAGTCTAGAGCAGAAATAGTGAGAAATCTTCTGACATATAATTTGTCTTTTATCCATTATTGCCTCGAGTCCAACGAAATAGAACAAGCTATTAACAGTCACTTGGACCCTTGGCACTGTTCAGGAACGTCATATTAAGAAAAAGTAGTTTCCCAGTGTTTCCTGGTTTTCAACAGCTCTCTAACTAAAGTAAATTCGTGTTGTGAAACTTTAAGTTTCCATCGGTTACCCAATAACAAACAAATCATTTTAGTCTCTTACATAGTCATTCACCCGTTTCTAATTATTTGACAATCTGTTACATTTTGCCCTTTATACAAATAGTCATCGTCCTGAGAATTCACAATCCGGAATAACAAAAAAAAATTTTTTTGAAGTTTCGAACCTTCAGTCAATGTGAACACCGAACACGCATGTAAACTAATTATAATTATTATAACTTAACTATCATTTACTACCAATGTGCACCTACGAGTAGTATTACACAATTACTTGCCCGATTTGTCTGAATCACTATACAGTTACGTATTATTCAGTATTATGTGAAGCTACTACTCGGTTTCAGTATCATCAACCGATAAATATTCGCTGTTATTCTAACAATCAAGTCAACAATAACTTGACAGTTTTGAAAAAACGAGAAAAACTCATTGATTTATTTTAAAAAAAGAATGAAGACGTTTCGACGAAATAAATTTTCTTTTCGACATTATCATTTTTCGGAGCTGCACAATCGTATTTATAAATAAATTTTCATGTAGTGGTCCACAGTAAAATAGAGAAGTTTTATTAAATTATTAAAGACAGTCAAACTTATTCAAGACTACCAGATGAAAAAAATTACTTGAAAATACGATTGTATAGCTCCACAAAATGATATCACCGAATAAAAAATTCTCTCCACTGAAATGTATTTATTCTTTCTAACAATAACTATTTACCATCGTTATTGCTAAACCGGCCAAGAATAACACAATATACCTACATAAAATGGGTTGAATTATTTTTTCTGGTTAGCGTTTTTTAAGCGAGTTAGTTTCCTACGGGATGGTGTCACTAACCCCATGCCCAATCCTTCTCCTTTAACCCGGTTCTGGACCGGCAGTTACTTTAGAAGAGCTACAGGAGAACGTGAAGACAGTTCTACTGTACGGAGCTGAATCTTGGAGAACTACCACAACTATCATCAAAAAGGTACAAGAATTTATAGATAGCTGTCTACGCAAGATACTCAACATCCATTTGCCGGATACCATCAGCAACAGCCTTTTGTGGGAGAGAACAAACCAGCTTCCAGCTGAAGAGGAAATCAGAAAAAGACGATGGAAATGGATAGGACATACATTGAGGAAATCATCAAACGGCATCACGAGGCAAGCCCCAACTTAGAATCCTGAAGGGAAGCGGAAAAGAGGAAGGCCAAAGAACACATTATGTCGGGAAATAGAAGCAGATATGAAAAGGATGAATAAGAACTGGAAAGAGCTGGAAAGGATTGCCCAAGACAGGGTTGGATGGAGCATGCTGATGGGTGGCCTATACTCCTCCACAAGGAGTAACAAGTGTAAGTAAGTAAGTAACCTACATAAAATAAAATAAATAAACACTTGAAAAATAACTTACCTAAATATAATACATCATTTTCCTGCATATTTAAAACATTCTCATCTTTTATCCTGTTCAAATCAAACAAATTATCAAACTCTTGCAAACACATCTCAGTATCTGATAAACAAATAATACGTTGATTATTACTATTACTAAGATTATCTTTATTCGATATTTCTATGCTATTATTGAAACGAATAGATTTACATATAATTCGTATACATTCTGTTAAACTGGAGAAAATTTTTTGAAACTGATTACGATAAGATGGATTTGAACAATTGTTAAATGTATTACAACAATTTAAAAATATATCCATAAAAATTCGGGTAGTAGAAATGTTGGACAGTATAAAATTCGTCGATTCTTCACCATTATTATTATTATTATTATTTGCTTTACTTTTCGCATGTAAATATTTGCATAAAAACTTATGAATTCCATTCAATGCTAATATACGTACACAATCATTATGATGTGAAGCGCTGTGTGTTAAAATAGTAGGTACCTGGGAAACAATAAAAATTGGATTACAAAATAATTTAAATACTATTCGTAACGAATAATAATAAAGCATAAAAATATTGCATGTAATTAGTATGTATAATTAACTAAAACTATACGTAATTATGGTTGAAACTTAGCAGGTATTCCAATGTTTACTTGCAGTTAAAACAGCCCGTTAAGATGAGCCTACATGTTTTCGGTGTGTGTGTGTATGCGTAGACAGTTTGTACTTCCCATGTATCCACATCCCAGAAGGATATCTCCTCTTGATGAACTTTATAAAGGGACTGTACTGAAATTAATAAATTCTCTGATCCAACAGTTCAAAACTGCAGAGTCGATGGGATAACTGCTTCACGTCAGTGAAATATGACCGATATATTATACTAAAATACTTAGCTAATATAATGTAGTAAGTATGAAGAATGCACGTAGAACTAACCAGCTGTTTCACTGACAATGGTAGATCGTAATAATCTTTCAGATTATATAATCGTAACCAAACAAGCAATTTTCGTTCACTCATATCAGAATATTGATCATCTTTTGAGTTGAGAAAAGTCAAAGAAAGATGTTCAAGCAGTTGATCAATTAAAAGATCATTTTTAGGTAACTGTGAAGCTTCCAAATCGGATACAATCAAAACATTTTCCAATACATCTGAACTAGGTAGCAATGTGAATTGACTATTCAAACAACTATGAATAAAGTTATCCCAGCTTGTATTCTGTAAAACAAATGCAATGAAAAATACAAAGAAACAACTAATTACCTATGAGTGGTAAATATCACTTATTACAAACTCTTATTATGTGCTGCACAATGTAATTGATGATATAAAGTCTCAAACAGTTTAGGAATGTCCACAAAGTCCCATAAAAAACTACGGATCGATGACTTAAGAAGACACACAAATCGATAGCAACTTCATCCAACCCGTTTTTACGCTTGCCTCCAGTTACCGGAATTACAAACTCCCTCACGGTTTCAGAAAGTCACAGAGTAGACAGGGTTACATCCATCTGCTTCAAATATGTCAGATTTCATATCATATTACTCTTGTTAAAACTACTTATACTTTTGCTGGAAGCATGCATTTATCGTAACCGCATATAAAATATCTCGTTTCAAATGTGGAGACAAAACTAGTGTGCACAATTACATGTCTATAAATATAACTATAGTTACTTCCAGAATGATGAAACAAATTATATATGACGAAATATAGTATTATTTGATTGAAGAAAAACTTGTGACCAATTCGCAACATGTTCACATTAAATCTAGATCTTTCATGACGCACATCGTGTGGGACCAGAGATCACTTACTTGTATGCCTGAATTTTTTCCTGTCACTGACACACTCTTCATCAACTTCATTGACTACGAAAAAGCATTTGACAGCGTGGACAGAATAACCCTATGGAAGCTTCTTCGACACTACAGTGTGCCTGAAAAGATAGTAAATATCATGCGGAATTCCTATGATGGATTAAACTGCAAAATCGTGCATGGAGGACAGTTGAAAAACTCCTTCAAAGTAAAGACCGGTATCAGGCAAGTTGCTTATTCTCACCCTTTATCTTCCTCCTAAGGATCGACTGGATCATGAAGACGTCAACATCTGAAGGGAAGCACGGGATACAGTGGACAACTAGGATGTAGTTGGATGATCTAGACTCCGCAGATGATCTGGCTCTTCTATCGCAAACGCAACAACAAATCCAGGAGAAGACGACCAGTGTAGCAGCAACCTAACACTCCTAAATGTGAATGGATTCATGATAATACTCGTACTTCGCTATAAGTAGTAAGAAGCTATTCAATTTTTGTTTGGCAATAGACTTCAACGTCAGATATTCCTACAAGTCGTCTTTTCAGAGCAGGTCACAATCCAGATACCTAAGTGACGCTAATTTCTGAATTGCATACTGTATAATCTTAACAACAATACACGTATTTTATTACATAAAAGATGTGTCCGACCGCTACTAGAATACTGTACTTTTATTTTGAGTGATTTTTGTGTTAAAGAGGAACTTGAACTATAATTTATCCAGTATCACTTTACACTTCGTATTCTTGGAAGTGTTTGTAATTCAGACTAAAAGTCCAGGTGAACTGAAACAAGACTTCAGCCTTTATGGAGGCGGCAACTTAGACTAAATCTAATCTTTTTCTTCGAGATAATACCTAAACTATCTTTTACATGCATTGATATAATCCAGTATGCATATTCACTAAATCATAGCATCCTTGGCCCTCCATAGAAAATGGAGTTGTTTCACTATAAATCTACTCTATATGTGAATAAATTTACAAGTTTTCGAGAATCTGAGAGTTTCCCATAAACTATCATTAAAACAAATTCACCACCATTGTCTTCACAAAACATTATAATTTCATATCCTTCGATACTATGTTAAGAATTCTTACAAAATATAAAGTCCTACTCTTCCTATCAAGAACATATTAGTTCCTATCTGCTGCATCCTATGTGATATCTAACATGACGCTGTAGCTAAACCACATTCTTTAAGAATTTGTTTTCGTACATTAATTATTAAAGACAACTCAGTGATAGACGGATTGATGACTGTTACAATATACATTACTTGCTTCGATCTGGGCACCCGGGCAGTATAACAGCCTACACACAAATAAAATGAAAATTTGTGTGGCGCATATATATTTGATGCCCCCTTGTACCAATACATGTGTTCAAATAAATAAATAAATAAACAATATACATTTCAATAACAATGTTGCACTTTAATGTTTTTATCTGTGATCATTTGTTTTGCCTGCATTATATACTGCACAATTTCAAAACCTTGGTGATAAATGACCAATCAAAATAATTTATGAATCATGCCTTTTCAATATCTATATATATAACTACAGTCACACAATTAAACGTATCTATCGATGAATGAAACTATATAAGCATGCACAGTAAAGATACAGTTCAATTGATGCATTACGTATTCATAAAAGGTGATTCAAATCATAAATATCGATACCTGAAAAGATTTGGTAGTAGAAAGAAAATTACAACTACAGGATATCTTTGACATGGGACAATCTACCGTTCCAGTTAACATCAATTGAATTACAGGTTTAAGTAGGTTAAGATCATATACTTGTGGAGAATTTCGCTTGATGGTTACACTATTCAATTTTAAAAGACAAACCAAATAAATCAGTAAACACGGAAAACAGTTCTGAAAACTACATATTTTAAACAGCAGCTTGAACAGTTATAGCATCAATATGATAATAATCATGAAAATAGAAAACTGAATTTAAAATATATATATATATATATATATATATATATATATATATATAAGATTGCAGGAAAAATTGTTAATGTATAGAGGCAACGTACACTGAGCAATTTTTACTTATCTAATTATGCTAAGCTTAAAACTTACAGTGGTAAACAATGATTAAATGACTCCCTTAGTTCATATATATTCACTTTGAATCAACACTAATCTACAACAAACCATTTGATATTTAGTTCGAAGACGTAAAATAGTAAACTAACTATAAAGTTTATTTGTCATCGCAGTCACTGAACACTTAAGTGTATCAGTAGACGGTAACATAGGAAATTTAAACAAAAGTCATTTTGTACACTTACTGGATGACTGAAAAATGTTTATTGCGTATTTAAGTCTACTTGTTTCGAAGAAACAAATATCCAGGGGAAACGAAAGTTGCACGCCTCAAGAATGTAAGATAGCAATAAGATTCTAACGGTTGGGAATAAGAACGAAGTCGAACAGAAACAATAAATTAACAATACCACTTCTATTTGAGATCGTGTTCATACCAATAAACTTTTTGTAGTTCATTAGTCAGGAAATTCAACTTTCAACCACTACCATACTGGCTCCAACACCGATTTAATTACTTTGATCTGAACAGTCAAGTGGTAACATTAGTCATCACAAAAACACCTCAAAATGGAGTATATAAACCTTTACTTGATTATTAAGTCAAAAATTAAAGGGCATACCTACTCAGTTTTAAACACCTACTATAAATTATTCATTTTTAAGAAAATTATCTAGAACCATAAGCCCAAGTATTACTGGGTGTACTGTTATTCGAAAAAACTCAATTCTTTCTCAATGAATGACCGGTTCAAAACTAACTACTTTTATTTGAGTGCCCAAATAATGTAGCCAGCATTTACAAGGTATATTTGGCTAGCGCACTTTGTATGCAAATAGTTATAAATACAAAACACGAACCTAAAATGACTTTCATGCAGGTATTCGTTTAAAACCATAATGAACGTAGTTCAGCCTAAAACATTTTATTCAAGGTTTCCGAATTAAGACAGATTATCTTATTAAACTAACCTTTGTTCGAAAATAGACTTTATAATATCACAAGCCGCATTAGATGTGCAATTGTATCCAATACCCAATAAAAGACTCCACATAAGAAATGAATCGTAATTAAAAACCTTCGATTAAAACAAAAACATTAGAACAAGTTGATGGGAAATTACTACGACCTTTCCTCAAATGTATGGTTTTATATTAAAATACACAGAACTTGTATGATTTTTCAGAAACGACCTAGCACGTTAGTAAGAGCTCAACAACAAGTGAGACTCCATAAATTACAACTCCGTCTAATGAAATTCATATTTTTCTAACAATTAGTTGAAATGAAAGGGTATCAATAATAACAAATGCATTGAGACGAGGAATAACCAGTTTTTCAAACCAAAACAACAATACGAACAAAACGGTCGAAAATAATCATTACGGAGAGATACTAACTGCCTCTAATGAAAGTGACCGTTTGAGTACACTTAATAAATGTAGATATAATTGATTTACACACACATTCCCCTAGGTTTAATAATACTACTGGACTACTCAAAATAAGTGGGGTGAAGAAACGTTTGGGTCCGTGGCCCACCAGTTGATAACCAAGTCTTCTAACTACTGATAAACCATTTTGACTGTAGTTGACATGCACCTAGAATTCAGTTAGCTTTTAATACAAATGAAAACAAAATAGAAGATGGATTATATTCATGTTTTCAACGCTTTCCATCTTGTACTCTTACCAAAAATAAGAAGTAACTAATAACTTCTTTTGAATACATTTGTTTGTGATGATCGCGTCATGATTTCTCTGCATTTACTTATACATTTTTTCCTAAAAAACCCGTCAATTTCAGCTCTTTTCAGCCTCATATTAAAGCATACGAGTAGAGGGCTGGTAATTTCATTTAAAACATATGTTTTCAACGTGTTTTCCAACGTGGTAAATTTCTTTTACAAACGGAACAAAACATAAGAATGTAGACTAAATTATTCAAAGTTTTACTAATCGGTGTACATATCAACACTGTAAATGACTTACACAAAAGGATATTTTACAGGCAATATTATTGTTATTCGTATGACTGAAAGCTAAACGAATATACACTTTCAGTAGTTTCACTAAACTTTGTCTGTAGATAGAATAAACTCTTGGTGACATGGCCCAGAATCTGTCACAATGGTGTCGGTGTATACACTCTCTCTCTCTTCCTTTAAACTAATAGATTAAAATCGCTTCATATCTTTCTTTCTACCAACTAATTCTTTCTTCCTGTACTATCTCCTTATATGAAATCCTTCTTTTATATATTACCACCAATGAATTAACCATTTCTATGAATCCGGTATTCATCCTGTTGTGCTAATATGGCATTGCAACTTGGGCCGATGCATATATGTGCCTGGTCCTACGTTGCAGCTGACTGACTGATTTGTGTTGATACGAAACAACCGATATGTACTTAAGATACTGTATTGATGTGTCAAAGTAGATATATTTCTCATAGCTATCATCTTGAAGATAAATGTCACAGATATTGAAGACAACTAAATCATTTTTAGGAAAACCAATGATTTTATGCAGATACACGAAATAATAGTTTTAAAAACTACAATATTTTACCTCAACAAGTCCTAAGCACCTTACAACGGAAAGTAAGCAATAAATTGAATTTTTAGGTAACTTGAAGTGCCTCGTTACATTCAAAGAATGACATGGGATAATATCGTTTACAAATGCTTTAGAAGCCGATAAAAATTCGGAATCTTTCTTGTTTAATGTCAAAATTATGCCAAGAATATGTAGGAAAAACTCCTGAACTGACTTTTCTACAATCCCATTAGATGATCCAGCGTGTAGATAAACGGATCTACAAATTACCTTTGCGCATTTAGTAGAAGAATGATCGAAACCCTGGATACAAGAAAAGACGTTGGAGTAATATACACCACTTACCGATAAAAAGAGAAAAACACAAATAAGAAAATACATTGTTTATTGTAAATGTTGTAAAACAAAGGTTACAATAGAGAAGTCTGAACTACTACCATTACATATACTATACCTCTAATACGGGTAATATGAAACTTTATCTTGTTTAACATCGTGTGGCGCATATATATTTGGTGCCCCCCTGTACCAATATTTATGTGTTCAAATAAATAAATAAATAAAATAACATCTTTAAGACTGTAGTACCCTATATGCATAGTGGCACTAGTTTCATGTCGCCCGCTTTATCTTCATAAATAGAATAAAACGAATGAATGCAACAAAACCTAAGTAGTTTAAAGTCTGAATTTTAAACTAATTGTACGTTGAAAAGCCATAAAGTCAAACAATTATTTGGTCATCAAACTTCTAAAAATACTTCAGGGGTAATTTCTTAACGACAACAATCTTATACAACAAAAGGTAGATCTAAGTTGCGCAACAAAAATAGTTGATGTACACATTAATCTTACAATGATCAATCACACCTCTTACGATTTCATTAGAATGCATGTACGGAGTAGACCTGGTAGTACACAAGTTGTGGGCCATGTAAAGTGGAAGAATCTTAGCAGAGGAATAATTTCAAATCCTATACGTGCCTGGTCCTACGTTGCAGCTGACTGACTGAACTCAAAGTAGGGACCAATCTGAAGAAACTTATGGTTTCCAATCAATCATTACTCTCCTAATGCTGATTACAATTTTGTTATTTAGTCGGACATAATTGATGAAGATTCCAATAAAAATGTGTCATTCCAAGCTTTCAATCTAAGACCAGTGCAATGAGATGAAGTTAAGAAGAGTAGCAAAGGAGTTAATTATCACTTTTATACCTCCTAGTAATAATCATATAGCTCCAGAGGAAACACTGCTTCCGTTCGAACAAACAAAGATAACTGTTAAGCAATATGTTAGGATGTGAAGAAAACTCAGAAGCCAAAAAGTCATATTTCGTTATTAAATCAAATATACTAACCTTGGTTAGAATATTCAGAAATATAAATGAACACCACACCTTAGCTAGAGAGATGCTTTGCAATAAAACACTGGTGGAATATTTTTTAAGCCGGTCAATGATGAAATGACTGATTGAGGAGCAGATGGATGAAGAGTTAAAAGTCAAATTGTTTGACATGATGTATTCAATCACACCGAACAAGCAAACTATTTGAAGCTGCTCAGCGACCAGACCTGAAAATCTATATAAGTAGAATGAGGTAGGTATTACCTTCTATTCTGGTATCCTCAAATCCTGCTAAAGTGAATAACATGTAAATATCTACACAGGAAACTTAGCAAAAAGTAGTATACAGACCATTAAGGACCAGAGAAGTTAGTTCTGTCAAACTTATGTCGTGGAAACGCCTGACGAAGTAATCAATTATAAACCTCCCAAGAGATAGCTTTTCTTTAGAAGGTTTCTGAAATAATAAATTTGATCACAAATAAGAACCACATACGCATTCGAGTAAGAACTTTATAAGTTCGTGGAAGTCAAGTGACTTACCATCATCTTTCGACAGATAAAACTTTAGCTCCTATAAGCCACTATAGCGCAGAAAATAATGAAACATACGTTGATCTTCCTGAGTTCATTCATATCACCAATTTTGATGAGACAATAAAAGATGTTACAGGTTCTCGAGAGCAAGTTCAGTCTTTAGCTGGGAACAATTTATACTCGAACCTATTTTGCGTACAGTATATGTAGGATTCGAGGATGACTTTCTAATAACTCCCATACATTGTCACAGGAGCTATTTGGGAGACGTGATATCTTACGCAAAAAGGACGAAGTAGCGCATGTAGTCGTATCTTTATTCGTTAAGCTCAAGGATTTTCACTTGTCAATTTTCACCTAACAGACTTGGTCAACAAAATGTTCAAATCTACTTCCAAAACTTTAAAGTTTTTTCTGTGTGTAGAAATACCACTATCTTTCTCTTGAAGATAAAGTGTTGTTTCCTTTATGAATACTGTACTTGAAAAATTCACTCAACAGTGTTTAACTGCTAAAGATAATCCTGTGATGTTTGGCGTTTGTTAAGTTTTTGGCAAGCTTGAAGGCACCTTATGAGCTGTGAGAGTTTAAGGGGCTGTAAGATCATCTGCAGGAAAAAAGAACAAGAGAAAGGGTTAACCGACGATTCAATAAGTTCTCATATTTAATAACGAAAGCATTCAACAATGATCAGAAATAACACGAGTGTGAAGCCGGTGTAGTCTGGTGATCAGGCAAGTTGTTGATAGTGTTAGATCGAGAATGTGCTACGATTTTACTACCCGTAAAAACCATCAATTTTTCGACCTTGTCATTGCGACTAAGAAAGTTATGGTAACTACGATCTAACGTGGTCTGTGGGGTTGTCTTAAATGAACAAATGTCTTTCGAAAGGAAAATTCGCATATTACAAATATGTTACTCATGACAGAATGATAGACTTTTATTCATCATTAATGCAACGTTCAGGTCTATCTTGTAAGATTTTCTTTTTATCGAGTTCCTTTAATAGGGTCACTGTTTGTAGATCATTATCATAGGTGACATGTGTCGAATGATTGAGAGCTTACTCGAGTTAGAGGGCAATGTTGTGACGAACCAGATAATTTCGGAGTCACACCTCGTGGTCAGCAGCTAACATTAACTACTGTTTCGTTGCACCAAGGTACTCAAGCTGCTCTGAAGACGGTATAATACAAACGACGTTACTACAGCAACATATATGTACAAAGAACAGAGTGCGAACACCACCGCATGGGCCAGTTGATGGCGTGCAACCAACTAGTACGTGTTGTCGTGCTTGACCTTGACGAGGATCAATAAGCTGTTTGACATTCAGTGACCCGACTGCCACATGATTTGGCTAAAGTGCAGTGACATTTCCTTGGCCCTACATGTTCTTTAAAAGCGAACTCAAAGGGGACTACCTTAATTATACTTGTGTCCAGGAAAAAGTTCTACTGGGAATAATTAACCTGAGGCCTGCTCATTACAAGAGGAACGAGAGGATATTATCATGATGTGTCTTACTGCTTATAGTCACATCCATACTACCAGGTCTCTAATGTGACAAAGATGACTAGTCTTAAGAAACCAACAGTCAACTATTTCCATTAAACAATATTTTAAGTTCCGTGATGTTGTAGAATCAGTATGTAGTTGATCTAACGAGCTCCACTGATTGTACATCATTACGGGAGGATCATTTATATTATCGTTGGTTTTAACTAACACAAGTCAAGTGCCCTAAAAATATCTACGAAATTTATATTCACTTATAGGAGATTAGCTTCTCAGAACAAATTAGATAAACCTCAAAATGTGGCTAACAACAGTGGGCTAACATGCAGTTCCCAAATCGTAGGGGACCAATAGCATTATATGCAGTTTGAGAAACTGCTAGTTATAAGCGTCACCGGTATAAAAGATACGAACGAATTAGTTTCTCACTGTCTCAAACCTAGGTTGAATGTGACAAAACTACTCCTCTAAACAATTTGCCGACCTCGTAGTTTTTAAGTTTCTGAATTATTCTGCTACATGTGTAGTCATTCGGAACAAATAGTGTCTTTCATACAATCATGAGGGCCTTGTTGTCCTTAATATAGTAAATGCATAAAACCTGAAGGTAGACTACTAGGAGTCAACTGATAACGTGCTATTAAAATGTTAAGGGTCGTTTCCTCAATTCGTCTGTTTATTATATTCCCCATCATCCTCTATTGGATGATGAAAATTCACATGTGCTCGATGTAGGTTTGAATTGGGTCCATATCTACACACTTTTATCCAATAAACGTTGTGAATAGACAGTAAAAGTCTTTTCCTGACCTTACGCACTAACGCGAGAATAGGGGTGTGGACTTAAAGACATGTGAGTCCACGTTTTAAGTAGAAGATTTTTATGCTAACCCTGAAGCCAGACTTCTGCGTGTTTGTATGATTTTCTATTTACTTTTTAGAAATACGGAAATATTTTTACTTGATGTCGTTAACGCTAACATCTTTCTTCATGGTTATTGTGTTAGTATATGTGTTGTAGACCTCAGCATGTTCAACTTCATTCATTAAAATGATCAGGATGCTAAACATATTTCATCTCCGTCAGAAATGTCAACAGTCGTTACCACAAAACCTGCAATTTCTAGATTCAACTGAAGTGGCTCTGTATTGTGATCCTCTCACATGAAACACTTTTGCTAAGAATAAAATTCGATCTGAGAGGATTCAAAAACGAAATCTGTATACCATTCCGCCCCTAGGAGTTTTAAAAATAGGGTTCACGATTTGCCTCTAAACCCCCTTCATCACGTTGTAAAATTTCGGTTTCCGTGATGTTTAAGGACGATTCACAAGTCACTTAATGCAATGACAAACAAACATGAACCACATAGTTTGCT